>JAMXBB010000002.1:75050991-75662326 GCA_024138015.1 Lumnitzera littorea | reverse complement strand
GTAACCCCCACCACCCCCCGGCCTCATGACTAGCATTTTGTTGAATAAGACTAAATATAAATATGGCATATGCACGTTCAAAAAGGTTCATTGGTATTTGTTTATTTATGCAATATATAATGATACTTATTTAATAATCTTTCATAAATTATGATTAAATAAACGAAATTGCGCTGTTGGTTTGAAATTCGATTTTATTAGAAAAAAGTTATAATAATAATAATACTAATACCCAATTCTATTTTTCTTTTTCCAAAGCTAGAAAATAAAATGAGGAAGGGATTGGATGCCTAATCAACAATGAATTCCAACAACAATCTCTAAAAATCGTAAGTTGGTTTTAATTTAATGTACACTTATACTACTTGAAAAAAATTAGCGCTGAAAATTTTCTTACCTCCAAGACAATAATATATTATTTTTTTCCGTAAATATATACATTTATGCTAATATAAACGGTTGACTTGAAATTATAACATTAGAGGAAAAGTTTCGAATATTAACATATCTCGATGGGTGTATGTATACTGTATTATAAAAATTCCACCTTTTTTGTGTTTTTCGTTTTCTTTTTTTTTTTTTTTAAATAATTTTCAGACTATCCCATAGTAATATAATATATAGAAAAGCAGTTAAGCAGTCCTCAATTTTGGGAGCATAGACTCAAGGGGGAGGAAAAAAGAAAAACTTGCCTTTCTACAAACATCTTGGAGTATAATGACTTCGTTGTGACCAAATCTACATAAGCTCTGAAGCATGACGTGTTGAATATCCATGAGATAATGACACTTGAGCTTCTCAAGATGCATCATGTTAGAGGCAATTCCATGTAGCTTCCTTTGTTGCTCTCCTTGCATTGTTATCACCCCATTTTTTCCTACCAAGTCTCTGAATGATTTTGGGTAACTTGATCGAAATAATCTTCCTTCATTTTGCATTACGAATCTATTAAATATTGGATCTGCTGATACCACTGCCCATTTTCCAAGCAAACTGCATGAGAATATCTTCCCGAACCTGTTTCATAAATATCAATCAGTATATATAATATATATATATAATCTCGTTACATAAAAAATTTTTAATGATTGAAGATTATATAGACCATCAATGGAAAAGTTATTCCATTTTATTTTATTTTCATATTACTAGGAGACTTCAATTTCCGTCCGTCATAACTCTTAAGTCAATAGCTGGCTACTACGTACAGTCGCCTTTCGCAACCCTTCAGTCGTGTTCTCGAGTTACTACTAGCTAGTTAATTAATTACCACAATTATAGTGGACCAAACAAAGTTAGTTTAAGCAGATAGATGATGGACGACGTAATTTCCACTCCTCTCCATTAAGTTTCAATATGATAGCAAAGCAAGAACATTTTTAAAATCGATATTGGCTTTTAAGAAGTGCTAGTAGTCCCTTAAGTTTTGAAGGGTATGCACTTTGTTGCAAATATGTCATCGTTTTCTAGTGCTCCTCGGTTATAGTGTATATTTTTTAAGCAGTCGTGCTACGCGTTCTACTATACAATATACAAAAAGGATGACTTCCTGACATGTAACATAATTATAAAAACCATATTGTAAAAACTCAATTGCAAGATGGAAATATAATCTTGTTCTGGACTGGACCTTTTGTAGAATATTATTTAATTTAAGGAATTAGTACTGCGATTTTTATAATCCATGGAAAAATGCTTAATTATGTGTCCTTTTAATTATTTGGCACATGACATGCATACATCTCTAATATATAATGTTTAGCGGACCAACCAATAATTACTTGAAAATACAACATATGACAAGAAATGTATCCATGTCTCACATAATATACGTTATAGTTTTCATTTAAAAAAAAAAAAAAATGCGCCATGTTTCCCAGCAAAAGATATTATATGGATGAAAGTCATGTGAAAGTGCGGTTCACATGGAAGCTATGAACATTCAAAAGTAAGCTTAGTACTAAATAAAGGAAAGTCAATAAATAATGCATAAAACAATTATGGACAACATTGAATTTGTAGAGATATACCTTTTGACTTGTTCTTGGACGAAGCGAGGTGGATGAGAACTTGCAACTGCACTGAACCAGCTCAAGGTGTTTCCGATCACCGGCCACCCTCGGCTTCCTGGTGGCAACTTGGAGTTGTTCTTTCTTGTTAATTTTTTCTTCAGAACCAACTTTGTGATCAGTACTAGAGTTATAGCAGTTACGATCACAAGCTGCACCCAATTTGCTTCAGGATAACCGGCCGCTACTTTTCCCATAATTTTATACGTTGTTGTGCGTTAAGGACAAGGGAGGAGAGAGAGAGAGAGAGAGAGAGAGCTGCACAAAGCGAGAGAGGAGTCCCTCAGCATATGGTTTATATGTACGAAGGGACGAGTATATTTTAATTAGTGCATTGTGGAAAGCGCGATATCAATGAAAATTGAATTCATTATATTTGGCATGATATCGTATCAGATATTATGCTAGTATTGAAGTATAAAACATAAAACTTACTCTAATTTATATGTTTGAGTTTTTAAATTAGCGGGCACTTTGAATTTATGATAATTTGAGAATTGAAGATCCTTTTCCATTCGACTCCCCATTCACTTATTTCGACCTACATATCTAATAGGTTATTATCAGTATCCGTGTCCGCAAGTGAGTTAGGAAAAGTATTTAAAATATAAAGCTTAATTAAATTTTTAGATTCGTTGTACCATTAGATATATATTTACTAAAAATATAGCCACATAAAAGTATAGATGTGTTGATTTAGAAGTGATCTATCTTGCTACAATAAATGAGTGCATATTAGTCTGATCAATAAATATCTTTGCAGGAATATCAATGTAATTCTAAAAGTACTAGTCTTCTAATTATTTTCATTCATATAAAACTAGCTATCTTTATTGTAATAAGAGCGATTATTTTTAGTTAAACGTCTACACTTCTATTATATGTTTCTGTGAAGACAATTCAACGAACAAATAATAATGCATTATATTTTGTATGAATGGTAAAACCATTATCAAAGATAATAAACTGTTTCACGTGTCAATCGCGCGCGAGAAGATTCTTACTATTCCCCCTGAAAAAGCCACTTTTATTAGGTTACGATAGATATGGTCCGGAGTTAGAAAGAAAGAAAGAAAACCCTTAATTGAAATAAGATATGAATTAAATATAAGCAAGTTGTAGGCCCTCGTTGACCTAATTCAGATTAAGTTCGAAGATTGAGGAGATCCCACGTTTGATTTCAGCATCTTTGGTGTCCATTAAGAAGTTACTCTCCGGAGCTTTATAATTTTTATAATGGTTCAAGCTTAACATATCATAAAACTACATAAGAATATAAAATAAGAAACGCGGAATGAGGTATATACGGTACATGATGGAGAAATGTCTGCCTCCTCCATCCACGTCCAAATTAGAATTATATATAATTATCATTGCCAGATGATATGTTTGATGACCATAAGAAACTACAAGCCCATCTTTTTGCATTGTTTCAAAAATATCTAGCAGTATAAATGAAATAAATCTATTTATAAGATTATTTTTTAATTTAGTTTACCATTTACATCATTGATTTAAGATAATTGAATTACTTGAAGTTCGATTTCGTTTAGAACTTATGAGCTTACTTCGATATCTTAAAACTTTAAGCGTTCTTTCATATAAATGAACTTAGCCGCAGATATGTTTTTTAACCCGAGAAAGAATCAAAGTCAACTTGAGTTAACTAATTTTTCAATCAAATCCCTCTACCTAGAGTCTCCAGAGCAATGACACTTTGAGAGAAGTGTCTTTCTTTTGACTTTATTTATAATCTTCACTTTTATTCTTACAAATCATTGTCATTTATACAAGATCAAACGTGAAGACGAAGACATTGATGGGTAATATAATGGGGAAGCCTTATGATCTACATCGAGAGAGCACAGATACTTTATTATAAATCTGTCAATAAAAATTTTGCACTTTGTAGATTGATGATAAAAAAACATATCGAAATGAGGAATGAGAATTATTGGATACCTAAGAGCCCACTTTAATATAGGCAGTCAAACTTGCTTTCTGAAGTCTCCTCCATTGTTTTAAATGACTTTATTATTGAGTGGAGCAAATAACATCTATAATGAACAACTCAGGTCAATCTTCCCCCCTCCCTCCCTCCTAGAACTTTCCCTTTGGTGGTTGTGCATTTGACTTCTTTTTTCTTTACAACATTCAAAAGAAGTGTGGTGGGTAGTTGGTCTATATTTAGCTACAATTTAATACAAAGTTTGATTCATCAAGAGAGGGAAATATAAATACAAATAATATTATGATTCATATTAAGGTATGGAATTATTTCAAATGTTTAAGACTACTACTGTTGGCTCGCTTTGCCACGATGATAATTCCAAATAATCGTTTAGCCGTTAAACATAATTATATGTATTTTGCGTATTTTTAAATACTAGCATATAAGCAGCTTTATATGAAATTTCATTGGAAAGAAAAAAAAAAAAAAAAACCAGCACTGAGCTAGAGTAGCCCGATTCTATCTATGAATATGTAAAGTATGTATGAGAAAATCAGAACATTCTCAAACAAGTACGAAATTCAAGAAAGTATAAATGTTACAACCTTTAAATCTATATAAAAGAATCGGATTTATAAGATACACACTTCTAGTCAATCTAATGGTAAAATAAAATGAAGGAAAGAATATAATTAAAAAAAAAAAAAGAATTAACAGGTAGAGATTCTCAATAGACGAATATATATGCATGTGCATTTTTTGTTTTTCTTTTTTCTTTTGTAAGCTAACGACATAGGACAAGAAAGATTATATCCTGCCTAACTACTTCCACCTTATGTTATTATAACACGTTAGAAATTTGTCCAAGAAAATGGGTTATGGTTAATTATATTCAAGGGAAAATTATAAAAACGTGATATATATTTTCATATTTTTGTAGTACACTATTCTATGTTTTAATTTTTTTTTTTTTTTTTTTATAAATGTATGGCCTATATTGTTCTCGTTAAATAATCATCGGTCCTTCATAGAAAATGGCATGTGAGATACACAAGTCCTCTCACCAAAACTCTATGCCACACATACTTAGAAACTCTAAATGAGGTAAAACAATACACCATAGAGTTTGAGCGTAAAGAGAAGATATTGTTTTTCTAATTTGAGTTTTTTGAATAAGTTATACATGAATTAACATTTTGTTGATGGACACGTGTATGTTATGTACAATTTTTAACCGAGAACCAATGATTCATTAAAGTAGGAGAAACATAGGTCATATGTTTACTAAAAAACAAAAAAAGAAAAGAAAACAACAAGTGAATTTATTACTAAAGTGTATATCATATGTTACCTTTTTTTTTTTTTTTTTTGGGAAAAAGGTTTACCCTTAAATTAAATTATGCTCGATTAGAAGACAAGGAAGTCTTATATGATGGTAAATGAGCATCGTCGTATCTATATCAATCGATTTTCATGAGAAGCTCTTCAAGTGGAACCCTTGTTTTGAACGATATGCTTTTATATATAAATGAACAAAAATTGAAGAATATCGCTGGAAACTAAATACTACTTACCTTGCTATAAGTATACAAGCTGAAGTACTTTCAACCTCAACTTCGAATTGGTTAGGTGGCCCTTTTGCAGCACAACTATATATCCAAACTTTGATATATGGTATAATAGCTGCATTCAAATAATAAATGCGTGTATACGAATATTCGTATAATTGGACGCTAGGGTTCGAAATGAAACATGAACTTTTAGCAAGTTTTTATATAATTTGCTGTTCTTTCATAAGATGGTGTAGGTGGGGAAAGGTGTCTTTATATTTATAGGGAAGAGCTTGTGATTATTATGAGGTGTCTTGTAATTAAAGTGAATAAGAAGGAAGGGTTGATTCGCTCAAGGTGCAATAGGGTAGCATAAAATCAGGTCACCTGGCGAGGAGCTACTTCTTTTTCTTTTTTTCTTTTTTTTTTTTTTATTGTTATGGAGGTGGTCATCATGTGATACAAAAGTTGCAACATGTTTGACTTAAATAGTTCCATTGAATTACATATTATACACACATTGTTTTTAAGGATAAGGTTTTCTTGGTACAGCATTTATATCATTGCCAAGGTTTACGTTTATGTTTTGGTATATGATATTAAATAAAAGATCGAATGAATAGAGGGAGGCCTATACACTAGATACTCATTATACACAGGAAAATGTTATAGGATGAGACACGAAGTGCGTAAAATGTTGAATTAGATGGTTACAAATAGATATTTTCGTCATTTTCTATTATTTTTCCCGGTTGATAAATATATTTCGGACAGTTGCGAGCTCGAGATAGAGAAATGGATTGAGCTCTCTGCGCGCTTGTTGCATCCTTGTGCAACTTTTACCAAGCAAAACTCATGGGCAGTAAACAGCACTGTGACTGTTTTATCCTTGTGCATTGAGATGAAGCAAAAATATAGGGGGTGAAGGTTGATGGTTAAAGTCGTCATTATGGCTGTACTGCGGATCATGCACGTGCTTGCACTTTGGGTTTGTGTATTATGGAGCCACTAAACTGGTCAAAGATAGAACATGCAAGGACGTTAGAAAGTTTTCCGAGGACATGGCTTTGATTGTTTGTTTTCAAAATTCAAAGCCTAAATTTCTGCCGAGATTTAGCGAAAATTTTTATGTAGCTAGAAATTTGACGTACGTTGCTGCGTTCGCAAAACAAACAGAAAAAGAAAGACAAGAAAGAAATTGGGGGCGGTGGTGATGGTGTTTTGGGGTGGAACGAGATTATATAAAGTAATCATATTTTTCATGTAGATATAATTATAAATAGGTTTAAACAAAATTTGTCCATGTTTGGATTATATTGTAGAAGGGGATGCCTTCACAAATGGTTGTAGTGGACTAACGTATTGATAGCTTATACTAATAATGATCTAGAGTGAGATGACTATAAATTTTGGTATCATTAATGAAATTAGATGATCTTCACATTATTTCTAGTTTTTGGTGATGAAACTACATACCCTCAAATGTGGACATGTGTGATTACATATATTGATTAGAGTTCAAATTACTTCAAATCTTGGGACGTTAAAATTGTACCAATTGTTTTGCCTAAGTAACATGATAAATAAATTGCATTTGATGCCATTAGTAATCTTAAGCTTATGTATGATATATATATAGTTTTACATGGGCATTTGTGAGTACATTGTACATATCCTATTAAGCTTTTTGTTTACTTGGTTTGGAGATATTTTCTTCTAGTTACTAATTAATTGGAAATTAGAAATAGTACAGGAACAACTCTTTCCTGTTCCTATTGAGGTAAGAGTAGTAGGGTACCTACACTGTTCAAGTTCAAGGTGTGACAATTATGTATTAGGAATCCATTAAGCCATCGAATAATTGAATGAGTGTATGAACATGTTTTGTATATCTTGTACAAGTTTAACTTAAGGTTGTGTAAAATGTCATTTTGGTAAGTGCACCAAAAACCCAAGTTAATACTTTACATTGACTTTTTTGAACTAATGACAGAGCGTAGGCAATCAAGCCTAATATTAACGTTATTTTAAGGGGATTCAACTCAAAAAACATATATTAAGGATGTTTGGACTATTTTGTCCTCTTATGACCTTGTTAAGTTTTCTCATGAGAGAAAATATGTTTGAGAGAAGAATTTTATTTTATTTTTTTAATCGTATAAAGCCCCTCTTAGGCTTGTTTATAAGCCTTAGTCTTATTTCATTAAAGGTTTAGGCTTTTCTTCTTATAAGCCTTATGAAGACTGACATGGCCTAACTCAATCCTATACAAAGTCCCAAAGGTTAGAAAAGAAGATGATGCTTTAATCTTATTCATAGGATCATCAAAATATAAGCCTCATAATTTGACAATTAGGGTTTTAACACCAAAACTCAAGACATATATAAAAGTTGTTTATTTAAGATTGAAATTTGCTATGAGGCTAGAAAAAATAGTTGAAGTGACAAAATTTAGATTTCGAAAAGGAATTAATAAAATAATGATAAAACTTTTAGTTATAATATTCTTTATTTATTAGAAATACGTGTTTTAAGTTTTGATAATTAATGAGCCTTTAGAAGTGAATTACTTAGGAGATAAAATTAATGAATTGACATGAAAGAATATTTAGAAATGTGTTTATACATTGAATATATTTAATATGTAGGATTATATATAATATATACTCATATTTAATTAAAAACGCCATATATATACATTACACTAATTAGCTAAATAAATAATTAATAAAATAAGCATTTGATACTACAAAATAAAGTGGATGGATGTAGCAATCTCCAAAGGAAGTAAGAAATTGGTTAATTACATGGATATAGCTTTGAGGATAGCTAACATTTGAAAATTAACAAAATCAAGACACTTGACATAAGTAATAATAATAATAAAAAAAAGACCTCAATTGATCCCTTAAGACATTATATAAACATGAGACCTACTTCATTCAATCATTCTACACCTTCTAAAGTCACTAAAAATAAGTAGGCATGTAAAGTGAAGTAAAAGAAAATCGAGAAGGAAAATAAGAAAATAGATGTTTATGATAATCAAGTGGAGCATGTAGCCAATGACTCAACTTATCAACCAACCACCACCATCCTTAGAAAGATCAACCCTTGATTAGAAATGCTGACATACCCTCTTGGCTAGACAGTGGAAACTCGAGTATTAGTAATGCCTAAAGTTGATTTGATTATCAGTTAATTTCTAAAAATAACAAACTATTTTAGAAAATTATAGAAGAATTTATTCCTAAGTTATTTTATATGTAGTTTCATAGAAAAATATTGATTTGATAAAATTAAGTAGTTAAATGTATCACCCTTAAGAAATGGCTAATATTGGAAGAATTTTGATTCAATTCTCAAAACTCTAAACAATATAGTTTTTGCTTCAAAATTATTCTATTAACTACATATAATATTTGGTTAGGTAGGTGTTGAACTAAATTTTGTAAATAAAGTGGTCGATTTCATGAATACATAAGTTTTAGAGCTAAAACCATAATTTTTCAATCATATGACTTTGTTATTTTTACCTACATTGGAAGTTAATTGAGTTTTATTATAAAAAGCCAATAAATAGACAATGGAGTAGTAGTGGTTGCTATTTTAACTAGATATTAGAGAGAGAATATGGAAGTCTTCATTAATTAAAAGGTTCATATTAGAAGCCACTAAGAAGCTAAATTATACGATACTTAATGAGAATTCCGATTAGAATAGAATGGAAGAGTGTCAAATGATACTTTGTTAAGAACCTTAAGGCTAAACTAACTTAGAAGACGATTTAGAGGTTGATTTAGAGAAGAATTAGATAATAGCGTAGGTGAGAATTAATCTATAATGACGAGAAATGCACCCAGTTGCATTTCTCTAAAAAAAAAAATTTTTTGAAAAGGTGCTCTTCAAAATGTTACTACATTTGGGGGGTAATGAAATGTGCCTTCCTTATTATTATTTTTTTTTTTTTATGAAGAAGGCACCCATCAAATAAGAACCTTCTTCTTCTTCTTCTTCTTTTTAAATAGGAAAGGTATACATCTTATGTGTACCTTCTTTTTATGTTAAAAGAAACAAGGAAGGCACATATCAGAAAAGCACCTTCCATTATGTTATACAAATACAAGGCATGGATCAAATAAGCACCTTCCTTTATGTTAAATAAAAAGTGTGCCTTTCAATGTTACAAAAATACAATGGAGTCACTTTTCTAATATGTGACTTCACTGTAAACACATATAAAAAACAAAATAAGATCAATTGTAACCCCCTATAAAAATGAACTTTAAAATGTAATATAACAACACATTATAATAAACATGAAACTGTTCAACTAATTAAATACCAAAGTCCAAACTCCATCGATATCTCCAACTCTAAACAGACAATTATGTTGCTATCTAAAAGATGATCATATCTCCAACTCTAAACATCAAGTCTGCAAGTTTGCAACAAACCATATACAATTATGAGTAGACAACTAAGAATCAAAAAAGAAATATTAGTAATGTAACTTCAAATTAAAATTCATCTTAGTCAATAGTCAACCAAGTTGGTCATACAACACTAAAAGTTTATATATCTAGTTCCTCTTACTCCTTATCCTACTAAAGACATAAGGTATTCGTGATGATACCTCCTCTTTAGACCTACCTTCTTCAACAATGGAAGGAACTTGTGACTCCTACATTGGTTTATGCTGCTAGGGTAGCTCATTGAAATGTAGAGGATTGGCTACACATATCTAAGATGAACCATTACTATTGGTATTTATAGACACTTTATTTTTGCTATTTTTTTAGTTATTTTATTTTTCCTTAATTGAGCCAAGTTAATAAATAAATAGAAAAAAATAAACATAAAATTAAAAGAAAAATGGAAAAAATGAAAGATAAAAAAAGAAGTTGAGTCGTATCAAGTTAAGTCGGATTGAATTGGATCGTTTAATATCAAATTGAATAATAGTAAATGATCAATTTAGTAAATTCTAAGGTTTTGAAAAATTGGACTTTATTGAAATATTTTAATCCGATCCAATATAAAATGAATTTTTATCTGATTTATATTGAGCTAGAATATATTTAAGATTTATTAAATAGACTATTGGGCTAAATCAAGTTGGATCAGATTGGGCTCGAAAAATAAAAAGCCCAAGTAGAGTTTCTAGAAGTTAAGACAAATCTTTAAAGAATCAAAATTATATCTTCCGTATCTTGGTTTAATTGGAATAGAATCTATATTTAAAATGATGTAGAAGATTTAGTTTTGGGATTTATAAATTAGCAGGTGACATTGATGATGGTTTTTAAGGACCGATACTTGCAATAATTCACTCATCTACAATCCACAACACTCGTAATCTAACCCACTCCATACTCCAAATTTCATTGCACAATACAATTCCCTAAATTACAAACTCTACAATTCGCAAATGCAATTGCCTGAACATTCATGCTCTACTTCACAAGTCACCGCTCGCATAACTTCAATAACCAAATTACGCAAGCTAACACAACAATCCCACTTTGAAATCACACCAATTAGCAATAGTACATCACCAACTCTAACACTAATTATAGCCTACTACAACACTATATAGATTCACATCCTACAATTGCCTGATCACCGATTGAACAAGCTTGGACAGTAGCTGACGTCTTCAACCTTCATGCAATACAACAGTAGTCATAACCCTTAGACAGCTCCTATGACCCTAACGTATTAGCATAGACACTAGCTAACATGTCAACACAAATTCCACAAAGCAACTAACTGTAGCCCCTGATACTTGATATACACCGAATACAATACAGCTAACATAGCTCCACATGTTGACCCTTAATTATGCACAACACGTATAATACAATTTACAATTGAATCCTTACTGCTACATCTCCCATCTTCACATACATTAGGCCAAATCTACACACGACGCACCAGCCATAACGCCCATGATTAGTGGAAACAAAAACCAACATGCCCTTGATCATGCCCGTGATCAATGGAAACAGAAGCTGATACGCCCTTGATCACACTTGTGATAAGGACAAACGGTAACCAATACGCCTTCAATCATACCTATAACCATTCGACAATAGTGTTCGATGCGTGACTCGACTTGTAGATAAGATTTCTTATTTTGTTATTTTTATTTTATTAGTTAATTTAATTATTTGTACTAACTTATTTATTTATTTTTAGTACAGGTTTTTATTGTTTTCATATTGCATGTTTTTTTTAGATAATCTCAATTTTTACTAAATTTAGCTCAATTACATTTTTAGCAAAACTGTATATTTTTTAAAAAATTAATGTATCTAGATCATATCTTATCATCAGGATTTAAGAAAGATACTTTTTGACACATAGGGGTTTCAGAAAAATAAAAAAAGATCTAAATTGAATTTTTTTCAAAAAATGATTTAGTTAGTTAAGGCTTTTTTTATTTAATTCGAAAAAATTAGATTTCTTAGGGTTTTTTTTTCCTTAAAATAATAAATTGATAAAAAAAAATATAAACTTGGCTCGATTTGCCATATAAAAATGACCCACCCCCTAAAAATTTTATAAAAAGAGAACTACGGTCGGTTTGATCCCGAATAGTAACTACGTAATCACTTTTAAAGTAATTGTATAAAAAAAAAAGTTTTCCCTTTTCTTAAAAATTCGTAATATAAAAATAATAAAAAAAATAACTTTAATTATCTTTTGCTTATTTAGGTATATTTTTAGCATTTTTAGAAAATTATAAAAATAAAAACTCATTAATTTTTCTTTAGTTTTTATATAGTAACTGTAAACCTTACTTTTAGCGAGCCTATAATTTAACTAAGAGTATTTCCTAGACATTCCTAAGAATCAACTAAACTAAGAACTCAAGTTTACAATTGAAAACAGACTTACTTTTCCAATTTGAAAACCTATTATTGATGAAACCCAAATATGAAAAACTACAAACCCTAAAGTCACCAAAAACCTTAAAACCTAAAACAATTAAGGTCTTTTAACCCTAGGCGACTAATTGATAATTTAATTTGAATAAGTTTATTCAACTCTAGAAATTTTCATAATTTTGTAAGAATTGAATCATCATTTACAAAACAATTTAAGAAGCAAATCCTCAAACAATTTCCTATAAGACAATTCCCTTATCTTTATGTCTAAAGCTTTATATGTGAATAAGTAAATCAACTAATCACCTTAAATAGCTTATCAATTGAGAGTTGGAGTCATTTATCAATTAATAACTTATCAAAAACTAGTGATAAGACACTTTTCTTATCACCTATTAACTTATGTTACATATGGACAAATTATTACAAAATTTCACATGCTTCACTTTAATAAAGGAGACAAAACACTTCCATGTCCAAAAGGACACCTAATGGCGGGTTCTTACATGGTTATAAGGGGAGCTATGCTCTTATCTTTCATCCATCAATCACTTTATTTTATACTCCACTATTCACCCCTTAATACTTACACGAAGTTTTATGAGGAAATCAACTTTTATGGGAGGTATAATAAGTGTGGGATCCTCTATTTTCATATAAAGTATGAGTCAAATAATCATCTTATGGAAAAGAAGTCAAGTTAAGATTTGAATACAAGTAGCTTAAGTTCATGATTTAATACCTAAACTTAAGGAAATGATGAAACAAGTGGGAAAACCAAGTTAGAAGCCCTCATACTCAAACCAACTAGATCTGGAACCTTTCTAAAAGACACTTAAAAATATGATAAAAGTAAGTAAAGAAAGTGAAAAGACCAACTATGGCAAGTATGATAAGTATATTAAGTCTAAAACTCAAAACCGAACTTAAAACTTCAAAAATAAGAAGGGACTCACAAGAAGAGGGCCTCGTACAGGATTGGGCACTAGCTATGTCATTATTTTATTAAGTCTCTGTCCTAAGTTAATGGGCTTACTAGGTGCTGAGAGATGCCAACCATTAGCGAGGGGTTGTATCTTATGGCTTTTGCTTAAGGCGTGTGTTTGTAGATTACAGAGGCCACTACACTGCTACACTTGGGATTTTGAAAACATGAATTGTTATTCAGTAAAGAAAGTATATATATATATATAGTTTTGTTTTAACTTAAGCACAATAGTGCAAATGAAATAAAACCTAATAGCTAGAACTTGGATTTTGGTTTGGGTCGATTAATTATCTCTAAACCTTGACTACAAGAGGCGTAATTCTGAGTCATATGCAATTCTTAGGCCACTACATGCGTTATTTGGCATATTAACTGCCCATGCATTCATATGATTGTGCATTTAATAAATTTCTACTATATGATATTAACAAGGGTATTTATCTCACCAAGAGTAAGCTTATACCTCGATATATTTCTTTTGTTGTAAGGAAACCTCTTTCTTCATCCGGGCCAAAGCATGGCCGAGATAAGTCTCGTATAGAGACAAGTTGGAGCGATTAGGGAGTGGATATGGGATTTTGTAATAGCTTTTGTAGATAATTATTTACCTTTATTTATGTTCATAATATAGTTTGAAGTTTATCATGTAGTTTCCTTTATGAATTGTATTTGTTTGTAATATTCTTTTGGTGTGGAACTTAACAAGTCTATACGTTTACTTAATTAATTTATGTTTTAGAAGTTAATTTTAGTAAATTGCTCTATATTACTTATCTGTAGGCCTGGTAGTAACATATAGTGGAAGGAACCTTGTGTGTCGTATGAAAGGTTTGCGATCAGCAAGAGGGTTGATAGTAGACCTTTGTATGGTATACATTAATCTACCATGACAACGATACTGTTGGGTCGTAATAGTAACTTAGTCTTAATAGGTTAGCCTCTAAATTCATTTTTTTTTATTTAATTTTCTAAAAATAATTTTCTTGGAAAATACACAGACTAGTGGTAGGAAAACCTTAATTTTATTTTTTACTAGTTAAACTGGTTGGTGACTTTAATTTTTAAATTTTTTAAAGAAACAAATTTCCTTAGTTTAATGTCGAGCAATCTATATTAAGTAAGCTGAGCTTAATATAGGTTAAATTAAGGAAACCGAAATAAGGCTCGACAGAATTGGTGACTTTATTAGGGAAGCCTAGTGGGCTAGTTATGTGAAAATTAACAATATTATTAATGGGCTTTTATATTATTATTTTATTTTTGTTTTGTATTATAGTTGTACTAATTGTTTTTTAGTGATACAAACCCTAAGAAAAAAACCCACCCTAATGGGGCTTCTTGGAGAATTGGGGGTATTTTATTTTTAGTAATCATTTGCATGTTTAGATGTGGTCAGACTTGGGCCTCTTTAGGAACTTAGGACGAGCTGGCATTGTATAACCTTCAAGTAGTTGAGGTCTTTACCTCCGCCTAGCGGTGATAGGTGAGCTCACTCAGGCTTCAATGTAGCCCACTAGGTTTCTCTCTGGAAAGCCTTAGCACTATAGAGCCTAAGACCCATAAACCCAACCCTCTTGCATCATTCTTTTCAAAAAAGGGATAGTTATTCTTAAATTGTAGGGAAAGCCTAATTAATTCACAATTGGCTCGATCATATTTTTCAAAAAAGGGAAAATTAAAATAAAAAAAAAACTAGTAACCCTTATATATAAGTATTCGTGAACTTCATTTAAAAAAAAAAATCTTATTTTAGACCTATTTATACATAAGGATATTTCTTGATTGCGGATTCATCATACTCTCTATAGTTTATTAATTGCTAACCCCATTGCATTGCACACATGTGTAGCATATTGCATCATATTTATTGTGCATATTTGTTTGTATAGGCTATTTTTTGTAATATGTGTGTGTCTTATAGATTTTGTTTTATTTTATCAGTAATAGGTCGTGTAACATAACATTTAATATAAAATCTTCAAAATTATTAGTATTCCCCCTATGCTAATGTTAAAAAAAAAAAGAAAAAAGAAAAAGAAAAAGCTTCTGTATCAACTTGTAAATTTGTTTTTGGGCATATAATTATGAAAATTAATTATGATAAAGATTATTATGGAACCATCATTTTTTAAAAAGGCTTTCCAACATTTTTAAAAAAGAAAATTTTAAAAAGATATTTTTTATGATAATAAAACCAGTTTCATGACAATTTATTTATTTAGTTGATTTCTATTACAATGTCCCATATGTATCATACTGTTAGAAACTAACAAAATATAAAAAATAAAAAAATAAAAACAAAAATAAAAGATTTAATCATTAGATTTCCATTATGAATTATTTCCATTTTAAGGTTATTAATTTTGTAAATGTCTAAGTTCTCATTTTTCGTGTTTAGCTCTTAAATTGTTACGGTCCTGATAGAGTTTTCTCCATGATTCATCACTGTTGTGTCATTTATTCAATAAGTTTCTCATTATAAAATAATCTCTGCTTCTCCATATCTTCCTTGTAATATTATCATCATCCTATGTCATTGGTCATCAATCATAATGTTTTCTTTGTTTAGATTTGTTAATGTCAATATTAGGCTTCTATGACATAAAATAAGTATTGATTTTCTAATAAGAGTTTACAAAAAAAAAAAAAAAAAAAGAAGAATGGTTTTCAAAACTAAAAACTCAATCTGTTTAGATTCATTGATGTTAGTGTTAGGCTTTTATGACATAAAACAAGCATTGATTTTCTGATAAGAGTTTACAAAAAAAAAAAAAAAAAAGAAGGGTTTTCAAAACTGAAAACTTGATACAGTTTTGCTAATAAGAAGGGATTCTTGCAGGCTTTGAAAGATTTCTTTTTAAGAGATCTGGCCTAACTTGAAACTCATAATCACTCATTTTAAAAAACAAGATGTTTGAAGCTCTTGAACACAAAATAACTACAGCTAAAGGGGTTTTGGAAAAGCATGCGAAGCAAGTCGAGACCATGGCCTATACCTAAGCCTAAGGGCTTATTGACATACCATTTAAGATAGACAAGTTTGAAGAGTTGCTAGGCCATGAGCTTAACAATAGCAGCAAAGGCCTAGGAAAAGAATTGGTGTAGATGAAGATGGAAGAAGAAATCTTCTAGAAAATTAAAGAGAAAATAAGAGTTCTCAAAGATCATGATGTGCAGAATGATTTGGGCTTGAGTAGTGTTTGTATGTTTGAAGACCATGAGTTAGCCAATAAGTTTAAGTACCAAATTTCGAAAATTATGATGGAACAGGTTGTCCTAAACTTTACCTTATGCTTTATGTTCGCAAGATGGCCCAATTCTCTAAACATGAGCAATTGATGATTCAAACTTTTTAAGATAACTTAACTGGGCCGGTGTTGATTTAGTATGCCCAATAAGACTTAGTTAAGCTTAATACTTAGGATAAGCTAGCTCAAGCCTTTTATCAACAGTACAAGTTCAATGAAGAAGTGGCTCCATCCTTAATGGATTTGAATAACATGAAAATGAAGTTGACCGAGTCTCTTAAGGAGTATGCCCAGAGATGAAGATCTACAGCTACTTAAGCTACAGTACAATTTCCAAAAAATGAATTGATCAACATATTCATCCGTACATTAGGTAAACCTTATTATAATCACCTCTTAGGCCATATTGCTTCTATGTTTGCAGATGCAGTTGCAATTGGTAGTCACATTGAAGATGCTATTAGAGTGGGGAGATTGATAGGGAAGGGATTAGCTCCATTGGATATAGAGGCTATTATGAACACTACAATGTCCTATCTAATGATATGCGAGCTTAATGCCCTAAGCATTAGTCCAGAGCTCAATCAAAATAAGCTAAGCTAGAAATCACTTAGAAGGAGGTTCACTCATATCTTGATTCTTATGTCTCGAGTCATCGCCACCTAAAAGAAGAGGGTTTACTGCATCTTAAGACTCCAACACCAAGGCATAAACCTCAGAAATATGATCCCAATGCGTAATGCGAGTGACACCTGGGCTAGCAAGGGTATGCTACTGACCATTACTAGGAGTTGAAGAAGAAAGTCCAAGATTTGATTAATGAAAAATTGGTCTAGTTGGACTTCATTAGGGATCTAAGGCCGAATTTCTATACAAAACCCACTATTAACATGATTTAAGGATTGGAAAAGTTGCTAGAAACAGATTTGAATGGTCAAGTCCAAGGGGTATGTTATTGCTAGGGTCTGGAAGAAAGGGTTGCTACCTTAGAAGAAAAGTTAGTGAAGTTAGAAAAAAGACTCATTGGTATGGAAATGGTGATGGGTTATGTGCTTAAGCAGTTGGAAAGCTTAAATCCTAATAAGAATAGGAAGTTACAGCCCAAGCATGAAGATGACTTAATGAAAGAGAAAACAGGAACGAATGTATGATTGGGAAAGCCCAGAATTAAGACAAGCCCGTCCACAACAAAAGGAGGCAATTTACGCAGTTTAAGATTCTAATGGCCCAAGTGTTCAAGCAATTGAGAGATGTAGGACTATTGGTATGTGAAAACCTAATAAAGAAATACAAGCTAAAGAAGCATGAACCTAACAAATGGTGTGAATACTTAGGCTAAGTGAGGCATACTACTGAAGATTGTTGGAGATTGACACATAAGGTGCAACATTTGATTGATGCTAAGATTATCCAATCAAGTTTTCTAGAGATTGATGGGTTAATTAGCAGTGGTATTCTTACCTTAGGTTTTGAAGAAGCATTAAATAGACAAATTCTAGTATTAGGCATTGAGGATCTACTATTATCATCTGACAAGGTGGCTTGCCATCTAAAGCAGTTGGGTATATCTCCGAGAGATCAATTTAATTGAATGGGCCAAGTTCGAAGAAGTAGTAGAAATAGGGGCAAGAAGTAGAAAAGAATTTTAGTTCCTGCATTTTTTTTTTTAGAACAATCTTTCATTTTGGAGCTTGTAATAGATATTAGTTATTGAATAAAGTAGTTTTCATGTGTATTCTTGTCTTTGTATGCTATGAAGCTAGCTAAATTCAAATAGGGGCATTTTGAACTAGTGAAAATGGAAAAAGAAAATATGAACTTGAAACTTAAAACTTTTCACTTAAGGGAATGAAAGCACATTACTTAAAAGGTTTAGGATGAAAAGAGGCAACTTATGTCCCAAACACTAACCTTAGATACACATGAGAGAAGAGCGTCATCAAGGTGACTAATTGGGCTCATTCCTTAAATGAGGTCTATCTTGAACTTGGTATACGTGTTAAAATGATATTAGGCATTCTTCATTATCCCTAAATACAATTATACCTTATAAACCCATTTGAACCTTTAAGGGATTTTTTTTTTTAAATTATCCTTGCCAAGAACCACCCTAAACTAGGGCAATCAAGTGGTTAAGGTCATCATTTTAAAGAAAAGGAGTAGACTAAATTGTTCTTGCCTTAGTTTTGCCAATTCATGAGCAAATATTGTCATAGATAATTCAATTTCTTTAGAATGAAGAAAAATTTTAAACCATATATACTTTACTTAGGCCTATACACTTATTCAAACACATCAAGTTCATAGAATCTTTCCTAAAACATTTCAAAGCCATATACACTTCTCCCAAGCTTATACACCTTGAACTTACTTTTTGGTGCTTTAAATCTTATTAAGTAAAAACTCAATAATGGAAGGTGACACCTTGACCAAAAAAAAAAAAAAGGTGAAAAAAAAAAAGAGATTAAAGATATTAGCAAGGTGATCTCTTTCAAAGAATAGCCAAATTACCAAAATAGCCTAAAGTCTGAACTAGTGATGGTGCCTAAAGGCCAAATACTTTAAATTCCTAAGCCTAAAAGAAAATCATCATTTTATGATCTAACCCACTATACCACCCTTGATAAAACTTTTTTGACTAAAGAAATGGAATTATCTTAAATAGAATTTTCTCATGAAATTAGGGTAAGCTCGTATTTAGTTTCTCTTAGGTTATTGGGTTGTAAACCCGGGGATGGATTGTATATGATTTCTTCAAAATTGGTGAAGTACATTGATATCCTTTTGCTTAAACCATTGACCAAAAGCCTTACATTACAAACCTAGAAAATACCTATTGATTGATCAAAATGTATCATTTACAAGATAAACTACAATTTTTAGAATTGATGTTAAGAGTAAAAATAGACCTATGAGAGTGTAAGGAAGTCCAGTTTAACTAAATATTTCAAGTAATGATATCTATCCCTTGAGTGGAAAATTGAAGAGTTGAGTATTTTGTCAAAAACATGAATAGTCATTTATCCTAAGTTAGAAATCAGTGCTTTCAAAAAAGTTCAGAGATCATGAATTATACTTCAAGAAACAAGATTGAAAGAATGAGCAATTAATGGGCAAGGGGTAAGCCAACTCCTTATTTGTGTTCTTTAGAGTTTTTAAGACTTTCTTATTTGTTAGCAACATAATTTTCTATCAAAGACTGTTTTTTTTTTTCTTTAATTTCTTGAAAAAAAGAAGAAAAAAATTTTCAGAAGAGAAATGAAACCTTTTTCAAAAATTGTTAAAGAACAAGTTAATATTCTCAAAGAATCATCAAAATCCTTCAAACTTAAGTTTTAGATCATTTTGTCAAAACTCATCAAAATCCATTCTAGGATCGCTCACTCGTAAAAGTGCTGTCTTACCTATTCCTTTTAGGATAGTTTGCTCATGGGAGCGTTGTCTTATCTATTCCTTAGTTGGATCGCCTACTCACAGGAGTGCCATCCAATCTTTACTAGGATCGCTTACTCAAAGGAGCGCTATCCTATCTATTCCTTTATAAGATCGTTCTATCTATTCCTTTATAAGATCGTTCTATCTAGTCCTTTTTAGGATCGCTTGCTCATAGAAGTGCTGTCCTATCTTTAGTTGGATCGCTTGCTCATAAGAGCGCCATCCAATCTTATCTAGGATCACTTGCTCAAAGGAGTGCTATCCTATCTTTTTAGGATTGCTTACTCAAAGGAGCACTGTCCTATCCTTAGTTAGATCGGTTGCTCATTGGAGCACTGTACTATCTTTCTTGGATCGCCTACTCATAAAAGCGCTATTCAATCTTATCTTGGATCGCTTGCTCAAATGAGCGATGTCCTATCTTTTATTGGATTGCTTGCTCATAGAAGCACTATCTTATCAATCTTTTCTTGGATCACCTGCTTAAAGGAGCATTGTCCTATCTATTCCTTCATAGGATTGTTCTATCTAGTCCTTTTTAAGATCACTTGCTTAGAGGAGCGCTATCCTATCTATTCCTTTGTAGGATTGTTCTATCTAGTCCTTTGTAGGATTGTTCTATCTAGTCCTTTGTAGGATCACTTGTTCAAAAGAGCATTGTCCCATCCATTACTTTCTGAGATCTCTTACTTAAAGGAGCACCGTCTAGTTATTTAAAAAATCACCTACTCATGAGAGCATTATCTCATTTTGTCTTTAATAGAATGTCATCTTATCTTGTCTTCGAAAGATTTATCCTTTCGAGCAATTCATCTTGAAAGAGATCTATCTTCTTTGGATTATTTAAGTTGGATCTAGTAAAAATGGGTACCTCTTTTATCTTTGTAGCAAAGTTCTAATCGAACTTCGCTATAAAGAGGGGCAGCTGTGGACACCTCATTTTTGCCATTTTTTTTAGTTATTTTATTTTCTGTTAATTAAGCCAAGTTAATAAATAAAGAAGTAATAAAATGAAAATTAAAAGAAAAATGAAAAAAATGAAAAATAAAAAAAGAAGTCGAGTAGTAGCGACTCTAGTTGAGTCAAGTCGAGTTGTATCAAGTTAAGTCAAATTGAGTCGAATCGTTTAATATCCAATTGGATCATGGTGAGCGATTAATTTAGTAAATTCTAAGGTTTTGAAAAATTAGACTTCATTGAAATATTTTAATCCAATCTAATATAAAATGGATTTTTATTTGATTTATATTGAGCTAAAATATACTTAGAATTTATTAAGTGGACTATTAGAATAAATCAAGTTAGATTGGATAGGGCCCGAAAAATAGAAAGCTCAAGTAGGGTTTCTAGAAGCTAAGACAAATCTTTAAAGAATCAAAATTGTATCTTCCGTATCTTGGTTTAATTAAAATCGAATTTATATTTAAAACAATATAGAAGATTTAGTTTTAGGGTTTATAAATTAGCAAGTGACGTTGATGACAATTTTTAAGGACCGATACCCGTAACAATTCACTCATCCACAATCCGTAACACTCGCAATCTAACCTACTCCATACTCTAAATTTCACTACACAACACAATTCCCTAAATTACAAACTCTACAATTTGCAAACACAATCGCTTGAACATTCATGCCTTACTTCATAAGTCACCACTCACACAACTTCAATAACAAAATCACACAAGCTAACACAATAATCTTACTTCGAAATCACACCAATCAACAATAGTACGTCACCAACTTCAGCACCAACCGTAGCCCACTGCAATACTATACAAATCCATGTCCTACAATTGCCTGATCACCGACCAAACAAACTTGGACAATAGCTGATGTCTTCAACCTTCACACAATATAATAGCAGTCGTAGCCCCTAAACAACTCCCATGACCTTAACGCAATAGCCTGGACAGCAGCTAACATGTTAACATAAATTCTACAAAGCAAGTAACCGTAGCCCTTGATGCCTGACACACATTGAACACGATACAACCAACATAGGTCCGTACGTCGACCTTTAATTGGGCATAATATGTACAACACGATCTACAATCGAATCCTTATTGCCACGTCTCTTATCTTTACATACATCAGGCCAGATCTACAGACGTTACAACAACCATCACGCCCGTGATAAGTGGAAACAGAAACTAACATGCCCTCGATCACGCCAATGATAAGTGTAAATAGAAGTCGACATGCCCTTGATCACGCCCGTGATAAGTGCAAACAGTAACTAATACGCCTTTGATCACGCTCGTAACTATTCGACAACAATGTTTGATGCATGACTTAATTCGTAGGTAAGATTTCTTATTTTGTTATTTTTATTTTATTAGTTAATTTCATTATTTTTACTAACTTATTTGTTTATTTTTAGTGCAGGTTTTTATTATTTTCGTATTGCATGTTTTTTTTTTAGATAATCTCAATATTTAATAAATTTAGCTCAATTATATTTTTAGTAAGACTGTGTTTTTTTATGGAAAATAAATGTATCTAGATCATATCTTATCGTTAAGATTTAGGAAATAGACTTTTTGACACATAGGGGTTTTGGAAAAATAAAAAAAAGATCTAAATTGATTTTTTTAAAAAAAAGATTTAGTTAGTTAGGGTTTTTTTTATTTAATTTGGAAAAATTAGATTTCTTAGGTTTTTTTTTCCTAAAAATAATAAATAGGTAAAAAACATAAACCTGACTCAGTTTATAATATAAAAATGACCTACCCCTTAAAAATCTTAAAAAAAGGAGAACTACGATTGGTTTGATACCAAAGACCAAGTACGTAGATATATTTAGGGCAATTGTATAAAAAAAAAAACTTTTTTCCCTATTCGTAGAAATTCGTAATTTAAAAATAATAAAAAAATTACTTTAGTTATCTTTTACTTATTTAGGTATATTTTTAGTATTTTTAGAAAATTATAAAAATAAAAGCCCATTAATTTTTCTTTAGTTTTTACATGGTAACTTAGTTTTAATAGGTTAGCACTTAAACTCGGTTTTTTCTAATTTAATTTTCTAAAGATCATTTTTTTTAGAAAATATGAAGACTAGTGGTGAAATTAGGGTTTTCCCACTTAAAAACCCTAATTTTATTTTTTACCAGTTAAACTGGTTGGTGACTCCAATTTTCAAATTTTTTAAAGAAAAATATTTCCTTAATTTAATGTCGAATAATTTGTATTAAGTGGGCTAGACTTAATATAGGTTAAATTAAAAAAAAAAAAAAAACCGAAATAGGGCTTGACAGTACTCACAAATCTCCTTATATATTCATATCGGGATCATCTCTGATTATATTCAGCAAAACACTAACCATTGTATTGCAATCAAACTGCAAATTATCTTGATGTATCATTGAATTTATACATGTGCAGGGTCCCTCTAGTTTGGTTATGATAAATAAGCCCTCCAACTTCTTCTTATAGACCTAAAGCCTTTACTTACATTCGCTAGCCTTCATATAACAGAAAATCGACCACTTACGCATCTTGGATTCATCCATATTGAAGTTATAGTGGTGTTTAATGTGGTATACCTTAATAGCTCTTACAAAATCTTCCTTAATGTTGACTCTCATATGTTTACTAAGATTTTGACTAGTGACTAGGTTGCTGCACTCTACATTCATAGCTTCCTCAAAGTTTATATAACTATTATCCTTACCAGTATTGAAAATGGACATAGGATCCTTAACTGTTGAGTTAACCATATGAACCTCTAGGATGTGTACTAGGAATTAAGTCAACTCCATTAAGCTTAAGCCTAGGCTATGGAGATGTGTTATAAGCATTTCAATTTCGGTGTTCTCGTTTGACGTATACTCATTCTCCTCCTCAATTATAACCTGGAAATTTCAAATGAAACAAATTAAAATAAAGAGAACTTATTGAATAAATGGCAAGGTAATATAGTAATTCAATAATTTTAGTGAAGGATATTCTAGGTGTTTCATAAATTAAGGTTACACAATCTAATCTAGCTTTATAAGCCCCTCATCCTGTCATTCCTTATCTTAGACAAAAGATCTCATAATCAGTTTGTTTCTATCCTAACCTAGTTGAGCAACACTACGCAAAACCGTATGGTAAGATACGCTAATCATGTGTTTCTTTATGATTGTAACTAATGGTAAAGGTTTTAACATTGTTCTTGGATTTAGAGTTACTGTGTGCTATCAAATTGGGTGGAAAAGGGGTATCCTATAATGAGAAAAAGGGTTTAAGGTAAATAAAGTGTTGAATTTAAAGGGGATTTCAATCCTTAATGAGTTGTTATTAGGATATGTGTTTTAAGGTTGATCGTTTTGGTAGTTGTGGAGTGGTGAGATTGGGTTTGTGCAAGATTTCATGAGAAATTCAAGAAAATACAATGTAATTCTTGTTTAATTAGTGATGATAGATGAAAATTAGAGAGATCGAATTTAGAATTGTATGAATCTATGGTATTGAATCAAACTCATTGAGTTGAGGTGGAGTTTGGAGGATCAAAATCGAAGAAAAGTAGAGTTTATGCGAAGTAATAGAATCACGGTAGGGAAATACAACCTTCTTTCTAACTATGATTCTCATAGGAGTGCAAATCTAGATGTTAGGGGTGATTCTTTGAGAGGAGTTTAGGGAAGAGATGATCTGATAAGGATGGAATCTCTGATACTAATATGATATGGGATCAAAGGATCAATCTAGAAAGAAAAGGTAGCGGATTTGGAATGAAAGAATAGGAATGGGTATTTAAACAAAAAATGGGTACGAAGAACAAGAAGGTTTTGATGGTGAATATGAATGGATATAACCCACCAAGACACAAACACAATTAGGGGTTTTGAGCTCAAAATAGAGTTCAATACGATTATGAACTCTAAATGTTGCTCAAGGTTCCAAATGAAGGTTAAATATGACTCATTAATTGGTTCAAATGAAAGGGTTCACTACAATCCTAAGAACAAGATCGATAAGAACACGGGGATGATTAAAGAGTATGATCAACACTCAATAATCCGGCAAATGCTAACTCAAGTATAGCCTTTTTCGAAAAGAGGAAAGTTTCACTCTATATATATCTCTATATATTTATCTATCTATCTATATCTATCTATATCCATCCTCTATTAGTACAAATGTTGCTATTTATAGTAAATCCTAACCCTAGTGGCAACACTGTAAATAAAGTACAAGGCCTTAAACCTTAAAGAATTGGGCTTATAAATAAAATAAAGGGAAAACATGTACAAGAATACAAAATCGTGCATTTTATAGAACTTGGCATGCAGTCACTCGACATGTCTTGGAAGGAGTAGTATCCGAACCGGACGAGGTTGGTAATTGGATGTATGGGTTTGAGAAGGGGTCCTTGATGTCTCACATAGCTTAGCCAATACACCAGAGAAGTCAACCCATAATTGCCGAGTTCTAGAATTAGTCGGTGCTAGTCTTTCAGGGTTGTACCGAATGGTTCTTTAGTTTCAAGTACTCGGCCGTACGGTTTCTTGGCACCTCAATTGACAATAGAGTTAATGTTGAGTGTTTATTTTCCTTTCCCTTATCCTTCTAGCTGCAGCTTGGCCTCAGCAAGCATTGATAAGCTTCGGCTTGGATATAGTCGGAGGTTAATTCCACAATTACCGTGGGTTTGAAAGGAAGTCATCCTTGACGTTAAGTATTGAGCACGGGCCGAGATGCTAGATAAACTTCTCTTCTCTTTTCTCTTTACCATTGATGCCGAGTGTCTCTGGATTTCCTCAATGCTCATAGGGGTCAAGTGATAGCTATTGCTATCCTTCTGAATGGTGTAAGTGTTGAGTAAGCTGTCTTGGATCACTTTCTAGACATACTCCCAAGGTTGGCTAAGAAGTAGATTTATGGTATTCATAGGTACGACATCAAAATCAATATGATCCTCGTATTGTCCAGCCTTAAATGCTATCCACGCTCTTTTATGCACATGGACCATACCTTTGTCATTAAACCATTTTAATTCATAAGGTCGGGGATACGGGTAGGTCGGCAACTTCATCCTTTCTAGTAACTCGACAAAGACAATATTGGTGCCGCTACCTCCATCTACTACTAAGGAACGGGTCTTCCCATTCACTAGGCACTTCATGTGAAATAAATTTTCCCTTTGTTCAGGATCTGCCTCCAGGTTAGCTTGTTAACTCGTCAAGGATAAGAGTTCATCTAGATTTTCAACATAGACATCTTCTTTGATCAATCCTTCCTTTGAGCTCTTATCACTCTGACTCTCGACTTGAGCCTTGGGCCCTTTGCCCTTTTAGACCATGACCCTTTTATTTAGGTATTGGGATGCAATGTGTCTGTAACCTAAGCACTTGAAACACTTCACTTCTCGGGCCTTATTGCCGAGTGCCTTCTCTTTCTCGACATGGTTTGGCTGGCTAGGCTCTCCTTTCTCTATCTTCTTTTCTTGCCTTCTCTTGGCATACCTCTCAAGCTTAGGGCTGCCTTGTTGAGGTCGGCTACTCGGCTTCTCATGCCTTCTCCTCAACCTCTCCACTGTTAGTGCCAAATTAATTAGCTTATCCAGAAAGTTGAACGGCTGCAATTCAACTATGTCAACAATGTCGTCTCGTAGTCCACTCAGGAATCTGGCAATGGTGCTGTCATATGGCTCGGCAATTTCACATCTCGTCATCAAGGTCTCAAACTCTTGTAAATACTCTTCAACAGTATTTCAAACTTGTCTTAGGCATTGGAAAGCATAGAGCATCTCCAACTTGAAATAAGTCGACATAATACGTTGGTTCATCAATGATTTCATGAGCCTCCAAGTTTTGATTAGCTCTTCTCCTTTAGCTTCTCGCTTGGCAACTAGCTTATCCCACCGAAGACTTACATATTCAACAAATAATAGTGAAGCCAACTTAACCTTTGTTCGATCATCATACTCATAGCACTCAAATAACTTCTCGACTTGGGGAACCCAGTCAAGAAACTCTTTAGGTTAGCTACTTCTACAAAAAGTCGGTAGTTTCAGCTTGATATTGTCAAGTCCTCGACCAGGTACTTAGAGTTCATCCCTCGCATTATGAGTTGGTCGATTCTCTTCAGTTCGGCTACTTTTATTAGAGCTTTGCTTGGCTATGTTCCTTCTTGGCCTTGGCTTTCTTCTCTAGGCTTCTTGATTTGTTTTGGAGTCAGCACTCCTATCATTTCTTCCTCTTGTCACTAGATGGTTTTCTCTTCTTCTCAACACAGCAACTCTTCTCCGTTGTCAGTCATCATGATCAAGTTCATTAGAACCACTTCCACTTGTGAGTGTCCTCTCCCTTCTTTCCTCTTGATGATCTTATTTGTAGCCTTTGACTAATCTAGTGAGTTCTTGGATGAAGTCAGTGAGATTCTAAATTTGATATTTTAAGTTGTCAACATGTCGCCTCAAGCTTCCATGAAGACTGTCTCCAGTGTTGTTGACACTATCTCCTGACATTCTTGTTCATTCAGTAATTGATTAAAGAATTCAACAAACAAATAATAGCGACCCAGAAACAACCACTACTCGGCTTCTGTAACTACCACTACTGACAAACAGCTACTACGAATAGTTATAGAACAATGATGAATAGAAATGTTAAAACCATAAATCCACTTTGAAGAACATTAGCATGCGTATCTCCTTAAAGCTTTGATACTAATATGATAAGGATTGAATCTCTAATACCAATATAATACGGGATCAAAGGATTGATCCAAAAAGAAACGGTAGCGAATCTGGAATGAAAGAATAGGAATAGGTATTCAAACGAAAAATGGGTACAAAGAATAGGAAGGTTTTGATGGTGAATGTGAATGGATATAACCTACCAAAACACAAACACAATCCAAGGTTTTGAGCTTAAAATAGAGTTTGATACGACTCATGAACACTAAATGTTGCTTGGGGTACCAAATGAAGATTAGATATGACTCACTAACTAATTCAAATGAAAGGGTTCACCACAACCCTAAGAACAAGATTGATAAGAATGTAGGGATGATTAAAGAGTATGATCAATACTCGATAATCCAGCAAATGCTAACTTAAGTATAGTCTTGCTCGAAAAGAGGAAAGTTTTACTCTGTATATATCTTTGTATATCTATCTATCTATCTATATCTTTCTATATCCATCCTCTGTTAGTACAAATGTTGCTATTTATAGTAAGTCTTAACCTTAGTGGCAATACTATAAATAAAGTACAAGGCCTTAAGCCCTAAAGAATTGGGCCTATAAATAAAATAAAGGGAAAACATATACAGGAATACAAAACTGTGCATTTTATAGAACTCGGCATGTCTTGAAATGAGTAGTATTCGAATCGGATGGGGTCAATAGTTGGATGAATGGGTTCGGGAAGGGGTCCCTAACGTCTCGTGTAGCTTGGCCGAGATACTAGAGAGGTCGGCCCATAATTGCCGAGTTTTGAAATTAGTCGGTATTAGTCTCTTGGGGTCTCGCTGAGTGGTTCTTTGGTCTCAAGTACTTGACCTTAAGATTTCTTGATACCTTGGTTGACGACAAAGTTGATGCTAAGTGTTTATTTTCCTTTCCCTCGTCCTTTTGGCTGCAGCTCAACCGCGGTAAGCATTGATAGGCTTCAGCTTAGATAAGGTTAGAGGCTGATTCCCATCAGGATCATAGCTTAAATCATAGGCATGATCAAGACTATGATCACTAAAGGGTAATGTCCAATGAGAATCACAACCGTGCACCCAAGTGTGGTTCCTTTGATTTTTTTTTTTTTTCGAACTATTTTATGGGAATCAAAGACCAATCACCTAATTGAGGGAGCGTAACCATGTTTCTTTGGTTTATTGAGTAGCCAAGAGGGATTTGTCCCTAAATGAGGAATAATTCATACAAGTAGAACTAACATTTCTTTTGAGCTCATGTAAACCATTCATTGTCTCTCAAGTAGAAGGAGAAGAAGTCGTTATTTCTGCTGAGCTGAACTAATGCCGAACAATGAACCCACTAACTACCAAATTGATAAGAGTTTGGGCTTGAGTTGTTGACCTAACAAGCCGACCTACCAAGGTTGAATAAACAAGTGACCATTTGTTGAGACAGTATTCCCTAGACCCCTATTTGCCAAGTTGCCCACCTTTTGAGCCTTTGACTTAATTAGCTTTACTAGGCATCCACTACCATTTAGACCTCTAGATTGAGGAGCAAACACGTGTCCTACTATAGACATCTCATTTTTGCCATTTTTTTTTATTTCAATTAATTGAACCAAGTTAATAAATAAACAGAAAAAGAAAAAATAAAAATAAAAACGAAAATTAAAAGAAAAAATAAAAAAATGAAAAAGAGAAAGTCTTGTTGTATTGTATAGAGTTGCGTCATAACGAATCGAGATGAATCGAATCATATTGAGTCAAGTCATGTTAGGTCATTTAAGATTAAATCAGATAACAAAGTATAATTAATAAATTTTAAGTCGTTGAAGAATTGAGCTTTATTAAAATAATTTTAATCTAGTATGATATAAAATAGATTTTTATCTAAATTATATTAAACTAGATTGAGTTTATAATTTATTAAGTGAACTTTTTGATTAAGTAATTAGATCGGATTGAACCTTGAAAAATTAAAAGCCTAAGCTAATTAAGGTTTCTAGAAGTTAGGATAAATCTTGGAAGAATCATAATCATATCTTTCATATTGAATTCCATATTTTCGATATGAAAGATTCGATTTTTAGCTTATAAATAGTACGTGACATTAAGGAGAGTTTTAGGGTGAATGATTTGGAGAATTTACCAAGTCTTGATGACTTCAAGTTAGAATTTCTAAAATGCTATTTCTGAAAACTAATATCTTGATGACTTCAATTTAGAATTTTGAAAAGTTGACATCCTAACTCTCCAATCCCAATCCAACTTCCGATCCAAAGCTAACATTCACTACCATGCCCCATCACAATCCATAATCCAGCTGTCTACTACCATGCCTTCAATCCAATTTCCAGAAGCTACTAAGGTTAGCTTGTACGTCCCTTATCTTTCAATCCAATTTCCAGAAGCTACTAAGGTTAGCTTGTACGTCCCTTATCTTGACGAAGACAATGCCGCACACTCTAAACGCCAATCTAACCAATGAAGCTCCACGTTACCACAACACCAACGAATTCGAAGTCCAACTTTACGCAACCAGAATCCGTCCTCTCCTTCAACACTCCAAGTCAACACACAAGCAACATGCCCTCTGATCGTTGATCCCAATTACCATTCACCCTTCACACGCAAGCAACACGAAGCTGAAGACACGCTGGAACATCCTTAATCAAACTACCTGACGTCGTACGATTGAACAACTCTATGCTGACGTCCGCAAAACCTAAAGCACAATCCGCAACAGCACACATACAAATCAACTGAAATCTAATCTCCTCTCACACACGACTAGGCAACTCTCATGCACTAATGAGATAGCAGCCAAAACAGTAATCACAAACTCCACGTTCCACTACTTGACCAAACATAAACGCGATCCACCACACCGCATTCCACTGAAGCCACTTGCATGCACAACTATGCAATCCACTTCATGATCACGAGTGATTCGTCGCATAAGTAAAAATCATTATTTTTTAAATTTTATTATTAGTTATTTGTTTTATTAGTCTAGTTCAATTATTTTACTAACCTATTTTTTTTTTAGTACAGGTTTTATTACTATTATTATTATTATTGCATGATATTTTTTAGATAATTTCAATAACATTTAATTAAATTGAGTTTTTAGTAAAATCTTTTTTGTTTTTGGAAAATAAACGTATCTTCAGCATATTTTGTAATTAAGATTTGAAAAAGATGCGTATCAAGATACGCATCTTGCAGTTAAGATACAAAGATACGTATCGAGATACACATCCTGGAATTCAGATTTAGAAAGATACGTATCAAAATACGTATTTCACGAATAGGATTCAGAAAGAATATGCATAAAGATATGTATCCTTAACATATCTTATAGTTAGGATTTAAAAAATATATTTTTAACACGTAGTGGTTTTAAAAATAAAAAAAATCTTAATCGGGGTTTTCGAAAAAATAAAGTTAGTTAGGAAATTCATAATTGAAAGTATAAGTAATTCACAGAATTGCATAAAAATTAACCCATTAAATATTTTAGAAAAAAAAAAAAAGAGAACTACGGTCGGCACCCTCGAGACAGTCGTATAAAAAAAAAATTTCCCCCTTTTCTTAGAAAATCGTAATAAAAAAATAATGAAAAATCATTTTAGTCATCTTTCATATATTTAGGTATATTTTTTGCATTTTTAGAATATTATAAAAATAAAAAACCATCGATTTTTTTAGTTTTCACATGGTACTTAGTCTTAATAGGTTAGTTCTCAAACTCAGTTTTTCTGGTTTAATTTTCTAAAATTCAAAATTTTTTAGAATATCCGCAGACTAGTGATTCGCTTGAACTATATATAGAAAAATAAATTATGAATACTCTAACAAGTATTCTAGGTTGGAATCAAGTAATATAGAGAAAGTAAGGTGGTCGATCCCTCAAGGACTAAGAGATTACTAATCCTATGCTAATTCTTATCAATATTCAGGCAATTAAAATTAAATTAATTAATCTAATAATTACTCTAAAGCTATTGAAAAGAAAATAACTATGAAAAATCTAAAATTAAGCTATCAATTGAGAATTATTGGACCCTAGATAATGCAAATCAAATTGTTATCATATTATATAAATTAATAGCTATATGATCATTCAAGTGAAATTAGCACACCTTAAAATTTAAGGATTTAAACCCCTAATTAATTAGTCAGCTTCTGCATCTTCCAATTAACAGTGGACTCTAAATTATAATTATATATCTCTCGATATTATAGTCGCTTAATGTCCTAAATCAATTATCCCTAATGTCTTAGTGAATAATCAATCGTCGAACATTGCATTAATCTCTAGATAATTTCTAATTAATTCAATTAACTCTGCTTCCACATTGATTAATCAAATCAACTAAGAATTTTTAATAAACCCTAATAAACTCCCGTATCATTAGGTTTTCTAACAATTATAATCAATTGAATAATTATAATTGAAATAATAGAAATTGCAATCATGAATCATCTATATATCTCTTAATCCTATAACATGAATACAATCATTATCTTTACTATCTATGGTTTCATCAATTCCTACAAATAATTTTAGTTAGCCATGGATTTGAAAACAAAAACACAAATATTGATTGAAATTGCAAGGAAATTCATAATTAAAAGCATAAGTAATTCACAGAATTGCATAAGAATAATTGAAATAGATGTCAGCAATTCTGTATTAGAAAGAAATAATCTTCAATTGCAACTTCAATCTTAGTCTCTATAGCAAAAGCAAAATCCTTTCAATGATCAAAGCGCTTCTTCTGAAGAATTCTTAAAAAACTATCTAAAACTATTCTATAACTCTCGATGTCTAAGGAAAAGTGTCTACCAATCTCCTCTAACAATGAAACATAAGCTATTTATATGAAAAATTAGGGTTGGCTTGCGTGAAGTTTCTTTTTTCATGAAGGCCGACAGTATAAGTGTAAGGTTGGCTTTTAGGTCGACGACGTAGTCATCTAGGGTTGCCAATGCAAGTTGTAAGTTGTAAGCCAGTTGTTAGGCCAACGGCCTTTGATTCCAAATTGCATAAAACTTCTCTAAATCATTCGTAATTCTACTTTTGAATTCTCTAATTCCTGAAATGTCCAAATGAATATAATTAAGTACCAATTCTTAATGATTTCTTTAAAATCTATAATAATTCTATCTTAATTTGCACTTTAAAACATGAAAAATATGCCTTTATCAACTAGTGGTCAAATTAGGGTTTTTCCATCCGAAAACCCTAATTTCATTTTTTTATCGATTGAACCAATTAGTGACTCCAATTTTTAAATTTTTTAAGAAAAGTATTTCCTTAGTTTAATATCAAGTAATTTATGTTAAGCGGGCCAGGCTTAATATATGTTAAACTAAGGAAATCGAAATAAGGTCGACACTTACCCTCTAACATCTATGCTATCTTTTATAAGAATATTCCTTTTGTCTTGATTACCGAATTGCCCTTATAAAATATGTACTTTTTCCTTTTCTAGTAGGAATTCTTTTTGTAATTTCTAGCAACCTAAGATTTACCCTAAATGGACCATATAAATACTTGTAATTTGTATTAGCCACATTAGTCATTCATCATTAGAACAAAGAATTTTATCCTTTGTGAACTACATACTCCTTACTTACTTGCTTTTCCCTTACTCTTATCTAAGTCATTTAAGTGTAGACTAGTAGTGAGTGACCTCCGACCATACTCATACATCATATTAAGTATGACTTGAGCCTACATGAGATATTGGTGTATCATATCCATTATTGGTGCACAAAAACCCCCTACTCAACCTTCGACTACCATCTCTTTTGAGCCGTCTATAGGTTTGAACCTACACCTTTGGTTACATATGATATTAGTCACCTTGTGTATCTTTCTTGGTGTATCTTTCTCAGTGTATCCATATCATCCTGGTATTAAAGCCTGGCTACATTCAAGTAAGTTTCTAGTACTTAGTGTTCTTGAGTGTTCCATTATAGTACGTCCTGTATAGTGAGCAAGTTGAGGCTTGAGAAGTGTTGAAGAAGCTGTGCGTAGTAGTAGTAAGTGTTGAAGTGGTGTTCTTAGTTGAGTAAGCAAGTACTCTCTTTTACCTTGTTTAGTGTTCGCAAAATAGAGTACATGTTTTTAGTTAGTTTATCGTAGTGTTAAGTAATATTGTTGTCATTGTAGTAGTTGTAATATGTAAGTACCGTCTTGTTGCTGTATGAAGGAGGATTTTTCAAAGGTGTTTCAATTGCTAGTATATTGAAGTATTTGACAATGTTAGATTCTAGTATTTAGGAAACCCTTGATAACTAAGAAAGTAGAACTCATAATTGATACGAACTCGTGGATGAACACACAAACTTAATATCATACGTAATCAAAGGGGGTGGGGTTTGGGCTGTGAGATGGCTCGAAGGTAAATGATAGTCGAGGGATAAGCAGGGGTTCCTATACACCGATGATAGATATGACATACCAACGCCTCACATGAGCTCAGGTCACACTTGATATGACATACAAGTATAGCCGGAGGTCACTTGCTACTAGTTCATGCTAAAATAAGATAGATAAGAGTAGCTCAAGAGTAAGGATACTTAGCTCAAGAGAGTAAAAGTCCAATGTATTCTTTGTATATTCTGTTGTGGCTATTACATTATGTGATTATTTATAATACCCTATTAGGGTAAGTTTTACATTATAAAAAATTACAAAAAAGAATCCTTATTTGCTAAACAAAAAGGAGAATAATTTACAAGAAAAGCATGAAATCATGCATAAAGACCGTCCTCTATCAAAAAGGACAGTACGGGTGTCAGAAAGGATAGTGTAAATGCGTTTGACTCAGTTTGCGATCTTAACAATATTGTGAGCCGAATAGGAGTGCACCTCTAATTAGGTCTGTTTGGTATCTGCAATTCGGTACCCAAATAGTTGAGGTTGGACTGGGATTAGCTTAAGGACGGCATACATTCAGGTTGGCCTTAAATGGTTAGCTCTTGACAGTTGTTAGCTCGACCTTAGCACTATAGAGATTGTTGTATTCAAATTTGGCACTTAGACTAGTGCATAGTAGAGGGTTCGACTTGGCATGCCAACTGGTCACCTTGATAACACCTTAGATAGCATGGAGAGTGAAGTAGCTCGATAGGTTAGACTAAGATAAGCATTACTCCTTAATGCTTAACTCACTTCGAATAGCTCGACGAACCACCTAAGAAAGCCCTCTAACTCAAGAGCACGTAATCAGTCCATGATCCCTATCTTCCCCTATGGGTTGTTTAAGACTTGGGATCAAGTCTAGTTAAGCTCTAGGTTGCTCGTCTTTAGGAGTGTAAGGTTGGAGGTTAGCAATGTTGAAGGAGTTTGAGACTCCATATCATTTAGGCAATGCAATCTTATAGGCATTAGGGTTAATCTTTTCCAGCACTTTGAAAGGTCCGTTGGCCTTAGGAGATAACTTACTCTTCCTTAAGTTTAAGAATCATTCCTTGCTGAGGTATATCCAGACCAAATCACCTGGTTGAAATTCACTCCTCCTCTGTCCTCAACTTCGCTTCTTAAGCTTAATATTAGCTTGACCAAATTGCTCTATAACCTTTTAGTGCATGGCTTTGAAGGCCTTAACTCTCTCAATGGCTGGCCAGTCATCATTAAACATCGACTGAGGTACTTGGTTTAATGGTAGCTTAGGATTGAACCCATAAGCGACCTTGAATAAAGACATGCTTGTTATACTATGGGCAATTTTATTGTAGGCAAACTTAATGATTGGTAGGCATAGATCCCAGTTAGCCATGTTTCATCTGACAATAACTCGCAGTAAAGTTCCCACGGTTCTATTGACAACTTCAGTTTGTCCATCGGTTTATAGGTGGTAAGACGTACTGTACAGTAGCTTAGTTCTCATTTGCCTCTACGAAGTCCTCCAGAAATGGCTTATGAAATTGGGGTCTCGGTCCGAAATAATGGTTTTGGGAATTTCGTACAACTTAATTACTTCCTGCAAGAAAAGAAAAGTGATTACCAAAGTGTCGTTAATTTTGGAATAGGGCACGAAATTTGCCATTTTGCTAAATTGATCTACAACCACCATGATGGAGTCCTTCCTTTAAGATGTCCTCGGCAATCTTAACATGAAGTCTATACTCAACTCGGACCATGGTTTGGTTGGGATTGGCAAGGGTTAGTAATGTCCTTGCTTAGCTCGACTCTTTGCCTTTCGGTAGGTCGTATACTTTTCTAGCATGAATTGGACATCTCTCTTCATCCTTGGCCAAAAGAATATGGAGGATAGTACCTCATGAGTTCAACGCTGGCCAAAGTGTCCTGTTAATCCCTCTCCATGCGCCTTATGCACCAGTAGTTCTCTCGTGGAACAAGTCGAGATACATAGCCTTCTCTTCTTGAATAAGTATCCATCTTCCCTATGATAGTCATCTAGTGTTCGTCTTTCCTTGCATCGGGCATAGATAGGACTAAAGTATGGATCCTTATTATATAAATTCTTTATAGTTGAAAAACCAAGAAGCCTTATTTATAGTTCAGCTAGGAGGGTATGTCATTTTGATAGGGTATTAGCCACTACATTTTTTCTTCCATTCTTGTATTTTACGACATAAGAAAAACCCTCTATGAAGTCGATCCACTTAGCTTGCCTTCGCAACAACTTTGGTTGGCTCTTTAGATATTTCAAGGATTCATGATCAGTGTAAATCACAAATTCCTTGGCCAGTAGGTAGTATTGCCACATTGTCAGTAATGCGTATGGATGCAGCGGGTCTCGAACTAAGAATAGGTATTCAGGTTCAAAGGAGTATGCAAAACAGGGAGTGAGAAGGGGGTTTTGACAGTGAATGTGTATGGATATCATACACCAAGGCACAAACATAATTAGGGGTTTTGAGCTCGAAATAGGATTCAATACGACTTATGAATGCTAAATGTTGCTTGAGGTTTTAAATGAGAGGTTACATATGACTCACTAACTCACTCAAATGAAGGGTTTACTATAATCTTAAAGGCAAGATAGATAAGAACATGAGAGATTAAGGAGTAAAGCACACTCAATAATTTGAAAAGCCAGGTTAAAGGGCTCAAGAATGTTTTTACTTTTAGAGGGAACGTTCAAGTGTAAACTCTCTATCTGAATATTCTTTACTGTCCTTAATAATTACAATTGTTTCTATTTATAGCAAGTCCTAAAACCTTAGTGATAAAATTGTAAATAATATACAAGGCCTTAAACCTTAAAGAATGGCCTACAATTAAAATAAGAAAAACATTTACAAAGTATATAAAATTGTACATTTAACATAGTGGTCAGCATGTAGTCATTCGAGCTGTTTATGGGCTCGAGCTGGAGCCGATTGGCAGTCGGGTGTTCGAACCGAGGTAGGATGGTTAGGAGTCTTATTGTGCTTAGCCAAGCTCCTAGTGAGGTCAGCCTATAGTTGCTGTACTCTTAGATTACTTGGTATGAACTTTCTTATGCTATGCTGAGCTATTCTTTAGCCTTAAGTGCTTGATCGTATGGTGTCTCGGCTTTTCGACAGATGACATACTTGAGGTTAAGTAACTCCTTTCCTTCCCCTTGGTCTTCTAATATTAGCTCGGCCTCAACAAAAGCTGTTCGACCTTAGCTTTGAACAATTTGGCCTTGGGTTAAAACAAGTCGGCATCAGTTACTAATAGGTCAGCATCAGCTTAAAGATCATCATGGATTGATTCTTATCAGTCAGGGCTCGAATTAAGAAGTAGAACTCCCTGTCATAGATGGAATAGTTGAGTATGGCTCCTTGAGGTTTCTCGCTGAAGTAAGTAATAGGTTAGCCTTCTTGCATCAGCATAGCTCCTATGCTTAATTCGGATGCATCATACTCTACCTCAAACACTTTATCAAGGCTCGATAGAGCTAAGACAAGGGTTGTAGTTAGCCTTTCTTTCACTTCCATAAAACTCCTCGTCTCTTTCTCTCCCCATTTGAATTTAACGCTCTTCTTTGATAGTTTGGTAAGCGAGGTTGCAATTATACTAAAATTCTTTGTGAATTGGCGATAGAATGATGCTATGCCATGGAAACTTCTCATATCCATAGAACAAGTCGATTTAGGCCATTCTATGATCGCTCTTACCTTCTCATCATTGACTTGGATGCTACCTCCACTCATAATAAAACCCAAGAAGATCACCTTAGAATGGCAAAAGTTGCACTTTTTCTAATTGGCGTAAAGCTGTTTAACTTAGAGTTTTGCAAACGCTTGTCGAAGATGCTCCTAGTAAGTCTTCAGGTCGGGCCTATACACTAGAATGTCATCAAAATAAACTACGACAAACCTTCTCAATAATTCTTAGAGCACATGATTCATAAGGTGCATGACTATCAACCTCAACAGTCGATACCTTACTTTAGATCACCATTGTTCACCTGTTTGGACACTGAGCAGCCGTGTGTCTAAATCCTTAGCATTTGAAAGACTTGATCTCACTCATCTTCCTCCTTGAACTTTGGCCCTTCTTAAGCTTCCTTAGGGTTTCCTTCTCTTCTATTCAGGTGATCGAAATGGGTCAGGTCTCAACAACCTTACTTGGTTCCATTCGCACTGGTCTACTCGAAACAATTCGGTTACAGCCTAGTCGGCTGATAAGGGTTCAGAATCTTCCTGTTCGGTGCCTTTCTATCCTTTAGGCGGCTCGGATTGCACCATTAAGCATTACATCTAGTGTTTCCAAGACATCCCCAATCTCATACTTCAATCCACCAATGAATTAAGATACGGTTCAATCTTTTGGCTTTATGACTTTGCATTGGATTATTAGCATCTAGAATTCCTTAACATAAGCATCCACACTCGATCCTCTTTGTCTCAATTCTTGCAGTATTTTTAAGACATCCTACAAACAATAGCATGGCACGAACCTTCTTTACATAACTCTCTTCATTTTATCCTAACTCCTAATCTCTTGTTCTCTTTCTCTTCTTTTGTTAGCTTACAAGTTCTTCCACCATAAGGCTGCATAACTAATGAACTCTAACATAGCAAGTCGAACTTTTGCATTATGGGGCACTTTGTGGCATTTAAACTACTTTTCAATCTTATTTATCCAATCTAGGTAGTCCTCAGCATCACCACTTCCATAAAAACTTAGCATACGCATCCTTAATCCTTCAAATCTAGGGGCTTGTGCATTTCTTTCCTCAATTTTGTAGTACTCCTCTACCTCGTCATCTCATTCTTCTTCTTCCTTAATCTCTTTAAGCACTAGCGTTCATCTAGCATCCCTACTAATTTCTTTAGCTCGAGGTAGTCAATCTGAGGCATTAACTCAACCAAACTAACTATTGCTTCATTCCTGCTACTCACGTTCTCTAATGGGGCTATTTCTAGCTCGCTACTTGTCTTCTTGTATAACAATCACCAAATTAGCTACCAAATTGGTAAGCCTATCTAATTGATCATCTACTAATTGAGGCATGAAGCTTCCTTCTTGCCTTTGGCCATGTCGAATACCACTTTCTTGGTTTCCCAAAGTTCCTTGAATACTTGAGTTTGACATTGATGGTTACTTCACAATGACAATCAAACGAATAGTCAACTACACTCTATTTTGCATATCAAAAAAAGGCGAAAACAAAGTATAGGGCGCTTCTCAGCTATTAGACTCTAATGTGAACAATAGAACCTTTATCTTATGAGAGTAATGACAAACCACTCAAAGAACATAGTAGCATAATCTAACTTCAAACATAGCCAAGCTCTGATACCAAGATGATATGCACTCATGGATGAATACATGAACCCAATATCACAAGTAACCAAAGGGGGTGGGTCCAGGCCGTAAGATGGCTCGAAAGGTAAATGATAATCAAGGGATGAGTAAGGGTTCCCATACACCGATGATGGATATAACACACCAATGCCTTATACAAGCTCAAGTCACACTTGATATGACATACAAGTATGGCCGGAGGTCATTTGCCACTAGTCCACGCTTAAATGGATTAGATAAGAGTAGCTCAAGAGTAAGGATACTTAGCTCAAGAGAGTAAAAGTCTAATGTATTCTTTGTATATTCAGTTGTGGCTATTACATTATGTAATTATTTATATTACCCTGTTAGGGTGAGTTCTACGTTACATAAAAATTACAAAAATGGATCCTTATTTGCTAAACGAAAAGGAGAATAATTTATAGGAAAAACATGAAATCGTGCTTAAGGAGTGTCCTTTATTAGAAATGACAGTATGGGTGCTAGAAAGGACAGCGTGTGTACGTTTCACTTAGTCTACAATCTTGACAATATTGTGAGCTAAGCAGGGGTGCACCTCTGATCATATTTGTTCAGCGTCGGCAGTTTGGTACCTAGACAGTTGGGGCTAGACTAGGATTGGCTTAAGGATGGCATACATTCGGGTCACCCCTCAAATGGTTGGCTCTTGATGGTTATCAGCTTGGCTTCGGTACTGTGGAGATTGTTGTATTCAAATTTGGGGCTTGGACTAGTACATAGTAGGTGATTCGACTCAGCACATTGACTGATTACCTCGGCAACACCTTGGATAGCATGGAGTATGAAGTAGCTTAGCAGGTCGGATTGAGGTAATCACTGCTCTTCAGTGCTTAACTCACCTTGGACAGCTTAGCGAACCACCTGAGAAAGCCCTTGAGCTCGGGAGCGAGTGATCAGTCCTTGATTATTACTAGTAATGGTTAAGGCTAATAAGAAAGTTCTACTCCTTAATCTATAGATGAGTGACTAAATAGGCTTGTTTCCTTGGTGACTAACCTAGTAATTGCTATAAATGAAGATAGACATTGAGTAAGAGACAACCTAAATAGGGGCTAAGCAAATGAATTACCTAAGAGAGGTAATGGCTGACTTAGCTAAGCTAATATCCCAATTTGACAACAACGAGATAGAAAAGCAAATAGATTTGTTCGACTTAGGCTTATGATAGAAAAGATAAAAGAGGAAGATGAGGAGATAGGTGATGAAGAAGAAGAGTGCTATGAACTTGAGGAGAGAATTGTCTAAGCTCCTAGAATGGAAGGGTTAAGATTACAAATCCCAAGTTTCTCTAGTAGTAGTGATGTTAAGGACTACCAAGATTGGGTTGATAAGATAAAAAAGCAATTTGAGTGTCATGAAGTCCTTAAGAACGCTAAAGCGAGACTTGTTGTACTAGAATTCAAAGGATATGTTACCCTATGGTAGAAAAATCTATAGGCTACTCAACGAAGAGAAAGAGAGAGAGAAGTTAGAGACTAGGAAGAGATGAAAAGAAAATTTGTTTTGAGCTACAAATCTACAGGGCATATTTAAAAGGTTGTAAGAGTTGAGGCAAGGAGGATTAAGTGCTGATGCTTATGTGAACGAGTTCCAAATGTTGATGATCCAATGTGAGGTTATAGAGCTAGAAGACCAAACTATCTTTAGGCTCATTAGTGGCTTGAAGTATAAAATAGGTGATATTCTTGAAACCAAAGATATTAGATCCCTAGATAATGCAATTAGAGCTGTTCAAAGGATAGAGCAATGATGAATGGGTAGATTCCGAGCTCCTATCAGTCGATCTACCTCTAGTCGACCTATTCTAAGCAAACTTGTGCGATCAAAACCAAGTAAGACCAGTGATGTTCGACTAGTTTTGGCTACTTAAGCTGAGGAGAAGGAACCCTTAGGAAGTTTGAGAAAGGATAGAGCTTAAGAAGAAAGACTAGTGAGATTAAGTGTTTCAAGTACCAAGGATTTGATCATATGGTTGCACAATGTCCAAATAGAAGGATAACGATAATCAAAGGAGGAATGTTGGCCATCAACGCTAAAACTACTGATGAGTAAGTTGAACTAAAAGAGTCTAGACAACTAGATTTGTCTAAGGAGGAAGAAGTCATTTATAGTGAAGAAGGGAATTTCACACCCACAACTATAGTACTACGATGAGTGATGAGTATGAGTCTAATACAAGAGGACGAAAAGCACAAGAACTTGTTCTATATTAGATGCAAGGTTAATGGGATGTTATGTACTCTTATTTTAGACAGTAGTAGCTATATTAATGCAGCATTTGCTTTCATGGTTCAATAGTTGAAATTGTTGACCAAATTACACCCTAAACCTTATAAGTTGCACTAGCTCAGTGACTAAGGACCTTGTAAGTGACCAAGAAAGTAGCCATACCAATTTACATTGCCAACTATCAATACGAGGTTCTTTGTAATGTGTTGCCAATGAGTGCTTCACATATACTTTTGGGAAGACTATAGATGTTTGACAAGCATGTGATGTATGATGGGAAGAGAAACACTTGTTCATTTAAACATAAAGGAAGAAAGGTGAGGTTGAATCCCGTGTCTATTGAGCAAGTAAAGACTATGCAGGCTTAACTTAGCCAAGCACTGAAGAAGTAAACCCTAGTGATGACGCATGCTAAACTATCGAAAGAGATAAAGCATGAAGAGCCGACTTTCTATTGGTCGAGAGGATGGTTGAATTAAGAAATTTGGGATGATATACTACTCATAGAGGTAAGTGGCTTATTAAAGGAGTTTATCAAATAAACTGCTAGAAGGTTTGCCTCCGATTCAAAGGATTGAACATGCTATAGACCTATAGCTAAGAGCGACATTGCCGAACAAGTTACGTTGCTGAATAAGCTAGCATATAAGTTGAACCCTGAATAAGCAGCCAAGTTCCAAAGGCAAGTAGATGAGCTTATGAAGAGAGGATATGAGAGAGAGTCCTTAAGCCTATGCCTAACTTTATTGGTGCTAAAGAAAGATGGCACGTAGCAAATGTGTATGGGTAACCGAGCCATCAATCAAATTACCATCAAGTACAGGTACCTAATACCTTAGCTTGATGACATGCTTAGTGAGTTAAATGGAGCAAGGATCTTCTCTAAAATCGATCTCAAATCTGAACACCATCAAATTAGAATGCAAGAAGGAAATGAGTAGAAGACTACGTTTAAGACCCGAAATGGATTGTATGAATGGCTAGTTATGCCATTTGGGTTATCAAATGCACCGAGCACATTCATGCAATTAACAAACCATGTGCTTTGAGAATTGATTGGAAAGTTTGTGGTTGTGTACTTTGATGATATTCTTGTTTACAGCCTTAATCTGGAGACATACTATAGGCATCTCTAAGCTATCTTTGACAAGCTTTGAGTTGAGAAATTGTATGCCAATTTGAAGAAGTGTGACTTCTGCCAACCGAAGGTAATCTTCCTAGGATTTGTTGTGAGTGGAGGTAGAATTTGTGTTGATGAAGAAAAGATTAAGGCTATCACTAAATGGCTTGTGCTGACTTATTCCACCTAGTGAAAAGTTTCTATGGCCTAGCATCTTTTTATCGTTGTTTCATAAGGAATTTCAATACCATTGAAGCCTCGTTGACTAAGTTGTCAAAGAAGAATGTTAAATTCAAATTAGGAGAGAAAGAGCAACTAAGTTTTGAGGAGGTGAAGAGAAAGTTAACTACTACCCCTATCCTAGCTCTCTCGAGCTTTAACAAAGTGTTTGAAGTAGAGTATGATACATTAGGAATTGGAATGGATGCCATGCTAATGTAGGAAGGTCGAATAGTTGCATATTTTAGTAAAAAGTTTTAAGGAGCTACTCTCAACTACTCTGTATATGATAAGGAGTTCTATTCCTTAATTTAAGCTTTAACTCTCTAGCAACACTACTTATTGCTTAAGGAATTTGTGATTTACACCAACCATGAATTGTTGAGGTACCTAAATAGTTAGCCAAAATTGTCCAAAAGATAGGCCAAATGGATCGAGTTCATGGAGGGGTTTTCTTATGTGTCAAGTACAAGACTAGAAGAATAATGTAGTGGCTGACGCCCTATCTAAATGACATGCCCTCTTGACCGAGCTTTAGACGAGACTTCTTAGATTCTTAGTGATTAAGGGATTGTATGCTAAAGATCTACATTTTGGATCAATCTATGCTTGATGAGAGGATGGCCGAGCAATTGATGATTATGGTAGGTGTTGATAGCATTTTTAGTAAAATAGGCTAAGGGCCTAAATCAGTAATGTTGTGGATTAGGCCAGACTCCTATGGTCCATCCATATATACGTATCCAATCATTTATTATAAATATTGGACTAGAACCCTAAGTAAGGGCTCTTTTATTTTCTCACTCTCATAATCACTGGATAATTCAACTTATATATGATAAGAGGGCTAACTTAAGAATCGAAGTGGTTGCATTAGAGCATCTCCCATAATCGTATTCTTGTTTTACAGGTGTACATACATCGAAATAAAAATCGACTAACAACAATTGTTACCGTCTGTCGAAAATAAATAACCCAAAATCACACGGTTAGAAGCCATGGTGGGATACTTCTTTCTCAATGGGTTTCCCAGACTTTGGTTGGTGGTGATCTATTCTCTTTACTTTCATTCCTAGATTTAGCTGTTCTTACCAATAGAATTTGAATAACTGCCTTGTATAATTGCAACGGTGTTGCATGCTGATGAGACTTTGGATTTTTTTAACATAAAACCAACCATCGCTCGTTATCATTTTCCTAACTAACCCTGTTATATCATCCAACATGGAGATACAAAAATTCCTTAAGCATACAGTTATTTTATTTCTTTTTGCTCTAGGAGAATATGTGCATACTTTGCTGGTTTATGTCAGCACCTTTAATTTGTCTATTGCTTTGCTTGAAATCGGCACATTGATGTCATCTTGCTTTGTCCTTTGGTGGCTGTCAACATTCTCGACTGGAGTGTGGTTTCATAAGCAGTTACTCCATCCCTTAAAAACTGTGTGTACATGCTGACGGAGCCGCAGAACTTGGCCTAAAGCTACATCAACTAACTTACGGTGGGTAGACAAATCTAAGCAATGATAGCCAAGTCCCCGTATAGGATGGATTAGCCGAGTTGCACCCTCAACTCTAGGCCGTGCAAATAAATTATGAAGGTCGTACCAGAGAGTGCGCATCAACCTCGAGTTTTCTATTAAAAGGTCCGAGCACCCACTTGGAAAGAAAATTGATCTCAGCTATCCAATACATGCTAAGTCGAACAGCAACAAGTGGTGGACTTCTCTTCCGAACTCTAGTGCCAAGCAGCTTCGCGTAGCTAGTCAAGAAATCTTCAAAGCCGGTAGCCATATAGCCGAACTGTCGATAATAAAAAAGTGTTACTAGCTCCCAAGCCTCCATGGATGTCGAATTCCAAGCTTGCTGACATTTTTCAATGTTTTATCTTTTAAAGCTGTGTAAGTTCGTACTAAGCAATTTCCAATCTCTATGCCGAGATATATTTCCAGTCCAAGATGTTATGTTTGTAGCATAAGGTGGTGCGAGCAATTGATGGACCAAGCTTGCGAGAAGTCAAGTGTGGGTGATGATGTGTACCAAACTATTTCCCAATGTTCGAGCTATTTACCAAGATGCCAACTTACTTCCACAGCCTTGCAGCACAACAACAATGTGCCGAGGAACTTTGACGTGTTTTACGAATAGCTTGTCACCGAGCTACCGTGCTCATGGCAATTACACTCATAACAGCTGTCGCTGAGCTTTCTTGCTCCGAGCATACAAGTTACCTCACTTCAAGCAACGATCACCAATACCGACCAAGGTTGTTGGCATGAACTGACTAAGCTCCAATGCTAACCAACAACAAGAGCTGAGAGGCAGAGTCTATTCGAGTCAACAAGTCACCAATCTCCGTACCAAGTTGCCAAGAAGTAACTATGAGCGTAAATACCAAACAACAATGTCAAGCAAAGTTTCCAAGTTATCTTTCGCATGGCATCCCCTTCCGAACAAGATGTGAGCTCCTGCCATGCTGTGCATTCGAGCATTTGCTGTGCTGTGTAAGTACATCGGACTTAAGAAGCTCCCGAGCTATCCTTATAAATAACTTTGCCAAGCTGCGCGCTTTGGCATCTAAGTGTTATGTGGTTGAGGAGAAGTACACGGGGAACATTCCAGTGTGCTGATTCGACGAGGCCACGCTGGTACATTAAAAATCAACCCCGAGACTAAAGACGCTTCTAAGCTCATTACGTAACAGCTACCAAGTAGTAACTTTGAAGCACCAAACTCTAGGCAGCGATGAACAACATAACATGGTCAGCTGTGAACTTTTGCTAAGAAGTGTTGGCTGAGCAGTTCACTTCGTCAAACGGAAACTCCTAGAATGCATGCCGACTTGTAGACTTTCAATTGCCGAGCTCTTCTCTACTCCTATGCCAAACTACAAGAATAGCAAAGCTGTTCATTGACATGGCCTAAACAAACTCAATCAAAAGATTAAACAAATAGAAAGGGAGTATGTTAATTCTGCAATTCATACTTTGTTTCTACGACATATCATTTGCAACAATTGATTAGAATCTGGGTTGAATAATGTGAATGGCAGCCACCGTCAAGGCCAAGTCATGATCGACCTCTTCAGGAATCATGGGGAAGGCCTCGTAAGATTTTACTCATGCATTTAGCCACAAATCCAAAGCTGAGTTCACATCGAAAGTTCATTACATAGCAAGTTGGGGTTTTACATATCCGACCTATCTACCATATTGAAAACTGATAATAGCTAATCAGACTTCACTTGAGATATAGTCGAGCACTAGCAACTAGTCCGAGCTGTTGCACATGAACAAGAACCGAGTGATTTTGAGCACCAATGACTTGATTAGATTCCGACAACACGAACTGCTTTAATATTAGCAATATTAACCAAGCTCTTAATAGCCGAGCTTCTCCACTCGAACACAAGTCCAGGCAATTCACATGCCTAACCATTCCTAGTTACACAACCGTGCCAAGCTACTCAAATAATCCAAAGATCCAAGTAGCATGAAGCTACAACATGAAATAACCGAGACTAAGCTGCAGCTCACTTGCTGAACTATTGGATGAAAAAAAATCTAAGCTATCAGACGGTGGCACGACTGAATGATAAGGCATCCTCGATGATCTCAGACCTAATCCTTAGCAGCACTGAGCTCCAAATAGCACTTGAAAACAATTGTAGCAGCTTACCAAGTTGAACAGAACCAAGTAGGAACAACCGCCTATACGATACTGAATAAAGTAAAGGCCGAGCTTATAGTGGTTTGTACTACCCAGCTGATACTAGCTTGTGTGGCCGAGCTTATACATTGCCAAGCTCAACACATGCACGTCAAATATCCTGGGCACACGTCGAGCACTCCCACTACCGATCTCCAAGCGATCAAACAAAGGCCAAGAACATTTGAGCAAACAAGAGCTCTTCCTCCTCTTCTACGATATTAACTCAAGCATTGATTTTCATTAGCGGCACCGTAGTTTAAGGAAGTCTGAACAGCTTTAGAGATCGGGCAGAGAACATGCTCGGTATGTAGCTATAAGCAGCTTAGCGCAGAGACATCCTCGTGAATAACAGCAGGGCATGGCTTCAAAATTTGCGCAAGTGTCAATGAAGTTTAAAGTAGGCCCAGTTGAGCAATAACAAAGTAGAATTGAAGTATCAATATGTGAAGCAATGGTCCACATGAAGAATAAGGTAGATTTGAAGCCCATTACATTCTCAAGCCCATTTTAATTATGTTGAGATAAACATGAGTACTACAATAATATTCTAATGATTTCAATTGAAAATTATCTCAAGCCCTACAAAGCCAAAAAGATGGAAGAAAAGTCTACACGTGGAGAGTTAAAAGGAGGTAGACTCCAAGAGGAGCTCAATTACACATGCTGGTCTTTATTAATTAAGGTTCCTGCAGAGATGAGTACGAAAACTCAAAAATGGATTAAGGCCAAAGAAACCCCTCTGCTTTAAGTCTATGCAAAAATAATTTGCTAATAGGCAACTTTTAATAGCTCTAGGTTTCACACACTATGGACAATATGTTAGTATAAACTCAATTACTCTGTCAAATAAATAGATAATGAGCTATTTGACAACCCTAAGCCACTAAATGGCGAAAAGTTAAATACTTTAATCCAACACTTTCTATCGATGGTGAATAAATAAGCCAGTCTTACACTTTAACGAACTAAAGGCCAACTAGCCTACTTTATGTCTCTACTTAGCACAAGTCATGCCTAACTTGGATGACTTGCATGCTTCCCTCGCCTCTTCAGGTGCTCTAGCCTCATCAAGCCTTAGCCTCTTCACGAATATTGGTCTCTTTAAGCCCTCGCCTCTTCAGACGCTTTAGCTACACAGGCCTTAGCCTCTTTAAGCATACTGGCCTCTTTAGGCACTCCGGCCTCATCAGGTCCTAGCCTCTTTAAGCCTTTACGTCTTCGGGCATGTTAATATTTATAAGTGCTCTAGCTACGCCCGCCTTCCACTTTTTCAAGCCATTGCACCTTTAAGCATTCTAGCCTTTTCAAGCCTTTGATTACAAAATTTTCCAAAGATCTCAAAAAATCAACTTCCTTAAACACTCTCTTTGTTGACTTTATCACTAAAGAGAGTAGGGGCCAAATTTTGATAGCATTTCTAGTAAAATAAGCCAAGGGTCTAAATCAGTAATGTTGTGGCTTAAGCCAGACTCTTACAGTCCATCCATGTATACATATCTAATCACCTACTACAAATATCATACTAAGCCCTTAAGTAAGAGGACCTTTCCTTCATTTTCCCAACCTCATAATCACTGGATAATTTCACTTATACATGATAAGAGGGCTAACATAGACATTGGAGTAGTCATACTATAGCACCCTATAGTACCCCCCCATAGCCATGTTCTTGTTTTACAAGTGTCCGTACACCAGAACAAAAAATCAACTAACAACAATAAGGAGGATGGACACCTATTTAGGAAAGGAAAGTTATATATCCCAACTTATTCTTTACAAAAACTATTGGTGAATGAGGCATATAGAGGGGGATTGTTTGGCTATTTTGGCAAACATAGAACCCATAAAGTAGTGGCTTCAATATTCTTTTGGTCGAGAATGATGAAAGAAGTGCAATTTGTGATAAAGAGGTTTGCACCTTGCTATAGGGCAAAGAGTTGAGCTGAACAAGTGCCCAATCTATTGTTACCTATCTCGACCAAACCATGGTCTAAACTTAGTACGGACTTTATATTGGGTTTGCCGAAGACATCCCTTTAAAAGGACTCCATCATGGTGGTTGTCGATTAATTCAGCAAGATGGCATACTTTATGCTATGAAATCAAATTAACGATGCTTTAGCTATTTCGTTCTTTCTTTTTTTTTAGAAGAAGTGCTCAAGTTGCATGGAATGTTGAGAACTATAATGTCCAATTAAGACCTTAAGTTCTTAAGCCATATTTGGAAGACCCTTTAGAAGCAATTGGGAACTGAGCTACTGTTTAGCATATCTTGTTACCCTCAAACAAACAAACAGACTAAGGTCATCAATCAAACCTTAGAGAATCTACTATGAGATGTCATTGGGAGAAATCTAGCTGACTAGGATATGTGCTTGTCGATCATTGAGTTCACTTACAATAGAACCACCTATAGTGTCATTGAGAAGTCACCTTTCAAGGTCACATATGGGTATAATCCTAAGCTCCCACTTGATTTGACCCCTTCATCTAACCATACTAAAGGCCCTTAAGTCATTGAAAGATCCAAAGCCATCTAAACTATGCATTAGAAGGTCGTAGACCACCTTGCTCGAGTTGCTACTAAGCTTAAATGAAGAGGTCAAGGAAGGAGAATTAGGGAATTCTAGGCTTGAGACTTAGTTTAGATTCACCTTAGTAAAGACCAATTCCCCAATGCGAGGAAGAACAAATTGTCTTAGAGAGTAGATGGACCTTTTGGTAGATATGCTTGCAGAATGTAGAGTTTTTAATACCTTCAATGTTGCTGATCTCTGCCCATACATCCCTAAGGAAGAGTTGCCCAATGCCAATCAAGATTTGATCCCCAATCTCCAACAACCCGAAGGGTATGGTACGAATTAAGGATTGATCACCAAATCAAGGGTATGTGGCCTTATTTCTTTGGTGCGCCAAGTAGCCAAGAAGGATTTATCCCTAGAGAAGGAACAATTCATTTGAGTTAACTTGACATTTCTTCTAAGTTCACCTAAACCATTCATTTGTCTCTCAAGTAACAGGAGGAGAAGTTGTTGTTGTTGCTAAGCCAAACAAATACCAAACAATGAACCTACTAGTTACTGAGTTGATAGGAGCTCGAGCCTAAGCTACTAGCCTATCGAGCGGACTTACCAAGGTTAAACAAACTAGTGACCATTTACCGAGCTATCCACCTTCCGAGCCTTCGACTTGATTAGTTTTACTTAACATCTACTACCATTTGGACTACTAGATTAAGGAGCATACATATGTCCCACTCTTTAACTTATCCATACTGTCCTTTGCAAGAATATTCCTCTTGCCTTAATTACCGAATTGCCCTTGTAAAATATGTACTTTTCCTTTTTTTATTAGGAATCCTTTTTGTAATTTCTAGTAACCTAAGATTTGCCCTAAATAAATCATATATACTTGTAATTTGTATCAGTTGCATCAGTCATTCATCAACAGAATACATAATTTTATCCTTTGTGAGCTAACTCCCTACTTGCTTTTCCCTTACTTTTATCTAGGCCGTTTGAGTGTGAAGTAGTAGTAAGTGACCTCCGGCCATACTTTTGTTTCATATCAAGTGTGGCTTGCGATCGTATGAAGTGTTAGTACATCATATCCATCATCGATACGCAAGAATTCCCTATTCAACCTTTGACTACCATTTATCTTTCAAGCCATCTTGAAGTTTGAACCTACACCCTTGATTATGCATGATATCGGTCATCATATGTATCCATATTACTTTTACTCTAAGTTTAGTCATCTCCAATCTAATAACCTATGATTAAATAGTTGAAGGATCTACAGTAGAATTTACATAAGCTCTAAGATTAGTATTTCTTTACTATTGCAGGCTCTACTTCTTTTGATAGTATTGCTTAAACTGAATCAAGCCCTATTGGTATGCACACATGTCTATTGGTTTTAACTGTTAGGATAGTTAATTGAAAATGGACTAATTAATGTTGGACTCTTAATTGTAGTGTGTTGTTTACGTGTAGCTCAGCTTAAGGGCCAATGGTGGTAGAACCCTAGAGGACACCTCGATAATTAATAGGTGGTGATGTCCCTAGTGGAGTTATTTATTGAAATGATCTTAGGTAGATTAGGAATTCTAAGGGTAGAGGTGGTAGTTCTTAGGTGTGGTTCTATGAATAACGTTGTTTATATATTTATTTATTATTGTATATATGAGGTCATGAGAAACCCTATGTCTTACTTGACAAACTAAAATTAAAGATAATTATCTATTGTGTGTTTATTTGTTTACTGTATATTTTGCATATATTATTGTATTGTTTGTTCATGCACATGTTCTTGCATATTACGTACCAAGCTTTAGCTCACTCCTTATTTTTGAAAAATAAGAAAAAAAATTTTTTTGAAAAATGTTTAAAAATACTTCAAAAAATAATTCAAAGTGCTAAACAGTAAAACTTGTAAAAAAAAAAGAGAAAATTACGATTTTTAGGTAGAAAAACATAATTTAGCTACTAGCCCATGAATTTTCTTTAAAAAATAATTAAAAAAAATTACTCGAAAAAGTGAACTCGAAAGTTAACCTATCAAGATAAAGTCATTATGTAGAAATAAAAAAAAAATAGCGGCCTTTATTTTTATAATTTTTCTAAAAATGTGAAAATTTTATGAAAATGATTTTTAAAATTTTTTTTATTACAAAATTTTTATAAATTTTTTTTTTTTTTTTGCATCTTTATAATTGCTCTAGAAGTGTCTACATACCCACTAGTTAAAATCAAACCAACGTAGTTATCTTTTTTTATACATATAAAACTTTAGTCTATAAGTTTATTTTATTTTAGAAAATCTACCAAGTTTTCATTTTTCTCCATTTATTTTTTTTTTTGAAAAATCCTAAAAAATCCTAATTTTATTCCCAAATTAAAAAAAAGGAAAAACTAACTTTTCTTAAAAATCCAAATTAATTTTTTTTTATATAGGAAGACCCTTTTTTATGTGATAAAACTTTTTTTTTTCTTGGCTAAGAAACCTAAGAAGGTGCAATTTTCATATAAAAATAGTCAACATGCAATTTTGTGAACAACATGCAATTTTATGTAAAATATGCAATTTTTACTTCTAGTTCTTTAAAATAAATATTGCAAAGCATACTGGAATACACTAAAATAAAAAGTAATGGCATGAAACTTGCAAACAATGTTAGTACTATGAACAAGATAGAAAAAGAAAATCTACTACTAAGAACCTAAGGTGTACATGCAAGATATGGTAATCACATGATAACTAGCATAACTAATTATCATAGTATATAATAAAGTGCAAACCATACCAATTTTAAAAAGAATTCAATCAATATGGTCATATTCCTAATAATAAATTGATGAGAATCCCATAAATCATGTGATTATCTAATGTTCATGCAATTCATATATATATTTCTTTTTACAACTAATTTAATAAATATTCAAACTTGTGACAATATGACTAAATTATATGATGGTATGACTAAAAATAGATTCAATGCCAATAAGATGAAACAAATAGTAATAATAGTGATAAAAACTTGGTCACATGTTTGGACCTACAAAAGAAAACCATGAAGTCAATAAACTAACTATCGCTATTCACTTAAAAAAAGACACTTACTTACACTCAAATAGATTGGTTTTGTTCATTGATTACGGGTCAGAGGTTGTGGATTTGGCAACAATTGAAGGAGCTCCAACCATAGTAGCTTGTAGTTCTCCCTAAATACTTAAAAACATTAACTTTGAACTCTTGATCTATTCGATTTGTTGAGGATTAAAGCTAAAGTTCATGTTGTTTTTCTTTGATTTCGTGTAAAATCAAAGAAAATTTAGAGAGAGAAACTGATTTTTTGGATACCTAAACTAGGGAGAGAAAGTGGTTGTTGATTCACTTCAAGAGCTTTCTACTTAAATTTTTTTTTTCGTGTTTTATGATTCATGGAGTCCTACTATTTGTGAAACACCCATAAACATTATTTTTTAGTACTTTAGATAACTTCAAATCGAACCAAAAAAATCTAAGTAATAAACTTGTTCTTTTTTTAGCTTTTATTTTATTAGATTTTAAATATTAATGTAAATATTTTATGATAATGTGTATTTATTTGAAATGCCTAAAAGATTTACATTAATTTTTTGGAAAAATTAGTTAAAATTGGGTAGAATTTTGCTTAGAAAAATTTGGGCATTTTCGTTCTTTTTCTTCCCAATTCTAAAGATTCTAGAGCAGCTACTAAAGAAGAAGTATGTATAGTACACGCATGTCAGGTGTCCCTACGTGCTAATGCATAGCTTACATGTGCGTACAATAATAAAAACATCATCCATACTTTTATTTTAATAAATTCTTTTCCTTTATTATCAACTACTCTATTTAATTCTATCTATCCTACATTCCCTAAGCATGTTGATACGAACTCCGAAGATGAACACATGAACCCAGTATCACACAAAAACCAAAGGATGGGTTTGAGCCATGAGATGGCTCAAAGAATAAATGGTAATTGAAGGTTGAGTAGAGATTCCCATGCACTAATGAAGGATATAATGCATCAACGCCTCACATAAGCTCAGGTCATACTTGATATGATGCACAAGTATGTCCAGATATTACTTGCCACTAGTCTATGCTTAAATGGGCTAGATAAGAGTAGCTTAAAAGTAAGAAAGACACTTAGCTCAAGAGAGTAAAATGTTCAGTGTATTCTTTGTATCTAATTGTTGCAGCTATTACATTATGCATGTATTTATAGTATCCAATTAAAGTAAGTCCTAAATAATAGAAAATTATATAAATCGATCCTTAACTGCTAAGAAAAGGAGAATAATTTACAAGGAAAATATGTAATTGTGGAAAAGAATATTCACTATAAGAAAGGATAGTATGGATGTCAAGAAAAGGCTGGTGTATGTACGTTTTATTGTTTGTGGTCTCAATAACACAACAATTCGAGAAGGGCGGATGCCAATCAAGTCTGTTTGACATTAGTAGTTCGGTAGCTCGATCAATTAGGATTAAATTAGGGATAGTTCAAGGGCAACTCATTTTCAAGGTTAGCCTTAGATGGTTAGCTCCTAATCATTAATGGCTCAACCTTGGCACTTTAGGGATGGCTATTTTCAAATGTGGTACTTAGACTAGTGAATAATAGAGGGTTAGATTTGGCACGTCGGCTGGTCACCTCAACAACATCCTGGGTAGTGTGGAGAGCAAAGTAGCTCGATAGATCAGGCTAAGGTAAGCACTACTCTTTGAGGCTTAACTCACCTTGAACAACTCGATGAACCACATGAGAAAGTGCTCAAGTTTAGGAGCGTGTAATCGGTCTTTGATCCTTATCATCCCCTTTGGGTTGTTTGAGATTTAGGATCAAATCCACTTCAGTTCTGGGTGACTCATCTTCGGAAGTGTAAGGTTGGAGATTGGCAATGTCAGGACCCTAAAGGAGGCTTAGTAGGATTACCTAAAATTTCATAACATATGTGCATCCATAATATAAAAACCGCCTTGCAAGTCAAACATTGCAAAACTCTAAATAATAAATTACTAAGATTACTGATCTTCAAATAATTAATTTATTGTAACATAACATAACATATAAATATAAATAACTATAGATATTCGATATCCCATAGCTCTTCAGAACCATAGAGAATCGGTATCCCTTACCAAATAATAAGACAGGATATACCAACATTAGGAAACCACAAGAAAAATTAAATTATATTAAATTCTAACATATAGATATTTTCTACAAAGGATGTTTATGTATCATCTAATGAATACTCAACTACTTCTAATACTAGTATACATATCTTCATCTCGCACTCAGCACTCAAGACATATCCTAATCCCATCGTAAGTAAACCTATAAAGAAAACGAAGGGAGAATGAGCATGAAACAGCTCAGTGAGTTCATCTCTTATCACTACGTTCAAGCAAGTTATCACACATGCAAGCAATCTATCTACATACAAAATGAATGCAAGCGTGATGAATGTAAGCAACACATCCATAGGAGTCCGAAGCTATGGAAGGTATAGAATTACGTTGTCTACACTTCGATTATCTACTATACTTACCCGTACAAGGCACCTCAGGTTACTTGCATGAGGCTACCTAGGGGTACCACCCCTCTAGGCAACACCCGACTATTACCCTAGTCAAGAAAAAAAGTTTCAATCTAAATAAGTAGATCCCAAACTAGGATTATCCATCATCCAAGGCCCCTCGAGCACAAACATGCGAGTCCTCTCGCTATCAATTGGACATCCCATGTTAGTTTTGCCTAAATGCTAAAATATTATTTATGGCTGCATGAGCCCTTATAGAGATTATACAAAAATATGTTTAAAAGTAGAAAAGCTTTTTCCAAAAACATTTTGCTTAAGATTTTTGCAAAGCTAGCACTCTCCATTTATACGTTTACCAAGTCATAGACATGCGACGAGTATAATTGGTTATTTTGGTTTGATACTTATATCTATCAATTTTAAAAAAGTAATCACACAGATGATAGCAAACAAGCAAAGCAGTCATTTAAACATACAAGCAACAATAAGCAGCAAAACTTCATACAAATAATATGCACAAGCAAGTAGCAGGTCATTAAAACTCCTTCACCTGGATTATTGCTCATTCTCCAAACCTTTGGGGTTTCCAAAACTCGATATTGAACACCTAAATCAAAATAGTAAAACTTATATGTATTTTGAGAAGTCAGACTCCTTAGTTAACTAAGAGTCTATTGTAGTTTATTTAGTTCTCCCAATATAACCCAAGTATAAAGTATATAGGGTTTGCTATACTTAATGGGGTTAATAGTAACTATTTTCTTATATTTATGAGTTATGAGACTTCTTTTATGTATTTAGTAACATTTCATTCTAATTCCGATATTTGCGAACTTATAGTTGTTTTTTATCGTTTTCGGATATACGTTCACACAGTAATGTCCATTTTAGACATTAAGACCCGTGTTTTATGATATGGGCTAAACTTATTAAAATTTTAGCTCATTGAAGCTTAATTATTCTCATTGCTTATGTTTATATCCTATTCTAGTATTTAATGATTTAATTAGCCATTAGATTCTTACACTTAGGGAATTTTACATTGGTATTACTAATTCACATACTTGATTAAGTTTAATCCAATTTAGGAAGTGTATTGAGGTTTAAAGAATCTTCGACTCCTAAGTACATGTATACATATATGTGTTATATTTTTATGTAATCTTATAATTTATTATTTTATAAACTTATGCTTATGTCATTGCTTAGGTCATCAATTACTTATGTCATCGCTTATGTCATCAATTACTTATGTCATCGCTTATGTCATCATTTGCTTATGTCATGGTTTATGTAATCTTTTGATGATGTCATGGCTTATGTAATCATTTGATGATGTCATGGCTTATGTAATCATTCATTACATATAAATATAAATATATCCTTATGTACTCATACATATGTTATATACATACTTATAATTCTAACATACTAATATATATACTTATGTACTTATACATATACTAATACATACACCCATATGCATATACGGTGGCATACGTATTTTATACATGTTTTCGTATGCCTTATTTACTCTCTTAAGAAAGCTTCTCAAATTTCATCTTTTTGTATGTTAAGGGTGTATTTAGCATGATATATGTATGTATAGTTAGTATGTGCCTTATTTTAGGTTATGTACATAATGGATACTTATGTACAAAGGGCTTTATAAATGTATTTCTCTACTATACTCTTATGTACACATACTTAAAGACATATACACATGCATCTTCTTCCACTTTACAATGATTTCTACTCTTCTACACTTAAAGATTGAATTGCTGAGAGGTTTACCCCTTGTAAAAGGGATAGAGCATTGCATTAACCTTTAGCCTGGAGCTACTCTGCCTAACTGACCTACCTATAGACTCAATCCTAAGTAGGCAGTCAAGTTGAAGAAACAAGTTGACGAGTTGATTGAGCACGAATATGTCCAAGAGATCATGAGTCCCTATATCGTATTGGTTGTCTTAGTACCGAAGAAGGATGGCTTATAAAGAATGTGTATTGATAGTTAAGCTATCAATAAGATTACTATCAAGTACTAATATCCGATCCCACGATTGGATGATATGCTAGAAGAGTTGCATGGTGTACAAATATATTGGAAAGTTGATCTAAAGAATGGCTACTACTAGATTAGAATGAGACTTGAAAATGAGTAGAAGACTACTTTCAAAACAAAGGATGACCTATTCAAGTGGTTAGTGATGCCGTTTGGTCTTACAAATGCACTGAGCACTTTCATTCAACTTATGAATCATGTTTTGAGATCTTTGATAAGAAAGTGTGTTGTTGTTTATTTTGACAATATTTTAGTGTATATTGCCAAACTCAGCTCTAATGCAAAGCACTTGAAGTCAATATTTGATATCCTTCATGCTGAACAATAGTTAGGCAATTTTAAGAAATGTGTATTCTGTTAGAGCGAGGTAGTATTCCTTGGATATATTGCCTTTATAGGAGGAATCAAAGTTGATGATGAAAACACCTAAGTTATTCTTGAATGGTTGATGCCAACCAATGCTACAAAAGTCAAGAGTTTTCATGGTCTAGCTTCGTTTTATCGAAGATTCATTCGAAACTTTAGTTCTATAGCTACCCCATTGACTGAGTTGACTGGGAAGAACTCTAAATTCAAATGGTCCAAGAAAGCTCAAAGGAGTTTTGAAGAGATCAAATTTAAGTTAACCTCTGCCATAGTGTTAGTACTACTCAACTTTGGCAAAGTTTTTAAGCTAAAATGTGATGCATCTAAAGTCAACATTAGAGTTGTTCTCATGCAAGAGCGTTGACTAGTTGCATATTTTAGTGAAATGCTTAGAGGTGCCACATTGAATTACTTGGCACATGACAAAGAGTTCTATACCCTTGTCCGTATCTTCAGAACTGGCAACACTACCTACTGTAGAAAGAGTTTATTATCTATACAAACCATAAATCTCTCAAGCATCTCAAAGGATAGAAAAAAATCTCTTAACGCCATGTTAAGTAGGTTGAGCACCTAGAAACCTTTAATTACGTCATCATGTACAAGAAATGAAGTTCTAGCACCATAGCTGATGCCTTCTCTCGTTGATATGTTCTTGTCACGACCTTATAGGCTAGATTACTTAGATTTGGTACCCTACCTAATCAATATGAGCATGACCTGTATTTTGAACCCTTAGTAGCCAAATGCAACATTGGAGGAGTAGTGGATTGGTTTTATCTAACCTAAGGATCTTTTATAAAGGGAAGGCAAGTCTATATACCGAATGGTTCTGCTAGGGAATTACTTGTTCAAGAAGCCCATTTTGGAAGCTTAACCGGCCACTATAGCAAGAAGATAACTACTAAGTTGTTAAGAGAGGACTTATATTGCCTTAGGATGATGAAAGATGTGCACAAAATTCTTGTAAGGTGTGAGGTATGCAAGCAAACCAAGAGGAGAAAGGAGCCATATGGAGATTGTACACCTCTATCCATACCTGAATGATAGAGGATCAATCTAAACATGGATTTCATGTGCGGCCTACCTAAAGCACCTCAAAAACATGATTCTATTATGGTGATAGTCTATCGGTTTAACAAAATGAGCTACTTCATCCTTAGCCACAAAACTAATGATGCTTTATTGTTGTTAACCTCATTTTGTAAGAGATCATGTAGTTGCATGGAGTCCCAAGGAGTATTGTATCTAATTGTAATTCGAAGTTCATGAGCTTCCTTTAGTAAACACTATGGAAGAAGCTCAGTACTAAGCTCATGCTTAGTACTTCTTACCATCCACAAATAGACGACCAAACAGAAGTCAGGACAATAGGCAACCTCCTTCAAGCTATTGTTAGGAAGAATCTACATGATTAGGATCTATGTTTGCCCATCATTGAGTTTGCTTATAACTGCTCCACTCATAACTCAACAAGAAGATCACCTTTCGAGGTCATCAATGAACTCAACTCAAACTTACTATTAGATATGATTGCCAATTTGACTTCCCTAAGAGAAAGTTTGAATGGCATACAATGCATTAAGGAGTTTTAGAAATTGCATAAAGAAAGTTGTCGAGCAATTAGCTAAGATTGTGGCCTAACAAAGAGAACAAGGAAGCTAAGGTAAGAGGTGAGTTATTTATAGTTTAAGAGACCTTACCTGGATCTACCTCAACAAGAAACAATTCTCGGGGAAGAGGACAAACAATTTATCTCCCAAGTCAGATGGCCCTTTCAAGATCGTTTAACGCATTAATGACAATGCCTATGAAATAGAATTACTAAAAGGATATGGATTATCTCTTACTTTCAATGTCATTGACCCGATGCCCTTTATGCTAGAAGAAGGAGAAGAAGACCAAGATTCGAGGTCAAATCTTCAACAACCCTAAGAAACTGATGGATTGCCAACCTCTAGATCCATCACTCTTACTTACGCCTGAGGCCTTCAATCTCTCACCAGGAGGATTCTCTCTTATTAGCTTACCAAAGACAAGCTCTAGTATATGGAAGAGCTATGGAAGGACTCCCTAAGGTCCTACGTCAAACATACTCTAATCTACTCAGACACTTGCATTGTTACCAACTTGTCCTACCAAGTACCGAGGTCAACCTACTAAGTACTGAGTCTAAGGTCCTTGTATACCGAGCTCTACTTGTCTAGCCTACTAAATTGAAGCCTCATTTAATCGCCTCAACAACTCTAAGCACAGCTTATCAACAGTAACCCCAACATCCACTTAGATTAGTTACAGTGCCTTAAGATCCCATAATACAAACCCATTAATAGGTTGCCATCTGTGATAAGGATCATGGACCAATCACATGCTCTCGAGCTCGAGGACTTGCTTATATGGTTCACTAAGCTATCCAAAGGGAGTTAAACTCTAAACAGCAATGCATTCTCTAATCCAACTTACCGAGTTTCTCTATTCTCCACCTCATCCAAGAAATTACCGATGAGACCAACTTATTGTTGAGTTAACCTCTTTAGAATATATGAATCTAAAGTTAAGCACTAAACCCGTAAATTACCGAACTAACGTAATGTTGAGGCTAAGCTGACCCTGGTCCCAAGCTGAATTGCTAAAGCTGACTTAACCTACTCAAAACCTACTTTGCTTAGCAAACAGCATCATTAGGACCACAAAATGGACAACAAGCATGTACCATATTCTTCTAACATCCTTACTATCCTTTTTATAACTAAATATCCTTTTTGTTTGATTATAACTCTACCCTTGTAAATTATTCCTTTTCCTTTTCTAGTAGGAATCTTTTTGTAATTTAAACTAACCTAAAACTTACCTTAATTAGGTCACAGTAATACTTGTAAATTGTAATACCTACAACAGTTAATGATATTGATATTTAGACATTCCCTTCTTACGTAAGATAAGTGTTTTCTCTACTTGCTCTTGTTGACTCTTATCTAATCCACCAGGAGCATGGATTAGTGGCGTCTATCCTTCGGCTACACTTATATAATATATGAAGCGTAACTTGAGCTTATGTGAGACATTGGTGCATCATATCCTCTGTCAGTGCATAAGAACCCCTTGCTCAAACCTTTGACTATCATTTAATTTTTAGACCATTGTACGGTTCAGATCCATCCACATGGTTCATGTGATACTAGACATCGTATGTTTATCCACGATAACCTGTACCATCTAGGCATCAAAGCCAAGCTTTGTTCGAGTAAGTTTCTATCACTTTGTACCCTAAGCAACTTATTTTAATTTGTTGTGGAAAACTATTAGTTGTTGTTGTGATTATTTGAAGAGTATGCAGTGTTGAAGAAATTTTGTGCTCTATTTTCCCCCATTTCTTGCACACAAAACAAAGTGTATGCATTTCACTTGGTTCATTGTATGTTTGGTTGTAATAATTGTAGTGTTGTGTTGTTGTTCAAAGAGATAGGAATTTTGGGTTGTATTTCAATTGTTAGTACATAATAATGTTTGATTCTAGTGTTTAAGGAACCCTAAGAAACTAAGAGATTGGTGCTTGAAATGGCCAAGGTTAATAAGGAAGGTTCACACCCCAGTCTGCAAGTGACCGACTGGATAGACTTATTGACCTGGTGGCTAGTTTGGTGACTACCATATATGAAGATAGACAGTAAGTTAGAAATGGTCCCTACAAAGGACAAGTTAATGAACAGCTCGAGAGAGGCAATGGTTAGTACGAGCTAATGTTCCAGTTTGACTACCCCGAGTTGGAGGAGTAGACAGAGTTTCTAGGTACAGACTAATACTAGATGAGATTAAAGAAGAAGAAGAAGAGGAAGATGCTAATGAGGAGGAGCATTATGAACTAGAAGAGAGGAATATCTAAGCTCTTAAAGTAGAAGGGTTGAGGAAGCGTATCCTAAATTTTTTTGGGAATGGTAATGTAGAGGACTACATGGATTTGCTAAATACAATCGAGAAGCAATTTGAATGCCAAAAGGTACCTGATAATACTAAGGTCAAACTTGTTATGCTAGAGTTTACTGGCTATGCCTCCTTATGGTGGAAGAATTTATAAGCTACCTACCAAAGAGAAGGTGAATGAGAGATTAAGAGTTTGGATGAGATGAAAAGAGTCATGAGAAGAAGGTTTGTTCTAAGCTATTATTTATAGGAGGCCTTCGAGAGATTATAAGAGTTGAAGCAAGGTGGATCGAGTGTTGATGCCTACGTGAAGGACTACCATATGCTAATGATTCATTGTAAAGTTATAGAGCTCGAAGACCAAACTGTATCTAGATTCATTAGTAGGTTGAAGTACGAGATTAGAAATATTCTAGAAATGATGGATATTGGATCACTTGATGAAGCTATCTAAGTTAGCCAAACAAATTAAGAGGTACCAAGTAAGAAGATTCCAAACTCCTACAAGTAGACTAACCACTAGCTAAATAGACCTGTGTGATCAAAACCAAGTAAGGTTGTTGAAGCTCAACCTACTCAAGCTATCCGCGTAGAGGAGAAGGACAACCCAAGGAAGTTCAAGAAAGGCCAAAGCTCAAGAAAATAGACAAGTGAGATTAAGTGCTTCAAGTGTCAAGGATTTAGACACACGGCTGCCTAATGTCTAACCATGGTGATCTCAGGTGAAACACCAACTATTGAGGTAGATAGTACTAATAAAGAAGTGAAAGAGCCAAAGAAGACTAGACAAGTTGAGTTGTTTAAGGAGGAGGAGATCATTGATAAGTGTGTGAAACCACATGCTTATCTAAAGGATTTCTCTAATAATTATATATGATTTAATGGATTTTTGAGCAAAAGTATATGAATTTTCATTAAAATCACATATAATTTCTCAACACAAGTGTAATTCATATTTTCATGTTTTGATGCTCAAAAGTAGCATATATTTAAAGAATATAAGCTCTTCATGTTTGATCTTACAAGTCCCCAAATTCAAGAAGTTACAAACAAAGAAAAAAGAAAAAGAAGGAAACTTGGAGTTAAAACTACTAGCATGATGGTAAGCCTATTTATCGTCAAGATGGTACCTTGAACATAATCGAATCAAGTTGGAAAACTAAAAGGGTATACTGGCATAATGGTGCCTAGCTACCATCAAAACAGTATACTTAACCCCTAGAGAAAAAATGCACCATTTCATTAAAAGGAAAGAGGAGAAGTACACAACATGTGTCCACTATCATAACAATACCCTTGCTTATTGTCATGACGGTTCCTACCTGATATGAAAAATTCTTCTTCTTCATTTTTTGTAGATTTAGCTTCACATTTTCTAAGGTTTAAGGTTCTAGTTTCTACCATTCTCTCTTCTTTAGGTTGTCTTAGGTTGCTTTTAGTATAGTTTTATGATTTCCATAGAGTTTTTTTTTTTTTTTTTTTATGATCGTAGCATAAATTTTTAATGGATTTTAGCTCTTTTCGAGGTTTAGATTTGTGAATTTCCATTGCATTTATGGAGATTGCTGGGAAAATCTTAAGAAACTCCATTGTTGAGGTTAAGGAGCTCAGTTTTATAATATTTCTCATAATTTTTCCATGTTTAATGTAATGTTTATTTTCATGTTCATGTGTATTGTTGGTTAAATGTTTATTCCCCATAAATGTGATAAATAGAGCTTATTATGCTTATGGATAGTGTGTGAACATGATGAAGTAGTTGTAGCTATTAATGTTTTTGTATTATGATAGTGCAAAATTTGGAATTTTACTTAGTTCTATGATGTAATTAGATATAACTTGAGTTTTAGGTTAATGTCAAGCTAGATAGTGTTTCCTACACATTAGGCCTTCTCCTTTATTCTCTTAATAGGCTATAGATACCATAATAGGATTCAACAACCTCAAATTGAGCATAAGATTCCTAATTAAATGGGTAATTCTTGAGAATTAAGACTTAAATCCTTGCACTCATCTAGAGCTAAAAATTGGTCAGAATGAGAAATCAATTCTAACATAATTATTTGAGTAATGATAGGACTTGAATAGCTAGCTAATAGTATAGATGAGATATTCATAATAGAATACTCCTACTACATGATAGAATTTACAAAACGAGAGTTGGATAAATTCTGTGAGTGTGAGTAAAATCTATGTTTAAACTATCATAAACACTTTAATAGCATGGCTACAATGATCTTAAATGATTGTTTCCTCGTAGCTCATACATCTTTTATGGAGAAATCCACAACTTAATACCGAGAAATTGCTAAAATCTACACTCAATTTCATTGTAGTTTTTACTTTTATTTAGATAACTTGCATGTTCTTTCCTTTAAACTTGCTCAATCGGTTGCTTAGATTAGAGTAAAAATAGTACAATCTACTACCTAGTTATCTTTCTAAACTCTATTCTTTTCTTCATCACAAAATACAACCTTAGTTACTCTCCCTGTACTATCAATAAATCGATATGCTTGCCGTTTGTTCACAGTTTCCACTAAAATTTATTCATTTCTATCCGTAAGTGAGTCCACTAATAGTATAGCATTTCATTGTTTTAAAAAGGGGCAAATTATTATTTGTGCATGAAATTAGTGGAAATGAGATCACAACACCAATCATTTAAAGTGAGGAAGGTAACTTTATGCCTACAGTCCTAATATTGAGGAGAATGATGAGTGTGAGTCTTGTATCTGAGGATGAATAACGAGAGAATCTATTCCACATTGGATGTAAAGTGATTGGGTCATTGTGTGCCTTGATTACTAATAGTAACAGCTACACCAATGCAGCATCTACTTTCATGGTCTAGCAATTGAAGTTGCCAACCAAGCCCTATCCCAAGCCTTATAAAGGGCCCTACAAGTAAATAAACAAGCAGCTATGCCAATTAGTATTGGAAACTATCCAAATGAAGTGCTTTGTGATGTGTTGGCCATGAGTGCATCCCATATTTTGCTTGGATAACCTTGGATATTTGATCGAAACATGATATACGATGGAAGGAAGAACACATTTTCCTTGGAGCACAAAGGAAGGAAGGTAAAGTTAAGCTTGATGGCTGTTGAACATGTTAAAAACAAGTAGACTCAATTAAATCGATTTCTAAAGAAGGAGGCTTTGGTGATGACCCAATCCGAGCTGAAGAGAGAGATGGTGCTTAAAGAGCCAACCTATCTGCTAGTTAGAAGGTTACTTGAGATGAGGGGATTTGATGAGGAACTGCTACTTGTTGAGGTAAAAACCTTGTTGATGAGTTTACTGACCTATTCTTAGGAGAACTGCCTGAAGATTTGCCTCCCCTCTAAGATTGAACATGCTATTAACTTACAGCTTAGAGCTGCACTACCAAAAAAGCTTGCTTATAGGTTGAATCCTGAACAGGTTACTAAGCTGTAGAAACAATTAGATGAACTATTAAAGAGAGGGTATGTATAAGAGTCCTTAAGCCCATGTGTCATGCCAACCCTATTGGTATCAAAGAAAGATAGGACATAGAGAATATATATAGATAGTTGAGAAATCAATCACATTACTGTCAAGTACAAGTACCTTATACCAAGGCTTGATAACATACTTGATGAATTGAATGGAGCAAGTGTATTCTCTAAAATTGATCTCAATTTTGGATACCATCAGATCCAAATGTAAGAAGGAGAAGAGTAGAAGATGCATTTAAGACACATCATGGATTGTATGACTAAGTTGTGATGCCATTCAAATTGTTGAATGCAACAAGCACATTCATGAAGCAGATGAACCATGTTCTCTAAGAGTTCATTGGAAAGTTTGTTGTTGCATATTTCAATGATATTCATGTCTATAGCCCTAATTTGGAAACCCAGTGTAAGCACCTCTGTATAGTCTTTTCAAAACTCCAAGCTAGGAAGCTTTATGCCAATCTAAAAAAATGTAACTTCTGCCAACTTAAAGTAATCTTTTTAGGGTTTATTGTGAGTGGGGATGGCATTCGAGTTGATGATAAGAAGATAAGAGCAATTATTAAATGGCTTGTACTGACCTATTCAATTGACATGTAAAGGTTCCACAGCTTAACATCATTCTATCACCAATTTATAAGGAATCTCAGTACAATTGTAGCCCCACTCATCGAGCTATCAAAGAAGAATGTTAAGTTCAAGTAGAGAGAAAAGGAGCAAAGGAGTTTTGAAGGGGTAAAGGAGAAGCTTACTATAACCCCTATCTTAGCTCTACTGAGCTTTGACAAAGTGTTTAAGGTAGAGTGTGATGTATCAAGACTAGGCATAAGTGCTATGCTAATGCAAGAGGGTCAATCTATTGCCTACTTTAGTGAAAAGCTTTAAGGAGCCACACTCAATTATTTTGTTTATGATAAGGAGTTTTACTACATGATTCAAGCCTTGACTATATGGCTACACTATTTGCTACTAAAAGAATTAGTGATTTACGCCAATCATGAGTCTTTGAGATATCTAAAGAGCTAGCCCAAGTTGTCTCAATGATAAGCTAAGTGCATCGAGTTTATGAAGCGATTTTCTTATGTCATGAAGTACAAGAATGGAAAGAACAATATAGTGGTCAGTACCCTATTGAGGCAACATTTCCTCTTCACTAAATTACAGACCTGATTATTGGGATTTTCTATGATTAAAGATTTGTTTGCTGAGGACCTACATTTTGGTTCGATCTATACTAGATGTGAAGAAGGCCAAAGACTTGATGACTATCATAGGGAGGACAGATACTTATTTAGAAAGAGGAGATTATGTATCCTAACTTATTCTATGAGAGAGCTATTAGTGTGCAAGGTGCATGGTAGAGGGTTATTTGGATATTTTGGCAAGCATCAAACTCATGAGGTACTATCCTCGAGATTCTTTTGGCTAAAGATGATAAGGGATGTTTAAGCTATGTTAGAAAGGTGTACAACCTGCAGAAAGGCAAAGAGTCAAGCCTAGCAACGACAATATTTACCATTGTCGATCCTGACCAAACCATAGTCCAAACTAAGCATGAACTTCATGTCTAAGTTGCTGAAGATGTCCTAAAGGAAGGACTCTATTATGGTTATTGTAGACCAATTCAACAAGATGGTACACTTTGTACCCTATTCAAAGACTAACAATGCTTTGGCTATCTCTTTTTTTTTCTCTTTTCTTGTAAGAGGTTGTCAAACTTCATGGAGTACCCTAAACCATTGTTTCAGACCAAGACCCAAAGTTCATGAGTCACTTATGGAGAATGTTATGAAGACGAATAGGAACTAAACTATTGTATAGCACATCCTGTCATGCACAAATGAACAAACGGACCGAGGTTGTCAATAGGACCATGGGAACTTTACTCTAGGCTACCATTCGTTAAAAGATGGCCATTAGGATTTGTACTTGCTAATAATTGAGTTCGCTTATGTTGCCATTTGAGGTCATCTATGGGTTCAATCTTGAGCCCCCATTAAACCAGACACCCCTTCTGAGCCAAGATGATGATCAATCAACTGTAGAAAGATTCGAGACCATTAGAGCAATGCACCAGAAGGTCATAGAACATCTAGGCCAAGCTATTACCAAGCTTAAGAGACAGGGCCAAAGACGACAAAATAAGGAATTTCAGTTAGGTGATTTAGTTTGAATCCACCTCAGTAAGGGACAATTCCCAAGTTTAAGTAAGAGCAAGTTATCTCCTAAGGCTGGTGGACTGTTTAAAGTACTTGAAAGGATCAATCCTAATACCTACAACATTAAACTACCTAAAGAATATGGACTTTTAGACTCCTTTAACATTGCTGACCTCCATCCGTACACCCTTGAAGACAAGCAACATGAAGTCAAGCCAAATTTGATCCCAAATTTCAAATAGCTCAGAGGGGGTGATAAGGATCACAAACTAATCACTTACTCTTAATCTCGAGGACTCACTCATATGGTTTGCTAAGTTATTTGAGGGGAGTTAAACTCTAAAGAGTAATACATTCTTCATTTCGACTTATTGAGTTACTCTACTCTCTATCTCATCTAAGAGATTGTTAAGGTGACCAACCTGTTGCCAAGCCAACCCCTCCATAATACAGAAGTCTATGGTCAAGCACTGAGCCCTCAAATTGCCAACCTGACATATTGCCAAGGCTTAGCTAACCTCGATCCCGAGCCAACCTGCTAAGGTTGACCTAACCTGCTCAGAATCGCTCTACTCAACAAACAGCATCATTAGGACTACATAATGGATTGTTGACACGCATCCTATTCTTCTGACATCTATACTGTACTTTTTGTAACCAAATATTTTTTTGTCTAATTACAACTCTACCCTTGTAAATTATTCCTTCTCCTTTTTCTAGTAGGAATCATTTTGTAATTTAAACTAAACCTAGGACTTACCTTAATTGGGTCATATAAATACTTGTAAATTGTAATAGTCACAATAGTTATTGACATTAATATTTAGACATTCCCTTCTCGTAAAAGCTAAGCGTTTTCTCATTTACTCTTATCTGATCCATCGTAAGTGTAGATTAGTGGCGAGTATCTTCCGACTATACTTATGCATAATATCAAGTACGACTTAAGCTTGTATGAGGCATTGGTACATCATATCCTCCATCGATGCACGATAACCCCTTGCTTTAACCTTTAACTATTACTTACTTTTTGGACAATTTCATGGTTCAAACCTTACCCCCTTGGTTCATGTGATACTAGACATTGTATGTTCATCCATGGTGACTCGTACTAATTTGTCCCCTACTTTTCTAATGCTTGTACTATATTCCTTTTTTCTCTATCTTATTTACCCTTTTCGAATGTACTAAGAATCTCTTTCTTATAATATCCTTTAAATAATTTTCTTTAATTGTAATGTTGCCCTAAAGGACTTACTATAAATAATCCTTTTTATTGTAACCCAAATTATCTTAGACCTCACAGATAATGAATATTCTTGTTCTTATGAGATAACATTCTTAAAGTACATTTCTTTTACACTCTTATCTAGTCTTGCTAAGTAGCTTGAGATTAGTGGTAAGTAGACCTTAGTATTGGCTTATGTGTTATATTAGGTGAAGTACTAAGTCATGTTGTGCTCGTTGGTGCGTCGGATCCTATGATCTACGAGCAGCTTTACAAAAGCTATTGTGTTTGTCAACCTATCCATTCTCTATTTCTTCAATATCTCAAAGGACCTACTTGGTTACAGCTCCTATAGTAAGCCTGAGTGATCAACTTAGCTCCTAGGCACATCAGTAGGCTTTTGGTCATTAGCTTATAATGATAATGACATAATGCATATAGGCCAATTTTGAAATAACTTGTCTTTATTCGTCCCAAGTTTGCAAGTTAAGAACCTTCAGAAAAAATAAAGAGGGTTTGCCCCAATTTTATGAGTACTCTTTAGCCTAAGATAATTCAATCCCCTTAGTCGAAAAAGCCTCTTGAGGCCAATGTTGTGGGATGCCCATGAATTAGGACTAGTATGGCCCTTAAGCTTTAAGCTTTGAGTTGTAATTTTTTTTTTTTTATTATGCTTGAACTTCTTTAGGCTTTAAAAGAATTCACTAAGATTCTTTCACTTTTTAGTACTCTTTCTAGGCTTATCTCTCTTGTTTTCTTTTACATAGAGTGATACATCATCTATGCCCCATTTTTCTTTTTCTCTTTTTTCCTATCTTTTTTTTCTTTACCTCTTTTTGTTTCTTTTCTTCTTCTTCTTTTTCCTTTTTTCTTTTTTTTTCTCTTTTTTTTTTCCTTTTTCTTGATATCCTATTTAGCTTTTTATCATTTATCACCATTTTTCTCATCATTCCCCCCTCCTTGGAGGCCCCTTTTTGTGAGCTTTTAATGGAATAGAGGTGCTTGCTTCTTTCCTTTTCTTAGACAACTTACAGCACAAAGTATGCATGACTTCTTGACCTAAGGCTTTCCTTCATTTCAAAGGGAATGAATTATCAATAGTGATGATTATTCATGAATTGATGCAATTAAGGCAAGAGCAAATTAATTTATCCTTTTATCATGATTAATGACCTTAATCTTCTGATTACCTCCATATGAGGTGATTCTTGACAGGGTTAATTTTGAGAGATGTTTCCTTAAAAGGCTCAAATAGGCTTATAAAAGACATTTTGTGTTTAGAGCATTGAAAAGAATGCTTGCCATCATTTCAACCTACATATCGATTTCAAGATGAACCTCCTTTAAGGAATGAGTCTCAATTCCTCACATGGATGTTGCTCAACTCTCAAGCATGCTTAGGGCTAGTGTTTAGGATTTGATTTATCTCTTTTCACCCTAAACTTTTTTATTAGTAGGATACCTATGTCGCCATATTTATGTTTAATTGCCTCTATCTTCTAATAGATGCAAGTTGAATTGGTTTACTTATTTTCCCCAGCACTAAAATGCCCCAAATTGAGTAGGCTTGTTAATTAGCCACATGATTGCCTAGGAAAGATCTGATAATTTATACCTTAATGGTGAATGACCAAAATTGCACTGAAGAAATGCCCCATTATCTTCTCTTAGACTAATTGTTTCTCAGGTTCAGGCTTTAAACTTCAAATGGGTGACCCCTTTAAGTAGTAGTGGAGACGGATTTTGGTTCTTTTTTAGGCTTTGTAGAGTGAATATGATGGGCTTGTCTTCGCTATTCTTGATGGCTATTTCTTTCCAACTCTTTATGTAGACTTTCCTTTTTGTCCCTACACTAAATCTAATGATCTCTTGGGGCTTCAATTTGATTGGACTTTCAGACTTAAAGCAAATCATTATAGACTTTAGGTTAGGTCGATCAATTTAAAAGCAACCTTTAGAAACCCTTTAAGGAACTCCTACTTATTAGTAACATCTTTATTTTTTTTTTTTTCTTTCTTGAAAATACTTTGTTTTTAAATCTTTGAAAACTATAGCTAATGAAAAATTAGAACCATTATTTCAAAACTACTTATGAAGACTTGAAGTTAGTGAAAATGGTGACTATTTACAAAGGGAGTAGTCTTAATTACAAAAGAAAGTGAAAAGCATAGTATATGACATGACTAACAATTTAAATATGATAATTAAATTACAAGGGTAAGAACAATAGGTCTAAAAGAAGTGAGTGTCTAGCCTTATTGAAAGGTGGTAAACTATAAGGATATCTAAAAAGTGCAACCTAAAGAATAATCTATGGAAAGAATAAATTTTTTTTTTTTTTGGTTGGTTTTCATTTATCCTTTTTCTTTGTTTTTTCAATCTCTAACTTGTTAGAAAGTTATGAATAGTAATTTTAGTGACAAGTGAAGCTAACAACTACTGATTAGAGGTAACAAAGGGTATTAATTTCTAAGGGGACAACTACTATTGACTATTTACAAACTAAGGAAAGAATGAAGGGCACACACACACACACACACATATATATATATATTCAGATTTTTTTTATTTTTAATTTTTTGAGACAATAAGATTGTAATATTATACAGGATACTTTGTGTCATAGAGAAACTCTTTATAGAAATACCTAATTAAAAAAACTATAGCTACAGAGTTGATGGTTTTATTACAAAGTTGACAAACTAAGGATAGGGTAATCTTATAAAAGATGATAGAATAAAAGAACAAACACTATTTATAAGACAACCTATACATGATTAAGGCTACAAGGATAGTAAGAAACCTAGAGGAAAATGATAAAGGCCCAATCCTCTTTGCTCTTTTTCTTTTTTTTTTATTATTATTTTTTTAAAGATAAAGAGACATTCACTTAATAAGGAAACCTCGGAAAAGGTTGACTTTATTGCAAAAGTGAAAAGAGATTACAAGTATATTAAAAATAGTAATGGGGAGAAACTTTAGATTTACAATATGATGAATTGGAGACTTAGTGGAAAAGACTTTATTTGAGTATTACAAATGTCTACATGATATGTTACAAATAATCAATGAAAGAATTTTAGGCTAATGATTATTTCTACAAACTTAATTCTTTTAGTTTTTGTTTATAAGGTTCTTAAAGAGGGTTTTAAAAAAAAAAAAAAAAGTCAAGTAGGAGCGAATCTTATTATAAGGGTGACGATCAGGTTACAAGCAATTTACATGGGTAAGTGAGGAGTCATGAATATTTTATAAATTGGTGATTATTTTACAATTAGATGAATTAAGAAAGAGGATTATTTACAAGCAATGGGAAAAAGGGTTATAATATTTATAGAAATCATTTTTTTTTTTTTTTGGAAAAAAAATCTACGAAGACTTCTAATTTAAAAAGTCTAACTATAAAGGTGGCAAGTTGTTAAGTTATAGTTACCAACTAAAAATTAAAAACATTTATAAAGTAGGTTAGGAAAATTTATGAGGTAGAAATTTAAGCTAAGAATTATTTTGGTTTTGGGGGAAGGAGGGGAGACAATAATTTTATTTACAACATTAATGTTTTTTTTTTTTAAGTATGACATAGGTATAATTTACAAAATGCATAATTAGCATAAGTTGACAATTGAATAATAGTGTGACACTTATAATAAGTTGTAACTTTAATAAATAGGTTAGACCCTTGATGAGTCTATAACCTTTTATTATTTTCTTATTACAAAAAGAAAATGATTTATGAAACACTTGAATATTAATGAAGTTATAACTTTCATTTATTTACAAAGTGTCACACTATTTGCCATTTGTTGATTATGATCATGAACACAATTGGTGGATTCTAAAGATTCCCAAGTTCAATGGTTGATGGGCTACATTACAACTTGAGTAGAGTTAGCCTAATTAGGCTTGAGCAATGGTGACACCAAAGCACTTGAGACTTACACAATGGTCTTCCCCTCCTAATGTCTTAGGACAGATTGGGTTCAACTATGTCTAAGCACCCATCGTGAACAAAAATTAAAGTACCTCTAAAAAGGACCATTAGGCCATCCCCTTTCCTTTTTTTTTCCCCTTCACACCACTAATACCCAATATTAGTATAAATATTTATAAGAAAACACCTCATCATGTACAAAACTATTATTTACAAAAAAAAGAATAAAAATAAAAAATCAAAGGCCAAAATAATTATGTTACGGATCATTTATGGCTAGCCTACTAATGTGGTCCTTAATGGAGTCACCAATCTGTTAAGTTGAAAAGTTGGTCTCCCTCTTTCCTAATCTAACTTATATTGAGCCTAACCTACCTAATGTAAGTTTATCAATTGAATTAAGAAAAAGCTCGATGAAAAAAAAAAATTTTTTTTATTAAAAACATGGAGTCGCCACTTGATAGAGTTAAGAAAAGAGTGAAATTAAAACCCATAAGTAGATAGACTTTAATTTCAACTATTGGCTCATGATTTTTTTTAATAGGTTTTAGAAATAGGAAACAAGAGTGCATGGATACCATAAAAGTAGTCTATAAATTAAAGAATCAAGCCTTTAATTTTTCATGGGCTTTTCCAAAATACAAAAGAGTTTTCTATTAAGAATGTGGGAAAATTAGTTTCTTTACATTTTTTAGGGCTACCTGAAGTGTCTATGTACTTGCTAGTCAAGATTAGACCAATATAATTCTAAAAGTACTTTTATAAAAACTTTAATGGGTTAATCAATTTTATTTATAAAATATTTCACTTTAAGTTATTATATGTTAATTCATTTGTAGAAGAAATATTTGTCCAGTTTTTGAAAAATCCTAATAATTCTTAAGTTTGAAAACAGTCCAATTAGAATTTTTATTTATGAAAATCATTTTTCTAAATGTAAGAAAACAATTTTATAAAAAAAAAAAAAAGAAGACCCCCTTTTGATTTTGAAAACATTCCCTTAAACAACATGAATACATCATAAAGTACAACCATCATATATTATGTGTATATCAAATATTAAACATCGCATAAAATCACATATTTATAAGCATAGACTACCAATGTACACATTCATATATCATGTACTTATTTCAATTTATCACCAATATTATTCATATGTCATGATGAATTTGTATAAAAAAGATCTAATTTACCAAATTTAACAAGAATACATATATTGTACATTTAGGAGTTACACGATTTTTATTATTTTTCTTAATATGATTTCCTTCCACAAAAATTCAAAACTTGGACATGCTCGAATAGCACACTTCATGATTATCCTGTTTCCTATTTTTTCATCATTGTAGGTAGACAAAAAGTAGGTAAAATGGAGTAAGGAAAATACCTGGTATGATATGAAAAAAGTTGCCATTTTTACGTTATGAAGCTTCTAGACTCGACAACAATTAGGGAGGAGAAGGGGGAAATGGCTCAAAGATTGACCCATCTGGATGCCACGTAATACACTCTGGTTAGTGCCATGTGACGCCTTATTAGCTACCATGTAGAGCCTTATCAGCGCTATATAGTAGCTAATGAATGGTGCCATGTGGTACCACATATGGGCGATACATATTACATTTCTTTCTTCTTCTTCCCTTCTTTTTCCCTTTTTTTTTTCTCTTTTTTCCTTTCCTTCTTTGTTAATGTTTGATTCATTCTTTGACATAAAAAAAAAAAAAAATAGCCTCTATATATAACCTGATTAATTCCCCAACTTCTATAGTTACATCTCTCACTTTAACTTAATATCAAGTTTAATAAACATAAATTCAAAATATTTTCTAAAATCTTCCAATTTAACCAAATTGGATCCCACTTTCTACCTATGTTAAGCTTTTATTGAGAATTTCAAATGGTCATAAAATACTCATTTTAACTCCGATTAAGGTATGATTAAGGCCTAGTCTCTTGAAAATGTGTAATTTTAAAATGTTTCAAAATCAGTTAGCCAAACCTCGATAAAAAAATTGATTTTTAGTAAATGTCCATTTTCGTTCGAAATTCCTAATTTAGTCAAATCGCATATACTTATTTTGAATTCAGAAGTTGTTTTGGATTTCATAAAATTATTTCCACCCACATCACCATGCCACACTTTTATAATTTTTCAATTTTTTTTTTTAGTTTTTGGGTTTTCTTAGATTTTCTCTTTCTTTTTTTCTTTTGTTCTTTACTTCTTATTCACTTTTTTTTTTCTTAATTTGTTCCTTTTTTGTATTTTCTAGTTTTTCAATTTTTTATGTTTTTTTTTTTTTTTTGTTAGCCTTTTCTTTCTTAAAATTTGGGTCAAAATGGGGTGTCCACAATAAAAGGATATAAAGAGTTTGAAAAAGATGGTTGATAAGGAGGTCAAATTAAGGGAAGAGAAGGAGTTTACCCTTGCAAAGGAGCAAAAGAAGAGCTTCTAACTCATTGCTAACTTATAAGGAACCTAGAATGAACTAGATAGTCTCAAAAGCAAATATGCTAAAGAGGTCCACCAATTATAAAGCTCATGTGACAAGTTGAAGGTCAAGGTTGTTGACCTTAAAGAGAAGGTTAATCAAAGGGCCAACTATGAGAAGGTCCTCCAAAAAGTCTAAGATAGTGAAGAGTATTTGAACATACTTTCAAAGAAAATGTTGGATGGCGTCAACTTAGCTAGGGAAAAGATTTTAGTTCACCATCTAGATTATGATCTAAGCTATCTAAAATTTGCTATCAAAGGTTGAAAGGAGGAAGCCTCGCAATTGAAGGGAATGCTACCTAGCAAGAAGTTGAGGGGGGACCAGTTTTGTGAAGGTGATAATACTGTCACCATTACTCAAGATGAAATTCAAAATGCTACCCTTGATGCTCTTGCTATCATCCCACCTACTGATCCAATCCCTACTCTTGACAATTCAACTATAAATGAACAAATTGCTCTTGTTTTGCTTTATTTTATTTTTTTCCTTTCTCCATCATAAATTCCTACCATACATTTAGGTCAGAATGTTGGCCTTTTTTTCTCATCAAGTGTTTATATTTTATTTTCCATAACTTAGATATTATATTCGGTTCTAGTTCATTTTATGCTCAAAGTATGTTTTCTACTTGTTTCAATTCATGATTATGGCCTATAGTAAATAACATAGGGCCCTTAGTACCTCATTATCTATGCTTATCTTAGGACCTCAAAAAGTGTCAACCTATTGCTACTTAGCAACTTAAGGTTTTAGATAACTCGTTATCTATACTTAGCTTAAGACTTAGAGTGCTTGAGCCCATTGCTCCTTTAGGGCTTAAGGCTTTTTGTAACTTGTCATCTGTATTTATCATTGGAGTTAAAGAATTTTAGTTAGATCTTTTATGATCCTTAATTTTGGACATTATGTTCCTATCATTCATTAGATATAGGATTTAAGGATAGCATATTACATAACTTACTCGTCACCCATTATAAGTAGGGTTTAGAGATATTTTACTTCTCGTGTTTCAAGGAAGTTGGAAATAGAGCCCATTTATCATTCATATTGGTGTAGGTTAACAATATAGACCTTAGATCGACCTCATTCCGAATCGAACTTTTAGTGTTACAGGAAGATATCAAACAAAGTATAACATCAAACAGTGTCACGTAATCAAAACATTTCGTTATCAACATTGTTATGAAACACAAAAGACAAAGACGTGCTAACGTACGACTTGGCACAAAAATATTGACAATCTTATTTCACAAACTAGAATAATAAAGAATCTAAAGGAACACACAATTGATCATTGGATTTCAAATTGTTAAATCTAAATACATTTTTTTCTTCAAAAAGGTCAGTCACTTAAAGTACGACCTAAGATTATTCGCATTCAAAGCTCAAGGAATAGGGTAACCATCAACCCTTTCCAATCTATAAGCCCTTCCCTTCTGTATGACCTCTTTTATCGTTACAGGGTCTTCCTATGTTAGAGTCAATTTCCCTTAACTTTCCTTTGGTCTAAGAGTTTCCAACTTCCAACATACCAAATCACCAAGTCGAAAACACTTATGCCTAACTTATTTATTATAATAGTAAGCTACATGTTATTGGTAAGCGGCTAAATGGGCCTTCGCCAAAGCTTAAGTCTCATAGATGGTATCAAGATTTGCTCAAAGGCCGATGTCACTATATTAGGGATCGTAAGATCGAACCCTTGTGCTTTCAATTTGGAGCTTGATTGGAAGAACTGCTTCATATGCAAAAGCCAATTTATAAGGGGTATGGCTTATTGAGATCTTATGTGTAGTCTAATAATTCGATAGCTCATCTAGCTACTTAATCCCAACTTAGTTCACCCTCTTTGGTAAACTGTGAAGGATAACCTTATTTACTACTTCTGTTTGTCCATTGCTCCAAGGGTATGCAATTGACGTATAGCATAATCTAATATGATGTGCCTCGTAGAATTCCTTGAATCTATCATTATCAAGCTAAGGACCATTATCTGTAATGAGGCATAAGGAATCCCAAACTTGGTTAGAATATTACTAATAACAAAGGCTTATATACTTCATTCCATTGTGCTCGCTACGACCCTTACATCAACCTATTTTGTAAAATAGTCCACCGTTACAATGATGTACTATCTTTGCTTGGTAGTCTTAAGAAATGGGCCTAAAATATCCAATCCTCATTAGGCAAAGGGTTAAGGACTAGTGAGTGGAATGAGGAATGTACTTGGTGCCCCTTCTATGGGAGCATTCTTTTGACAACAGTCATAAACTTATACCAACCTAAGGGCATCCTTCTTCATGGTAAGCCACCAATATCTAAGCCTCAAAGCTTTTACAAATAGAGCTCCAGCCTAGATGTGATTGTTGTATCCCTAAATGTAGGTCAAATAAGACCTATTCAGCTTCAATAGGTCGTAAGCACTTCAAATGTAGCATGCTCAACTCTCTCTTATAGAGCTCTTTATCTATAATGGTGAAGTTGTTAGCTTTGCAGGTGAGTCTCCATGCTTCTTTGGTATTCATAGGTAAGATTCCTTCTCTCAGTCTAGGATGAGGTATATTCAAGGGTAAGGTCCATTCAATAAGGCTTTAACTTTTTGAACTACACCTCTAAATATTCCATAGGTTCTCTATCTGTGCTCTTTTTTTGCAAGTACCCTATAAAAACTTTTTCTCCCTAGTTCAATGTACTTGTGGAAGCTAACTTTGACAACTTATCTATGGTGTAATTTTGTGTTGGTAGGATCTTAACCAATTACTAAGACTTAAAACATGATTCTAGCTCTTTAACCAACTATAGGTACTTAACCATATTCTCATCCTTTACTATACTATCCCCTTTCACTTAATTAAGAGTATGAATATATATCCATTCACTTGGCTTCAACCTCTTTCACCAACCTCATTCCTACTATAAGTGCCTTATACTCAAACTCATTGTTACAAATTAGAAACCTAAACTTTAAAGCATATGAAATTCGTGCTCTAGTTAAACCCTTCAATATCAAACCAACATGAATACCTTCACAAGTTGACAACCCATCAATGTATAAGATCTAAGTCAGCTCTTGACTCTAAACAACAAATTCTTCACTTCTTGTAAACTCTACCACAAATTCAGTAAGAACATGAACTTTATATGCCTTTCTTGGCCAATATTAAATGCTAAAGGCACTTAACTCCAAGGCATTAAGCACCAGGTTTTTATGGTGCTTGCATCAATGGTTGGTCAGTCAAAACAACAATCCGGTAGCCTTCAAAGTAAGGTCGAAGCTTCCTTCCTACTACAACAATTTCCAATAGCAACATCTTTAACTTCATGTAATGAAGCTCTAAACCTTGCAAAACATGACCGACATAATATATTGGTGAGTAGATTTCCCTTTTGCTTGTACCATTACAGATGAGAGAGTTCAGTCACTAACAAAGAGATACAAATACAAAACTTCACCATCAATAGGTTTTGAGGATAGGAGGCAAAATGTAAGAAACTCCTTCAATGCTTGAAACACCTTCTCAGATTCCTCTATCCATCTAAACTCAAAAGGATTCCTCAAATGCCCAAAAAACTAAACACATTTCTCAGTACTTTTTAAGATGAAACAATTTAAGGCCGTAACTCTTGCTGTCAGCCTTTGGACTTCAAGGATCACATATCTAAAATAGTTCAGACCTTCTCGAGGTTAGCTTCTATTCCCCACTGTATCACCATGAATCCCCAAAATTTCCTTGTCAAAGCTCCAAACATATACTTCTAAGGGTTGAATTTCATATTATGATGCCTCAAAGTATCAAAGGTCTCCTCTAGGTCAAAAAGATGGTCATTGCTAGTCATGCTCTTTATAATTATGTCATCAACATATACTTCGATAGTCCTATGTATTTATGGCTTGAACATCTTCATCACTAGTCTCTAATATGTGGCTCCTACATTCTTCAAACCAAATGGTATGACCTTATAACGGTATCTCTTAAAGTTGGTAATGAAGTAGGTAAATACTTAATCAAAAGGATGCATCTTGATATGATTATATCCTGAGAAATCATCCATCAGACTTAGTAGGGCATGCCTTGAAGTTGAGTCAACTAGCTGATTTATTTAGGGCTAAGGGAAAACTATCTTTTGGGCAAGCTTTATTGAAATCAATAAAATCTATAAACATGCGCCACTTCCCTTTGTCTTTTTTTTACCAATACATAATTGGCCAACTAGATCAAGTATGGCTCTTCTCCAATAAAATCTACTTTTAATAATTTATATACCTCCTCCTCAATCATGGCTCACCTCTCTTGAGTGAAATGTCTTTGCTTCTACTATAACACTTGGGTATTTGAGTTAATGTTGAGTTGATGAGTGGTCACTTCTTCTGGGATACCCAACAAGTCCAATGGGGACCATACAAAGACATCCTCATTAGCTCGAAGAAAGTCTACCACACATTGCTAGAGGTTGGGGGCCATACTTGCTTCAATTTTAGTAGTATACTTGGGATCATTAGTTAACTAGATGGCTAAAATTTCTTTTGTTTGCTCACCTCAAACTAACAAATGATGCCTCTCACCTTACTTAATGTGGTACACTTGATCTTTTTTCAAAGATTTTAGGTATAACACTTTGGCCAACTGTTGATACCCATTGCAAGTTCTAATCCTTATCGAGGTTAGAAACTTCACCTTCTAATGAGTCGTGGATATGACCATTTGAAAGATGTTAATGGATGGTTAGCCTATGATCCCATTATAAGGTGAAGCACAAACCATATTCTCATCATCACCAATCTATAGAGTCAAGGTAACAACTACTTAAACTTTCACTAGTTGGTTGTTAAACCTATAAAAGGGTTACATCTTATAGTTCTCTAGCTTTAGGTGGATCTAATCAAATGTGTGCTTAAAAATAATATCTATGAAACATCTTGTATCAACCATATCTTCCCTTACTTCAAACTCAACTACTCTTATCGTAATGACTAGTACATCATCATAGGGAAACTATATCCCTTGCATATCTTTCTCTTAGAAAATAATCACATCATCTACCTTATGTCTTTTATCGAAAATTCAACACATTATCTCCTTAAGGGTTTGCCAAGCTTGACATAGCTAATGTACTTCTTCCTCTTGGTCTTCTGAAGATCCCTTTTATCACCCCTCTAGGAGCTCGATTATCAACTCCATTATTATCCCGATCTATCAATTCTCGATTATCATTCTTAAATTCGCCATTCTGTAGTTGTTGATCAATCCTTCTTTATTTGGATAGGACATTCTATCCTCTCATCCTTATTAGCAATAAATTTCCTAAGGTACTCTCTTCGAACAACATATTTGAGTGCATTCTTTAATTGAATAAACTCATCGGTGTTATGACCATGATCACTATGAAAATCATAGTATTTATTAGAGTTTTTCTTAGAAGGGTTGTTTCTCTTCCTCTCAAGCTAAGCGAAAAATCCTTGATTTTGAACTTCCATTAAAATATCTAACATAGGTTGGTTTAAAGGTGTATGAACAACATAGGTTATTTTTTATCTCCTTGAGGTTTGCTTAGTCAATCTTGCATATCAAAATTCTTGCCTAGATGATCTTTGATTATCCTCTCTCCTTCTTTGGTCTCCTTTCGAATTTATCCTTCTCAAGCTTCATACAAGCTTGCATCTAATCTTCTTAACGTATGAACTTTGACCTTGTAGTCAATTCGTTGAGTGAGGTCGAAAGGTGCTTAGCTAAGGATTTGAAGAAGTCAGAATTTTCTCTAACTCTTCGGTAAATGGCATGAAAATCAACGTTCTTATCACAATTAGTAATTTCAATTATTAGCTTATTGAATTGATGCATGTAATCCCTTATACTCTTCGTGGGCTTCTACCAAATAGAGGTAAAAAGCGATAAATCCTTCACTAGGGGCTTATTAGCTAAAAAATATTGTCAAAACTTGTCAGTAAATTGATCAAAGGAGGAAATAGAAGCTACTTTCAATGAATTGAACCAATTGGTCAAGAATTTTCTTCAAGTAAACAAACACACCTTGTAAATATTACATCTGAGAGCCCATATATCTCTTTCAATGTACGGAAAATATTGAGGTGATTGCTTAGGTCCTTTTTTCCATCATAAGTGTCAAACTAGGGTAGTTGAACACTTAAAGGCAACACTTCCTCCATAATCTCACAAACAAAAGGGCTCAATTTCCTTCTTTTAGGCTTAACTTCCTTCTTAAAGCTTCCATTGTTTGCTAACTTCTTAATATATTCCTTCGAATCTTGCAAACTTATGTCTACAATAGCCTTTTGCAGCAAGCAAGTAATCAGGTGCTTGATCTTACCTTCCGTATGAGCAAGAACATGACCTTAAGTCGAAGCTTATGATGGTGCTTGCTAGCAATCCTTATCGACACAAGTATCACGTCGTGCTTGCTAACCAATTTAATTTACTATAGAAGCCTTACCATATACACAATGTTGGTAATCATCTTGAAGAACTGGATTTACTTCCTCTCCAACTACCTCTAAAGAGGGGGTTAGGGAAAATGCTGCATTACGTTCCTAAAGTTTTCTCTTCAACTCCTAATTATGTGCCCTAACTTCTTCTAGCTTCTTAGCAAATCATGTACATCGATCTTCTAGTTATAAAATGTGTAGTGTATCATCTTATAAGGTGTGCATTTTCCTTGGGGGTATCATTTAACTCCATTGGACTCATTTCGGGTGTAAGCTATTGTGGCGACATCTCTTCCTAATCCATACGAGAAGCTTTACTCCCCTCCGGAGTGGTGTCATCTTTGTTTTAAGTCTTGGTAACCATATTGGGGTAAGGTAAATAAACGATGCCAAACTATTGATAGTCAAATTTAGATGAAGGTGAATTTGGTTTGCTCAATGGTTTTCAAGCCTGCAAGAAAAGAAAGGACTAGGCTAAGAGGGTACTAGAGCAACCCCGACATAGGCACTTCGATCCCTAAGTAAGGTTTCAATAGTAAAATGTAAAGAGAAGGGAAAAGAAAGTAAAGTGACTAAGAATCGAGTGTCTATAAGAAGCTTATTGTAGAATGCCAACCTCTAATTATAGAAGTCAACTGGTAATTGCCTTACAATTGTTGCCTCCAAAATATCCACGTTTGGAATATGAACTACAGACCACTCCTTAAAATCCTAAGATTATAGGTTAGTTGTTAGCAGGTTATGAGCGGTTATTTGTGTAATGATCCTTAATCACCTACACCTATGTTTCAATTTGAATCCCCATCGAGTTAGTCCAAGTCTTCCTAAGCTCTTTACCTCTTAGCCAACCTAATTGAGACTACCCTAATCTCCTTTTAAGCACATGGCTCTAATTTGAGCTTATTCATTTTCCAAACTATCAAACCCTTAGTGTTTGTAAAGCTAATAAGGGAGGTTAGATATTAGCTCTTTCAAGTTACTTAAAGGTCTCCAATACCTTAGGATGAAAATCCCTATCAACATTACTGTTTTAATTAGAAATAAAAGAATTGAAGATTAATCAATTCTAAACAAGATTTATTCAATCAAATTTGAGCTTAAAATTCTAAGCCAAATAGATCTCAAGTCAAGTTAAACTTTTGAAATTTTAAGTTGAGCTCAAATTTGAGTTCGAGATAATACTACATCATCTTGGTTTGACTTGCTTATAACTTTGATAGAAATCAAAAGAAGTAGAAAGAGACCAGTGGAATTAGCAGGAACTTATCTAAATAGATATTTTGACAATGGATGGAAATGAGATGAATTAGGTGGAAATAAGTGGAATTTTTTTTACTTTAAAGACTCTTTTATCCCCTTTACATATTTGGTGAGGAGTAAAAGAAAATTAGTAGAAAGAGTAAGAACTTACTAAAAATGTCCTAAAAAGAGAGGAAACAAAAATGAAGAAATATGAAGAACCAAAATTATTATTTTGTTTCTTTTTTCTATTCCTTATATTAACCAAAATATGAAAAATAAATATTTTTCCCCATTTCCTCCCTCTTCAAAAACTAACAAAAAAAAAGGGGGGGGGAGGGGAAAAAAAAGGGAAGTATTTCCTTCCATTAAGTCTTACACAAGTGTAAATAGAACTTAGAACTAGATTGTTGAGGAAGAGACTGAATTGCAGTGATACTACATGGAGGAATTGGGAGGAGGAGAGATAATGGTGTAGGCGAGATCCTATGAAGGAAGGTGCAATTGTTGGTGGTGGAAACTAATGAAGAAGCGGTTTCAAAGGAAACGATGCTACTATGGGGAATATAGCAACCAACAATGTCAAAGCCCAATGCTTTCATGGCTCAATCATCACTTCTTCTCTCTCTTAATGCTTGTGGCCACTCTCTCTCCATTCACTAGTCCCCTTCTTCATTGGTATAGCTTACTTTCAATGTCATTCTCACCATTTCACATTGTCTTTTGTAGTATGCTTCCATATTAATTACTTATGATGTGTAACTATTACGATATTTTAGATCTCTTAAGTAGAGAATAATTTATGTTCCCTTATTTCTTGAAAACCATAGGGGTCATAATGGCTATTAGTTTGCAATAGAAGGTAATGGAGGTAAGTAATTGGTAATGCTTGGTCGATCGATAGTGGTGATAATCAAAAGTGGGAGATTCACTAATTTAAATAGCCCTCTTCTAGATTAATTAGTCACCTTACTTGTCACTTTCAAACGTTTTTCTCTAAACTCAGTTGTCCTATCAACAAAGTTTGGTTGCAAGACAATACGTAAAGAAAAAAAAAAGTTTGGTTACAAGATAGTATCTTTTCCATCTTCCCTAATGAAAAGGTAAGGACAATCTACAAGAAAACGCTTAGTTTACCCACTATTAATTATAAACTAATCTAGCCATTAGAGAGGGATAGTATGTACTTTATTAAATTAGCTTATCACCTTATTTTTTATCTGTAGCTGCATTTCAATCCTTTGATATGGGATTTGTGTTACGTGCCAAAGAAGAAGTTTCTACTATAGCAAAAATGTTCAAATTCTTTGAGCACTAATCTTAATTTATTCATAGGAATGTCAAGTCTCGCCTAACTCTAGTTTCTGTGGTTTAGAAAAGTCTAATGAGCATTTATTTTTGTTAATGGACCCATCCTATTTGGTGTGAATTACTTGTTTAGAAAATGAAAGTGGCCTTAATTACTACCTATGATGTATGGCTATAGGACCTATAGAAGTAGATGGTTGAATGCTTTTCCAATCCTTAATATTTTCTTAGTGAAGTAACTATTTGTTTATGGAAAATATGGAAATGCTGGTGCAAATGCATTTTTTATGACAAGAAGCCTGAGCCTAAGAAGTTGATTTATAGAATTAAAACTACAATCTCTAAGATGTAGATCTTTGTTGCAGCCAAGAAGCAATTGCGACTTCAAGATTATGTAATGGAGTGTTTAGTAACATGGACAATCCTTGATGTTGGTGTAGTTAAATTGAATTGTGATGGTTAATAAAGTGAAGCAACTAACAAAGTTGGCATGGGGCTTGTAGCTAGGAATCATGATAGACAATTTTTACTAGAAGTATGAAAGTGGTCGTTCATAGTCCTAAAGTTTGTAAGGCCTTAACTATAAGTAAGGCAATGTTAGTGGTGAAAAAGAAGAAGTGGATGCATATCATCATCAAAATTGATTGTTCATCCATCTATCAGTGCATAATTGAAAAAGGACAAAAATGGAAGGTATCAAGTATCACTAAAGACAAAGAAGCTGCAAACCAACTTTGCCATTTGTTCTTTCTCTTTGATTAATTGGAAAACAAGCACTTATACTAACTAGGTTCATGTCAAGGTAAAAAGGGTTTATGCATGTGTTTTTAGATTGTTATTCCACAAGTCCTTTAATTAGTCTCTTGACTATTTATCATGTAATTAGATTGCTTGCCTGCTTATAACTTACATGTATATTGTCGCTAAACAAGCACTCTTATGTGTATATTTGAATGCCTTTAATTGTCAAGAAAAGTTCTCTCGATGCTTTTATTGATCAATTTTCTAAAGTTCATTATTTACCATGTCCTACTTTTCTCCAATAATTGATCATAGTCACTATCTAGTTGTTCTAGAAATAAGATGATGCTGGGGAGTAGTGGTGGTGGTAGTTTGTACGTTAGTGTATCTTACTAGAGTTAGAAGGTGTTCGTATAGAATAGAGGAATGCTTTCCCCCTTTTAAGAATGGAAATCAATTTCTTTATTATTTATGAGCATTTCCTATTGTTGTTAGCTACTTCATTGCCTCCACAGGTGGTAGATCTTTAGATGAAATCCATACTACATCGTCTAGCTAGTATTTCTTGAAAAAATATCTCTCAATCTATTAGGAACCTCCCCTAATTAGTTTGTCAAAGATTCTATCATTCCTCGTATTTGTTGTTAAAGCTATGTTGTTAATGCTTATGTCTTTACATATCACTCCTAGAGTTACAGGGGTAGCTATGTAAGATAGTGGTGCTGTTCTAAGAAAGTTCTTAGAACATGCTGTGGATTCTAAAATGCTGTCTTTAAAGGAAGAAGGTTGTTGAATTGGGATTTGCATGTGGATTAGTAGGGTATGTTTATTTTTATCCTATTTGGGACAACTCCAAATCATAAGCAAACTTTTGTAAATTCTATATGCTTCATCTCATATATGACTACTAAGAATCTCATAAATGCAATATGCCCATTTGATCTTGAGGCTACAAAGTTTACTTTGCATTCCAAGTGTTGATAGTCAAAATTCATTCACTCGGCCACTCGGTTGCTGATACGCTAAGTAACTCCATTCTCAACTAACATCGAGTAACATAAATTCGTACCTAATTTGAATTTAAGGAAGGTAGCATGAACAGTTATCACTTAGGATTGTTATATTACATAACTACTCACTATTCTTACATTTCAAGAATATACCTAATCAATAGGCCTCTATGTGTCCCAATAATCACTCCATTAACTGTTATTTCAAACACAACATTTAGCTATAAATAAGAAGAAGAAATACTGTAAGAGAGATCTGATAACTCTTTACTACTTAGTCTTTTACAACATTCATCGACTGATTTAGGTATCGGAGTAATCACACCGAACTAACCCCAGTACCAAAAGCTTTTTTCTTTCTTTGTAAGATAGAAGATGATAAGAATCAGTCTGCAACAATCCTCAAGCCGAGGCCGACTTGTTAGAAGTCAATGCAGACCTGCTAGAAGTTGAAGCCAACCTGTCCTAACCTGAGACCAACTTGCTCTTGCTAAGGCCAGACTAATAACCAAAGGACGAAAGGAGGAAAAGGAACCATTTAGCATCAGGTTTGTCATTTGCTGAGGTAGTAGGAGACTAAATGGCTAAGGCCTCAAGGCCAAAGAACAGCTCAACATAGCACGGGAAAGCTAGCGCCAAGGAATCCACAAGTGTAGCAATTATGGGCCAACCTCACTAAGAGATCAGCCAAGCATAATAAGCCTTCCAAACATCTTACCCCAGCTTGAACACTCGATTACCAACCAGCCCCTATTCAAGTCTGATTCTACAGATAGCTCAGATGACTGCATGTTGACAACTTTATTAAATGCGCAGTTTTGTATACTTTGTAAATATTTTCCTTATTTCAATTATAAGCCATTCTTTAGGGTTTAAGAGCCTTGCATATTATTTACACTTTTACCATTAAAGTTTTAGAATTTACTATAAATAGCAACTTTTATAATTAATGATAATTAGATAGTAGAAGAATACACAGACAATGATTACAATTGAACATTCCTTTGAGCAAGGATATTCTTAAGCTCTTAGAGCTTACCTCTTTTAGATTATTGAGTGTACTTTACCCTTTAATCTTTCTTGTGATCTTATCAATCTTATCCTTAAAATTGTAGTAAACCCTTCGTTTGAGTGAGTTAGTGAGTCATATCTAACCTCTCATTTGAAACCCAAGTGACATTTAGTCTTCGTAAGTTGTATCAAACCTTATTTCGAGCTCAATCCCTAATTGTATTTGTGTCTTAGTGCATGATATCCATACATATCCACAGTCAAAACCCCTGTCCACTTCCTATTCTTCATCCCACTCGAATGTTGAATATCCATTCGTAGTTCGTGCCCACTACGTGTTCATGGATTCACATAAGAAGTTCTAACCCAAAATCTCCTAACAACATTTGGCAATATTTGTTTTTTCTTACCCATCCACATGGTCAGGACAAGATTAACTAGAAGTGTAGGTACTAATACTTCATCCCACTGCCTTGAAGGGGGAAGTAGGCATATCGACAAATGTTTGATTAAGTTGGAGCAACTTTGCCTCAATTTAGCCAAAGAAAACCAAGAATTAACCAAAAAACATGATGAGATCCTTAATCTCCTTCATAATAATGTCTACCTAAATCAAAACAAAGAGTATTGCAATTATAGTGTTGAGTATATTGATGACTCAATCTATTCACCTAAATTGCCTAAAAAGGAAGTCGAAGTTACAATAAAACCTTCAACTCCTGTACTTAAGAAAGTTGACAAGAGTAAGCAACCGCAGCAAGTGCACCAAGTTAGACCCTTTCATGTTAACACCCCTACTATAATAAGTATATAGTTTCAAATTAAGAAGAGCTTTTTCATTCCTAAGATTTTAGAGGAGGTTATACCACGGCACATCAAGTTGCCGTAATTTAAGACCTATGATGGGACGAAAAATCCTAAAGATCTTTTAGAGTATTACTGCACTTTAGCCAAGTTACACGGTTTGAGTGATGTTGTAGCTTGACAAGCTTCTCCCTTAACATTAAGGAATGTGGCAAGTACATGGTTCAAATACCTAAAGTCGAATATTATTTCATGTTTCAAAGAACTAGTAAAAGTGTTCCTTCAGCACTTCCTTACAAGTAAGCTTCTTGTTAAAGATTCTTTAGTCCTGAACACAATAAAGCAAAGATTAGATGAGTCTATTAAAGATTACCTGGCCAGTTTTATGGTTGAGAAGGCCCAAATTCTAGAATTGGACATAAGTGTAGCCCTTAACACTATAATCAATGGAGTCAAGCCCCATTGAGACTTTTTCAAGTCTCTTGCTAAGAATAAGCTGAGAACTTTTGCTAAGTTCAAAGCCAAAGCCATGTCCTATATTCAACAAAAGGATAATATAAAGGCTCAGAGAAAGGCTGATCAACATAGAGAAGATAGGAAAAATGACAAGAGGAGAAGTGCAAAAGATTGACTCAGGATGGACAACGATCAAAGTCCTAATGCCGAGAGAAAGAGACCTCAAATTCCAACATATTTGTCCTATACGCGAGTTAATCATCCAATTTCGGACATATTCATGGAAGTACGTGGGCAGAGAGGCATATTACAATAGCTAAAGAGGATGAAGGGAAACCCATTAAGACGAAATTCCAACAAATATTGCGATTTCCATCACGACAAAGGCTATAACACAAACGAATGCATCCAACTCAAAAATGCTATTGAGGATGCTATTGAGGATGCAATTCAATGAGGACACTTGCATAAGTTTTTAAGGCATGATGCTAAAAATATCGAGCAACCATCTCAGATGAGACGTAAAGACTAAGAGAATGTTACTTGACTAGCTATTGTTGGGAAAGATGCAAGAGACAAGGATACCAGTAAAGCACCTAATAGAATAATCAACACTATTGTCGACGAACCTTCTGCTATAGGCCGATCAAACTCTTCAAGTCTAACTAACGTCATAAATTATGTTTGCAATATCCAAGGTGAGAAGGTCAAAATTGATAATACGATTTCTTTCATAAAGGAAGATTTTGAAGCCATCCAAAGGCCACATGATGACACACTTGTGGTTAGTAAGAGAATTACCAACTTTGAGGTCAAGAAAATTCTCTTAGACATTGGAAGCTTAGTAGACATTATTTTTCAACATGCTTTTAATCAAATGAGACTAAAGATCAAAGCACAACTGAGATCTTACAACTATGATATGTATGCCTTTAATAATCAACCCATTCAAGTAATTGGAGTAATCTCTTTACCAATCCAGATTGGAGATGATGAACATGTTGTAGAAAACAAAGTGGACTTCCTTATTGTCAAATACTGGTCCCTATACAATATGATCATGGGACGGCTGTGTCAACACTTATTCGACATCGTCCCTTCTACTACTTATCTTAAAGCCAAATTCCCCACTCCTATAGGAGTTGATGTATGAAAAGGGGATCAATAATTGGTACGGGCTTTGTACATGAGGGCTTTAAGGCATGAAGAAATTTTCTAAGTGGAAACTTGTCCAAAAGAAAAGTCAGCCAGCATAGATAATGCCGAAAATGAAATAGAAGAAATTTCTTTAGGAGGTAACCTTGGAAAAGCAACTAAGATAAGGAAACCCTTATCAGTACACATCTATCAAAGTTTAATCAACTTTCTACAGGACAATGCTGATGTATTTTTATGGTCCCCTTCGAACATACTAGGTATCCTTAAGGCTGTTATGGTACACAAGCTCCAAATCAATCCAAGGACATTCGATACCAAAAGCTTGTTTCTTACTTTGCAAGATAGAAGTTCTAACCTAAAATCTCTTAACAACATTTGGCATCGTCTATAGGAATTGAACACATAACCATATGGTTAAAAGCCATGTTAAGTTAATGTGTCTACAACCACGCATGGAAGCCTCTTGATTAGTTGATAGTCAAATTTCATTCACTCGGCTATTGACACGCCGAGTAATTCCATTCTCGGCTAATGTCGAGTAACATAGATCCATATATAATTTGAATTTAAGGAAAGTAGCGTGAACAATTATACTTAGGACTATTATATTACATAACTACCCACTATTCCTACATTTCAAGAATGTACCTAATCAAGAGATCTCTGCATGTCCCGTAATCACTCCATTAACTATTGTTTCAGACACAACATTTGCCTATAAATAGGAAGAAGAAACACTATAAGAGAGATCCGATAACTCTTTACTACTTAAGTCTTTTACAACGTTCATCAACTGAGTTAGGCATCAGAATGGTCGCACCAGACTAGCCCCGACACCAAAAGCTTTTTCTTTCTTTGTAGGACAGAAGTTCTAACCTAAAATCTCCTAACAACACCAGGTGCATTATAGCTCTTTTGGGTATACAAGATATCTTCACTGATTTGTCTAATTGACTGAAGCTATTGAAGAAGAATATTGATATAAACCTAAAACATGAGAACATGCATAGCATTACAATAGTGAAAGAACTAACCTAAGGTTGTGATGCAAATCTAGACTTGATGGAAACGCTCCCTGACTATTGTTAGGTTCACATCCTACTTACTTCCTAACAATTTAGGAAGCACTATTCCTTTTTTTTTTTTTTTCCTTCTTCATCCTACATGGAAATATATTAATCCCTTGTGAAGTTACTAGCTATTATGTTCTTATTAAATTTTAAAGTTTTTCTTGATCATATTCCAAGTCTTTAAATCGTAATAGTTGCCGATCATAATCTAATCCTAAGTGTTGTCTTCGTAGAAAGGATTTTGCATATAAGTATGTGAATTCTATAGTGCTTTCTCCTGATCCACTAGTCATCTATATACTTTGTCCTCAAAAATATAAATTTTTGTTATAACTCTTAATAGGAAGTATAAAACATCATCTAGAGAACTCTTTGAAAACTATTCAAAATGTTGTCATATCAAGGGTAAAAGTGATTATATCCTTCAATAGATTAACATGAGGAGTCTTTTATAGCTTATTTTAGCATATAATGCCACTTAAAAGTTGTTCATCTTATTTCCTACCAATGCATAAACTTGGAACTTTAGCATCATATACATGTTTGCATTCAATAAGCTCTATTTATTTATTTTTAATAAAATGGTTTCTTCATTCTAGGATCAGATGTCATTTATAGTGAAGGAGCAATTGTAGATTTGTTGGAGACATTGTTGCAAATTTCTAGAACCTACATAACTATTATCTTGGATAGAGAACTTCAAAATGGTATCAGTATCTCTCCTCTCTCTCTCTCTCTCTCTCTCTCTCTCACATTTAACTCAACGACACTTCTAATATTTCCTTCTTTTTTATGACAGATACAATTCTCGAATACTTCTTTGAGGCTGCAATGACAGACTTTAGTATTAGACACATAGATCAAATGTAATTTCATCGAGATTATTGTAGCCATTAAGTAGCAATGTACATTTTGGTAAAGAAGTGATAATCTAGTATAGATAAAATTATTGATGTGCAAAAAGCTATGTGTTCAATTACTTCTTTGGAATATTATATAGCATTTCTTTCTTTTTTTCTTCCTTTTTTTTTTCTCCTCTTGTTGATAAAGCATTATATAACACAAATAAAATAATTTACTTATAGATTTATATAATAAAGTGAAAATTACCTTACCTATCAGCACCTTGTGGTAAAAGATATAAAATTAATAACAACCTCCATCTAGGTAAAGTATTTTACTTTGTAAGTATGTGTGTGTATGTATATCAAGTTTTATATGAATACTAGGTTCTTTTTGAAAAATATTATGGCAAAGAGTCCCTTGTAATAAATATTGTGAAAATAGTATAGTGAATATACGCTTTCAATGTAAAAAATTCAATAAGTTGTGGAATACCGAAGGCACATGGATTGCATATGCCTTTAATGCAATGCCTTTAATGTATTTTAAATTGCACTTCAATCATATACCTTCAATGCAATTTCAATACTCTAAAAGCACATGCAACATATGCATCTTCTTTTATAACCATCTTAACCACCTACATACCATAGCAAAAAACTAAGTTAAACCTGAAACATATTATTTCCTGCAAATACCAACACAAGCTACAAACAATTAAACTCCCTCTTCCAATAGACCAACTCTAACTAGCAAAAGGCACAAGAATAAGATTCAACATACATGATACTACTCCACTTCCCAAAAGAGATTAAGAAAACCATGAATTCTGTAATATATTATAAGATCAAAAGTTTGTGACACATTAACATTCAACAAAAGTTGAACATATATTCTTTCAAAAATATATAGACACAATAGTTCTTTATTTATATTTGTACAAACAGTTACAAGAGTTTAAATGTCTATCTAATCTTTCCTACTATACAAGAAGGCTTTGACCGCCTGGGACAACATGGAATGTCTCCAGCGCTCTGGACACTCTAAAGACTCTTCCAGTGTATCGTTTAGATCATAGGGAGCCACCAAATTGGTATAAGGAGCTAGCTTTACCTAAGTGATGCCCGTGCCCATGAAAGACTGCGAGTAGCTCGAGCGCCACTTTTAAGGGGCTAGAAAAGTGAGTAGTTCCATTTGACGGTGGAACACAGGAGTCATGTAGGTAGAGCTGTGCATTAGGTTGAACCAACCTGGAACCACCAATTTATAAGCTAGTGATAAGTTGAATCAAGCCCTACCCTTAATACTATGGGCTCGATCCAAGGGTTAGTTCGGTAGCCCTTGAACCGTATGATATTTTTTTTTCTTTTTCTTTTATCCTACATTTCAGTAAGTTACTATAAATAATTTCTCACCTACTTAGGTGTTTTTATTTTTATTTCAAAATAATTCTAAAACTTTGCACGTACATGTATTAATGCATGAATAATTCACTTTATTTTTAGTTCAAGTTTTTTTCCATTCTAAAATAATTGTTATGGACTGCACAAGTGTGATGTTATATTACAATATTGAGTAAGATTCATCAAAGTAACAAAAATTGCAAAGGAGGAAGATTTCTTATTTGAATCTTAAAACACATTGACAATATGGAAAAAAATAAATCACAATGTAATTGTAATTTGTGATGTGATGTTGCAAAATATTATTTCTTATATTAGAGTACAGTTGTTAAACGGAAATATAAATTACAATGTCATCTATAATGATACAGAAAAGTTGTTTCACAATTCGCTCCTAGAGCAACTAGAGATAATAGGGGCAAAAAAATTTTGTTGATTTTAAGGTCACTCTGAAAGTGCTTACATATTTATTAGTCAGAATCAAACTATTGTAGTTCAGTATATTTTCTTAAAAAATCTTTCATATGTTCATCAATTTTAAATTAGGTTAAAATATGCCAAGTGTACATGATTATAGGAAAGTAAGAATGAGAGAAAATAAGTAGGAATTGGGTAATATGTTGTAAGATGATGAAGGAACAAAAGCTTATGGTGTTTGTATTGATTTTTTTTTTTAAAAATTAGAAGTTCAGGTGGGTAAAATTGCCGATTCAATTAACGAGTTGGCTTACCAATTCAGAGATCCACTAGGTCAACGGTTTTCTATGGTTGAACTAAGCTAGTTTAGGCTTGTCCTTATCTAAGCTAAATAGGTTTTTTGTTTGAAACCAACCCATGCATAAGTCTACATATAAGAGCTAGATCCACCTCCTGAGCTAGAACGAACTCCGAAGCTAAGACTAATGCCATACCCAAATCGACGTCTCTTAGGTCTATAGAATGCCACCCTTGTGATGATACATCCTAGTCGTGGCCATTACACACCTTGACTAAACGACAACTTCCTATACTGTGACTCTACTTCTAGGTGATGGGTGAGGAGGCGGAATAGTCTTAGGTGCAAGTGTTCCCTAACCTTCGCCATGTACTCTCTAATTATGCTACTATTCATCCTCATGTTGTAGTTAAAGTATGAGATCACTCTGCTTCTCTACGAATTGCAATGCTCCATTTGCTACGATAAGTGTTAATGGAGAGTCACCCACTAATTGCACATCACAAAGCAAGTTAACCTAGACTAGATTGACACAATGTGATCAATAAATATAACATATGATATGCACACACATAGAATGAAATTCATGAGTAGACAAGTACTTACCAATTGACCTATGACAACTTTCTGATATGTGATGTAACAGTGAGTGATCTCCTTGTACTAGGGCTAATAACTAGGGTTGGCTCCACTGGAACCTTAGACTTGGAGTACACATAAGTGGTGGTCGGCCCACAGCCGATTGTAGTGGTCATGGATGTAGATCTATTCCACATCAATCTTACCACAATGTTGTTATCAATATAAGATGATCTTGGTTCATTCTTAGATGCACCTTTAATATTCCACAATTTGTGCTTTCAATGGAAAAAAATGACACATGCGCCTTCACTATACTCTACACATAATATTTTTTGCTTAAGGCTCTTTTCTGTAATAATTTTCAAAAAAAGCCTCGTATTAGTATAAAACTCTATGTGTAGATCCATTCACTCCATATGCTTCTTTTGTACACATGCATAGCCACATGACTCAGCATCTTATTTTGCAAACCTAATTCACCACGTTAAACATTTTCCTATAAGAATAAACATTGAAAAAGAAAAAAACTGTAAATCACAATGAACTCTAGAATTAAATAAAATAACTTGAATTCTAATTTCTAACCGGTTAAATTCAGTGAATTTTCATTGAAAAAAAAAAAGATAAAAAAATATGGCAAGGACTAACAGGAGTTAGGAGTTAGGACATATCCTTCAAGTACCTACCAAGACATCCTTCGATGTCTCCTCACCTACCCTTCCCAACACAACTCAGCAAGAGTGGACCTGCTAAATAATGATTGATTAATCACTTTGTCAAACGCTCTAACTAACAACTTGATAAACGCAGTTTTGCCTATTTTTTTGTTTTCTGCTAAATTCTTAGCTACTGTCTCTTCTCTGTCTCTCCTACTCTCATCCAATCATGTCATCATCTTCCCAGGTTATCACCTGCAAAGGTATTTTACCATGCACGAGACCGAGCGAGGAATAGGATTCATGTTATGTCATCATCTTCCTGGTGCTGTTGTTGTTGTATTTATATTGTTGTACATGTGCCTATTGATGCAGAAAGTTTGATTAGTTTTGTTTTGTTAATGTTGAAAAGCTGCTGTCGCTTGGGGAGCTGGGCAGCCATTAGTGATAGAAGAGGTGGAAGTGAGTCCTCCCCAACCTCTTGAGATCAGAATCAAAGTTGTCTGCACCTCTCCTTGTGGCAGCGACATTGCTGCCTGGGAAGGTCGGGTATGATGATTCAACTCCCTCTCTATTAGTTTCTCTTTCTTGTATATTGCATATTTACAAGTTATGGTTGATCGCCACGCTGTAGCGATTTGATATATTGGTGGGTGGCGATTCAATTTACCTGTGAGGCGTCTTTTCATTTCAAATTTATTTCAGCCTTAAACATAAAAGAGGTTAAGAACCACAATTAACCATGTTATACTAGATGAAAAGTGCAATGTCATGTGGTGTTTGCATTTTGTCTTGTTTAATCTGTCAATGTGTGTATGCGCAATTAGATCGTCTCTGTGAAGAATTAGTATTTATTTTATTTATACATGTGTCTCTTATTGATTTGTACACTTGTCTTCTACTAATGGGTACAATTGTCATGCTGTAATGGTTCAGATCTGGTAGTCAAGTAACTGTAGAATATAAAGAGGCTCATGAACAGAACGTTTAGTTATCTAGTTCAGTTGATCCGGTTCATCTTCTTTCATTCAAAGCTACTTTCTTCTCGAAGTTTACTGTTTGATTGTGATCTAGCAGCTAATTTTGCATAGTATCAAAGCGTTGAGGTAGATGTAGCGATCCTATTACATTCTTCATTGATAGTAATTGATTCTTTTCTGTTTGTTTAAATCATGAGTCTCATGAACGAGAGAAATCACAATGTATGGATTGAACTATCAATCAATGATCCCTTATACTTAAGTGGATGTGATAGTCCTGGTACGTCGGTAGGTAATCTGATCTTTAATGGTAATAATTACCTTGGCTGGAGTAGATCGATTTGCTTGGGCTTGGTTGCGAAACTTAAGACAGGGTTTATAGATGAAAGTATAGAAGAGCCTTCGGATAATTCACCTAACCTAATCAAATGGATGAGATGCAAGTACAGTGTTAGGTGTTGGATCCCGAAATTTATGATTAGTGATTTGTCATAAAACTTTTTGTATTCTCAATCAGCTTACAAGTTGTAGAAAGAAATCTATGAGCACTATGGTATTATGAGTGCTCCATTAGTTTTTCAATTGCAATTTGAAATTTGTAGGTTGAAATAGAACAATCAGAATGTTGGAGCCTATTACAATAAGATGAAAAGATGTTGGTACAAGCTTCCATCTTTACATAGCTATCCTAGTAAAGAGTGTGGAAGGTTGTCGTACTGCATTTGTGAGCTGAAAGAAAGGATTTTGGAGTTAGAATCAAATAGTAAACTAATGCAATTTCTCATGGGGCTTAATGATGCATATGAGAATGTGAGGAATTAGATATTATCCATGGATCCATTATCGTTTATTAACAGAGCTTTCTATCTGATCCAACAAGTTGAAAAACAACGAGAAGTAACAGGTTTAATTGGATTTATGCTAATAAGTGTCGGAGGAATAAATCGTACTCAGATAAGAGAAAAGGAGTCAGTGGCATGGTAATTTGCAAACACTGTCGAGCAAAAGGTCATACCATTAACATGTGTTTCCAGCTCATTGGGTACCCAAAACAGTAAACAGGTAAAAGAGTTATTAGGGATAAAGGACATGCAACATAGCTGTTTGCAAAATCCAAAATGTCTCTCAAAGAGAAGAAAAAGGTTCACAATCAACGTCAAAAGTGGCTAACCTCCCAAAAGAAAGACAAAATATTGTGCTGTTCAATACGACTAAGTACACGAGTGTGTACATGATTGTGGAACTCTCTGTGGTCCCAAAATTTCCTCCTCTTCCTCTTGCAATTGCACTCATAAACTGGACTTGATTCAAGGCCCCTCAAAGCAGATCAGGATGGGTGTCAAGAAGTCATGCATATGATGAAAGGGAAAGATGCATAAGATTTTGCCATGGCCAATGTTTCAATTTGTAGGCATTGAATCTACTCATTCTTCATATTTTAATATTTAAGTTAATTTTAAAGATAGTAGATACTAAAGCAACAGATCATATGACACATTTTTTTCTAATCTTTACAAGGTTTGAGCATTAGCAAACACGATTCAAGTGAAGTTGCCAGATAGTAGACTTCTTAAAATAGATCTGTCAATGTTACACCTCTGTTAAAGGTTCACGATGTTCTTCTTGTTCCTTAGTTCACTCATAGCTTGCTGTCCGTTCACAAGCTAATCCAAGAGAAGCGTCTTATTATTGTCTTTGATCAATCTGGTGGTAGTTTTCAGGACCACAGAAACAATAAACAAGATGCCAAAGTCCAACATTGTAATGGATTGTATGTACTAAATTCTAAAACTCCTGATTTATTACATAATACAACTGCTCTTAGTTCTTTGTTGCTGCCTCATAATGCCAGCAAGTGTAATTCAGATGCTTTACTTCAGTTACTCCACAGTCGTTTGGGTCATGTCAATTTCAAAATTCCATCTTTTGGAGCCTTATAAATAATCAACATTGTGTGTGATACTTGTTAAGAAGCCAAATTTCATAAGCTTCCTTTTCCTAGAAGTGATCCAACTTCTAAATTTGCTTTTGAATGGTTACAGGTTTACATTTGGGATCCCCGTTTTATTCCTTCCATTAGTGGTGCTCGTTACTTCTTGACAATAGTGGATGACAATGCACAATCCACTAGGACATTTTCTCTTATCTTAGTCAATTATTTTGCTATATTTCCAACCATTTTCATGTTATTCCCAAGTTTATAAGAACGGATAATGAGGCTGAGTTTTTATCCTTTTCTTGCCAGTCCTTGTTTCATAGCCTAGGGATTATACATCAGAAAACTATGCTTGCCATAGCAAAATGGAAAAGTTGAAAGAAAGTATAGGCATTTATTAGAATTGTCAAGAGCTTTGTGGTTTCATGCTGGTTTGCCTAAGAAATTTTGGGAAGAATGATTGCTTACAGCTACTTATTTGATTAATAAGATGCCCATGAAGACTTTAGGATGGAAAACACCACATCATATGTTGTTTGGTTCACCACCCAAATATGACAACTTATGAGTAATGGCTTGTCTTTGTTATGTTGCTAATCAATCCCCTCAAAAGGAAAAGTTTGATGTGAGAGGAATTAAACATGTTATTCTGAGCTATGTAAATGGACAAAAAGGATATAGAGTATATGGTCTTGTTAATAATAAAGTTCTTGTGAGTAGAGATGTCAGCTTTTATGAACATCTCTTTCCTTTTAAAGTCTTTTTCATCTTCATCATCTATTCCTCTTCTAGATACTTCTTCCTTTCCCACTTTTGAGCCTTATCCAATTTGTCCTGTTTCTGATTCTTCCCTATAGCTACTGATCCTCCTCCCGACAATTCAGTTGTTGTTCCTGATCATGGTTCTAGTCCTGATTCTGGTCATGAGAATGATTCAATTCAAATTGATCAGTGTTTGCATAGATCTAGTAGGACTCATACAGTACCTCATTGGCTTAAGGATTTTGTGCATACAGTCCAAAATGCAATTTCTTTGTCACATTATTCTTCCCAGACCAGCCTCTTTCCTTTATTTGATTGTCAAGTCTTTCATTATTTTCCAAAGATTACATTGCTTCATTAGCAAATAGCAAGTGTTTTTACTAAATGTGAACAATGCAATTACTTAAAGGCCATTAAAGATGAAAGAAATGGATAGAAGCAATGCAACTTGAATTACAAGCATTAGAAAGGAATGAGACATGGGAACTTACTTTGCTTCCTAAAGGAAAGAAAGTCATAGGGTGCAAGTGGGTTTATAAAATAAAGTTTAGACCCATTGTATCTATAAAGAGATATAAGGCTCGTATGGTTGCAAAAGGGTACAACTAAGCAGAAGAGAAGATCATCATGATACGTTTTCCCCAATAGCCAAATTGAACACCGTGAGAGTTCTTATAGGAGTTGCCAAAGCTTATCATTGGCCTTTGTTTCAAGTGGACATAAACAATGCATTGTTACATAGTTTTCTTGCTGAAGACATATATATGACTCCACAAAAGGTTATTCTCTTGCTAAGCCATGTCATGTTTCCACCTAAAGGTCACTCTGATTGGGCTGCATGTTCACTTGATCAAACATCAAGTTTTGAGCTATTGTATCTTCTTGGGTTCTGCTCTTATTTCTTGGAAAACTAAGAAGCAAAGTAGAGTAGCTACCTCTAAAATAGAAGCTGTGTATCGCAGTATGTCTTTCACTACTAAAGAACTGCTTTAGACATCCTTGATTCTTCGTGACTTGAAGGTTCCAGTTTCACTACCTGTATCCTTGTTTTGTGACAACAAATCTGCATTGCTCATTGCTGCTATTCCTTGTCTCTATGGAAGAACAAAACATTTGGACATTGATGTCCATTTCATGTTTGGTCATGATGCCAATAGTTTTCTTAAGGTTCTTTATGTTTCATCTAGCACCAACTTGCAGATGTTCTTACCAAGTCCATGAACGAGTCTTGGTTGCATTTTATGCTTAGCAAGTAGGGCTTCAAGTATCCCCGCCTCAAGGGGGGAATGTGAAAAATTAATATTTATTTTGTTTACACACGTCTTTTGCTGATTGGTAAATTGTCATGCTGCAATGTTTCAGTTCTGGTTAGTCAAGTAGCTGTTAAAAATAAATAGACTAATGTAAAGTGCGTTTAGTTAGTTAGTTCAGTTTATCCAATTCATCTTCTTTCGTCCAAAGCTACTTTCTTCTCAAAGTTTACTGTTTGATTGCTATGTCAATGGAGATCTAGCAACTAATTTTGCAAGCTCTAGCAAGCAGTACCAAACTGGGCTTTCTAAATCATAAGTACAAAAATAATTTTTACTATTGTTGGAAAATCAGTACAGATTTTACAAATCTCCCAAGTATATCAGCATATGGTTTGGCCTTAATCTTAATTGTTTCCTCGCAAGTTCAGTTGATCACAGTCTTCAAGCTTGCTCATTCTTCCTCATAGATTCGTATCATTTTGTCTTGGACATGTGAAATTCTTTTTCAGTCAGCAAAGGGAAAGGAAAACATCTTTAGTTGTCTACTTGATTATCCACTATCATTCAGTAATTTGTTGTCATTCTCATATATTTAGTTTCTTTGCATATTTTGTAAGCCTCTGAATGAATTTGATTCTCCCTGCAGCCTATCTTTCCTCGAATATTTGGCCATGAAGCAGCAGGGTGAGCCCACCATCCCTTCTTATTTATTGTGTGTCATTTAACATGCACATGGATGCTCATAACTATACAAGAAGCTTGCAGTGCTCATGTAAGATGGCTTATCATTCTGTCTTTCATAGTATCACTGGACCACTAAGATCCTCCTAGTGTCAATGTTATTTAGGTTTTATACTGTGCAAGAAATTGAGTGATTTTTGAGATGATCAATGTGAACTTTCTGTATGATACAAATTTTCGTTAAGTTAAATAGACATCATAAATGATGCACTTCTTATCCTTGGATACTGTGGTAACTTGTTATTTCAGGTTAAAGGCATTAATTCAAAATATTTCAGAAAAGTATGACTAACACAGTGTGGTTCAGTTCCTAGGCTGTTACTTCCACTGGTCTATTTGTTACTTTTATCTAAGACATTATTGAATTCCAGCACCATTGTGCAGGATTGTTGAGAGCATTGGTGAGAAAGTGAGTGAGTTCAAAAAGGGAGACCATGTTTTAACGGCATTTATTGGAGAATGTATGCAGTGCAGACAGTGCACATCAAATAAAGGCAATGTATGTGAAGTATTAGGGTTGGAAAGGAACGGGGTAATGCACAGTGATCAAAAGACGCGTTTCTTCATCAAGGGGCAACCTATCTATCATTATTGTGCTGTTTCAAGTTTCAGCGAGTATACAGTAGTTCACTGTGGTTGTGCTGTCAAGATCAATTTGGCAGTGCCTCTGGAGAAAATATGCCTTCTGAGTTGCGGTGTAGCTACAGGTTACATGTTTAGTAAACATACCATATTGTTGTAAGCATAGTTTCATCATTCTCCTTCCTCTCATGCTAGCTTGCTGACAGTTAAAGAATGGCAAATAAAAAATCCTCAGAAGTTAGTGAATCTTTTGGCCATAATGATATTAGAAGGCCATAAAATACTCAGTACATTAGAGAAGCAGAGTGCCAAGCAGTTCTACAAGCATTCAGTGGGGATAGCATCCATTAAGGCATTTCACATACATCACCATAATTAATCATTGGTTGACTGCAACCAATGATTCACACCATAATAGGCCTAGAGTACCTAATGTTGTCAATCTGGTAGGGATGTGCAGAATTAGAAACAGTCCTCCAATATGTCAATTGTTTAGTCAAGATTTTTCTCGAGAAGCATTGCCTGCTGAATTTACATTGCTCTTTCATTATTTTGTTGTTTCTCATCAAAAGAGCTAATCAGAGAATGCATCTGAACTAGTAAGGAAGCATGTAGGATTTACGCTGGAAATGTTATGAATTCTGCTGCATGCATACATATGCACAGCTTTGGATGGTGTCAAACCAGAAGTGAACTGTACAAGTACAATAACCATGGCTTATGCACATATTCATTATTCTAGTGGCACAAATTTATTATTAATGTTGAAATCTCGCTTATGTTTCATCAGGTCTAGGGTCAGCATGGAAGGTCGCTAATGTATCTGAAGGAGACACTGTGGTAATTTTTGGTCTTGGTACGGTTGGACTTTCTGTAAGTGGAACTGAGTTTCCTTTCATTTTAGCTCTCTGCAGATAAAGTACTGCGTTTTTACATAGCACTTCTCTTGAACATTTTAGGTAGCACAAGGTGCAAGACATAGAGGAGCATCACGAGTGATTGGTGTTGATATCAATTCAGAGAAAAGTGATATAGGTGAAATTCCTTGTTCTCCTATTGCTGAATTTCTGTTGGTGAAGAAAAATTTTCTCTATAGCTAACAAGAACATAAAACGTGTGTTGTTGCAGCCAAAGTTTTTGGCATCAGTGAATTTCTCAACCCAAAAGACTACAATGAACCCATTCATGAGGTAATTATTAAATTACAATGAAGCAACTAGGGACTGTTTACATTTCATGACTACACGCATCAGCTGCTTTTTAAGCTTTGTAAGTAATATGGTGGTAAATTATCCAGATTATTAAGCGTATCACAGGTGGAGGTGCAGACTACTGTTTCGAATGCACTGGCAACACAGATGTGGCAACAGTTGCATTGCAGTCATGCATTGATGTAGCTTCTTTTAATTCCTTCACATTCTCGATGAATTTTATTTAGCACAACTGAGTAAGACGTCTCTTACCTGTTATGTTTCCTTGAAGGGATGGGGTGTAACTATTACACTTGGTGTTCCAAAAGCTAAGCCAGAGATATCTGCCCATTATGGCCTATTACTCTTCGGAAGAACATTAAAAGGATCGATGTATGGAGGATTTAAACCAAAATCTGATCTACCCTTGTTAGTTGACGAGTACATGAAAAAGGTAAGAGATAAATATTGAATCATAGTGAATTTATTCATGAAAATTAGAACTTTCCTCATGCATTATCTTTTAACTGATGGATGCTTTGCTAAAGCAAGCTATATTGCAATCTGATTTTATGACATTTCATTCATGATTTCCTGCATTGGTATCTGTGCTCACTGTCTTGAGACTTGTCACTATGAATTTTATCTTACATCCAGATTACATATATCCTTGCAGGAAATTCTGGTCGATGAACTTATAACACATAGTTTTTCATTTGAAGATATTAACAAGGCTTTTGATCTTATGAGAGAAGGTAAATGCTTGCGCTGTGTCATCAACATGCCAAAATAGATGCCTAATTGAATATCAAAGGAGGTGGAAAATGGCAGTTCAGCATTATTGCGATTGCAAATTAGCCATTTTTGGATCTAAAACGTCACCTTCACATGTGAGGAACTGTGCATTGAAATTTTATATTCTAGTGAACTTGCTGAGCAAAATCTTAATGTTTTTCTGATTTGATGTGCTTATGTATGGCAGAATCTTTTTTGATGCGGACTTGTGATACGCTCAATAAGAGTTGGGACTCATAAGCAAATCCAATGAAAAAAATAAAAAATAATAAACATAAAAAATCCAGGGATTTTTATGCACTTCTTGTGGATAAAGGATCAGAAATGGCATTTATAGCAAGATGGTGGACTTTAATTACGGGGCTATTTGCTCTTGTATAGCAAGAAGCCGCTGTACTTGAGGGCTTATTCAAAAATAGTTTGTGGCTTTTAGGAGCTGAGTTCAATGCTGCTTTAGCATCTAAGCGTTCATTTTTTAACAGCTTTGGTTTAGTCATATATCACTATAGATTGCAGAACAACCTGACTCATACCTTCATTAGCATACTGGTGGCGCGGCAATGACAAGCCTCTCAAAGTGCCAGTACCTACGGTTAAATTCGTTCTGTTGGTTGTGCCATTAAAAGTCAGCTGAATATTACTGGTACCGTTGCCCCCTTTTCATCTAGGAAAGGGAAAGTTATTGTCATGGGCTATTTTGCTATTAACCTACCATACTTAGTATCCAATTGAACTTGTAGGTGCCAACATCGACACCTCCATTAAGTTCCCTTTGACACGTAAGCACTCAAAACCAATGGAGACACAAACTTTTAAAGTCAGCAGCGAAAGCCAACTAAGATTCCAAACAAACGATTTTAAGGAAATGAATTGGACAAAACATTTAATATCATATTCAATTTGTAAAATGGATTTCGTATTGAGGAAATAAACTTTAATATGATTAATCAAAATTAGTTTAATAAAAGGTCGTAACTCCTAATTTATGGGGAAAAAAATAATAATATGGCAGTGATAAGTTCCTCCCATATTCGGGAGATTAGCGCCACTGACCACCAGGAGTGGATTGTGCACAACCCACCATGCTGGTAGCCAGCACTAACCTTTGCTGGGCTCATTGGATCCGGCTGCAAATGTTGCAATGGAAGTGTTGGCCAATTTACGTGACCTATCCTCGTAAAGGATGGCTACATCTTAGATTAGAGGATGTGATGGCTCACTATCCACAAGGATGGAAACTAAAATAAAATAAAATAAAAAAGGATACTCATTGTTAAGACCGTTCACATGACTTGACGTGCATTCTTTCTTCTTTTATTGGCTTTATTGGCCCGCTTGATTTGGATAATAGAATAAAACAAGAATAACATTACAATTATTAAGGAATATAATAGTTATTACTTGTGGTTCATTTAAAGTTTCATAAGTAGATCTAGAAACATGCCAAAAGTAATCGAAAAATAGTTATTCCTTTAGTCTCATAAAAAAAGTGCAATTCCTCATTTTTATTATAATGGCTATTCCATATGATAATAATTTTATTAACCAAATGCAGGATAGATTTATAGGAAAGGCATAACCATTATATTTTACCTTAATGAAATCAATCAAATATGTCTCAAATGCGATAAAAACTTAATTTAGACTGTGCCACTAGCCTAAAATGATGGGGGCCACCCACCATAAAGCCACTTATCGCGGTATGGTTGCTATGCACCAATTTTATATAACTTTTGTAGCACCATCAATCTTAGAGATAGTCTCTCTTTTCATATGATGGCTTTCTTTTCTTTTCTTTTCTTTTTTTCCTCCTTTTAATATTTTGAATTTTCATAAGTTATTGTTAATTGTTGGAAAATGATTGCAAAATTTTTATAATCCCTCACTAATGTAGCACAACATATTAGTACTAACCATTAAATATGAAATTTAGCACTATACATGTCATGCCATGATTGGCTTGACATGACAACCAAGCCAACATCATTAGGCTAGTTATTAATGTTGATGCTTTCAATAGTATTAAGTGTAATATAAAAAATAATAATAATAATTAGATAAGTAGTTATAAAATGACCTAAATTAAATGTGACATTTATCAAGGAATTTGCTAAATCATTATGCTCCGTAAAAGCTTGCCTAAAAGTCATAGCTTCAAAGCTCTATATCTTTTCTATGCATAAATAACAACATTGTGGGAAATTTCATCAGTGCTGCAACTTTAAATCTAATAGAGTTTTAGAAAAGTTGGGCTTAATAATAATCTTCAAAAAATACAAGGTTAATGAAAATTCATGATCATGTCCAGTACTATAGACTTCTACTTCGAGTAGTAAAGCAGTAACAATAAATTTTGCAAAATCCTCGAGCAAACCATCATGTTCATTTCTACTTAAACCCTCAATACTTGATTTCCTAATCTAGGAGTTGACGACAAACCACAATTTTTTAATTTACAATTCAGCTTCATCAAGGTGAGATTTTCTAGCTTAGTGTTATCGATTATTTAGATCTACGTGAGTCTCATCTAAGCATGAGCTAAAAATCCATCACATTTATCTTTGAAATTTCAATTCAAAAAGCTGGAGGTTAATGGAATGGTTTAAAGAATCCTTTATTGCATTTGCCAAAAGGAAAAACAAATGAAAAGCATACCTAAGGTATCCTAGAATCGACTCTTTCACTTTTGCCAAATCTATAGTTATACTTTGACTAATCCTTAAAGAGCAAGTTGAACGAGAGGTTTGAATTCATAGACATCCAGCATTGTTTGCCTCCTTGGTAGGATTTAAGCATGTTGGGTAGTTTCCTCTGAAAGACCATAAAAAGAATAATGACATGGAACTCCAATGCCTCTATGTCTTAAGTTCACTATTAGAAGACTATTAGAAGACTGTTTTATAACTCTCTACACAAAATACTGGATTTTTAGAAGAATTAAAGTTTTCCATATCATATCAAAGTTCCTTGTATCATAGTTTAGTGTGGATTGGCACAATAACACCTTATATGCTAATTTTATGGTAACAATACAACTGAAGTCCCATTTCTAAGCAGGAATGTCTTCATTATCTTCCAAATATGTTAGCAAAAAATTACTCAATAGATCTTTAATCTTATGGTCAATATGTAACACCCTAAACCTGGCACATACAACCCACCATGTATCACTACCCCACAATGACATGTTAAGATGTCTAGGAACTTATGACTTGCTTAAAAACTATATTAATAATAAATTACACCAATGCACATTTACTAAATCTCTATAACTGCAACACTAAGAGTAGCCTGCAAAATCTCACTCAATCCATTGACATACATAAAATTGGCTATATCTTAGCTCAAACTAACATAAACAACCTACTGGCAATAAAAAAAAAAAAAAAAGCAATTAAACAGCTAAAGTCTACATGACTTCTACACTATTGAATAAGTAATAGATCGCAATCTAGAGTCTCAAGCGACTTCCTAATGATGTACAAATAACAATATCAATATCATTGAACCATAAAATTGAGTCTCATCTCCTAACATACTAAAGCACCCTAATCTAGGCGAAGCTACTCCCATCATCATAATGGGAAAAGTCATATTCCTCTCCTATATACTCATAAATATAGCCACAAGATAACTCCTCATATACATCTTTTACTTTCCATTGAATTGATACTTGCAACTGAGAAACAAAAGCATTCCCAAAGGGTGAGTAAAGCCCAATACTAAATACATAACCACATGGGCATGTAGAAACAATTAAACACTTTACAAGCCTAGTAAGTATCCTTAAATGTAGCAAACATTGACTTATTATCTTTGGTTAGTCCCACGAGCAATAAAGTCTAAGTGTCTTAAGGTTTAGGATAACTCATGACCCAACATCAAACAATATATAATACCATATAGTATCCATGTAGGTCCTCCAAACACCTAAGTAACCGCCTAAATCTACCCAAATTATTTTTATATAAGACTCTACTTTAGACAGTGTTGCACATGGATCATAAGGTAGCCTTACCAACACGTGGGTCCTCCCAAAATGGTAGGCAAAGCCATGTTATAATACCCCAAGGTTTTGAATCCTTTTAAAATTAAGGCGTTAGGTGATGTCAAGTGAATTAAGTGAAACATTGTAATTAGGCTACAAAAATTAGTAGTATCATGAAATTAGATTCTTAAAATAGTATACATAGAAGAATTTATTCAATAAATGTTGGATTAATCGAAACTGAAATTTGTTTAAATAATAAAGTTAATAGTTAAGCTCAGAAACTTATTAAAGGTGATGTATATTCAGTAAATATAATCAGTATATTGAAAATATATTAAGTACATATAATTAGAAGAAGGAGCATGATTTAAACTTAAGCCTTCTAGAAGCTTATATATGAGGCATGATATATTTAAAATAACCAAGGGAATACATAAATAAAATAACTAAGGTGGTTTTGATAAACTCCAAGGTTGCAAATAGCCTTCTTGATTAAACTATGGACACACATGGTTTTAAAAGAGAAATAAGGGGAGACTATGATATTGGAACATGGTTTTGAGAAATAACTTGATACTTGGCAATTTTGTCTCCTCATTTATCCCTTATAAAACCGTAAATCCTCTTCATTGTACACTCTTTAGTCAATTATGAAGTTTAGTAAAATTTAAAAGAGGCTTAATTACAGTTATTTTGGGAATTAAAAAAAAATAATAAAAAATAATGCGGAACCTAAGCGTATAAGGAACTCGAGGTAAATGATAACCTAGGAATCATTTATGCAGATTTCCCAAGTAATCTTTTATGCAGATTTCAAAAACCAACTAGATTTTCTAAATTTTAAGTGCTTATATGGGTTGCTTGAGAAAAAGACCCTTGCGTCTATTTTTTATTATATTTTCAAACACTCAACTGATGTTGTTTCAGCTTGAATATTTGTATATGAGTTCCTCAAAGGATGTACTTTAAAGCTATCTAATTAGAATTTTAAAGTTGTGAATTTAAACTTTTGATAAATTTTGGTTTTGTAAAAACAATAAGCTACGGAGTGTTTTTCTTTTGATTTCCTAAATGTGCCTTAGTTAAATTCACTACAATTTGAGCATTTACTACCTTTGATGATGATCAATAAGCAAGGGCTTTTGATTTCAAGTGAAACATGTTTATCAAGTAATTTAGTTTATTTTAGGGGCTAAAATCACATCGTTTCCACTAAATTCATGCATTTAAGTGTTGAATTAGTGTAATTACGTTGAACCCCTATCAATTGGGTTACTTTGAGGATTGCATGTGGGTTTGCAGCAACTGATCATGATATTTCTTCAGTGGATCTTAGGGTTTTTTGCAAGTATAAGAGTGTCATTTTAATTATATGTACAAATATGTAAGTTTAAGTGTGAATTAAGTAGTGTAGATGAGTGGGAGCTCATATGTGATTTCTTAGACATGTTATGAGTATTAGAAAGAGTAGGTTTAAGCTTTAGAGTAATGAAATAATTTGAATTGTTATATAAATGATGGATTAAAAGTTAAAATGTTGAGGTTTGATGAGTTTTGAAGCATTTTGATTAAGTCAAAAAGTGGAACAGGAAGTGTATTAGACAAAACTTTAAGTTTAAATAGCACTTATAAGCTTGGCTAGAAAGTTCTTAAAGTGAAACTATATAGTTAAACATGTATAGAAGCTAACTTAAGAAGCATTTCTAATAAGGACTTTAAAACTACCCTATCTCAGAATGTGACTTTAAAAGTCTCTTGACTAGGAACAAAAAACTATATTAATATAAAACCTAAGTTAGAAAGTACTAAGAATAAAATTCACCAAGAATAAAATTCACCAAGGTAATACTCCTAAATCTTCAACACTAAGGTATAAATGACTTAATAACTTAAACTAATCCCATGGATTATTGATATTTTATGCAAGGAAACTAAAAGAATCCACCAAAATATGAGAGTCATTACAGAGTGATAGCAAAGTATGGACCAAAAAGGTACAGATTCAATCAAATTCCAAGATGTAAAGCTAAGGTAAGAAATAACTCAAGATGTTGATTAGGAGGATTGTTCAACTTAAGTTAAACCCAAGAGTAACTGAGAATGTATCTTAGGAACAACCTAAGGAGTTAAGTAAAGCTTGACAATTAAGATAAATTCAAGTAATTGAACTCCTAGTAATGCTTTATAACATTTCAGAGTATTATTTTAGAACACTTGAAGGCTTTAGTATACTTTTTATTGTGATTGTAATTGTAATTTTAATTTAGTTATTTGTGCATGTTCTACACATGCACTTAAATATTGATTTGATGTTGTAGGAGCTAAGCTCCACGGTGTGTTTGTTTTGTGTATATTGAATTATTTAGATATTTTGAAACTAGATGATCACCCAGAAAAAATGAACTAACTAAAACTTGATATAACTTTTAACCTGTCACGCATCGTAATTTATTAAGGGAAATGGCTAGGATTATCAAGCCAAATACGAACCTTTTTTATGAGGATAATTAAAATGGTTATTTCCTTACCCTTAATCGAACTAAAGTAAGAGGAAAGATGGTCGCAACAAGATTAGGGATAGTGGTTTGAAAGTAGTCTTAGAGAAAGTATGTTCTCCATTGTACAAGCCCTGGTTTAGCTTTAACTTGTAAGTGTGTGACATCAAACTCCTCAATTCGGATTAGAACAGGCACAATTTTTCTAATCTTACAATGGACCACATAACATTGTATGATGGCACTTACTTATTCGTACGTGGCATCTCACTAACTTGGTTGAAAACCTCACATGTCTTGTGCTGAATGCGTATTTTTGTCTTTATCCCACTTACTGAGTAAGTTATCACTTATTTCCTTATAGATTCATTTACAAGTCTAAAGTCATAAGCTAAGTCTCATCAATTTCTTCAAATAGTAGCTAAGGGCCCGATGAGTAAGGATAACAAAGATACTAGTGGACTTTTGTTTTCTTTAGTGAACTATTTTTTGGTAAAACTAATTAGGTCTCCTTAGGCGACCCATTAGTTTCTAACCCTTGGTCCAGAATGTATTTAACCTAAATGTGCGGTCTTAAAAGTCTTTTTTGAAAATAAAACTTTTTCCTATAAATGTATTACTTATAATTACAATTTTATACTTAAGTTTTACTCTATAAGTCTTTCTTGAAAAGCTATTTTAAAAGATTATACCACAAGTTTTATATTTAACAAATACTAAGCTGGATGCTTCAAAGCGGTTAAATTAAGTATGACTTGTGTAGAGAAAGTCTATAATAATGGTTGTAACTCTAGCTTCTATCTTAGAGTGGTTCATACGGTAAAACTATTATAATTTCACATATTTGGGGCATAACAATCTGTAGGAAATCTACTAATTGGTTGGTAGCTCAATTATGCAATAGCAGCTTTAATAAAACATAAAACTCCTCTGAGACAAACAACCAAAACTTCACGATCTCCTCAAGCCATCACAATACTCTATAATTCTAACTTGAAACTTCACCAAAAAGAAAAAAAAAAAAACACAACTTCTTTCAAGACCAATCACTATACTCACATCAAAATATAAAGAAACCACCTTGAACACAAGATTTAGAGAACTTGCTTGGAAGTTATCACCCAAGCACACAACTTGCATACAAAACTCTCAAAACCCTACAAAATCAAGCCTTAAACACACATTATGATTTTCCCTAACCATAGCTTGCATCATTCGCTAGATATCTTTCATTGAATACGTATCAAGAACCTATTGTTGTCCCCCGAAAACTTCATATTAGATGAGCTAGCAATAAGAGGAAAAGAAGAAAATGCACAACATGGCTTGCTTACCTTTGATCACAACGTTTTGATGAAAAGCTAGGAGAGGAAGCTACTTAAGGGAAAGAAAGAAAGAGAAGAGGCAAAAAGATAGAGATTGTGATATTAGATAGTAGATAATGAGGTTAAAATATATAGAAGACCAAAACACCCTTACATAATGGTATTCTAAGAAAAGCCATGATTTTGAAAGGATTAGTATCTTATCTTATATCCCTTTTTATTAAACTTAGACGTTAGAACTTAATTACCTCATCTTTCCTTATGTTTAGACCATTCCAAACATTTGCAATAAATAGTGCTCAACCATTCAATTCAAGGGACCAATAATAAATTGCCTAAAGGTCCTTCATAAGCTTAGTTTATCTACTTGAAAGAGGTTGTCTTCCCATTTCTCAAATTAACTTATGAGCTTTCTTCACTTAACTTCATGGTATTCATAATGCCTTTAGCATAGATCAACCTAGTCTTACTTTCTTTTTATCCTTAAATCCTTTATACTTTTCTTTGAGTAATTTAGCTATAAAGCCCAAAGTCATAAATAATAAATGGAAGGGAATTAAAGAAAAATAAAAAGGTTTTATTAATTTCAAACTTTGGTATAGCTTGAGAATTTAAGAGATGTCAAGGGTATTTTGGTCATTTGAAGATATTTGAATTCCCACCTTCCATACCCTTATCTCTACGTATCTCCACCTCCCTTATATCTCTCTCCCATAAGGTACACTATGTTCCACATATCTCTTACATCTTCATCTCATCTAATAACATTTTCTTTTCTCCAAAAACAGAAACTAACCAAAACTACTCAGAAGCTTAAGCCAAATCTCAATTTCTTAGGTTACAAACATAAAGGAATAAAGGGAAGTTAAGGAAAATCAAGAAAGCAGGATTTCTCAATAAGCTCGGTGTAATGTATCAGTGAAGTCATGTTTTTCTATGAAGAAATGCTAGGGAAATCATAGAAGATTTGCTTTTGCAATGGCTATTCTACCTTAGGTTGGGTTTGGGTCATGTTTTGCAAGAAAAGCTTAAAAAAAGCAAGTTCTTGGTAGGTTCTTTATTCATTCTCGGTTAGAACTACGTTTTCTTTTATAGGTAATGTGTAAAATGTGTAAAATCCTATTATTGTAGAGTTGAAGTATTAGATTTCATGTTCGAAGAGGGGTGACCTCATTAAGTTTACATGTAAGTTCTCTCCTTTATCTTGATTCTTTAAGTTTTATTTTGATTGGTGATGATGATGGTTAGAGTCAGTAAGGAAGGTAGTTGTTTTGAGTGGTTCCTATTTATTTGTAAGAGGAGTATTTGTTTAGAGTGTTGCAATTGGATTATGGTTAGAGGTTATGTAATATCCCATAAATCAGTAATCTAGACATGAACATCTGAGTATTAGGATAAAGCTCTATCCTTGTTATACAATTAGGGTCGATAGTTGATTTAGGATATTTAGAAAAGTAAACCAATTAGGCTAGAAATTTACGAGAAACATGATAACTCTAATCAAGGAGTTCTCATAGGTTTAAAAATCCATAATAAAATAAGAATATCAAAAATTCAATCAAAATACTGAAAATTTATTCTATATGAGACCCTAAAGTCAAATTTAGGGCAATTATACCTAAATTTAGAGCTTTTGGGAAAAGTTATTCGATTGAACCCAAACTTTATGACTAAGATAGGAAAGTTAGTCAAAGTGACTTGGAGAAGTAAGATTTTGAAAATAATTATCCAAAATCCCAATTTTTCCCTTAGAAGTATGATTACTTAATATAGTATAAAATTATTTGAAACCCCCAAAACTATGCTTGAAATGCAGCGGGGACTTAGAAATAAGATAATTAAGCAATAAAATAAAATAATATAGCATAATATACTATATGAGTATATACGTATTTTTATGAATATACCTGGTATATATAATAAAATACTTGTAAATTAAACTAAAATAATATAATTATGCATAATGAGTAATCGAATCACAAAATTAAATAGGGAAAAGTATCTTAAAAATAAAAGATATACTAGAAACATGATTACACATATGTAATTACTCATTACGTGTATGATATATATAGGATATATATTCGTATATTAACAAAAATCATTAAATACTAATATAAAATACCAAAATATCCTAAAATATTATCTAAAAAATGACCTGAAATATAATTGGATTAAATGTTGAGCAACTTAAAAAGAATAAGGAGTTGCATCAAAAGAAAATTTATAAAAAATTGACAACTCTTACTACATGTTTTTCAAGAAAAATATTAAAATAAATTACTTAATAATTTAGAAAAAAATTCAACCGACCTAAACTACTATAAATAGGATCCTAAGACTCAAATTTAACATTTTGGCAACCAAGAAAACTTAAGAAAAATTCAAAAAAAATTAGGAAATTTTGACAAAAAATAGGAAAAAATAAAGCAAGGACCAAGCCTAGCTATTTCCCCGAACATTCAATGACCTGATGTAGAGCCCCGCCACCACCTAGTAGAGCCACCACCGACTAAGCCATCTGACAACCTCTCTTCAACCAACAGTGGCTGGAGCTTTGATAAACCTAAGTTCCAAACTTTTGCCCTATTTTTCTTTATTTTTGAAAAATTATTAAATTAATTAGGAAAAATATGGAAAAATTAATTTTTAGGTTATTTTAGATGTACTTTCATTTCATAAATTTATTTTAACAACATTAGGAATATTTAATGTACTTTCTTAACAAATGTACCATTCATCCGAAATTTGAAATTTAAAATAAATACACTAAATAATGTAGTTTCTAGCTCAAAATTTTTGTGTAAGATACTTATGATATATAGATAATTTCTATGTAGCCCGATTTTTTTATTTGAATATTTTTAATATTTATTGTATTTTTCGGCTAAAAAATAACTCGAAAATAGGTTGAAATTGTGAAATAAATAGAAAATTATGAAATTAAATGATGAAATGAACATGTAATGATTTCTAGTGAATAAAAATAATGTTGAGACAGGTTGAAATCAATTTGGTGCAAAAAGGATATTAATTAGATAATTTAGGATAATTCAAGGGTAAATCGTAAATATGAATATACAAGTGATAAATCGAAAACTTGAAACCAAGTACTAGTTGAATTCCAAATATTTTTAGGAGTCTATAGAAATTTTCAAGGAATTATTTGATAACCCGAGCTATTTATTATGAATTTATATAGTAAAATAGCTTAAATAACGAATCAATACTCAATTCTAGTAATAATATGTTAAAATATGATAAATAGGTGAATAAAAACTATTTATTTGTGTACTAGTCAAATTGGATAAAAATTATATTTTTAATATATTTAATGATATTTTAATAACCGGGATACGTTATAGAGGTATTAAGATTAGATAATACTTATATTATGGGTTATATTGACAAATTAGGTAAAATATGGTTTAATAACATAAATTACGTATAGTATGATAATATTTGATTGGATATGTATAATTATGTTAAGAATTCGAATTACTCGTTAAAAGTCATCTTTAAAAATTAAGACTTGTAATACATGTCGTTAAATTTGTACGAGCCTAACGGCACTATTTTTACTAAAATCGAATAAACTTAGGTAATATAACCTATATCTCTACAATATTATTGATTTACGTACTATTATAACTCTACCGTAATTGAAATGTGATTTAAACGACTAAAAGTACGTTTTGATACAATTGGAATAATATATTACACGTAATAGTATAATTGCGTATATTATTAATACTTAATAACTTAACTCAATTGATATAATGGAACTATATATTATTATATAATAAAAAAATGATAATATACTTTATATATATATATATAGCTGCTTTAGATAAGACCCTAATATTTTCATAACCATTACGAAAATGAATTTAAGTTTTGTCTATATAAGGCCTCCTAATGATCAAACCATTGATGACACAAGTTTTTCGAAATGAGCGCTAGGACAAGTAAGTGGGATCAATACTTTACTATATTTTGGAATATTATTTCAAAATATCTGGGGACTTTGATATGTATTGGCTTGTGAATGTAGTTAGCTATTTGTATGTATGCAATGCTTGTGGTTGGGTTTGGATTTGCTGTAATGAGAGTTGAGCTCCATGATGTGATTGTTCTGTAAATATTATTATTGAATTGTTTAAGCTTGGTTGATCACCTTAAAAAGATGAACTAACTCGAACTTGGCTTAATATCTAATTTGATATGTATTGTAACCCACTAGGGGTAACAATTAGGATTCTCAAGTCAAACACGGATTCCCTTTGATAAAGATAACTGAAAAGGTCCTTTCCCTATCCTTAGCTGAACTAAGTGACAAGAGAGGAGGTCGCAGTAAGGTTAGGGGCTATGGTTCAAAGGTAGTCATGGGAGGAGAGTGTTCTCCATTGCACAAACCCCGATTTGGTTTCGATATGTGAGTATGTTACGTCAATCTCCTCAACCCAGATTAGAGCAGGTGAAATTTCTCTGATATCATGACAAACCAGATAACGTCGTGCAATGGAATTTACTTATATATATATTGCATCTGACTAACTTGATTTAAAACCCCGGTTATGATGTGTTGAATGCATACTTCTGTCTTTACCCCCACTTACTAAGCAAGTTGTCGCCATTCTCCTATAGTTTGTTTTATAGGTTCCAAATGGCTTATAAGTGCCTACCTAACACCAGAACCCTAGTAAATCAGGACGGGGAGCAAGATACAACAAAAAATGGCCGGTTATTGCCCTTGGTATTAACTTTTTATCTTTTAAGAAAAACTATACAAGACTTCTCAAGTAGTTTTCAATATTTTAATCTGTATATGAAATGATAAGTACCTGTGGAATTTACTACTACTTTTTTTTTTATAAGGTTAAATGATAAGTTTATTATTACAAATTATTTCATAGGATTACTCTATAAGTTTATATCAAACAGGTATTGAATTGGAAGCTTCAAAGGGGTAGAGTTGAGTACTCCTTGAGTTCACACGATGGGACTGTTACGATTTCACCTGATGGGACTGTTACGACTTCACCTTTTCGAGGCGTAACAAGTTATGTGTCAATTAGTTAAGGTTAAGGAGACAACTATGTTTCTGTGTTTATATGGGATATAACTTATTTGTATTTTCTGCAGTTTTGAGCTACCGACCAATCGATAGATTTCTTACTGATCTATCAGCTGGCTTATATTGAGGGAAAGTTGGGATTGCAACTACCAACCATTCATAGTTTTCTCACCGATTAATCAATAATACTTTTTGAAGGAAAAGTTGACTTTTGAATTATCGATCTAATAGTAGTTTTCCTACCGATCCATCAATAGTATAATTTTGAAGGAGGAGTGAAGTTTAAACTACCAATCCATCAGTAGTGTATTTTAAGGAGAAGTTAGATTTTTGAACTACTAATCCATCAATAGTTATCAGTTAAGTACAAAATGTTTTCCAGTCACCCATTTTGCCTTTTCAAAACCCAATTTTGACTCTTGATTACTTATTATATATTACAAAAAGAGATTTATCAAACAAAAAAAAATATTTTAAACATCTTTTATAGGTTTTATCAATTGAAACATTTATAAGTCTCTTTAGGTATCTCATTACAATTTGAGTTTAGTCATAAAGGTACATGGTGAAGTTGAGGTGAGGGGAGTTAGTTGGACTCAAGAATGAATTAGGGTCCTAATTTTGAATTGTTTCTTATTAAGAGATTCTAGGCTACCAATTGACTGAATTACTAATGTTTACTTGGATCCAAGTACAAGATACATATTTGATGGATGTGTATGTGTTAGGCTAGTAATTAAACCAGACTTAACTAAACTTGAACTAAATTATTTTCGTTGTTTGTGCTTAGTTTCAACTACCTATTGGTTGGGTCTAGTAGAGTTAGGGAGGAACTTAGAGATCTTTGTGTGCATTATCCCTTGTAAATGGACCTAGATAAATTTAGGATGGTTTTGGACATTTAGGTTTTAGGGAGGACTTAACACTAATACCTATGTAATATCTACATATTGTGTATCTAGGGGTCATGAGTAACCCAAGTCTCATGATGTTGAGACTATGCTACTTGTGGATTTAAATAATAAGATTAAAATAATTGATTATTGAATTATGAATGGCATATGTGTATGCTTTACTTGATACATATATGTTCATGCACGTGTGTATGGTATCATGTACTTGGCATTAGCTCACTCTATAGGGATTGTTGTTTTTCAATTGTATGTTCAAGTTATGAGGTATGCAATGAGGTTTATGCAAAGAATGATAGCTACAATTACTTATATTATGAAGAGGAGGGAGACTACTATTACTATAATGATGGAGTAGGGACTTCGTAGATTAGTTGTAGGGGTGAATTCTACTAACTTATGTTTATTTCCATTGTATATGTGTGTGTATGTATGTATATATATATATAATATTTACGACTTGTGCTATGATGGAGTCACCTATGACTCTTATTGTTGAAGTCTCTTAGGTCAACTCTTATGGGAGCTATGAGACTTTTAATCATTAGGTTTAATGTTATTTATGTTCTAGGTTCTTCCTTTATGTTAGATTTTGGTTTTGATATTGTATCATATTTGTGAAGATTAAGTGGTTGATAAATCGCTCTAATTTTAAATTTGAAGTTATTAATTGTGAATAGCAAGTTTTATGATAATTTGTGGAATTTAGATAGGTATATGGATCCTTGTATGCCTCAGCGTGTTTGCCTGTAAGGCCAACACATAGCAAAGTTATAACGTCTTGGGTTCTGGGGCTTTACAACTTTTGGTGGTATTAGAGTTTAGTTTAAAGGTCTTTAGGGAAATAAGTTGATGAATTGTAAGTGTAAGGCATGAGAGGTGAGAGTAGTTGAAGTGTTAGGCTTGAATCTAGGAATGGCTTGACAAGTGTTTAAGTGTTAACCTTGAGTTGTCTTTACTTCATTTAGTGTTTCCTATTCCATTTGCTATCTTCCATTTTCACTTGTCTACCTATCTTTTAACTCTTTGTTGGTTATCTGTCCTAATTTCATTACTTAAGAATGCCACTTAAGAGAGTAGATTCCAATTCTTCTCAACTTCATGACTATCCAGCAGAAGGGTAAGATGCTCAAGGTAGTCAAAATGTGTAGGGAGGTTAGGGTGCTCAGGGAAGACTTGGGTTATTCAGTGTATAGGGAGCTAAGCAATGGGGGTATAAGCCTATGGAAGTTGATGCTGCATAACTACTAAATGCCATGAACAATTTGGTAGGTGCCATGGTCTAGCAACAAGAGCATATTAGACATGATGTGCAAATGATCTAGGCTAAGGCTGAAGCCTGGCATTAGAAGAGACAGGCGGTCAAGTAACTAGGTATGGACTACTTCCTAAAAGTGGCTAAGGAGTTTGATCCTAAGCCTAATGATGCCATTGCTGTTGAGGAGTGGATCAAATAGACAAGGAAGTCTTTTGCCATTGCTGAGGTTCTAAATGACAAGAAGGTGGACTACGCTTCTTTTATGCTAAGAGGAGATGCGTTGAAGTAGTAGGATGATGCCTTGCATATAGAGCTTGATGTAGGGGCCTAGACTTAGGAGAGATTCAAAGATAAGTTTTTCAATTGCTTCATCTCCATTAGTGTGAGAGAGTAGATGCAGCTAGTCTATCAGACACTTCAATAAGGGAGTAGGACTGTAGTAGCCTATGAGGCGAAGTTAGATCGGTTGGCTCATTTTACACCCAAGGCTTCTAAAAGGGATGAGCAGTTGAGGATTAATAGGTTAAAGCTTGAGTTATAAGAGAAGGTTATAGCCTTTCAACTTATAGCTTACTTAGCACTAGTTGATAAGGTTAAGTGCTTAGAGTAGCTCACGAAGAGAAAGTAAGAGCAACTAACTCGTAAGGCAAGGATGCCTTTAAGGAAAAGGCCTATGCCAGGTTATGCTTGGTGAAGGCCAAATAGAGTGAAGAGACTAGTCCCAAGGGTAGTGATTAGAGAGGATAGAGACAAGCTAGTTGTAATGTAGCCTAGATCTATAGTGTAGCTGGCACTAGTGTAAACTAAAGCTACTACACTAGCTATGAAGTGCATTCATTGTTTTGGGCCCTACAATGTTTCAGCTTATAAGTAGTTAGTAGGTACATGTTTTCTATGTGGGAGGACTAAGCACATATGTAAGGACTATAAAGAGACCATTAATTTATGCTAGGACTTTTGCTATAAATGTAGACAGAGAGGACATCGCATAGTAGATTGTAAGGATATAGGGAGCCAGGTAGCTTAGGAGGTACCAATTGTTAGATTACCACCTATTCTTAGAACCATATGCCCTCAATAGGCAAGCCCACACCAAAGAGCCCCGACCCGAGTCTTCAGACTTCTGCGCTAGGACACTACTAACGACATAGACACCATGGCAAGTACACTTTCTATCCTATCCCATAATGCTTATGCACTTTTTTATACTAGTGTGTCACACTCGTATGTGGTTGAATCTTTCGTACATTCATGTGGTTTGCATGATTCTACTGTGGATGCTTATTTGGCTATAAGTACACCTTAGGGGAGTGGAATGCTTTTAAAATGGATCTATTGTGATGTAGAGATAGTAGTTAAGGGAAGAGTATTACTAGCAAACTTGTTAATGTTAGAGCTATCAAACTTTGATGTCATTTTAGGGATGGATTGATTGTTAATGCACCATGGTATGGTTGATTGCCATAATTGGGTGGTATTCTTCAAACCCGCGGGAGAAGTACCTTTCATTTATAGAGTAGAAGCCTAAATGCCATCTTATTATGTTTCTTATGAGTAGTGGGAAAGGCCTACTACAGCCACCTCGATGGTAGAGTTTAATAAGGTTGAGTTAAGGTTAGATCAAGTGCTGATGATGTGAGAGTATCCAAACATGTTTCTAGAGGATCTATCTAGTATACCACTTAATAGGGAGGTAGAGTTTAGAATTGACCTAGTATAAAAAACAAAGCCCATTTCAAAACTAGGCTATCGAATGCTGCCTACTAAATTAGTAGAATTGAAGAAGTAGTTATAGGAGTTACAAGATAAAGGTTTTATTAAACCTAGTTCGTCTCCTTGGGGAGCCTTAGTATTGCTTGTGAAGAAGAAAGATGGGAGCTTATGATTGTACATTGATTATCAAGACCTGAACTAGGTTACTATTAATAATAAGTATCCCCTCCTAAGGATTGATAACCTTTTTGACTAATTACAAGGTGCATAGGTCTTTTCTAAAATAGACTTGTGATCGAGTTATTACCAATTGAATGTTAGAGCAAAAGATATAGAGAAGATAGCTTTTAAGACTTGGTACGAGCTATATGAATTCTTGGCGATGCCTTTTGGCCTTATAAACATACCAACAACATTCATAGATCTCATGAACCATGTATTTAAGGAGTATCTTGATAGGTTTGTTGTTGTTTTTATTGACAACGTCCTCATTTACTCCAATAGTAGAGAAGAACATGAAAAGAACTTAAGGATTGTATTGGGTAAGTTGAAAGAGGAGAGGTTGTATGCCAAATCAACAAGTGTGACTTCTGGTTAGAGTAGGTTACATTCTTAGGTCACATTGCTAATTAAGATGGTATAGTTATAGACCTAAAGAAAATAATGGCAGTAGTTGAGTGGCCCAAACCTACCAAAATGTTAGAGGTTAGAAGTTTTGAATGGCTAGCCAATTATTATTGAAAGTTTGCGAAAATCTTTTCTAAAATTATAGTGCCTTTAACCCAATTGACCTAGAAAGGGGTTAAGTTTGAGTAAGAAGATAGTTGTGAAGTAAGGTTTCAACAGTTAAAAGATAAGTTGGTGATAGCTCCAATATTGACCTTACCTCATAGTGGGGAAAAGTTTGTTATTTATAGTTATGCCTCCATTTAGAGACTAAGGTGTATCCTTATGTAAGACGGTAAGGTAATTACATATGCCTCTCGCCAGCTCAAGCTGCATGAGAAGAATTACCCAATACATGACCTAGAGTTGGTAGCCATGGTACATGCATCGAAGCCTTAGAGGCACTATTTGGTTGGTGAGAAATGTAAAGTGTATACAGATCACAAGAGCCCCAAGTATTTCTTTACTTAAAGGGACTTGAATATGAGGCAAAGGCGTTAGCTAGAGCTAATCAAAGACCATGACTTAGACATTCGGTACCATATAAGGAAAGCTAATGTAGTAGTTGATGCCTTAAGTAGGAAGAGATAAAGGAATTTGGCTAGCTTGATCACTTCATAGAGGCCGTTGCTTAAGTAAATGCGCTTACCTGAGTTGGAGGTGTTGACTAAAGAAGTGAGTACTAGGTTGGTAAGTTTATGGACATAGCCTACCTTGATAGATCAAATTAAAGCTACTTAGGTCGAAGATCAGGGAATCTAGGAAATTAAGGTTAAGATAGAAGCAAAGAAAGCTCCATACTTTGCAGTAGATGCTAAGGGAGTTGTGCGGTTTAAAGGCAGATTATGAGTGCTAGCGCAGCTAAGTTTGAGAAGTGAGACACTAAAAGAAGCATGCTGCTTAACCTATTTTGTTCACTTAGGAAGCACGAAAATATATAAGGATTTGAAAGACCACTATTAGTGGAATAAGACGAAGAGGGAGATAGTCGAGTATGTATCCAAGTGTCAAACGTGTTAGCTAACCAGGATTAGGCATTAGAGATAAGATGGTGAACTATAACCATTGCTAGTACTCGAATGGAATTGGGAGCATTTGACTATGGATTTTGTCACTGCTTTACCAAAAACTTTGGCTAAACATAATGTTATATGGGCGATAGTAGATAGGTTGAACAAGTATGCTCACTATTTTCCTATAAACATCAAGTACCAGTTAGGGAAGCTAGCCAAGTTCTATATTCAAAAGGTAATAAGGTTGTATAGGGTACCGGTGTTTATCACTTCTTATAAGGACACTCAATTTGTCAATTACTTTTGGAGAAGCTTGTAAAATGCTTTGTGCATGAAGCTTCAATTTAGTATTGCTTTCCATCTGCAAGTAGATGATCATTCTGAACATGATGCACTTGGGAGGTTAAGGAGGAGATTGGAAGAAAGTTTCTAAAATTGTCTCAAGATTTAAGTATATCAACCTTCAAGAGAGAAAGTTTTATTGAGGGCTAAGGGTAGGGTGCGTGTGTGTGCGCGAGGAAAGCCATAAAACCAAAAGTCATAAATAATAAATGGAAGGGAATTAAAGAAAAATAAAAAGGTTTTATTAATTTCAGATTTTGGTATGGCTTGAGAATTTAAGAGATTTGAAGAGTATTTTGGTCATTGGAAGATATTTGAATTCCCGCCTTTCCCTCCCTTATATCTACGCATCTCCACCTCTCTTATGTCTCTCTCCCATAAAGCACACTTTGTTCTCCATATCTCTCACATCTTCATCTCATCTAACACATTTTATTTTCTCTAAAAACAGAAAATAATCAAAACTTCTTGGAAGCCTAAGCCAAACCTCAGTTTTGTGGGTTACAAACACTAAGCAAAGAAGGGAAGTTGAGGAGACGCAAGAAAGTGGGATTTCGCTGTAGGCTCAGTGTAATGTATCAGTGAAGTCATGTTTTTCTACAAAGGAGTGCTAGGGAAATGATAGAAAGATTTGCTTTTGCAGCAGTTGTTCCCTCTTAAGTTAAGTTTGGGTCATCTTTTGCATGAAAGTCTTGAAGAATGCAAGTTCTTGGTAGGTTCTTTGTTCATTCTTGGTTAGAACCTCATTTTCTTTGATGGGTGTTGTGTAAAACATCTAGAATCCTGTTATTGCAGAGTCGAAGGGTTAGATTTCACATTTGGGGAGGGGTGACCTCATCAAGTTTACATGTAAGTTCTCCCCTTTGTCTTGATTCTTTAAGTTTTATTTTGACTGGTGATGATGTTGGGTCTAGGATGACGCTGTGCAGGGAGGTTGCTTCTAACCAGTAATTAATGGTGCTTTTCGAGACCGATGAAGACATCAGCTTTATTGACACATTTCAGAGGGGATTTCAGATTTTCCAAACTTTACATCTCTTTGGCTATGTTGGCAATATGGATTGAGTTTCTCATTTTTCCTTTTTTTTTTATTTTTTTATTTTTATTTTTTTTTTTATTCTTGTTGTTGGACATGGCAGCGACCCGTTACTTGCTGCTGGTCGCACTGTTTTGATACTTTACTTTTATCATCATAAAATACTATTTGATTTCTATTGGGGGAAAAAGAAAAAAGACATTTATGTTATGTAAAAAACAGAAAAGGAAAGAAACTTGTAGTAGCTCTACATGATTTCACGGGAGTGGCTTTTCGGTTAATAAAATGCGAACCTAATCTGCATTATCATTCACATATAGTCAGAGCCCTCTTATGGCCATATTAGTGGTAAAGATGAAACTGACTTTACATTTGTTACAACCGAATCGAACCTTTATAATGCAAATTAGTCACCATTTTATAAAGTTATGAGTATAGCCCAAAATATCATTACTGCATATCAATTTTAAATGTTAAAAAAAAAAAAAAAAGTTGTGGCTATAATATAAGAAAAGAACATAAATTTCCATATTCTAACATATTTTCATAATTATCTATGTTTGATTGTGATAAGAATATCCATTCATAAATTAAAAATCGAAAAATCCCACCATTATTTGTAATATTATTAATCATATAGGATTACGGTCAATTTATAATGAATGATTCTACTTCTCTAAAACATACCAAAATTGGAGGGCACAACAGTTTGAGATTAACATTTCGACTTGAATTTGACACCCCAATGCAAGTTTGTTACTTATGCAACAACTTGAAATTAAGATAAAAAAAAAAAAAATAGAGCTTTCCACATATATATTGTAATAAGAACTAATTATATACAGGCAATCGACTGACAATTTATGTGAAGGTTATGCACATTTAACATTTCAACAGAGTACATTCAATTAATTACCTTTTCAAGACTATAAAATACTCTCCTTTTTTTTTTTTTTTTCTGGACCGCAATTTCCTTCCTTCCTAGAGGTAAATTGGACTGAGAAACTTCAATACCATAAACCGAAGCTGAATCACAAAGGTGATACAGGATTCACATTTCAAAGGATCAAATTTAATTATTGGACAAAGAAAGGACTACATTGATATTTATGGAAAGAGAAAAACAAAAAGAAGATATTATGAGCCTTATCAAACAAGGCATTCGCCACAGACATTAGTATTGCCTTAGTGGAATATGGGATCCACTATATGGTAGACACTTCTTATGCAAGGGCATATTTTCAGAAGAGCAGAACATATTGGCTCAAACCTTGAAAGGACAAATCTACTACATAGCTAGAGTCCTGGAAAACAACCGGAAACATCAAACTAAGTTTTGTAATCTCTCCTTCATATCCCTTTCTTATACATCACAAGAGCCCAAATGGAGGTTATTACAACTGAAGAGACCAATAGTATGCTTGCCTTAAACACAGCTGAAAATGGTACCTGGATACCTGAATTCCACGTTGGCGAACATGAAACATGGGATATAGGAAGGTGGAAGCAATGGATGAGCACATATTACAACGGTGATTATGATAATGTATGGTCGTTCACTCCTTGTGCTCCAAAAAATGAAACAGATGATCTTGATGACGCATGGTCTATCAGTGCTAATGCTCCTGAAAGCGATTTTGATGATACTGCTCCTTATGCTTTTGAAAGTGGAATAACTGATCATGATGATGCATGGTCTACCACTGCTAATGCTTCTGAAAGCGATTTACATGATACTGCTTGGTGGTCAGAGCCAGAGGTGAGAGAAAGGAAATTAATTTGCTTTTCTGTATCTACTATCCCAAGAAAAAAAAGTACCTTTTTATCGTTTTCTTCAAATAAACCTTAATAATCCTGAATTCATCACTGCATGATGCACACGAATGCTATCACAAACAAAGATGGCTATGAAAATGATCACTAAACTACGTTTTTCCTGTCACTACGATTCTTCAGGACTCATACCAAGAACTTCTGCGTTCCTTTTCAAACACTGCATTGTATCCAAGTCCCTGCTTTGATCCATATGAAGAAATATTTTAGTGGTAAGCATTTGAAGAAGTGGATGAATCCTTATCCTTCCATTCCCTGAAGATTACTGCTATGCGCTGTGGTATGAGACGCAGTTTCCACTGGCACCGTCAACGAACATGCCTGTGTTAATTATACGTTTATATATGTGTATTGTCTATGGGTACGATGCTAGAACAGCCGCATTTAAGTTTATAACTTGTGTTTTGGGTAGGGGTAGCAGCAATAGCATGTACTAAGGCGTCCTCTATTTACGAGGCCACAAGGGAGGGGCCAGATGGATAAGGTTTCATTGTTGCATAGTAGTTGATTAATTAAGTTTTTGTTGTATTTCGGGGGGAAAGGGGAAAAAAAAAAAATCTCAAAAATACTGATCTTAAAAAAAATCTTCTCTTCAAAAAGGTGATTTTAGTTTTAATACATATTTAGTTAGATATATTGTATAGCTATAAAAATCATTCGAAGAAGCAATTTCAAGAATTGTACTTCTGAAGTTACTTTTACAGAACTGATATTTTTGGATTTTTTTTTATTTTTTGCTTTTTTTTTTATTCCTTTACCCTGTATTTCGTGGGATTTCTTGAGAATACAATCAAAAGTTGTCGGTTTCAATGATAAATATTGAAGTATCCAACTTTTGAGATGTTCTTGCATTCATTTTAACAAAAATCGAAATCATGTGATGTAGATATTTTCTCGTAAAAAGGAGAGATGATGTCTTTGTACATGTTGATTCCTTTGTACCTCATGAATATTTCTGAAAAAAGAAAAAAAAAAAGAAAGACACATAATTTTATGAAATTGGCTAATTATATATAGCTGTTTTTTTTTTTTGGGGGGGGGGGCGCGGCGGGAGGGGTGGGTGGGCGCGGCTCGCGGGGCTGGAGGGGGTGCGGGTACTACCTGCACATTGCACTTATAATTATGTAGTTTAATATATCTTGAAGAGTCTAATTTGGTGGCGTGAAAAATCTAATAAACAAACTCTAGGCATAACTTAAATTTTCTTTTTTTTTTTTTTTAAATTAAAAAAAATCAACACGTTATATCATATATGGGAACAAACAAAACTTATACAATTAACAAAGCAACCTCTATAGGAAGGAATTGTTTGTCCCTTCTTTTTCCCTTGTAGTGTAACCAGAAGTTCATCAATATCGAAGGAAATACATCGGCTACACCAAAACCTCCAATTTTTTTTTTTAATTAAAATATATATATATATATATATATATATATATTTGAGCATAAAAGATTTGGCAAAGCTAAAAGGAACCTGTACATGAGAGCATCTATTATTTGTGTCATCGTCATGAGGAAACACATGAACTCCCGATTTTTTCTTGTTCCTTTACGAAGCTGCTGTGTGGAAGGAGTTAGAAAAAGCCTTTTGCTGGATTAGAGGGAAACCGTTTGAATGTTCATCCGTTTTGAATTTTTTGAATCTAGAAAGTTTCAAATTGGTCAACTTGCTGCACAGAAAAGTGTATGCTATAGCATCTTACCACGATTGGAAGAACAGAAACAAGAGAAGAATAGGAGATGTGTCATACTCTAGATAATCTTTTGAAAGCTGTAATTCTTTGTATTTTTAATAGTTGAGCACCATAGTGATGTAGGACCATTTAAGTGAACTAAATACCATTTTTTCTTTTTTTCTTTTTTTTTTTTTAATATTCCGTTCAATCTTATAGGTTTCTTCGAGTGTACAGTTTGTAACTTTATTGATCAACGATATCTCTCGCTTAAAAAAAAAAAAAAAGCAATAAGGAACCGTGCAGTAACCCAAGGATAGACAAAATGCGACATCCTTGCGGAAGAAAATAGTCACACGTGGCACTCAGAAGAGTTGTTTCCGACCCCAAAAAAACTGTGAGGGTACTTTAAAAAATTCACCAAAGAAGCTCAAATTTCCCAGGCTAGATTTCGTTAAGAACAAAGATGTATCATTATACAAACATTACAAAGTAACAAGCATTAGTACTTGTTAGCTGAACCACCCACAAATGGAGAAAACTCTATGTTTGATGTCAGGTTAGGAAGTTAGGCGTTGTAGAACTTTGACTTTCATAGCCATGTTGTCCAATGCAAAATATATAATTACCAGCAACAGAACTTCAGAAACGAAATATGACACCACAATACATAATCCGAAAGTTTATCAACGGAAGTGCAGCCGAACCAGTCCGGCAAAAGCACAAAATTCATTGAAGTAGCAGGATATTGGGCAATGGCATATCAACAAAAAATCTATCCAGCAGAGAAGTCTAGAGCAATGCCCCAAATGCCCCACGAGCCCCTTGGCTCTTCAGTATCAGAAAAAGGTGGTCAAGTTCAACATCCTGCTGTTCTACAACCTTCCACTCCGATGATATCCCCCAGGAAAGCAAAGAGAAGAAGAAATTGCTGCTGCTGGTGCTTTTGTGTTGCAGTTAGCCTCCTTGCCGGTCTCTTGATCCTCACTGGAGCCACTGCTGGCATTCTTTACCTCATCTTCAAACCGCAATTACCACAGTACTCAGTTGATAGCCTGAAGATAAGTGCCTTAGCACTCAAATCTTGACCTGACTTTATACACCAGATTTGATGTGAAAGTCACAGCCAATAACCCAAACAAAAAAATTGGGATCCACTATGAGAAAGGTAGCCAGCTGAGTGTGTGGTACCAAAATGCCATGCTATGTGAAGGAGCAATACCAAAATTCTACCAGGGGCACCAGAACATCACTAAGCTTGATGTAGCCTTAACCGGCCAAAGAGCATCTGGAAGAACCATTCTGACAGCATTGCAACAGCAGCAACAAACAGGAAACATCCCTTTAGATCTTAAGGTTGATGCACAAATAGCAATACAACTCGGAAAGTTGAAACTGAGAAAAGTTAAAATTTTAGGAGATTGTGCATTGGTGGTAGATAGCCTTAGTATAAATAGTTTGATCAGCATAAAAGCTAGTAATTGTGATTTCAGATTAAAGCCATAAATTTCATTTCATACTAGCAGGAAGGTGTACACACAACAATTCTTCATGTAATGTTCAAGGAAGTCCTGCAGTGGAAGAGTACATATGAACCATGCAATGGAAAGTTCAAGAAATAGTCACAGACCATTATCGTCACAGAAAATTCTATGAACCACTGGGCAAAAACAGATCCATTTTTCCATGATGTTCAACAACTAGTTCCTATTTCCCATTGAAAATCACAGTAAATCACATATAAAAAGAAGTTTCAAGCCAAAATGTAAAGCTTGTCAGCTAAATGACATTAGCAGACATGTTGATGAAATAAATGTTCAAGCACGTTTTTATCCAACAATAAATGCATTTTCATCCCCTACACTATGGGCATGTGGAATTACACACAAACTCTTAAAATGTGGAATCATCTCCCAATGTCACACGAAAATTGCATATGGGCCATGAGCAAATTTTTTAACAGCCCTCTACATGTGGCAAATACTCTCCTTAATGCTTATAAAGCAATACCACACTCCATAGCTAAAACCCTGAAACACACACAGCATGGGCCTAGTCTTGCGAAAACTCATAATTTCAATGCTCCATACTCCATATTGTTAGCATAGTTCGTTTGATTGTTGCAATGGCTTTGACACATAATACACATTGTGAAAACTTATTTTCATACCCAAAGAATGCAACACCAGATTTAAGCTTCAATTACTCAGTGAAACTTTATATAAAAGGCCATTTGATCAAATGGTCTTGGGAAACATATTCAAATCTTTGCTTTCATGTAAGGATGTTTAAATCACACACTATACTCTTGACAATTACAGGTGTTTTCTTAATTCTTATAGTTGATGGATTATGTCATTGTAATTTATCCTATTTTAAATGCATTCCTACTTTGTTTTTGGTTTCCTTCAAAATTCCTCTGCATGTTATATGGGGAAAAGATTTTCACACCTGATTAATTTCTTCCATCAAAGAATTTACTGCACAAACCTGCATATTATTGTATAAATCACAATGACCATAGTATGAAAGATTCATCATTCAGAAGTTAAAGTGTAAAGGCCTTATATTTCTGTGACAAAAGTTTCTCTCTTCCTAGGACATGATAAAGGGACCCAGGAAAAAAAAAAATTAGGAGCAAAAGCACAAAAGCAGTCCAAAGTGCATTGGAAACTGAAAAGTGTAATTGCAAACGATGAATACACAAGATGGAGCAGGAAATGCAAAATATAATGGGAAAATAGTGAATCAACAAAATAGCTCATTCTTCAACTAAATCAGACGGCTCTTAGACAGAAGATGCATTAAGTCAAAGCTGCATGTGTCAGTATTTACTAAACTGCAATGCCCTACACGTGAAAGCACAGTGGTAGAATACACTACCTTTTGAGCCATTTAAGAAAGATCTTCTATCATGATGCTTTCATCAAATTAGAAGGCTAATTCCCTGCCAAAGCACGAGGTTTGTGCTCAATGGTATAAACAGACATTCCAGTCTGTGAAACTGCTCTCACAAAACCCATATTTGCAGTCAGAGTTGGTGCATGCCAGTAATCTCCTGTTCCAAAGACAACCTTGTTTTTGCAAGCAAGCTTTCTGGTGGCAGGAAGGCGAATAAATCGATCTGAAGGATTATCAGGAACCATGCTGTCCCAGATCAAGCTTATCAGATTCTTTTTCCTTGTCAATATGTTAGACATTACGAAATTTAAAAGAATGCATACAGCCTAGGTTTAACCTGGTCTATTTTGCTCAAGTTCTTTAAGGATAACCATTTCACTGAAATATTCAACACCCAATTACTTATTATTCTTATTATCAGCAAATGAATGTCGGGAAAAAAAAAAATTAAAAGAGGGGAAAATTTGACAATGTGCAACTAGACAGGTAAAATCCAGATTCCTTTGTAGAAAAGCAAAAAAGTGAGCAGGACTTTGGCAAAGCCAAACTTAAGTATTACCAGCTTAGTGAGTGAAAAATTTGATTAGGGTCAGAATTTTAGAAATGCTGTTCTATAATCATGAAATTCTTAAACAGTAAGATTAGATCATGTCAGGTATGTTTTAGTTTTGTTTATTCTTGTGTATATTCTGGATTTACTGGAGGATGTCATTAAATCTTCCAAATCTCCTACTTTCTGTTTTTTGAAGATTTGATCTGATTTTCTTTTCAATGTACTTGGCGTGTATATAATACACAAATAATAAAATATTAGAGCTTTCTGCTCTATATTATCTTCACGGTATCAATGCTTGGCCTAACCTAATTGACAGTGATGAGTGATGTTCACTCATACTCATCTCTCGCAACACTAGTAACCAAACTAAAGTTTAGTTGGTTGGACCTTCAAAGCACATCTAATAACCCTACTGTTGTTTCTTATTCCCCAATGGCCAATTGATCCTCAAGTTTGAATTCAAGTCTGAATCTATCTTTGGAGCAACTGGAAACACTTCAAAAGTTGCTTCCTAAAGTGAAGATGTTTGAACACCAGAGTGAAAATTCTCCTATAGTCACAATAGTCAGAATGCCTACTAATACTTGACCCTTCCAAATAACATTTGGATTATGGATCCAATGTATCTGATCATAAGGCTGATTCTATGAAATACTTAAAAAAATTTTATTATGGACCCAACCCATCCAATTATATGACCAATTATTTGGATACTTAAAATTTTGAATCTTATGATAGTTAATGGCAGTGCATCACACGAAAAGCATCAAAGTCTAGTATGATTATTAGATTTGATGTTACATTCAACATTATATGTGCCAAATTTAAAGCACCATCTCCTATATGTCAACATGGTATGTTGTGATATGAATTGTAGTGTGACACATTTTTTCCTGCTCACTGTATGTTTCAAGACTACTCTTCAAGGAGGTAAGATGTGTCAAGGTCTACTATCTATTAAGGTATGTGGTTTAGTCCAACTAGTCCAAATTTTGTCTCTCAAATTCTTCAAAGACTACTCAGTTCCACTTAAAAGTCTTTGTAAGTAGTGTCAAACTCAAATGTCATGTCTAGCATTGGTGAAGTGATGCTTGAGTTGTCTTAGTTTCTCTTATATTTGTACCATTATTTCTTCACCAATGAAGAAAAGGATTTTCTTCAATGTGAACATTGCATTCTTATTAAGCTATCTAGAAATTCTTACCAAATGCAGCACCATAATTCATCAAGACCATTTTATCAAATTCACAGTTACACTTGGGGACCCGCAGTAATTCCCAATTTGTCTAGATCTTGGTGGTCTATCACATTAGAGACCACCATATGTGAGTTTGTTAGGTGTACTTGATGAAAGAAAAGTCTAATTTATTATAATTCCTAGGCAAGTGTCTTGGTCTTTGTGCAAGATTCTTTAATCAAGGCCAACTGCATGAACTTTGACATAATGGGAGGTTGGTGATGGAATGAGTATCTCCTTTTAACAAGATGATTGGAACCCTAGCGGCCCCTAATTGAGTGGATTGAGATAGAGCAATTTATAGCTTGTGGTGGTTAAGGAAGTAGACTTTTAATTATCAATGACAATAGCTGGGAGTGGCCTCAACATGATATTTGGGGGAATATCAGTACTAATGTAATGGGTATTCTAACTCCTAAACTCTCACAAATAGATAAGGTAGTATGAAATTCTAAACCATTTAGGGAACTCTCAATTAAGGAGGTGTATTCCTTAATGAGAGAGCATCACATCCCTATACCAAGGTATGGAGTTTTATGCTATTAGGGGAATACACCTAAACATGCATTTATCCTATAGTTGGCAGCTCAAGAGAAGTTATACACCATGGATCAATTGGTGCATTGAGGAGGGATTGCCTGCAGTTTTGGTTATTATGTAACAAGGAGGAAGAAACTTACAAACACTTTTTTCTTAAGTAGGGTTTGTGACCACCATTTGGTGGAAAGTTAAAGACTAAAACCAGTGGAGTTCAAATGGCTTGGCGTTGGCTACTCCTATGGTTATTTCTTCAATTTCTTCAGATCTTTGCTGCAAACAACTAGTGGAAGGACTCCTTTGGTGGTTATCTACTATATTTGGAAGGGAAACAGGAGCACTGAGAGGTATCCACTGCCCAAATAGCAGACCAACTAACCAGGCAGTTTTTCTTCTTTTCTCTCTCTTCCCTTTTTCTTTTTCCCTTTCTTTCTTTTTTTGGTAAAAGATAGAACACTTACATGATCTAAGTTATCAATCCTAGTACCATTTTGTATACCAGTACTTTGATTGAGCTTTGTACAAACGGTAAAACCTGACCTTATTTTTTTCTCCATCAATAAAATTTGAAATCTGACATTACCCAAAAATACTACAAGGAGAATGCACAAAGATCCCACCACACTTTGAATCTAAAGTTAAGGAAAGGAAGGTGAGTAGGTTAAATAAATCTCTTGATGGACTCAAGCAAACACCTAGCGCATGGTTTGAGAGATTCGATAATACTATAATCAGGGTCGCTTATGTACAGTCAAAAGTTGACCACAATGTTTTGTTAAATTCTACCGAACATTCAAGAAAGTCTAATCCTATTATGTACATGGATGACCTTTTCTCACTCTTTTTTGTTAGCAGGCTGAATGACAAAATTATCACTAGAGATGTTTCACATGAGATTGGAACATCAAAACGGAAATTAAGTGTGAGTTTAGGGTCAAAGAGTTAGGCGAGTTGAAGTTCCTTCTTAGAATGAAGGTAGCTCAAAGTAAGAAGGAGAAGGAGAATGATCATCCATATGACCCAAATAGTAACGAGGACAAGTAGAGAGGTTGACTTATCTATCATCAACTTGGCCTAATATAGCATATGCGATTAGTGTTAGCCAAATGATATATTCCAACAGGGCCTCATCTTGAGGCAATGAATCACACCTAAGTAATGACACAGAACACCACATAAAAGACTTTGGTTTCGGAAAACTGTGGACAAAGAAGTTGAAGGTTTTGTCTATGCATATCGTGCCTGCAACAGATTTGATTACAAGTTGAGACTTGGCTATTGCACAAAAGTTTGAGGGAATTTGGCCTTTGGAGAAGTAAGAAACACAGAGTATAGCTAGAAGCTGTGTCAAAGCAGGATTTTGAGCTATTTCCTAAGGAAACTTGGCTCTGAAGATTGTTAATGATCTAAAAAAGCCCTATTCAGAAGTTACTTGGGTGAATTGCCATAGCAAATCTGCTACAAGTATCATCAAGAACCCTGTTCAACACGATTGGATGAAGTATATGCACATTGATCTAAGTTTCATCAAATCAGAGATTGAAAATGGGGGAATAAACATGACTTACATTCCAACGAACCACCAGGAAGCTAATATTTTGACAAAGATGTTTACTAGAAAGTCACTTGAAGCAATCCTAAGTGAGTTAAGTATGGTAGTAGTTATTCCTTTTCTTGAGGAGGAGTGTTAGATAATTCAAAGTCAGATATTTTATGAATGCTCATATATGATTTATTTTGTTTGCTCATGTATTTTCCAGATTTGGTGGAAAATATCACCTCCATTAACTAGATTCACCATCTATCCTCACCACACCAGCGTCAACTTGTTTCAGTGCTGGTGAGGGTATGAGATCTGGCTTGGACCCTTGAAAATACAAGTAGACAATCAGTGGCAACTTGTGGATGCCGACAATATGGAACAAAAACATGGACTGACAAGGATGAACACCATTGCCACAATAATAGCTCCAGCAAGGTGTGATGCATTCTAAAATACAGCAAGTGTGGTAACCAAGACTGATGGTTTTTCAAGGAACTTTTTGGAAATGGAGTTAGGTTTAAGATCACTGAATTAGGTATCTAGAAACTAGAATTAGGGTTACAAGGTAGTTAGGCTTTAGGCCTCGCTCAAGCTTTGCAAGATATTTAAAAACACTTCAAAACTCTGTAGGAAGCCATTAGTTTATCCTGGCTGGTAGGATTTTGCTTAAACATTTGGTTTTGTGCTTGTTTACTTGGACTTTGAATCAGGTTCTATAACATAGAACAATATAGTGATAAAATCTCCATCTAACCAAAAATATCGTCTAAATTTACTGGATTTCCATACCTATTCTTATTTCTGGATCCTTTTTCTCCAAGCCACCAAGGTTTCGTACTTTCTAACTTTTAGACTTGGATTGATTTTCTTTTGATGTACTTTTCCTATATATAAACCAACATACAAATAATAAATTTAAGTGCTTCCTACCCTAAGATTTCCTCAGAATTCAGATCCAATATAACAGTTATAACAACAGGAACAGTTATAAGTAAATCTTTCTCCAAAATCTTTTATTTTTCACTTGGATGCAGAAAAAAAAAGCAATCAGCTTACTGGAGGCATTTTAACAATTCTTCAGCTCTCCACTTCTCTTTGGGCCCTCCACACATCATAATTAACTCTTTGAACTCTGAAAGAACAGTTTGGCATATTATGCCCCTCTTGCCAGAGATCATGCTGCCTATATCGGCAAGAAGTGGATTCTGAAGTTCAGAATTTGCCTGAAGAAATTACCAGTTATAAATGGTCAGTACCTATAAAAGGATCATAATAAAAGGTAAAATGAAAGAGGCTCAATTGCAATAAGCTAATATTGTTATTGTGAGTCCAATTTATAAACCCAGCCAAACTTGTGACTTGCAGTTATTGCATCATTAGACACCACCAGTCACAAGAAAGTATACAAGTAAGGGCAGGAAAAAGAAATTTCTTTCATCTTCATTGATCCTGTCTTTAAGATTGATCATTATATTATGTCTATCCATAGGTCAACTAGAAGCTTTGAATTTACAATCATTCTTTCTACTTTCTCTTCTTGTCATCATAAGTAAGTTTGTCATATTACAGCCACCAAACTCTGAAATCTCCTTTCAGCAATGAAAACTCCACTTAGAAAATGGCCACTGCAAGCAATTTGTGCCTTCAAAGTTCTGAGTTCAAGCTCACTTCCTGGCCCCTTGAAATCGTCCATATACATGAATGCATAACTTTATAAATTTTAGCAATTATATGTTGGATGGCTGAGTATGTATCATGATCAGGTGTTGTATCACCAATATTGTCAGCTGGTGCTGCTCTGCATTTCAGTTTTGTTGAGTTCTCCTTTATAAACCGAACTGACCCAACCCTAATTTCAAGATAGTACCCTACCAATAAAATGTGGTTAAAGTGGCAATGACATAGCATCTCTAAGAGCTAAAATTCTCTGCAACAACACCATAGTACATACATAATATTTGAACAGAATGTAACACCAATTCTTAACATGTCAATATTCAGATTCACCATTTCAATCAAAAACCCAACACTTGAAGACCTAGGAAGTAGCTCACCCGAAAAAGGAACTAATCTTACCTGTGTAATCACAAAATCAGTGTTGCCCTTGAATCGCTGTTGGAGTTCACTTTCTACTGTGTTCAAAAGTTTCTCTGCACCACCATTGCTGATTTCTGATACAAGAGCAATCAAAGCTGTTGTGTCAAAATTTATCAGATCACCTCCACCTTGCTCATCACAATCAAACTGAGAAGATTTGCTATCTCTGAGTTCAGAACATGGTTTCAGACGATAAATTACAGATATAAAGTCATTGCATGAATTTACTATTGCCTTATCTTTCAAAAACTCTGGAGGTGCAGCATCCAAAGGTATGTTAATAGGTTTATCTTCTGAAGCTGAAGTAGGTTTCTCACAAGCATCAACCTTAATTGCAAGAACAACTGATTCTTGATAAGACCTTGTGAATATATTCACCCAATCATCTTCTGGTTCATCTGAAAAATCAATATGAAACATGGGAAAGTCCAGTGCAAAAGTGAAGGCTCCAAATTCATTCATGATCTTCTCAAGAACCTGATCTTTAATACCACGCGAAAAGAAAAGGATAACTGATGATGGTCTCAGTATCTGTGAGGTGCCAGCTGCATTTAGGGCACTTTCAATCCTCCATCGTAATCCCTTACTTTTATGGGTTCCATCCCAAGATAGATACTTTGGGTTCCTATCAGAAACAATAATCCACACTGGGTTTCCTCTAATACAACATACTATGTCGACATGTATTCCTTTTAAGTGCATATCCTTCTTCTCATACGGGATAAGCTTGCAAACCCCCGAAACACCTGTCACAAAAGGCTGTCGCAGAATATGAACAACAGCCTCAAGGTGCCCAATGTTCACACTGCCATCCAAATAATAACACTCAAAGATAAGTTAGCAATCAGCTATTCCCACTTTCTAAAACAAAATGCTATAATCTCACCAACCAAAGTAGAATTCTTGAAAATTCAATAAAGAAGGTTCAATTCTAGAAAATAGTAAAAGAAACGTGAAGTAGAACTTTACAAGAAGCTATGAATGCCTTCAGTTCTTTTGCCGTTAGACACAATATAGAAGATAAAAGAACAGGGTTCTATATGAAATATGGGAAGCTATTCAGTTGCATATTTGACATACATTTTCATCAAGGAATTAGGCATTGTCAGTTGATTTTAGCTCAAAGATGATATGTGAAACTGTATTCTGATAAAGCTCCACATGCAAAGAATTAATTTGGCCTGTACATGTCCATATATACCAAACACCTAATTGGCTTCATCTAATTTGAAATGATGGACAAAATACTCCTAAGAACCGTGTGTCAACAATGGTGGAAAATGCCAAATTTGTTTAAACGAAAGATGAAGAAAAAGATAGCATCTAAACTATGCTTATTAAGTATTCGAATCAAATCAGTAGTTTCACATAACCACTTAAAGAGTTGGGAAGAAATCAGAACCAAAAAAAAAAAAAGCACACGCTCAGTTCCTGCTGATGATCATATATTTCATAACATGACCATATGAGCTGTTTGTTTCTCTCCTTTATTGCTTCAATATTTGTAGTTAAGAATATGTAATCTCTTAATAACACTTGTAGACTTTTTGTAGAAACATATTAATCCCCAACAAAAAGTTATGACATCAAAAACCAATATATAATCAACTTTCATTTTGATTATAAACACAATGTGCTGAAAAACCATGTCCACTGCATCCATGTTTATCTCGTGTCCAGTTATATGTGTATTGTCATCATAAATCTCGTTAATGGTGGAAATTTTCCTGCCTCCAATCAAAAGTCCATCCATGTAACACCAATTACACTGCCATGTATTATAAGTATCCAATGCTGACTGCACTTTTTTTCTATTTTTATTTATACACGGGATTTTAATTTTTCATTCACACACGGCAAAGGGACACTGAATTTGAGCAGCCCCGTATTAACTATGCCAACATCATTGGAAACAAATCACACAAAATAATTATGAGATTCCTTGGTGGCAAAGCTATTGTATTTCATCCAATCTTACCATGGTTAAATCAACATTTGCCACAATTCAGTAAAGGGTAATAACAAACAGCAGTTACCGAGTAAGAGTAGAGATACAGTAAAAGAATGGCTGGAACAATGTGAAAATCGAAACAGTGCATACTTCCACTACGATAATATTAGAATTAAAACCCTATTCGGAGGAAGAACAAGAGACAAGGAGAAGAAGTGTGTACCTGAGAGGAGAGAGAATGGAATTGGAAGAAGAGGAGAAGGAGGTGCGACGAGAGAGGAAAGAGAGCTCGGCACGTGCGAGTCTGAGAAGAGTGCGTTTGCAGGAAAAAGAGATTGATGATGAAGAGGGGAGATTTTCGACGGTTTCAATTAGGAATTTGCATCTCTTGATTGCATTTTGTATTGCACAAGTAGAATCGGACATGGTGGTGATTGTGTTGTGTTTATAAGTAATTGAAGTAGATGATGATGATGGTGATAGGCAGACAGACGACAGACCGATACTACTTGTAGTGATGACGGTGGTTGATGGTAGTAAAGATTGTGGTGGTTATAGTGATTATGGTGATTAATAGTGATAGTGGTAACGGTAACGATGACGACGATAGCAACAATTGTGGTTGGTGGTGGCGGTAATAATGGTGATGATAGTGGTGGCTGGTGACAATAGTAGTTACAGCTGATTGTGATGACAATGACGATGGTGGTAATAGTGATGGCTACAGTGATTGGTGGCTGCGACAACGATGGCAATGGTAACATCAACAGTTACAGTGATAGTGGCAACAATAATGATTAGTGAAGGTAGTGTTAGTAGGTATAGCGGTGGCGATGATGATGACAATAATGGTAGCTATGATGGTCAATGGTAGTGGTGACACTAGTTGCAGTGGTGGTAGCTATGGTTGTGGCGGCGACAACGGTGATGGTGATAATAGTAATAATGGTGAAAAATCGTGATTTCTTAATTGAATTAAAAAATCTTTATTACTTGATTTTTATGAGATTATGATTTCGTTCAATTGAACATTTTAATAAAGAATAAGAAGAGAATGTAATTTCAATTCTATAAAATGAACATATCGTTAATGCTCCAAATCACCTCTATATTTCACCTTTTATCTCGAACATCCCAATACATCACTTAACATTTGCACTCTATACTCTAACTCTTAACCTAATCCTCATTCTTTATAAACCTACGAATAAGCTATTGAAGACTAAGGTATACAAGTTTTGATATAATCCTCCTATAGTACAGTCAAGTAAGTTATTAACAATTAATTCAACAATCATATAAATGTATAAACATACAATATATCAAACAATTTATGCAGTTGACCATGTAGCGCATACAACTTCAAATTTAACACCTTCCATACTAAAGGTTGCATATTAACCACACCGATCACAATTAAGTTCTAGTAGCTAGCCTTTTAACCATTTGAAATTCCACATTTTAAGTTTGAGAAAATAATTTTCACATTTCTAATAAACCCAAAGCCTTGCATCTAATGGTGAGGTGGGCTTACAGTCCATGCTCATGCCTTATAGTATAGGTCTTTAAACATAACCATTAGTCATCCATAGTTAATGTCTCTAAACACTACGTAAGCTTGCAAGGCAAGGGTAGGAACCTATTGTACAAGTGTACCCACACTTTACCAATGATAAATAATTTAATCATATAGGATTTCTATACCTATAAGCCCTTCATTATCATTTGCACGAGGTGATGGTCAAAACAATAAATACAATGTTTATGATTATATACGATCCATTTAATTTAAATAGTCATATATAATTAAGTCAAATTATTAGATGATCAACCAATATTGGTAAGCCATATTCAATCATACAATAATGAACCATACAATTAAGTGTTCAATTATTATATTTAACTATATTTTATACAAAAAAGAATTAATATTCAATTATATGCATAACTAGAATCCCAAGCATCAATTTATTAACATATATAAATTAAAGTGTACTAATTACAAATATAAATAAGTATAAAGTTATCAAAAGTACTCACTATAACTTATTAGCTATGGGTCATAATAACCGATGAGTAGTTTAACCACTAAATTGGTATCATTAAAAAGTGCTAGCTTCTGACTTGGAGCTCTTTTAGTGCATAAGCCAAAGGTCTTGTCTCAATTCCTTATGAACTCCTTTTTATTTGCTTAGTATTGATTGGATAGTAGTGTTGGAAATGCACTAAGATATGTGTGTGATAGAGTATTGGGAAGGAATTGAAAAAGAAAAAGAAGGATGGGAGCGAAAAGGGTAGAGAACAAAGGACGGCAAGAGAGAGAATGTGGAGTTATTGATGTGTTGTGTGAGTCAAAATGAAGAAAAATGAATGCATATGCAAGTATGCATGACTGGAACAAAAGGGAAGGAGTGAGTTGTGATTTCTCAAAAATAAAAATAATGAAAGTGCGTGTTTGCACTTGCGTTGTTTGGATTAGAGAGAAGAGATATTATTAGTGTTTATTTATTGTATGAGCTTAAAATAGAAAAAAAAAAAAGGAAATTGAGAGAAGTTGTATTTACTATAGTTGACATAAGGGAATGAGAGAGAAAAAGAGTGATGTTTGACCTTTTTACTAATGTATAGAGTAACTTTAAATTAAGGGCATGGGAAGTAAGTAGAACCGGTTTTTGAGGAGTGATTTAGGAAAGATCTTTTTATTGTTTATCTTGTTTAAATAACAACCTAAGATTTAGGTATGATGATGTAGGTTTAGGTGGCTAATGGGTAAGTTTACGCTAGGTGATTGACAATTTAAATCAAATCAACCAATATATTACACTTACATTATTTCTAATGAAATGTACTAGTAAAAATATACCTATATTGAATAATATAGAGTATAGAAAAGAAAATTACATATGTGTGAACAAAATTATTTATCCATATATGTACATATTTATATAACACAAGGCATCTAGTTTAGGGATAAATTTGTAATTTTATTAATTTAGTGCTTTAATGGGCTTAATTCAATTGATTGATAGTATATAGTATATTGTATATTTTAATTTATACGATTATTATGCATATATATGTATGGTACAAAATACATTGCTTAGGGGTAATATTGTGATTTTAATAAATTATTACTTTCATTGGCTTAATTTAAATCTGTTGGTGTTATATGGTACATTGTATAAATAAGTGTATATAAAAGAAAATTATACATATACTCTTAGGGAAAATTTGTAATTTCATAAATTTTATTATTTTTATTAGTAGCAGTAATAGCAACAGCAATAGTAGTAGCAATAACAACAACAACTTAATATAGTTAATTGATATTTTCTAGAAATATCTATAATTGTTCAAGAGTGATTTTGAGTTATTTTATATATTTTGGGTTTAATTCACCATATTAAGGTTTCCTATTTATATTTAGGGTTTAATTTAAGGTTTCACATCACTAGGGTTTAAGGTTTTTATTTGGCTTGTGGTTTTAATTTAAGGTTATATGTATTTAGGGTTTAGGGTTTTCATACGCTATTATGATTTTTGAACTTTAATTTAGGGTTTTTCTTATTGATCTTAGGTTTTTTATTTAAAATTTTTATCAGTTTTAATTCCTTATGTCAGGACCCTAAAGGGGGCCTAGTAGGATTACCTAAAATTTCCATAACATGTGTGCACCCATGATATGAAAACCGTCTTGCAAGTCAGAGATTGCAAGACCCTAAATAATAAATCACTAAGATTAATGATTTTCAAGTAAATAATTTATTATAACATGACATAAGATATAATTATAAATAACTATGGATGTTCAATATCCCACAGTTCCTCAGAACAACAGAGAATCGGTATCCCCTACTAAATAATAAGACAGGATCACCAACATTATAAAACTGCAGGTAGAATTAAATTATATTAAATTCTAACATGTGAATATTTTCTACAAGAGTATTTATGTATTACCTATAAAAATCTCAACTAATCCTAACACTAATGTACATATCTTCATCTCGCCCTTAGCACTCAAAACTTATCCCAATCCCATCGTATGTAAACCTGCAAAAGAAAGACTATTGGGGAATAAGCTACAAGAGCTTAGCGAGCAATCCCTCATACCATACTAGCAAACAAGTTTTCAAACAAATTATTACAACCATATGAATGCATGCACACGCAGTATGCCAAACAATATATGCAGTTGACCGGTACTGCATATAATATCAGATTTTAACGCCCTCCGAGATAAGGGTTGGAGATTACACGGCACCAATCACGACCGGGCTCTAGCACCTGGGTTTTTACCCATAACTTAGAACTTCGTATTTCATAAAAACACATTTCCATTTCCAAAAATCCAATAATTCACAAAATCCCAGGCTTAGCGGTGAGGTGGCCCCCGCAGTCCACACTCACACCCTACAGCGGTGGTCTCTAGACGCGACCCCCAGCCACCCACGGTTAGCGTCTTCGGCGCCAATAGAACCCGCGAGCCAAGGGTAGGGTCTTGTTGTACCCATGCTCCTGCACGGTACTAATCAAATCATATGGGAATCCATTCCTCCAAGGCCCTTCATTACCAACCGCGTGAAGTGACGGCCAGAATAAGTAATGCGATGCATGGATAATGCATGATCTTTTTAATTTATGATAAGCCAAATATAATTATGTCAAATTATAAGGCGATCAATCAATATCAACAAACCATCCAAATCATATAAAATCAATCATGCCATCAAATCATCAATTATCGTATTTAACAATATTTCTTACAACAATCAATCAATATCAAGCACACGCATATCCCGAAACCCCATGCATCAATTATTGATATTCAATTTAAGTGCACTAACTACAAGCATAAACAAGTATAGAGTCATTGGGAGTACTCACTTGACTATGACGACTCGCTCTAATCGTAATAACCGATCGGGAGATCCTCGCCCTCGTCAGGATCACCTGATTATTACGAGGTAACAAAGATAATAAGTAGTTGACTCAACTAAGGGTTCTAGATATCTATCTACCTAATTCTACTTAGATTACTATCAGCCCTTACTCGATTAAACCTAATTGCTAATCGTATATAACTTTTTCGTTTTATTTTCAATATTTACGAATTTATAGTCGTTTTTCATCGTTTTCAAACGTACATTCACACGGTGATGTCCGTTTTGGACGTTAAAACCCGTGTTTTGTGATATGGGCTAAATTTATTAAAATTTTATTTTATTGAAGTTTAATTACTCTTATTACTTATGTTTATGCTCTAGTTTAGGATTTAATGATTGAATTAGCTATTTGATTCTTACACTTACGAAATTTTACATTAGTGCTACTAATTTACATACTTGATTAAGTTTAATTCAATCTAGGAAGTGTATTAAGGTTTAAGGGATTTTCGACCTCTAAATACATGTATATACCTATGTTATGTGCTTATGTAATCTTATTATTTCTTTTATTATAAATCTACGCTTACATCATCACTTATGTAACCAATTGATGATGTCATGGCTTATGTAATGTTTAGATGATGTCATGGCTTATGTAATCCATTTATTCATATAAATATATATGTCATTAAGTACTTATACATATACATATGTTATATACCTACCTACACTCATAACATACTAATATGTATACTTATGTACTTATACATATACTAATACATATACCTATATTCACATACGGTGGCATACGTATTTTTATACGTATTTTCGTATGCATTATCTACCCCCTTAAGAAAGCTTCACAATTTCATTCTTTTTGTATTTTAAGGGTATATTTGACATGATATATGTATGTATAGTTAGTATATACCTTGTTTTAGGTTATGTACATATTGTATACTTATGTACAAAGGTATTTATACATGTATTCTTCTAGCATATCCTTTTATACATATACTTAAGGACATATGCACATGCATATCCTTCTTCTTCTTCATGATTCCTAGATTTCTACACTTAAAGAGGAGAACTTTGTGCTCTTTTCTTCAAGACAACACTAAACACTAAACACATAATTACTTATCTAATCTATCTAATTAACTAACTAATGAATGAGATAAAACAAGATAAGTAACTTAGATACATACCTTTAATTGTGTTGGAGTTATGGAGACAAAAATGAAATTGTGAAGGTAAAAGAGGAAGAAGATGCTCACGGCAATGGAAGGGAATTTTTGTTTGATTTCTTTTGTTTTGTTTTCATTATGAAAGAAGGCAAATGGTGGGACCTAGAGGGGGGAAATTGTGGACGGCAATTGAAGAGAGAAGGAGGAGAAAAAAATCAAAAAGGAGGAAAAGAAAAGCCATCATTAAGTAAGAGATATTTTCTTTATCTCTTTAGTCTTTTGTTGACTTTTCAAAGTGTTGACTTGGTCAACCCTTTGACTTTGGTCAACATGCATTATCTTGGTCAACATTCCTTAAGCTTATGTAATTTTGTACACATAATGTAGTAATTAAGGGAAATTAAGGGAAAAATGAAGGAAATGAGAAGAAATGAGGTATTTGATGAATTGATTAGTAAGAGTAGATGATGAGATCTTACTTTGAGTATTTATAACCTATAAACATCATTTGGTAAACTACTTAGTGTAATTAAGATGAAAAATGTCATTTAGGGTATTAAGGTTTACTAAATTTAACCTAATCTCCAACTATACCCTTAACTCTAAGTGAGACTATCCTAATCATATACTTAAGACATAAATGTAATCTATGATTCATTATCTTAGTTTCTAAGGGATCATTTAAGCATTCTAAATGTTTATGCATGATTAAGGGTCATCTATAACCTTTTACTAATGATTTGACAAAATATAAGCATTATATTATCAATTAGGGTTTTAGGGTATATCATGGTGAATTAGTGCTTTTATATCCTTAAAGTTATGGTTTTAGGGTTCTTATTATTTTAAGGCACCATCTCTAATGTTTTTACACATTTAGGGTTTTATATATTCTTACGCGATTAAATTTTTTATTGTCATCTTAGGGTTTTGATGAGGTTCGAGGTTTTAGGGTCTTCATATGCGGTTAGGGGTTCATTGATGATTTAAGGTTTTTCGTATTCACTTTAGGTTTTGGATTGAGATTTTAATTGGTTTTAAATCTTACTGGCTCTTTTGAGTTCGGGAAATTATCTACAGTTTAGACGTTTGTTTCTATACTTAAAAAGCAAAATTTGTGGGGTTTACACCTTAGGTCCCATTAACTCTAGGGAATATCTTTTGATATATGAGTTCAACTTTATGTCTAACATGCAAATTCGTAGGGTTTACCATCTTCTTCCCTTACAAAAAGTTTTGTCTCTAAGACTTAACTATAGTGATTTTTCTACCTAGGTACCCCAATTATACTTTCCACTTTGTACTTAGGGTCTAAATATTTAATTGGGCATTTACACACAACACAGCTTTCTCCATGCTAGTAACACTTTCTTAGAATCCTCTAAGCATTCATACATTCCTCTTAAATTGCCTTATGCATCTATGCGAACTTTAGAAAAGTCACTTTTAAGTTGATGGCCCCTGATAAGGTTAAAGATAATCTAATCATACAATTGAGATGTTGAATATAACTTGAGCATGCATGAAATAGCATCTTGCCTCATGAATGGACTTCTTTGAAAAGTTGCATTTGACTTTAGGTGATCAAAATAATACTTCGCAAGTGAATTAGTCGAGTCTTTCATCTTTTCCTCTTCTCTTAGCTTTATCAAGAAGGATACTATCATTTCTAAGCACTTTTTTGCATGAGTGTTCTTAGTAAGTTACATGACCATCTTTTCGATCACTTACTTTTGTAAATAGTAGGGAAGGACATGCCCATGATATCTATAATTGTAACGTATCTTACTATTTGTAGGCATTGTTGGATCCTATGTCTGGTTTGACAAATAAAATATTTCATGTATTCGAATTGTCTAACACTAAAATTTTGCATTCTCATACCATTTGACATCTTTGCTTTACTAAGTACCATCTTTCCTCCATAAAAAATTTTTATCATAGAAGTTTACAAATCTTTATTTCTATTTTTCTATAGGTAACTCCATACATTTGAACTTATGTTTTTCAAGCAACTATTACTTTTAGAGTTTATATATCATTTTAGGCTTAAATCAATCTTATACCTGGCGCATTACACTTATGTCCTATGACGAAAAGTAAGTTAATCTTTACGGTCTTATGTAATCGTTTTTCTCGATTTCTCATTATTCTACAATTACCTCTTGTATATAGCTTAAATTTTATATCTAGTGTTGAAGTTCAGTACCTTCATCACAATATTTGAGCTTTTAGTAGTTCTTATGGAAGGCTATTGATGGGGGAACAACTGAAAAATACACACCAATATGAATGCACAAGCGAGCCTCTGATGAGGTCTCGCCGTAGCATAGGATGGGTCCTTTAAGAACTATTGAAGAAATAGGAATGGGTAAGGGTGAATTTAAGGGTAGTAAGCTTAAGCTAGCACAAACTACCCAATGGATGTGACATACCACTCGAACACTCACGACCAATGCCTTACTAAATGTGACTCATCGATTTAAGGTAGAGGGTTATTCATCACATGACCTTGCTTAAAGGCTGATATGAGCTAAGTTAGGGTTTCTCATCAAAGGAGAAAGGTAAATACAAGGGAAAATATTTCATTAATAAAAAAAAAAGGAATAATTTGTGTACAATAATTATAAGGGTAATTTATACCTAAACATCCTAAGGTTATAAGGTACATGAAATTTATTAGAAAGGGTAAATAGAATACACATGCATGTATAAGAAAGGAAGAAGGACAATTAAGTAATCCTTCAAAAAATAGAAGATTCCTTGTTAGGTGGTATGAGTGGGACATATATCATCATAGGAGAACCTGGTAGGCTTGTTGCATAATGAACTTGAGCGTATAGGGATAAGGTCAATAGTGTTTGACATCCTGGTCAATTCGGTGTCTTCATGAGATAGTTTGAAGGCTTCCTTATAATATATTTACACTTAAGGAAGAAGAGAGAGATCTTTGGAATAGGTTAGAGAGTCAAGTTGACAGACTTCAAACAGCTCAACACTACATGGCCCTTGCTTGAGACGAAGGTAAGGCAATGGACGACTTGGTACTAGAGTGAGGTCAACTCAGTAAAAGAGGTTAGGTTCTTTCAATGTTGTACAATACTTAAGAATTCATTAACCCATGTTAGCTAGACCTTTTATCTCGGAAGTGCGTGATTAGTCCTAAAGGCTAATTCCCATAATCCATTTCAGGTTGTTTAAGATTTAGGTTCAAATCCTTGGAGTTCTCCGTTGGGGTATCTTCTTCAGTAATGCAAAAAGTTAGATCGACAATGTTGAAGAAGTTGAAAAATTCATACCCTTCAAGAAGATCGATCTTATAAGTGTTATCATTGATCTTCTATAATACTTTGTAAGGCCTTTTAGCTCGGGGTGATAGTTTACTCCTTCCTTTTCTTAGAAGCCTCTCTTTACTAAGGTATAGCTATATTAGGTCTCTTGGTTAGAACGACTTCTTTTCCTTTTATCTTGGGCTTTTCTATACAAGCTTCTTGATAGTTCAAGTTAGTTGTTTGGTAACTCTTCAATAGATCTGTTATAGGGTCTAAGCTTAGTCTTTTGGTTCTTGATCTCCTTGTTGAGCTTGGAGTCTTATGGTTTAATCAAGAATTAGCTTAGAATTGAATCCATAGACAACCTTAAATGAAGTTTTGCTAGTCGTATTGTAGATAAATCTATTGTAGGTGAATTTAATTATTGGTAAGCAATTATCCCAAATGACTTGGTTTCTCTAACTATAACTCAAATAAAAGAACCTAATGTTCAATTGACAACCTCTATCTAACCATCATTTGTGGATAGCATGATGTGTTGAAAAGCAACTTGGTTCTTAGTTGATACCATAGGGTCTTCCATAAATGACTTAGGAACTTTGGGCCTCTATTAGACACTATACTCATTGTGACTCATGCAACTTCATGATCTTTCACAAAAATAGAAAAGAAATAGTTAAGACATCATTAGTTTTATGGTAAGGTACAAATTATGCCATTTTGCCAAACCTGTAGACTACAACCATCACAGAATCCTTCCCATGTGTTGGTTTTAGCAAACTAAGAACAAACCATACTCAAGTTAATCCACGGTTTGGTCAAAATTAGTAAAGGCATAGCCTTGCTTCATTTTGCTCGGCTCTTGGCCTCCTTGTAGGTCACACATCTCTCAACGATTTGATATATATCCTTTAACATCCTCAGCCAGTAAAATCTTGATTTCAACATTTCATAAGTTTTTCTCTCCCCAAAGTAGCCAGCTAGACCTCTACTATAGGCTTCTGCAACAAGCGATTCACAAATTGAATAACTCAACCTGCGAAGTTTGCCAGTTTGGAAGAGGTAGTCATCCTCAACAAAATAATCATCTAATGTTTTACCCTCCTTGCATTAGGCATAGATTGGTCTAAAAAACTCATATTGAGAATATTGCTCCTTAATACTAGAGAATCCCATCAACCTTGTCTATAGGTTAAAAAGTAGTGCATGCCATTTGGATAGGGTATCTGTAACTATATTCGTCTTTTCTTTCTTATACTTTATTACAAATGAAGATCCTTCTAAAAACTCGACCCATTTTACTTGTTGCTTTGACAGCTTTGTTTAACTCTTTTACTATCATAGGTTTGATGGTTGGAATAGACAATAAATTTCTTTGGCAACAGCTAATGTTACCAAGTTTGCAATGTTCGGATAAGTGCATACAGCTCCTTCTCATAAACAAAGTAATTTAGAGTTGATCTTTTGAGCTTCTTTCTAATAGAGAATTTTTTTTTTTTTCATCTTAAGAAACTTGAGCCTTTAAACCAACCTAAAGGTGCTCATATTTGACCGAATGCCTTACTCTTGACCTCCTAAATTGCACATCCAACCTCTCTTATAAATTCTGCTATCTCTAAGGGTGAAAGAGCTCAAGAAGCTAATAAGCTTAGAACATACATACCTAAACTCCTAGAAGTAGGTCAAATTAACTTCAATCAACTCTGTCATCCTAATATAGAGCTTGGGAAGACTTAGTCAAGCCTACGAAGAGTTTAAATTCAAACAAAGGCATGAGAGCTAGGAATCCTAACAAAGATAACTACCTATTAGTTGCCAATAAGCTACCTATGTTCTAGAATATTAGGGCATGGTTTGTTATTTTAATTCCTTCACATGTAAATTCTAGAGGCAACAGTTATAAGGTAGTTGCCATATCTTAGCTATAAATAAAGCTTGGCATCTTATTATAAGTTCTTATCTTAGCCATTGAGACTTCTCATCCGCTCTACTCCTTTTCACTTCTTCATATCTTACCCACTAGAACTTAACTTAGGCATTAGAGTAGTTGCGCCGAAGTCGCCCTAGCACCATTATAGCCTAACTTGTTTTCTTTTAGCAAAATTCTTAACTAACGAGTGTCTAGAGTTCATTTGATCCAATTTCTATCATCAACAATTTGGTGCCATTTGTTCTTTGAAACCTAACATGGTAACCAAGATGAGAACTAAAGATGATAACACTCTGGGTGGGGTGGAGTGATGTACCTTACATAGCTTAAGAAGAAAGATCTCCATAGCAACACACTTCAAAAGTGCATCCTATGGAAGTTAATGACACACATAGTTAAGTTCAAGTCCAAGTAAATGATATGTTGCATATCTTGCAACTATAAGCCCTATCTACCAAATTTGCGAAGGAGTTAGAAGAAGTCAAGGCTTATTGATTTGAGAAGTGCATGGCATGAAACTCCTCAAAACTCAAATTAGAGAAGACACAATTTCTCTGATCTTATGACGACAGATCAATGTCGTATAATGACATTTGCTTGAATTAACCTTGCTTAAAAAGCCTAGATACTTTATGACTGATATGTGCTATTGTCTCTATCCTACTTACTGAGCAAGTTGTCACTCATTTCCTTGTAACTATTTTGCAGGTTTTCAACGGACTAACCAGTATTACACCAAGTTTCAAGAAGACTAAAGAATGGGGTTAGAGAATAAAATTCAACACTAATAGGCTATGCTCTTAATTACTTGTTGGATTTACTAACTTGTACGAAAACTAATAAGGTCTCTATTAGTGACCTTCTAGTTTTCAATTATAGACACTGTTACTATTCTCTATAAACCTATGATCTTTTATAAACCTTTTTACTAATTGCTCTATTTTCTTAAATCAATTTACTTTTAAAACTTTTTGTTGAAATTGAAATTTTATACTCTAAATGATTGTAAAGCTTAATTTTTTCGATTATTTAAACCACAAGTTTATTTTCTGAAGTTATTTTGAAAAATTGTGTCACAGTTTGATATCTATTATACTCAAAATTGGATTACTTAAAGCAAGGAAGTGTTAAATGCCTTATGTAAGCTATACTTATGTTAGTAGCTATGTGGTTAGCTTCTAGTTTAAGTTGGCTTATATGGTGCGGCTATTACAACTTTTTAATTTGAGGCGTGACATCAAAATAAATTGCCTTGATAAAAGTTTTCATCTTGCATTTCCAATAGGCAAAATTAGTACCATTGAAGTAAAGAGCTTGATTTGTAGCAACTAAAATATTGTTTTTTGCTATAGATCTTTAAACTCTAGATAATCAAGAGTTAAGCTATGATACTAAATGTAGGTCCCAAAAATAACTGAGAGAGGGAGAGTGAGTTGGTTACTTAGAAAATTTAGACTTTTTACAAAAACATTATTAAAATGTCTCCTTTGATTACTTTACTAACTTTAGCGTAAAACATTATATAAAAGATGGATTTTTCTACTATCCTATCCCTTTGTTTTATGGGACTAATACCGTTATCTATCTCAACTTTGATTTATATCCTTTTAAATCTAAGCTATTGAATAAATTTTGAATTTAAAGGTTTAGATTTAAAGAAATAGAAACAAGTGATGGGATGAAGGGTAGGACCAATCCTATCAAAATAAAGCATAAAATGCATATTCCACTTATTTTGGATAAAGAATTCCTTATAAATCATTTTTAAATCTTCAAATTTTGAATTTGAAATTAACTCTTGAAAAATTCGTCCAAAAAATAGGCTAACATTTTTCATATGATATTTTTCATCAAATCTACAATTATATTTTCTCAAAACATGTGTTAAGGTATATTTATAACACCCATTTGATTTGAATTCAAATACTTTAAAATCTCCACCAAATCTCCATATTTTGAATTAAAAAAAATATATCTCCAATAAATTCAGTAAATTTGAATAATCAAATTTAAAAATATCTCCCAACTTAATCCTATATCCTTATCTTATCTCCTCATAATTTGAATATGCAAATTATAATCCTTGTATGATGCTGTAAATATACATATAACAACTCCTTACCATGAATAATGAATAAACCAAATATGCTACCCTTCAGTAATTAGTAATTTTTGGATGCCATAATTTGATCTCAATGAGATGATTTGAAAAATACTTGAAAAAAATATTGTTGCGATGTTGGAAATAACTACTCCACCAACTACTTAAACTACAATATATGAAGATTATGTTTAAGAGCTCCATGTTAACTATGAATTGAAGTGCTTCTCTTGCTTATAATAAAATTGCTAGAGACATGAACCAACTATAAAATATTTCATTTTCCATATTTAAATGATATTTTTCTTGATGTTAACGAGTTGATATAAGCTTAGAATTATATCCTTATCCACATGCACTGCTTCATAATATTTATGTATGCCAAACATGTAAAATAATTTCCTAGATGTGACCAACTACTATATAAATTTTTTTTAACACTTTATCAAAATATTCAAAAAACAAATTTACGTACCTCATTTCCCTTCCTCATAATTTAATCTCTATAATTTAATCTAACATTCTTCACTTAATTATTCCACCTTAAAATTAATTCCCATGGATATTAATCTAACTTGAGTGAAATGCATTGAATATATTTTCCTAATATATTCGACAAGTGGAGCAAAGCCTTCATTAAATCACTTATCCAACTTAATCTACAAACAAGATAAACTATCCAACTTCAATATCCTTTAACAAATAAATTATCCAACTTTAACTTGATAAAAATATATTTAATTTTATCACTTAAATAACTTAGTAACCTTGCTAAACATATTAGTAATTGCATTATATGTTTTGTTATCATCAAAACTTAGTTAGAAAACTTAAATTGTGAATATATTTCAATAGGGATAGGAGAGGAATATAAATGAAGAAAAGGAATTTAATAGTCATCCTACATTATCTTACTACTACAGTAATATGTTTTATTATAGTTTAACTATATAAGGTATATTAATGTATATTATAATATTTTGATTATGGAAGGGTCTGTTGTCGAATGTTACTACTCAAGAGTGGAAATTACTTGAAGTTCTTAAATGACCATAGAGGTGAAAAAAAAAAAAAAAGGATAGATCTTGAAATATTCTAGGAACAAATAGAGGAACATCATAAGTAGAAATGAAGAAGAGAGACTCCAACTTAAATAATCCTTAAAATAATTGTGTACCTTTTATATCATGGACTCAGCAAATCTTTAATCATCATTAAATAACTTTATCTCATATTGAAATAAAAGAGAAGTTTAAATAGTGATAAAGATGCAATTCTTCATGTTATGTGAATATTTTCAATAAAGCCGCAATTTTTTTTTCATTAAATAGGATAAGTTTTATTAACTAGTAGCCCAAAGGAAAACAGTCAACATAGAAAAACACAAAATTAAACCGACTATGTGTTTTCACTCCCTATGTGCCATGCTTCTACGTCACTCTGGTCAACACTAGAGTCAACCACTACTATGTCCAGTAAAAAAAATGGAAAAACATGATGGCGTCCGTAAACCCTACTTCATCATAGCATCTGCTATGCTGTTTGCATTACGCCCTATCCTGCAAAACATTAAGTTATCAAAGTTAAGACTGAGGAGATTACACTCCTTGATGGCATGCGATTTGATATTTTGCCCTGCACATCCTTTGGCTACAAGATCTATGGCAATGGCACTATTTAATTATAATATAATCCTCTTCCATCCTTTCTCTGATGTAAATCGTAATCCCCAAACTATGGCCCAGATTTCTGCCTCAATAGGTATTAAGCCTATCAATTTCTTAATTGTACCTCCTAATACCTTTCCTCTCGAATCCCTTGCTACCATAGCAACTGATGCTTTATATCTCTTCACATCTACAGCAGCATCACAATTTACTTTGCACCATCCATCTGGCAATTTACTCCAAGACTATTTAGCAATATCTCCGGTCAGCCTTAATTTCTTCTTTTGTTTAATTTCCACCACTCATAAGCTTCTTTGTGTATGAGGCTTCTCCATTCATGTTCTGTAGAGCCATTTCTAAATACTCATTCATTTTGTTCCCTCCAGACACCTCGCAAGGTAAATAGAAAGGAAACAGCTCTAGGACAATAAGCATTACTCCAAGGAATTTTCCCGATTGTTGCATTTGATGGATGTAAGGGCAATTTAAGAATAAGTGGATCACTATTTCATTATTCATGCTACAGAATACACATGTTTGGTTTACCTGTATACCCCTCTTCTCTAGATTGTCTTTCGTTGGCAAGCCATTCATCATAATTCTCCAATTGTATACATGGTATTGTGGGAATGCATGAGTTCTTGGAACATGTTAATGTTATCCTTAGTTGCTCTTTCCGAGACAAAGCTGGATTTTTCGGGACTAATGATCTTTGACAAGAACCGTCGAAGGCGATTAACAAGGAGTTTGCCCATCATCTTATAAATCATTGTGCATAAATTAATGGGTCAAAATCTTTAAGTCTGTTTGTGCCGTCCTTTTTGGGAATCAAGACTCGCAGAGTTTCGTTAATTTCGTGTGAAATCTTTCCTATCCTCAAAATCCGATCCACAATTTGGAATACAGATTCCCTGACATCATTCCTGCATTCCTTAGAGAATAGTGAGTGAAGACCATCAATTCCAGGTGACTTCGAATTTTCGATATTCCACATCGCTTTCTTAACTTCAGCAGGAGTTACATCTTTCATTAATTCTTCCAGCTCCTGCTGATTAAAGGATGCCTAGCTTGGGATCCATGATGGAGGATCATGTTTTACGAACTCCCAGTCTGTCGTGAATAACCGAAGAAAGAATTCATTTGTCATAACTTCCAGCTTTTAATGCTCGATAGTCTAATTGCCAACTTCATAAAAAAGACCCACAATATGTCCTTTCAACCTCCTAGCTAAGGTGGAAGCGTGAATGAATTTCGTATTTAATTCCCCATCTAAAATCCATTTTGCTCTCGCCTTAGTTGCCCATAGTTTCTCTTCTTGCTTTTGAATAATTTTTGAAGCATCTTGTAGGGCCGCCTCTCTATTAATAAGAACTTGGCTAGGGTCCAGGCGTATTCTTCTATGGATGTCCTCAATCGTTCTAGTCAGTTGCTTCTTCTTAACATGTATAATTCCAAATGTCTCCTTGTCACACAACTTCTCTTTAAAAGCTTCCAAATCTTTTTCAAAATTATGCAAATCTAATTTCCAATGTGCAACCACATATCTCTTAAAGTCTAGATGCTCTAGCCACATTGGTTGAAACTGAAACGGTCATGATTCCCTTGAACCCACTCTAAAAGAACGGTGAGTGTTAAGTAATAGAGGACAGTGGTTCAAACTATTACTTTCTAAATGGAAGACCTTTGTTTCCAGATATAGAGATCTCCATTCAATGTTAGACTTGAGCCCTATCTAATCTAAACTAAATTAAGTTTTCTCACTTTGTGGTGTGTCTAAACCATGTATATCTTGGGCCTACAAATCCTAAGTCTAGCATACAACATATATTCATGTAATCTCGACATTTACTGGCTCTAGACCGAACAATATCACGGCCTCCCCACTTTTCCTCATTTGTTAAAACTTCATTAAAATCACCAATTTGTAACCATGGACCATTAATAGTTCTTAAAGATATCACATAATTGCTGCCATAGATCTTGTCTAATTTCATAAACAGGATCTGCATAGACAGCATATATATATCACATACAATCAGAAGGAATTACCTTGATCTCGGCTAAGATCTGTTGGTGTTGAATCTGGTGGCTTTTGACTTTAGACTAGACATTGCTGCCAGAACATGGTAATACCACCACTAAAGTCCTACAGCTTCTGCACACAGCATGCCATCAAACTGTAGGAAAATTCTCGATGCTTCAACACTAGCTTGGTTCATTTTTGGCTCAGTGATAATTACCACTTGGGGATCATATCTCCTTATCAGATCTTTGAGAATATTTTGTCGTACTCTTGATCCTGCTCCTCTCGCATTCCATGCGAAAATTTTAAAAGTGTTGTGTCTCATGTTTGATGAAACTGTGTCCATCATATCAGATTGAATGAAACCACAACAGAGCTTGTACCATTCATTCAATGGTGGGTTTTCCCCCTCCCTTTGTATCTTCACCTTCCATTCGCATGGGCGAGATGGTGTTATGGCCATCGTTATAGCTACTTCTAACGCTGGTATTATGAAGGAGTTGTGTGTCACTTCCCGAGCCATGAACATATACTGTATTCTTTGAATGTTTGGCCTCCCCATCCTTGAAGCCATGAGGAATTCGGCTGTTCCCTTGCAGGTCATCTCCGCATATGCCAAAAAGTCGTCATTGGTCATAAGCTGTTTGTACATGGGCATGCGGATTCGAAGTATTGCCTTACTCCTTGCCTCGACTAGGCCTTGTTGTGTGTGTTATGTAGATTGGCTACTCCTGTGTGTGGGCATAAATGTTACCTCCATCACTCTTTTTTGTAGCCATCTTATTGTTGTCACCTCCACCCTGATTATCTCGACATATTCCCTTAAAGATAATCTCGCGGTTCTCACTCGCGAAATCCTGGAGTCTTCATGAGTCTCCAGTGGAGGATTCTGGTCTTACAGTAACGGAACCACCAGTTCAAGCTCTGCCATTAAGTCTATGCTGTCTCGCTGCCTTTTCTAGGGAAATACTTTTCTTTGGTTGATTAGTCTTTCCAAGCACAAATCCTTAATTAATATTCTCTTTATTTTCCTCTAAGAAAGCAAACTGTTCACCCAGATTTTTGTTAATATCGTGGGAAGGAATTGGTGTATTCTTTGAAGCAATATCTTCAGATATCTTTCCCTCTTCCCATATGTTTTTTTGTTAAAATTTGTGACTTTTGGGGAGATTTCTTTTCTTTAATCTACCTTTCATCTGGTTCAGTGCTAGTACCTTCTCGGTTCCCAATCGATGACTACGAATTAATGGTGTTACTTGACTTTTATCTCAACTTTTCATTAATACCTCTCTCTGCCACATATTTTTTCTGATTCTTCGCTTTCCCTCATCCTTGCACTTTAACTTCAGTCCCACCTCTTTCTTCAAAATTCTGTTCTTTCAACGCCCCATGGGCATCCGCATTCAATTCATGCTTGTCATTAAGTTTACCTTCACCATTGTCAATCATGTCTCCCTCTTTCATAAAAGCTGTGGCCTCCTCTGCCAAACATTTATTACTATCCCTAACCATCCCCTCTTTAGCATTTCCTACAGTAGCTAACACATCCACAATTATCATATACCTGAGGGAGGCCCTCATAGTAAATTTGGTGCTGAATTTTGTTAATTACTATTCTATGCTTTAATGGTTTATTAACATCCACCTAGACACATATCTAGCAAAATGATCTCTGTCCATATTAACAGTGAACAAGTCGAAGTGCAACACTAGTTCGATATTTTCTCCAATCTGTCTGATTGCCATAGAAGAAAAGAGTTCAATAGGGAGTCCTTCCATTCTGACCCAGACAGCCATCGCACTAAATTGCGATATACTTAGCTGGAAGTCTAGTTCCCATTACTTTAGAACCAGATAATATCCATCCACAAACCAGGGTCTATTTCTAATTATCCATCGAAAATCTTGTTCACAGTCTAGCACAATAATATAGAATCCAACTCCTGAATGTATAATCTTAAAATTGGTGATATTAGCCCACAATTTCTTTAATCGCAGGTTCATAGTTTTAAACCCCAAATTAGGTCCCATGACCTTCGCAAGCATTGTGTAATGCTAAGGTGCGTATAACATGTCTTTTTCAAGACTCGTGAAATTGACATAGCAAACTCCCGTATTAAGTTTTTCTTCCTCCTCCCTTATCCCTTTCGCCTCCAGATCATGCTCCATATTTTGATTAGAGTTTTCTTTTTGAAAGCAAAATTTTTCATATGCTCCAGGGATGTTGTTGAGCAAAGAGTCCTTGAAAGAGAATACACCGACCTTATCAGGTATTTGACGTTGAATGTCATATTGATTCGGATGATACGACGATTGATTCGATTCGTTATCGACTGCCAATCTTTTCCTGTTACGTTGAGAACAATCGCTCCCGATGTCCTTATCTACTCCAAACCTAGGTCAACACCCATGACTAAACCCTTTCTTTCACTTTGTTTGGAAAACAATTGTTATCTCTTCTTAATAAAGCCACAATTTGATTTTGCTGTGTTAAGCTTTTTGTTTTTCCTCATTCTTTTCTCGTCTTATCCATTTCTCCAAATGCCTAAATAAAAGGAAAAACAGGAAGAAGCAAAGCAAAATCAAGACGAAAAATATCCCATTTACATGTTTCCCAAATCTGAATAGAATGGAAATAATCTAATTGTTTAATTCAAAAATTCATCCCAAATAAAATCATTTTGATATAATACCGAAATGAGATTTTGATTTTGAATGTATTTCATAGATCAGAAGCACTTATAGTATGCTATTTTAGTGGCAACTTAACTAATTATAGGTTATTGTGATTGGAAATTCTCTATTCCAAATAAGATCTCATACATTTCTTATTTAACTATATATTATTATATATAAAAATCCTTAATATGTTAGGTTGGTGACTTGCTTTTAAAGAATGCAATTAATGCACGTTTTCCTGTTTTAAAATGCTAAATCAAATTTATAAAAAGAGCCTTGAAAACTAAAGGATTATACTTCTACCTATTTGCAAGACTAAAAAAATGTTTTTAGTTTAAAGGGTAATTCGAGGAATATAGGTGGCAAAAAAAAAAAAAATTAATCCTTAAGGTGTGGAGTCCAAAAAGAAGTATATTTACTTAATAGTTTAGATAAGAAAAGAAATACATGAAATTAAGCTTTTTGAGTGACAAAATAAAGTAAAATTATACAAAATGTCACATAAATTAAGTCTTCAAATGAAGGGGAAAAAATGGATAACCAAAAGAAGAATTTGCTTCTTTTAGATGTTTTATGCTAGTATATTAAGAAAGTATAGAAATGTGTATGTAGTTTTTATTCTCAACATAAATTATCATGCAAATTAGAGGAGATAATAATATATAGTTCAGTGACAACACTAAGTGACTAAGTTGACAAAAAGATAAGTCATGATCTATCAAAATAGAGTGATTCAAATGGTGCTACCAATGTGAGGATCGCATTGTTAGGTAATTTCTAAATACCTAGTAAGCAACTTGTAGGCTTGAGGGTATATCTTAAATTGTAGTAGCAACTGGAACCAAAACTTTTTATTATCGAAAAAAAGAAAACAAATACATTGTTTAATCACATAGTCCAAATCTTTAGTTGAACTACATTTCATAATCTAAATCAACTTTTATTAGTAGAATGTTAGAGTCCTTCTTAAGATTGCATATATGTTTTTTTATTTTAGGTTAAAGTACATCATGTGTTTATTCTTAACAATTTCGTTTAGGGTAAGAAGTGGATAATTCTATTTTGTAATATGAAGAGTGAAAAAATAAATAAAAATAAAAATGCATGCATACAGGAGTACATGGTTGCTCTTTAAGTTAAGTAGTGAGACAATACGAAAGACCCAAATGCCCTTACATCTTCTTTAGTATCTAGTGGCAACATGATTTAAATACTGTTACAACTGGGTATTTCTTAACTTGTTGAGTCAACCAAAGCTTCACTGTTAGCTGAAATATCTTTAGACTTCTTCTAATCAATTGATGAAGGGCATTATCAAATTAACTTGGCCTCTAATCAATGGAATGTGATCCATAATCAAGCAAAGCCTATATGAGTTTTTAATTCCAATAGTTTCCTATTTTTTCTTGGAGTTTCTAATATTATGTGGACAAATTGAAAACTTGCTTGCTACTTTATGATAAGCTTATAGATAATGATTTTAGGTGAATTACTTTGATGCACCTCACATCATAGTACCTAGGAAAACACTTTTGGAGCTTAGTAAAACTAGTTTAAAAATTTGTAAAATATTTAAGAACCAATGCAATTCTCTTATACTTTCTTTTTATTTTTGTTATTATGAATTCTTATCCTCTTTCACTCATGTTTTCTTAACAATGTATTAGGAATTGATTAATGGATTCTTAATTCAAGTTTTACTCATGCCCAAAGTGGGATTGGTTTGCCCTGTACACAAAGCAACTAAAGGTAAGAATATTACTAATAGTTATGGTATAACTTATGAGGCAATGAGTGTAGATACAGTGAGGATGAAGATGCATTACGGAGTATCACAACATTGTCATATGAAAGATGTATTCCAGACCTAAGGAAAAATCTTATATTACTTGGTATTTTAGGAATTTATGGTTATAAATGTGTTGTTGCAACAAGAAACATTAGAATCTTTTAAGGATGCTTGTTGTGAGAAAGGCATATGTAGCTTCAACATAAGAGTGAGAAGGGCATGTTGTTGCTGATTAGAAAATAACATTGCATTTTCATATCTTTCCCTTAAGTTTAGACACCGATAATGTCCTTTTATCATGTTTCAAGGTTAAAATCCAAAAGAAATCAAGCCATATGGAGGAAGCAAGCACAAAACAAAGTTTTCAATATTTGGAACTCAATTAGGAAGAAAATAAACCTCTATCCACACTTAGACTTTCATTACAGAGAAGTGTGAGCCATGTTCATGGATGGCTTGCGAAAGAAAACCTTATCAAAGAGAAAATTTATTCAAAAAACTGCACCATGATGTTAGAATGAAATATTTCAATCAAACAAGATGATACTTTGTGCAACAATGTATCTAAGGAGTAATTTCATTTGAAAGAACACTTTGTTTAATCGAAATTTTCATCATTGCAAATTAACCATTGATATAAATAGCCTCCTAAAACTCTTAATAGTATATCACTTGTCCATTTTTTTCTCTCTTTATAGCTTATTATATACCTGTCAAGCCCTATTTTGGTTTGCTTAATTTAACTTATGTTAAGTTCAACCCGCTTAATATAAATTACTTGACATTAAATTAAGAAAATATTTTTCAAAAAAATTTGAAGTCGCCAACCAATTCAACTGGTAAAAAATGAAATTAGGGTTTTTGGGCGGGAAAACCCTAATTTGACCACTAATCTATGGATATGCTAAAAATAATTGATTTTTAGAAAATTAAATGAGAGAAAACCAAGTTAGAGAGTTAATCTATTAAGACTAAGTCACCATGTAAAAAACTAAAGAAAAATTAGGTTTTTGTTTTTATAATTTCCTAAAAATACTAAAATATATCTAAATATGCAAAAGATAACTAAAGTGAATTTTTTATTTTTTTTTATATTACGAAAGTTCACGAAAAAGGGAAAAAAGTTTTTTATATTTTATACGTTATCTTAAAAGTGCCTACGTACTCGCTAGTCGGGATTAAAACGGCCGTAGTTCTCTTTTTATAAAATATTTTGTGGGTGGATTCCTTTTATTTTGAAAATCAAGCTGAGTTTACTTTTATTTAATAATTCATTATTTAAAAAAAAAAACTAAGAAATCTAATTTCACGAATATGAGAAAACCCTAACTAACTAAATCTTTTTTTCAAAAACGTTGGTGTAGATACCTAATTTTTGCCCTTTTATAGTCCTAATTTTTATTTTTTTATTTTTACAAAAAGGGTCCTAATTTAAAAATAAAAATAACAAAAAAATTAATAAAAGATAAAAATAAAAAAAATTAACAAATGATGAAAATACCAAAAAAAAATAATAATAATAAGAAAAGAAAAAAATTATTATAAGGAGTTTTGTAGATTTTTAGGAAGTAACTTATATTAGGAATAAATAGTTTTAATTTTAGTTTAGTTAAAAAAAATTTATTTTAGGGAACCGAGTATTTTAAGTACAACTTAATTGTACTAAATGTCAAGACATAAGCCAACGGCCTAACGGATAAGTATTGTGGTATTTGGATTGAATTTAATTTGAGGTCTTGAGTTCAAGTCTTTACAGGCATCTATGTCTTTATTTTTCTATCTTTGCAAAAGCGAGATGAAAACGGGATTCATATCTAATTAAATCATTTGAATTTAATTTGATCTTATTAAATTAGATTTAAATTAATTTAAATCTAGTTTAATTGTTATCGAATCAGATACAATAGATATAACTAGATATAATTTAATTTGGACCTTAAAAACACACATCAAGGAAAGACAGGACACACATCCATCAACTAAAAAGGCCAACCCCCTGCTGACCACCCATCCGTTCACAGTAGCAAAATAGAAACTCCAAACACAACCAGTCAACAATCCACTTTCGGACGACAAAAAAACAAAAACTCCATACATACGCGCTGCAGACCACGTACGGATCATCAACACTGACCCTCACACCACGCCGACAACACACACACAGCACCTGACTCCTTGTAAGTCGCAACCATGCCAACAGCACATACACAACACTGACCCTCACACCATGCCGACAGTACACATACACGCTGATCAAGTTCTCTCCTAACAATAGCCTACTGCAGCATTGATCCGCATAACCCATGGCAACAAGACAGTAGTGAACAGGACAGCAACACAGCGAACAGCAGCGAACAGGATAGCAGTAAGGCGAATAACAATAGGCGGACAGCAGCAAGGCAAACAGCAGTAAAACGGATAGCAGTGAACAGGACAACAGCACAGTGGACAGCAACAAATAGGACAGCAACAAGGCGAACAGCAGTAAATAGGATAGCAGCAAGGCAGACAGCAGCGAAGCAAACTCAGACAAAACTCCGACACTAGTAGCCACATGCAACAGCAACTTCGTTATACGCCGGCCATCGTCCTTCACCATGTAATCAAGAAGTTCAGGTCCGTTTCTTTTCAGTTTTGAAATTGTTTGTTTAATTGTTTATTTATTATTGTTATATTATTATTATTTAGATCTTTAGTTATTGAATATAATATATACGAATATGAACATATTAATTTTAGGAGATTTTATTCTTAGTCTTTTATATATAGATAATTGTTTAATAATAATAATATATGTATATGTATATATTAATTTAGGTATTGTTCTTTTAACATTAGTTTTCTTGATTAGATAAATTAAGTATTGATTTAAGTGAATGTATATTCTATTTTAGCTCAAGAGTTGTTAGGATTAGTTATTTTTGTTAAGATTTGATCTTGTTCAAGGATTTGTTATATAGAAAGTTTTTTTTTTAAATAAAATTTAATAAAAAAAATCCTTTTTTAAATTTTAGGACTTTTAGCGAAATTTTTTTTATAAAACAATAACATTCAAGAGTTAAGACCCCTTTAGATTTTTTTTTTAAATAAACCAAATAAATCAAAAACATAAACTCGGGCAGTTTTTAAAATTAAAATAAATCAATACATTAAAGATTTTTCGAAAGAACTACATTTGTCTGATCCTGACTAGTGGGTATGTAGGCACTTTCGGGACGATGATAAAATTCGTGATATTGAGTTCTACACTTTAGAAATGAACATTGATATTGTATAAGCCTCTGGTTCTTCTATGTCAGCTTTGATCATAAGCATTTGGAATTCTATGATATAGTCATTGATAGGTCGGCTTCCTTAGCAGAGCTCCTATAACTTGGCAAACATATCCTGTAAGTATGTTTTAGGCACAAATCTACCTCTTAACAACCTTTTCATCTTGTTCTAAGTCTTAACACCTCGTCTCCCATCTTTAGCTTTGGCGGCATTCAAGTTCTTCCATGACATGGTAGCGTATCCAGTAAATTCCAACGTAGCAAGTTAGACTTTGACCGCATCCTCATACCCATAACACTCAAATACTTTCTCAACCTTCTCTTCTCACTCCAAGTATTCATCTACATCTCCACTTCCACTAAAGGGCGGGATTTGCACCTTAACATTGTCTAACCCTCGAGGAACTTGACATCTTTGTCCTTTCATTTGGTAATAATCAACTTCTTCTTCATAAAATTCTTCGACATCTAACTCCTCATTATCTTCCCCAATCTCCTCTAACTCCAGTCTTCGTTTAGCAGCTCTTCTAGCTCGAGGGGATTGAATTAGGTGATTGGTTCGATTGCCTTGGACATAGTATCTTTCAGGGGCGCCATCCTGTGGGTTTTGTTGCTATACACCTTGGGGTTGTTGCCAATTAATTTGCATTGTGGTGACTAGACTCTCAACGAGGTTCGTGAGTTTATCAAGCTTATTATCAGCAGACCTTAGGGTGTTATTATCATTATGACTACGACCAGGTTGAGCATTACTATCTTGGTCACCAATAACTCCCTAAATACTTGAATTTAACATAGCGTAATACCTTTTCGAACAGATTAACAAACTTGCTCTATAGTCGCAATGGAAAACAGAGTAAAATAGAGTATCAATGAAACCATACTTACGAACACATACGACACATTGCAGTAGCTACAAAAGGAATACAGCAGCCGTAAACAATAAGGCGAACAAAACTCTACTGCAACTTCATATACTTCCTTACAGAGCCGTACTCTAATACTAGCGAAGTTGATGCGTCTTCGAGGTCGGATACACAGAGGAGCACCACAACAAATGAACCAAAATAAACAAGAAAAAGGTTAGCAAAGTCTAAATAGCTACCGAATGGATATGACGAACCACTTGATCCTACTCAGCCAATAATCTGCCAGATGTGACACACCAGTCTGAACTGAAGGGTCACTCATTACTACTCCTTACTAAAGAGAATAGATAAGAGTTAAATAATAGTGAGAACACTAAGGTTGCTCAAAGAGAATAATTCTGTATTGAAAGTTGGATGATTCCTTGCGTACAAGGAAAGTGGGAGTTTATATACTTACCTACTAGGGTTATTTTACATGTATGAAAAGACAAAAGGATATTTTATAATTACGTTACATTAATCATACTAAAAAGGGGTAAAAAGGACAAAGAATATCTAGTACAAAAAAGAAAGAATTATTCTGGAATGTTGTGTCAGAAGGTACATATCACTTGATGGCTATACGGTAAGAGTATGATATACAGGAAAAAATAAGGAGTGTTAAGAGTCAGGGGTCGACTTGATCTAGATTAGGTCAGGAGTCAATCAGCTTGGTAAAAAGGTCAGCTGTCTTAAAGTTAGACGCTAGTGGACTAGGTTGGTAGCTCGACTCGACTAGTTTGGGGCTATCTTCTAGATTAGGACTTCATTATTGGGCAAAAGCATGTTGGAAACACGTAAGGATCTAACAGACAGGTTAGCAGGAGGTCGGATTGAGATATGAGTCTTCGTCTTAGCTATGGCTTAGAGCTAGTATTTTTCATACGAGCCCTTGAAGTCCTCTAGCTCGGCTTCATGTAATCGGTCTAGGGGGTTGATTTCTATCTCCTATCGACCTGTCACTCAAATCGGGGCACAAAATTTTTTAGTTATTTCTAGAAAACTCTTTGGAGAAGACTTAGGACTACACTCATATTCAACTCCAATAGCTACCTTCAAATAGATGGCCAAACTAAAGTGGTGAATAGGATACTAGGAAATCTGCTCAAAGTTGTTGTAGGAAAGAACTTATGAGATACTAGGTAATCTGCTCAAAGCTGTTTTGGAAAAGAATTTAAGGGATTGGGATCTGTGGCTACTAGTTGTGGAGTTTGCTTACAACCGAACTGTTCATAACACTACTGGGAAGACCCCAATCGAGATCGTCTATGGCCTTAACCCTACAATTCCCCTAGATATGATCAATGTTGTAGCAACCACTGAAGAAAGTCAAATTGGAGTTGATTGAGCCCAAAAATTGTATGAACTACACCAATCTATTACGAGGAAGATCGCCAAGTTCAATAAGAGACAACAAGAGATTGGCAATCGAAGCTACTGAACTATTTCTTTCCAACTAGGGGACTTAGTATAGATTCACTTCAGCTAAGAGTGATTTCCGCACTTAAGAAAAAGCAAACTATCTCCTCTAGCTGACAGTTCATTTAAGGTCCTAAAGAAGATTAATTGCAACACCTACCAGATCGAGTTGCCTGATGACTATGGTGTCTCTTCTACTTTCAATGTGTCTAATCTGATTTCCTATCGACCAAAAGAAGACCCTATGAGCACCTTAGAAGAACAAGCAGAAACCGCTTCAGATTTGAGGACAAATCTCTTCAACCCCCAAGCAGATGATAGGAATTAACCCCCTGGACTGATCACAAGAAGCCAAGTTAGAGGACTTCAAGGGCTCGCACAGAAAATACTATCCCTAAGCCATAGCCGAGATAGGGACTCCTATCCTGATCTGACCTCCTACCGACTTGTCTCTCAAATCCTTATGTATGTCCAACATGCTCTTACCCAACAACAAAGTCCTAATCTAGAAGATAGCCCTGAATTAGCCAAGTCGAGCTATCGACTTGACCCATTGGTGTTTAACTTCAAGACAGCGAACCTTTTTGCCAAGCTAATTGACTCCCAACCTGATCTAGATCAGGTCGGCCCCTAACTCCCAACACTTCTTACTTTTGCCTATGTATCATACTCTTGATACACATCCATCAAGTGACACGTACCTTCTAATACAACATTCCAGAATAATTCTTTATTTTTTGTACTGGATATTCTTTGTCCTTTTTACCCCTTTTTTAGTATGATTAATGTAATATAATTGTAAAATACCCTTTTGTCTTTTCATACGGGTAAAATAACCTTAGTAGGCAAGTATATAAACCCCTACTTTCCTTATACGTAAGGAATCATTTAACTTTCTATACAAAATTATTCTCTTTGAGCAACTTATTGTTCTCACTATTATTTAATTCTTATCTATTCCCTTTAGCAAGGAGTAGTAGCGAGTGACCTTTTAGTTCGGACCAATGTATCACATTTAACGGATTGTTGGCTGAGTAGGATTGAGTGGTATGTCATTTCTATTTAGCAGCTGCTCGAACTTTGCTAACCTTTTTCTTGTTTATTTTAGTTTGTTCGTTGTAGTGCTCCTCCATGTGTCTGACCTCGGAGAAGCATCACTTTTTGCTTGTATCTTACTCAAAACCATCCTTAGATGCCTCTCATGATCTTCTTTGCTTTTAGATTATATCAAAATGTCATCTACAAAGAAAACCATAAAATTGTCTAAGAAGTCTCTGAACACTCTATTCATAAGATCCATAAATGCCACTAGTGCATTGGTTAGGCCAAATGGCATTACTGGGAACTTGTACAAACCTAGTGAGTTTTAAAAGCAATCTTCGAAACATCCTCTTCCCTAATCTGTAACTAGTGGTATCTTGATCTTAAGTCAATTTTAGAGAATAACTAAGCTCCCAGCAACTAATCAAACATGTCATCAAACCTAAGGAGAGGACATCTGTTCTTTATAGTTACTTTATTTAGCTCTCTCTAATCAATGCACAACCTCATGCTATTGTCTTTCTTTTTAATAAAAAGCACAAGTGCACCTAAGTGATACACTTGTCCTAATAAAACCCTTCTACTGTAGCTCTTCTAACTAAGTCTTCAATTCTACTAACTCTATTAGAGCCATTCTATATGCAGGTTTTGAAATCAGTTTAGTACCTAGCACTAGATCGATATTGAACTTGATTTCTTTAGTGGGTGGCAAGCTTGGCATGTCTTATTAGAACACATCCCGAAACTCATTCACTATCGGGGACCTCTTCAATGTTCTTCTGTTTACTCACCTGTAAAGTTATGGTAGCCAACCTACCCTTACCCTACAATTCATAAGTGGGAACACTCGCTAACCTTTGCCTTTTAAGCTTTAAAGAGAACTACTCTCTACCTAGAGGATCAAAATACACCACCATATTATGGTAATCTATAATGGTATGGTACTTGGACAACCAATTTACTCCAAGTATCACATTGAAATCCATCATATATAGAAGCCATAAATCTACAGGCAACACTCTCCCTTGTACTTCTATGTACACCTCCCTACAAAGCCAATCCAATACTACTACTATTCCTAAAGGAGTATTAATACTCAAGACATCATACATCAACTCAGGTTTTTAATCACATATATGCATAAACACTTTAGATATGCTCAATACTTTTGGCCCTCTCCAAAATGTTAGCATAATTAGTCAACTGAAAATACCCTACCTCATATTATAAGTCAACCTTTAACCCTATCAGGAAATGGCGAGGTCGGGACCTATCATTAGCCTTGATAGGCTTTAACAAAAACTAACTTTAGCAGTTCAGTGCCGCCTCATACTCAACAAAAAATCTATTGCCCTATTGGAAATTGTAACAAGTAGTTTCCATAGCATCCCTCATACTGTTTGGGAAATACTCATTATAAAATAGTTCCTAAAACCTTTATCAATCAACTACTCCTTTTTCTAGTCTGCATTCTCCTTTCCACCAATATACAGTTATTCCTTTCAACATATAGGTGGTATAACTTACCTTATGATCTTTTGGTACCCCGAAAGTTAAAAGATTTTCTTAATGTCCTTTAACTAGTGATGTACCTTTATTAACTCTTCTTTCTTAGGGTTGAAAGGGTACACTTGCCTAGTGAAATTGTCTAAGGAGAAATGCTCCTACTGTCTTCTACCCATAACCCTTAACATATGATTCATATTTTGAAGTAACTACACACCATTAATCTACACTTACCCTGGTTGTAGAACTAGGCCATCCTATACTAGATAGCTTCATGGCATGGCTGTCTACCTTATCTAGCAAACTCTACTAATGGGAGTTGCCTACTTTGAAACTAACCCCTCCATTTCTTTCCATAGGGGCATCTTAACCTTTACCAACATTGCCATTAAAAGCAAGGTTTCTCTTAAGTAGCATTCTACAAGATACAAAGAGATAAGAAAGATAAATAACTAAGATCAAAGGAAAGGAAGATAGACACAAAGTAGAATAGATCACTTCATAAGATAACAAATTCTAAGAAAACCAAAAAAGACTTAAAATGTTTGGCTAACACTTAATTCACATTCTCTCCCTATTCTTAACTCAAGTCTTTCTTTACATTGTGTTCAAAATGAGGGAATGAAAGGGGGAGGGTAGGAAAGTAAAGGGAATCAATTCCATTCCCTTGTTTATTTGATAAATGAATTATAGGAGGGAGGGAAAGTTAGTGGAATTAATTCCCTTTGTCCCACCAAATTTTGATTACACCAAATATAGAGGGAATAAGGAGAGAAGGAAGGGAAAAACTATGAAATTACATATTTATCCTCTACTTTTTTCCCACCAATAACATAATGTATTATATTTTATGGGTAGAAGAGTAATTACATATTATCTTATTTTATCTTTATTAATCATTAACATTCCTCCCACTTTTCTTTCTTCCTTTATCCAAACACATTAGAAGGAAATAAATCTTGTATAATTCCTTCTCTTCATTTACATTCCTCCTACTTTCTTTCTTTCCTATTTCCTTACCTCATTCTAAACACAATATTAGTGATCCTTCTCTTAGGTGTTCTATAAATCCATAAACCTAAGCTCTAGTACCACTTAATATGTAACACCCTAACTCAACATGCCATAGACCGCCACATATCCTTAGTCTTCTATTAACACGTTAGGCTATGTTTTAGAATCTATAATCTCTAAAATACATTGAAATAACGACCATTGACTTTAATAATTATCAACTCCATCACAAATACATCAAGTCTCCAAAATAAGTCCTCATAAAAGTAATTAAAAACTATCCAACATTTGGGAGTCTCTTCAATATAACATGAAAATAAAATTAAATATCATCTCATAAACAAATGTTAAACCAACATCGGTTCATTAACTCCTAAGGCTAATAATAATCATAATAATAACAATAATAAATTTCAACATAACTGTCTTCTTTGTAAAAACTTTCTCCTAAATCCTCATAATTGTCATGACCTTCATAATTAGTTGGATAATTGTAACTAATAAGATCTCCATTACTAACATCTTGATGTACAACTGTAGGAAAAAGAAAAGTGAGCCAAAGCTTAGTACGTAACACATAATTGCATGTGCATGAGCAATCTTATACAATATAAACACATGCATTTAAATGTAGACAACTAAAGCGCACACATTATTTTAATTATTTTTAAATTAGCCAAATGCACATTTCATAATAAAGGTTCTCATAAACCCCATTACAACATAAACTAGCTTAACATCTTTGTGATTGGGCATGTCCTTTTGGGCTCCTATACAACCTATAGTAGGCGTTGCTCTTTAGGCCCCTCTATAATCTTATGTTAGGTATGTCACCTCGGCCCCCAAGCAAGACTCTACTAGAGATAATGTGTCACAAGGATCATTAAGATTACTCCCTAAGGATCTACCACTCCAAGTCCCTAGACTGAGCCATGTATAAACAACAAGAAAGATTTAAGCTGGATAAATTGTTAGTCCTTTTGACATTTATATAAGTATATAAATTAGCTTAGCATGTACAAGCAACACATGGTGTCACATATTTAGAGTTTAAGGGAAGAACTTGACTAATTCTAGCTTAGAAGAGTAACCTGTAACGAAAAAACAAATAACAGTTGTTTTAGGAACAATCTGTAACTTGTTATAGGTTTCCTAAAGATTTTAAACTAAAACCATAGGCCTAGTTAAACCAAATTTAGGTTAAGAAGATGGAACAAGGCAATAGTAAGGACCGTGCAATCCTAACCAATATCCAACAGATAATTTTATGCCCTTGACCAAGGTTGTATACCTCGAGCATACTCCTCTTTAAAATTCCATGGTCTTGGATTACAGTTGTGTACCTTAACCGTAATCTACTTGTCTTGAATTTTCTCAAATTTCTTGCATCTAAAATTTTAAGAGAGGAACACGATTTGGGACCACACCCATGGTTCCTAGCTATGTTCTTACCTCTTGATTCTTCTTCTCTCCTTTCTCTAAGGACAACATTCCCCAACCTTAGATTTAACCTCCAAATCAATAATTTAACCTACCACACCATGTATTGCTACTCCAAAATAGAAATTCTTGCCTCCATAACTTCTCATAACGACCAAAATCAATAATTCACAAAAGGGTCAAGATTACAAGGGGATGAAAACATTACTTTGCATTGTTGAACCCTAGAGAGAGAGTTCCTTAGAAATCTTTCTCTACAATCAATTATCAACACCTTCAAGAGCAACAACCGAGTTTTTAGATTTAATCTTAGTTTTCACAATAAACCGGAAACCACTAACTATTATAAAAGATTTGGGGTAGCATTTAGTCTTGCGCAATAACTCTACCACCAAAGCTTCTCTCTTACAATAATGAAAAGATCATAATCAATACTATGATTCAATGAATTCTTACCTTACTGTTTGGGGTTCGCATTGTTCATTGCAAGAGCACCTTGCTCTATAACACAATAAAAACTTTGTGAGTGTTTTTCTTAAAAGAGGAGTGATTTGTTGTAGAGCTAGGTTAGGAACTTTTAATATTCCCAACACCCCCATTGACTCTTTTATTATTTACTTATCTCTAAATAGCAATAATAACCCCCTATTTTATTATTCCATAATTTTATTTCTTTGTATTTTATTTTTTGCCTAAGTGTTACATAACTTTTCTAAACAATATATCATTTTACATATAAATGTAAAAAGACCATCATAAAACCAATATTTTAATTATATTTAGTATTCATCATACCATATTTAAAGCATTATTATGAATTTATATTGTTAACATACTAATTATCATATTCATTTGAGTAAATCCATTATTTTGATAAAATATACACATTCTAAATTGAATCTACGCTAAGCACAAGATTTTAGCTAGTTATTTAATTATAATGAATAAAAAGAAAAAGTTCACATAACTGAGTTCCATATACTTCTATCTATTTCTTTTGAGTAGATATCTTCCCAAATATGCAAACATTTCAAACTTAAGGTTCCACTTCTTAATGCTCACATATCTAACTAAGGGTAGATCATTCAAGTCTTATGAAAGCACTTGTGGAAATAATTGTGCAAGCTTGGGATGTTTGTTTTGTATAAATCTTTTCCTTCTAATGTAGTTTAATGCAATCAATTGTTGTTCAATTTTAGATATAATTTAGTGATGATATGTTTATTGTTTAGTTGTTGTAATTTCATAGTACAGAATTGGATAAAACTTTTTGTCCTTTATTTGGTTTACATAATTGATTGTGGTACTAAACAAAAGCTTAAAAATTTATAGAGATATTTGATAGTACAAAAATTTATTTCACATAATACAAAATAAATATATCTTTAAAATTTCAAAAATAACTGCATACTAAATTCTTAGTCATAATATTGAGCTTTATTATAATTTACATTATGAATAATCAAGTATTTTAATTTTCTTTTAATTTTTCAATCATGAAAATTTATATTCAATACTGTGCATACCAAACATGTTATGATAAAATCGTATTATCGTGTATTCCTTTTCTTATGCTGTTTAATTCTCCATGTATTATCTAATTCTAGCAAGCAAATGCTACCAAAGGTTGCATATTACCTAATAAAGCTATTGAATAATAGAGGGATGGTACTCACAAATGATATTGAGTGATTGGATGGGGTAGATAAGGAAGTTGCTATGTTCCTTGTGGAAATAGTCTTCATTTTAATCTTTTTAGTTTAGGTAGGAATTTAAACAAACTTATGACATGATTGTGATATCATCAACTATTTTGTATTCTCAACCATTTAATTATACATAACAACAATTTTAAAGATAAATAGAGAAAAATTAAGAGAATGTAAATAGAAAGGATCCAAATCTCATTTAATATTTGGCTATCAGTTTCTAAGGTCCATTATTAATAGGGATGTTTATTGAATTAGATCGAATTGGATTGAAAAATGTGGTTTATTTTACTTTACCACTTGGGTAGTTCGATCTTTGAATCGTTTAAAGTTGTTTAATTCAATATCCTGTATGAACTAAATAAATCAAAACGAACTAGAGTACTTAAGTAAAAGGAAAACATTTCTAATTGCCTTTTATATTATTAATTTTATTTTGATTAAATTATTATACTTTATACTCATTCAATCTAAATCATTAGATTTTAATACTCTGACATTTATATATATTCATATATAGTTGTGTCAATGGCAAAAATTATTTGCATTTCTTTTGATAATAAAGTATGATTGAGAAGTAAAAAGGTAACTTAAATGCAAATAAAAATAAAATATATCAAGGTATAGCCATACAAAAGATGATAAATTACAAAAAGAAAAGTAATAATAATAATTACATGAAAATAAATGGGTTGAAACTGGGGTTATGAACCAAACAATAAACATGTTTTGATTTCAACTCAACCTCCTAATTGAATTGAACCAATTTTGTTCAACACCCGTTGTTAATGTTTACATTGGAAGTAGTGTAGATTATATAAAACCTATCTTTTTTCTTTTAATAAATTGATCATTTTTTTTTTATTTATGACTTAATATTCTACAAGTACGTTAAACTGGTCCCTTATTACACATTCAATATATCATTATATCCTCATTAATGGATTCATTCATTTGGAAAATAAAAAATGGCTTATTGGTATTCATTTACCGCTTAGATTGATGAATGTTGAATAATGATGAATTAAAATTGACATTTGACAAGTTTTTATTGACTAAATGTTCGTGGTTTCAAACTAAAATACTATTGACTATTTGTAAAATCTGGTACATGTTAGATCTTTAGCTGTGCTTGTAATGCAGTTATGATATGAGAATAAACAGCAAAGTTTTCATTGGAAATGTTATAAGATGCTATGAAAAGAGAGGTAGTGGGCGAATAACAACTCCACGTGGGACGATTTTAATCAAAGGAACCGTGTATACAGAATTTCTATTTATCCTAATCAATTAGATAGCATTATTGTATGTCTTTTCCTACTTATGTTTCTTATTTGTCCAAATGGGCGGATTTTTCTCGTCAGTTTTTGTCCTGGAGTAATTGACGTTGGCACAGACACATTGCCTATGTTTGATATTTTAGTTGAAAGCGAATGATGGAACAGTTTTGGCGTGTCAACTTGGCTGTGCCATTGGAGACGCATTTCCTGATACTAATGATAATAATCATAATTATAATTGGCATAGGTCTTTGATTTATTGACACAATTCAATAATTCATCCTTGTGACAGGTGTCAAGTTGGCATCCATCTAAATGGGAAACACAACCATTTTCTTCCCTCTAAGCAGTTGGGAGTCGCTATCGACTACAATCATCATTTGCCATTTGTCACTCTTATTGCTGGAAAAAGATCTCATACTGCAGCACATGCACGTAAGCTAAAGTAAAGACAAATGGCAATCATCTATGAATGCATGTTAAGAGAAGGTTTTCAACTGCCACCGTACATTGGCTTATAATTGAATCGGCTCAAAGATTGAATTTATTTCTAAATTTGAGTCCCAAGGGAAATTCTTACCTAGACACCATATTGCCATATATTTTTAGGCACTGGTAATCAATAGGCTTCCGTGATAATTCACAAGTTTGAGCTACTTTATTCTATTAGGCTCGCGAGTCATTAATTTTTAATTATAACTTCAATAAGTTAAAATTGCTTATAGGAACTTAAGTTACCAATAGGGCTTATCGCAGTTCAAAGAATGGGTCCTTTAAAATATATTCAGTCACAGTAGCTTTATAAAGTTGCTCTTCGGATATTACTCACCAGAAACGTTTCCCTTGATGTGATGCACAAGTGAAGAATTAAGATCCATTCGCTACTAATCTTATCTTGAGTTGCTAAACAAGATTAGATAAGAGTATGGTGTAACTTGAGGAAAGATTTCTTTTAAGAAAACAAAAAGGGGAATGTTCATTAATTTGACAAGATTCTAGCTACAAGGCAATGGGAATTTTTATAATAAGTCCCTAGGATAACATTAGTATTCATGAAATTACAAAAAGGATAATACAAGGATAAATGAATCTAGTATGTGCTAAAAAGGGTAAATAACACAAATAAACAAAAAGGAAGATAGTATAATATCTTAAAAGTGAAAACATATGGTGTATTTGCTATTGGTTTCATACACTAGTATGGAGGATTGTTGGACAAGCTACTCAAAGGGTGAAAACAAGTCGTTAGGTAAAAGTTTGGGTCATGTTGAGGTGATCTTATATGGAGGAAGGCTTGGTTAGCAATTGAAGATATTGGATAAGGACCTCGGTATCAGGGAGGTCAACATCAGGATGTTTAACAATATAGAGTAAGATAAAACTATGCTGAACACAAACAGAGTTCAACCATGGGTCTTCTTATAAACACCCTATTTTTATTATCATTTCTTTTAATTTTAGTCTTTTTTTATTTTTTGGGCCATGTTTACAAAAAATTAAAAACATTTTAAAAAATTGAAAAAAACCAAAATATTGAAAAATTGGAAAAAAAAACCAAAAAAATTGAAAATTGAAAATTGAAAAAAATACAAAGTATCAAGAATGTCCAAGTCAAGTTAGTAAGTTGTTTAAAGTTGAGTCGGGTAAAGTTTAAAGTATACATACAATTTAATAAATTCAAAATCTTTAAAAAGTAGGCTCTATTAGAAAAAAAAAAAACATTTTTTCTAAGAAGGTCTAGTGAAATTTAAACTAACAAAAGTGGGCCTTGGTCCAATTTTAAGTATTTTTAACTAGACTAATTAAAGATAAGATTTGAGATTTATTAGATTTTAAAAAATGGTGTTGAAAAATTTCTAGCATATATATTTTAGGCCATTTAAATGTGTTTAGATCATTATAAAATAAGTCAGAGCAAATTGGGCTTGGGTTTGAAAAAAAAAATTAAAATTTGGACCTAGGTGTAATAACTTAATAGCTATTTAAATTCAAATATGTTTGAGGAAATAAGCTCAGCTCTAATAGGTGGACACGTGTGCATTGACTAAGAGGTTTTGGGATTGATCCATGCAGGGGATGCTGGCAAATTTTTTGCTCTAAGTCCCTACTTCTTTATCATTCATTAGTCACGAAAATGGAGGAGAGGATAACATTGAATCTTGCTAAATCTTCATTTTTCTATCAGGATTTGGAATAAATCTTAGTAAATCATTAGTCAAACATCAAAATTTTATAGAGATTAAGGAAAATCTTAGTAAAAAAGGATTTAGATAAATGAAGATACATCCAATTCATGATGTGTGTTAATCCTAAAGAAACAACAGCAAGATTTGATTTTTTTTTTTTTCAAATAAAACTTTTTGGGATTGATTGATATGGGATGATCTAAATCTTTCATCCATTCGACCAGAATACCCCATCCTTGACCTTTTCTCACACACACCGAATGTCCCAGTTCTAATCACCCCATCCTCATAGAACTTACTCTCTTTGCTATACCCTTTCCCCAGCTATCTAACATACACAAACATATATAGCCCATACAACCATGCCTCCTTTGAACTAAACCCCAAAACCATCGTACGCTCTAATCTACGTACAGCAACATACAACAGCAATAATCAATAGTTAGTGACCAACATATGACCAAAGATCCACCAATGCACGATGGCACTCACCATCAACCCACTATCAAATATACATACGACCACCAATCCCCAATCCCCTCTCTTCCACATCCTCTACCATAATGATAGCCAATATCCACACTCCATCCATGCTCAACCCCTAATCTTCGATCCTTAACCATCAATTGAACCCAATGAAACCCCATGCTACCTTTAATCTCCACACCAACGAATAGCAACCAACACCTAAACCTTATACACTCACTCACAAACTTGACACCAACTCTCTCTCACTCGTTGCTATGCCCATATGACCAACATAGAGCTTAACCACAACGACAACTAATTGACGATCAAAATGTCACATCCTTGTATAGTACAAGATGTCCCATCACATAAGTAAACATATTATAAATAAACTCAATTATAACAAAAAAAAACTTCATTATATGCATGACACTTAAACAAGTTCAACTATAGGATTTTAATTACAAATATTTACTTCATTTACAAACATAAAAAACTTAAACATTAAACTTAAGTTAAACTTCTAAGTCTTCGTTGTACTTGTTTAGTTATACTTTTACTTTCAAAATGGCTGACTCTATCTAGCACTCTTTAAAAGTCCATCCCAATTGCTAGTGATGCCCTAAAAAGTTACATTGTAACTTGAAGAGAGAAAACTTATCCCTTTAACTATTGTTGAGCTGAATGAGAGTGAAAAAAAAAAAAAAAAAGAAGATAAGAGAAAAGTTGCATCCTAAGTTTGTTTGGTATTTATAGAAAATAAATCAAAATCAGATGGGAAATCGAACACTTACCGACCTATGATGCTTCAGTTACCCTCTAGCCACCAGGGTATGTTGACCTACCTTATTTATACCCCAAAAGCTTAAGTCTAAAGCCTTGCAATGTCAAGTTATGCGTAGCTATTAAAACCCTCAATCCTTCGTCTTTTTATATGAATTTTCCAAATTTTTTTGTAAAATTTGTGTGTTTGCCTTCTAGATGACATTCCTGTTGTTTGAGTGACCAAAAATGAGCAAGAATGAAGTTTCAATTCTTTTGTGCAATGCTTAAGCAGTAAAGTAGGGAAAATGAATGACAAGTGTCAATTTTATGGATTATTTGGTGTTTTTGCACTTGATTTATGTCATTTGCTTTTGTCAATTCACAAATCTAGCTGTCCTACTACTTGTGAGATATGCCCTACTGTTAAATTAATTAATTACAATTTTTAGTAATTATTTGGTATATTTATTAATATATTTACGTATTGAATATATAATGTATATACTATATGACTATAAATTCACGTTATATGTCATCTAGCCCTTAAATATTATTTTTATAATTTAAATAGTTTATCTCTAATGACTCATTATATTTTGAGACTCAAATATCGAGCTCCCCATAAAAAGCAAACGTAACTAATAAAAGTAGGTTTTATTAAAATTAAATATTATATATATGTTGTTTTGAGAAATTGATCATACTAGCATTCTTTATCTAACTTTTATGACCTTATATTAAAATTGAGCTCAATTCAAGCAAAATTGTCCTCATTTCGAACACCCTAAACGTCCTAACTCGAATTGGTTAGTTTAGTAGCTAGAGTACTTAATCAACTAGTGTCTCACATTATACTCTCCTTACAAAAAGTTTCATCCTCAAAACTTACTTATATAATAGGTTAATTCGTCAATCTAGAATTCTAACTAACTACAAATAACTTATTAGAATCAATATACTAACCTTAAGTAAATAGTTAAGGGTATTGAATCGTCATGTGATTTGTAGATTCCCACATTACCTCGTTTACAATGTGTTAACTCCACAATACTTTAACACATTCAATATTGTGATTCCTTAATCTCTATATTTTGGTATCTAAAATCCTTACTGGTCATTCCACAAATGATAAGTTTTCCTTCAACTCTACAAGTAGCATAGCCAATATAGTTTCAGGATCCCCTACAAACTTTCTTAGAGTTGAAACATGAAAAACATTATGAATACCTACCATTTCTTCTTGTAATTCCAACTCATAAGTTACCTTCTTGATTCTTCTCTTAATTTGATAAGGTCCCACATATAATGGACTTAACTTTTCTTTAAGACCAAAACACTTAAAACCCTTAATTGGAGATACTTTCAGAAACACCCAATTGCTTACTTGAAATTCCAACAGCTTTCTTCTAACATTTGCATAACTAGTTAGTTGACTTTGAGCTATTCTCATTCATTCCCTTATCACTTGTAATTTCTCCTTAAGATTCTATAGTATGGTTGGTTCAATCATTTGTTTATTACTTGCTTCATCCTAATACACCGAAGATCTACATTTACATCCATACAATGCTTCATATGGTGCGATCTTAATAGTGCTATGATAACTATTATTATAAGCAAATTTTATCAATGGTAAATGATCATCTTAGTTTCCGCCAAACTTTAACACACATGCCCTAAGCATATCTTTCAGTGTTTGCATTGTATGTTCTAATTGTCTATCACTCTATAGATGATATGCTATATTAAAACTCAACTTAGTTCCCTATTCTACTTATAAAGATTGCCAAAATTGTTACATGAATTGAGAATCGTGATAAAAAAAACGATCGATATTTGCATCCCATGCAAAGAACTATTTCTTTAGTATACACTTCAGCTAATTGAGGTATAGTTGTAGTTTGCTTGATAGCTAGAAAATGTGCAAACTTGGTAAGTCTATCTACTATAACCCATGTTACATCATGTTGCTTCCTTGTTCTGGGTAAACCACTTATAAAATCAATCATTACATGCTCCCATTTCCATTTAAGTATCGGTAGAGGTTGTAATAACTTACTTGGCTTTTTATGCTCTGCGTTCACCTTTTGACAAGTCGAACACTTTGAGATACATTACACTACATCTCCCTTCATTCCTATCCACCAGAACGTCTGTTTCAAATCTTTATACATCTTATTATTTCTAAGATGCAAAGAATATTTCGTATCATGAGCTTCTTCTAAGATCACTTCCTTAACTTCCACAACCTTTGGATTACATACTCTTTCCTTGAATTTTAGCATTCCCTTATCATCAATCCATAAGTTAAGGTGTTTTTCCAAATTATCTTTGATTTTTGTAATTCCATATCCTTTATCTGAGCTTCCTTTATACGTTCCAAAAGTGTAGGTTGCACTTCCAAATTTACTAACATCAATCTACTCCTTTGGACCAAGTTTTTCAACCTCATTCTTTCCATCTCTTCAATCAATTCCCTCTTATAAGTAATCAACATAGTAGCATTATTGAACATTTTCCTACTTAAAGCGTACGCAACCGCGTTTGCCTTTCCTAGGTGATAGTGAATCAAAAGACCCTAATCTTTAAGTAATTCCAACCATCTTCTTTGCCGTAGATTCAATTCTTTCTATGTAAAGATGTACTTAAGACTTTTGTGATTCGTATACAACTTGTACTTCTCACCATATAAGTAGTTTCTCCATATCTTTAAGGAAAATACTACTATTGCTAGTTCCAAGTCATGCATTGGATAATTCCGCCCATGTGTTCTAAGTTATCTTGATGCATAAGCAATCACCTTATTGTTCTACATCAATACACATCCTAAACCATTCCTTGAAACATCACGATAGATTGAGTATTCTCATGATCCATCTAGTAATGTAAGTATAGATGCAATAACCAATTGCTTCTTAAGTTCTTGAAAACTTCACTCATACTTATCATTCCACTCAAATTGAATTCCTTTACGTATCAATTGAGTTAATGGTAGAGTAATCTTTGAGAAATCCTACGTAAATCTCTAATAATAACCTATCATTCCCAAGAAACTTCTTATCTCAATCACAATTGTTAGCCATGCCCAATTCGTTACTACCTTAACTTTTGCAAGATCTATGACTATTTTAGCACTTGATATAATATGTCCAAGAAATCCAACTTGCTCCAACCAAATTTCACACTTCTTTAATTTAGCATATAATTGATTTTCCTTCAAAGTTTGCAGTACTTCCCTCAAATTTTTCATATGTTCCTCATTATCTCTTGAGTAAATTAAAATGTCATCTATGAACTCTACTTTAAACCCATCCAAATACTTACTAACACATGATTCATCATGTCCATGAAAGTAGTTAGGGCATTTGTCAAACCAAATGGCATTATCAAGAACTTGTAATGTCCATATCTCATTCTAAAAGTTGTCTTAGGCATATCTTCTTCCTTAATCTTTAGCTAACAATAGCCCGATTGCAAATCTATCTGTGAAAATATAGTAGCTCCTTTTGATTGATCAAACAAATCATCAATCCTTAGAAGTAGGTACTTATTCTTAATTGTAACCATATTCAACTCTTGATAATCTATACAAAGCCTCAAACTTCCATCCTTCTTGACAAAGAGTACTAGTGCACCCCACAGTGACGTATTAGGTCTAATAAAGTCTTTGTCCAATAGCCCTTGAATTTGCTTTTTTAGTTTAACTAACTCTATCAATGCCATACAATAAGGGGGTTTAGAAATAGGTGTAGTCCTTGGAACAAGGTCAATGGTCAAGTTAATTTCCCTGTCAGGTAGCAATCCAGGTAAATCCTTAGGGAAAACTTTAGGGAACTGTTGTATTATAGGTATATCTTCTAATTTGATTTCCTTAGTTTGTGTATCTACTATGAGGCTAAGTAACCTATAATCCCTTTGCATATCAATTTCCATGCTTTACTTATTGAGATCACTCGGGCAACTGCATCACTAAAACTTCCCTTGAAACAATACTTCTCTCCATCTAACCTTCAAAACACCACCTTCTTATTTTCATAGTCAACATTTGCTTTATACTTAGTCATCCAATCCATCCTTAATATTATGTCAAATCCTTTCATATCCAAGATTATTAATTCCATCGACATCTCATGAATATCAACACAAACATTCCCATCTCTTAACTTGTAATACATAGCTTGTTCTCCTCTGGAAGGTGTTGTGACTACCATCTCATAAACTAGGGTTTCTATTGGTAACTGATTTCTACCAACATACTCCTTCGAGGCATATGAATGAGTCACTTTAGTATCAAATAAAGTATATGTATAATGATCTCCTATGCACACCAATCCTAGAATAATTATTTATAACTATATCATTTTATATTCGTGAGTAGCACTAGTATATATTTAAGCTAACTAATTACTAAATATATTGAAGTTAGAGAAATCTAGGTAATACTTACCTACTACTATATGAGCATCCCCTGCTTGTTCTTGTTGAAGTGCATAAACTCTACTTTATACCCTAAGCCTTCCTATCTCTCTACTTGGCCGATTGTTGTTCTTGTTGGCTAATTCCAGTCTATTACCCTAGGCTTGCTCTTACCCTACCTGTAGTTCGATACAGTAGTTCACATTATGACTTGTCTTGTGACAATTGGTACAAAACATACCCCTAGGGTTTTGATTCTGACAATTCCTTATTATATGCCCAGCTTGTCTACACCTAAAATACTTTCCACGCAACTTAAGACAATCCATAACTTAGTGCCTTGCATTACAATTCGAACATGGTATCGTAGTTCCACCTCTTCTTCGATCCTTGCTTCCAAACCGCCTATCCTACTTTCCTTTTGTCATCTTTTTACTGCCACTAGAGCTTCCCAAAAACCTCCTTTTCTTATTATCCATTCTATCAACTTTTTCTTGTAAGATATGAGCCTTCTTAATTAGGTCGAGCCTCATTCACTAAGTCACTATACCTTATTACCCTAAGTCTTTCCAATTCCGCTTAGAAATACAAGTCAAGTCCAGCTTTAAACCTCCTAACCTTAGCTAATTCATTATCTTGGATAGCCTTTGGTGTAAATTTTAGTAACCTGTTAAACTCCCTTTCATACTCCTCAACTGACTTACCATTCTGCTTTAGTTTGTAATACTCTTCATACATATGTTGCTTTATACATTTAAGGAAATACTACTCTAGAAATGCATTCTTAAATGCATTCCACTCAATAGGTTGAGTTAAAAGTCACTTCTTATGCTTCTAACAATCATATGCATGACCATCAAACAAACTAGCTACAATCTTAACCTTCCTATTCTCTTCTACTTCATGCACTTCAAAAGCCTTTTCTAAAGAATTAATCCACTCCTCAACAACTAAAGGATCAGTATTCTTACCATCATAGAACTTCACTATCCGTTGTACCTAAGCCAACTTATCACCTCCTCTAACTCTAACCAAAGTAGCTACAAGCTATTGCATAAATTCCATATTGGGCTGAGGTGGAGTCGAATCAAGTTGTAGCTAAGGTTCCACCCTTTACTCTTAGGGCTCTCGATTTACTAGAGTCCTTCTATATCCTCTTTGCATCATTTTCTGAATACCACCAATAAATAGTAAGTACACTTATGGTGTTATAAAGATATAACACTCCGTCACTTAGCTATCCCATAAATCTTACGCTTGCCTAGAAACTTAAGGTCCTTAACTTATGCTCTAATACCACCTAAAGGATGTCGCATCTTGGCATAACATAGGATGTTCCATCACATAGGTAAACCTACTATAAATAAACCTAATTCTAACAAAATAGAACTTCATTATATACTTAGTGCTTAAAGGAGTTTGGTTATAGGCTTTTAATTACAAATATTTACTTCATTTGCTAACTTCAAAAGCTTAAACATTAAACTTAAGTTAAACTTCTAAGTCTTCGTTGTACTTGTTCAATGATACTTTTACTTTAAAAATAATTGACTTTATCTAGCACTCTCCAAAAGTCCATCCCTGTTGCTAGTGATGCCCTAAAAAGTTGTATCCTAACTTGAGGATAAGAGAAAACTTATCTCTTAAACTACTGTTGAGTTGAGTGAGAGTGGAAAACAAATAACAATACATCAAAACACATAACACAAATATATAAGTTCATGTTCAGTTGATATTTAAGCAACAAATAATATAATGCAAATTATATGCCATGAGTACTAATATCTGTAGCATGCATTAGTACTAATATCCTGGCCAACCTAGCAACTCATCTGGTTTGGTTGACAACAAATCTAAGCATTTGGAGAATATATCTAGGAACTTAGCAAAATATCACAGCCTAGCAAAAACGTACAAAGCATGGTTGAAGTATTGGTCAATGCAAAACTATATGTATGAAACCTAGCTTTGTAACTCATTTTAGCATAACCATAAGTTTTAAGAAAAATGACTCGTAGGTCCTTTTCATGCCATACCGTGAATGCATCAACAAATTCTCAATCAATACCAAGTATATCAACCAAGCTTAACACATTCTTTTTATCTTTGCTTTATGCTTTGAATTTGTTTCTAACTCATCATAGCATAAATCTTCATATGCTTTACTCACAATCAAGTTTAGAGTTCATCACATAAAACATTATCAACGTTATACACAATACAACATCACTAAGTACCACCATCACAAATATAGGAAATATTCAAACAAGTACTCCATTTGCGAACCAGAGCATTCACAATTCACCAAGCAAGTGTAAGTTAAGTATTTTACACAACAATTTCCAAACATCATTCAGACAAAAACTATAATCATGTAAAAAGATAGTCAGATGTAAACCTAAACCCTGTATACCTAATTCCACTTACTCAACTAGCGATATTATCTTAGTTTACTTATTAGCAAGAACTCCCTCTTCTACAGCTTCACCTAGCAAGAGGAAATACTTCTACAATCACTTATAGGTCATGAATATCTATACATATACTAGTTAAATATTTGTTTATTAGTAATTAGTTTGTTGTAAATTCGTTTCGATTTAATCTTTGAGTTTAATTCTTAGTTAGCTTCTATAACAGCTTCTTATAATACTATCCTCTTTTACAAATCATCATTTTTTGACTAATCAATGATTTTTATAGGTTATTTAAAACTACCAAATCCTCTAAGTTATCATTTGAGTAATTTTATAGTAGCTTTACCTAGTCGAAAATCCTCTGAGTTACCATCTGAGCTATACAAGGCTACTTCATAATATCAATTTCATCATCTAATACAATCTCTAAGTTTCTTTAATTTAAGGTCCTTACTAAATTATCTTCTAAGTTACCCTATAACTCTATTATTCCTAAAGTATTTTAAGAAAAACAACCTTTGACTAAGCTTCTAAATCCCCAGTTTTTACATTTAACTTATAAATTACCTTTGACATATTCTCTAAGTATCACTACAGTACAAAATCCATTCCTAGAACCTTTGAACTATCTTTTACCCTCAATCAATATCCTAAAATTTTGTTGATTCCCTTACTTTTCTTCTAAATTACAATTGTAGGATCAATTTAAAACAGCAAGCAACACTCCAACAACCTTCCTTAACTTCGTTACTTCCCAAACCCTTACATATCACATTGTCAATTTACCAATTTTACCCTTAATCAACATATGGAGCAAAATACATATAAATAATTGGAAAATATGTATTACTTAGTATTTGTACTTCACTAAATCCATAGAATACACATTATATTAAGAAAATTATAGTGATCATATTTTGGTCTAGAAAAATATTAAAATCATGTATTATATTATATACTCCATAATACGTATTAAGCTCTATTTCTTCAATAAATGACTAAAAATAGGGGAAATAATCATACTTAGCTTTGATTTAGAATATTGTATATATCTTAATAATAGTAAGCATCAAAAGCTAGGCTATGTTGATTTTATACACAAAATATATTAGAATCCCTTTATTTCCTATAATTAGCAAAACTACTAATAAGTACCAAATAAATTACCACAAATAGTAAACATAATATTTTTCAAAAATTATTTTTACCAAAATTTAGCATATATTATAGGAGTATTATATAAAATTTTTTAGCTTGAAAAAACATCATTTAATATTTTATAAAAATTAGTCAAAATTTGTAATAACAGAGTACATTCTTAAGGAAGTACCCTAAATCAATATAATTTAAATAAAATAAAATTACCAAATGAAATTAAATGTAGAATAACTGAAGGAAACCAAATTTTGTAATTTTCTAAGCTTATTTGGTATTTTTAGCAAATAAATCAAAATCGAGCAAGAAATCGAACGTTCACCAACACATGATACTCTAACCACCTTCTTAGCCACCAGGGTATGTCGGCCCACCTTATGTATACCCCAAAAGCTTAAGTCTAAAGCCCCACAATGTCAAGTTTTGCATAGCTATTGGAACCCTTAATCCTCTATTCTTGATCTTAAATTTCCAAATTTGTAAAATTTGTATGTTTGCCTTCTAAGGAAAATTTCTAATGTTTAAGTTATCAAAAATGAGCAAGAATGGAGTTTCAATCTTTTTATGTAATTCTTAGGTCAGTGGAGTGGGCAAAATATATCACAAGTGTCAATTTTATGGATTATTTTGTGTGTTTGCACTTGATTTGTGTCATTTGCTTTTGTCAATTCACAAATCTAGCTGACCTGCTACATGTGAGATATGCCTCACTATTCTATCAATTAATTACAATTTTTAGTAATTATTTGGTATATTTATTAATATATTTACATATCGAATATATAATGCATATACAATATGACTATAAATTCATGTTATATGTCATTTGGCCCTTAAATATTATTTTTATAATTTAAATAGTTTATCTCTAATGACTCATTATATTTTAGGACTTAAATATCGAGCCTCGGTAATTAACAAATGTACCTGGTAAAAGTATGCTTTATTGAAATTAAATATTATATATATGCTATTTTGAAAAATTAATCCTATTAGAATTCTTTATTTAACTATTATGACCTCATATTAAAATTTGGCTCAATTTTGGCAAAATTATTCAAAAACCCTAAATTATTCCAAACGCCCTAAATGTCTTAACTGGAATTGATTAGTTTAGTAACTAGTGTACTTAATCAACTAGAGTCTTACATGAATTCCCGAAATCACCACTTTACTTAAGGGTACTAGTTTGGAACATACTTTTGTTAATAGAAATCATATGAAATTGTGATTTCCCACTTAACTTAGTAATAATAAAGCTTTGTTTAACACTGGATTGTTAATGTTATTGGAGAATTAGGGGCAACCCGACCCATACCATTGTGTAGCTCTATGGCCCAACTCGAAGTTTAACCTAACCTATAGTGATCCAACTCGTGCCCAGTAGTCTCCTAGACCTGATACGTAACATATGCCATTAGCTTAACATTAGTTTTATTTATTATTTATCGTGTACTATTAGTTTGTTTTAAGTTGCATGATTAGCACAATTTATTTAGGCTAAGTACTAACCTTATTTTGCAGGTCTCTTTATTATGCACATGTTTACCATAAAAAGAAAAATTAAAAATCTTGTTTTCTAGCATGTTTAATAAGAATTGCATTTTTTTTTTGCCAAAATTGTATATTACATATTTTAGTATAAATTGCATGTTTTAGTATAAATCAAATCCTTTTAGAAAAGCTGCATCTTAAGACACAATTGCATCTTTCACAAAAATTCATTGCTTTTAGGATAAGATTCACATATTTTCACATTAAATTTTCACATTTTAGGAATTTTTCATAAAAAATTGCATTTTTAATAAAAATCACATTTTTCATAATTTAGGCATTTTTTCCATAACTTAAGCATGTATTTCATAGTTTAGCCATCTTTTTCATAGTTAAGCATGCTTTCTATAGTAATTGTTTTTTTTTATTCCATAAAGGGTATATATTTCATGATAATTGCATATTAGCATATTTTTCTAAAATTAGCATATTTTCATAAAATTTGCATCCTTCATGGAAAATTTTCATTTAAATACATTAGGATTTTTTTGAAAAAATTTTTGTCACATAGTTGGTTTTTCCTAAATTAAAAATTGCTAACATAGAGTCTTTTCAAAAATTCAGCCTTTTGCATTTTTAATTGGGAATAAAATTAGGTTTTAAATATTTTTTAAATAAAAAATAAAATAAAACGTAAACCTAGCTCATTTTCATTAATAAAATTTGTCAATCCATTAAAGTTTTTCCAAAAAGATGAGAATTATAATCGATTTGATCCTAATTAGTGAATATGTAGATATCTTCGAAGTAACCGTAAAAATTTGTAAAATATTTTGTCTTTCTTTTTTACTTTTTTAGGAAAAATTCTTGATGAAAAGATAATAAAAAAGTTGTTTTAATGTAATTTTGTATTGTTGCATATTTTTGCATCCTTAGAACTTTTTTTTTTTAAATAAAAGCCCATTAATTATTTTTGTTAATTTTTACATAATAATTGTATCTTAATAAGTTAGCTCTCGGACTCGGTTATTTAATTTAAGGTTTTCTAAAAAAATATTTTTAGAAAATTAGTAGGTGAGTGGCTTGATTAAGGTTTCTTCTACCTAAGAAACCCTAATTCAATTTTTACCAATTTTAACTAATTGGTAACTCTTGAATTATTTTCAAAATATTTTTTTGGATTTTTTTTAAAGAAAAATGTCTTTCCTTAATTTTACGTGGAATAACTTATATTAAGTGGGTTGAGCTTAGTATATGTTAAATTAAGGAAAATCAAAATATGGCTCAACAAAAGTACCAACTCTATTAGGGATTAGTGGGCTAGTAATGTAAAAATTAAAAATTTAATTACTAGGGTTTTATTTATTTTGTTGATTTTTTATACATTATAATATAGTTGTATTAATTGAGTTTTAGTAGTATAGGCCTAACATAGCCTAATGGGCCTCTTATTAGGATTTTGAAGGGGGGAGGGGGGTAGTGGTAGTGGGTGGCGGGGGTTGAGGGGAATTTTATTTTAAAAGAATCATGCATGTGTGTTTAGTTACAATCAAACCTAGGCCATTTTAGGACCCTAAGATGAGGGCCATTGTCTAAGCTCCGAGTGTTGTGGTGTAACCACTACTCAAGGTTAATTAAGCTATCTTACTTAAACTTCAATGTGATTAATGAAGCCGTTTCTTTAAAAACAAGTAAGTTCACAAAACTTAAGAACCTTTAGACCTTACCCTTTTATATTATTTTAAATAAAGAGGGGTTAGTAATTTTCATTTATAGGAACAAAAAAAATTAATTATTATAATCCACGATTAGTTAGGCTTTCTTTTCAAAAAAAGGAAATCTAATAAATTAATACATTTATATATATAAGTTTCCATGAGCCTCATTTTTCCAAAATTTTATTTTAGAAATTCATATGCTTATACATATAAGTGCTAAGAATCTTGACCATAAGTCTATAATAATTTCATTCCTATAAGTTATTAATTACTAATCTTACTGCATTGCACACATATATAGCATGTGACATCACATTTGTTTGATTTTTTTTAAATTTATGCATACTCTCTAATTTTTGTTATATTGTGTATATTTGTCTATATATGTTATCTTATATAATATATCTGAGTTTTGTAGATTTTGTCTTATTTCATGAGGAAAAGGTTTTGTAATATAAGATTTAACATAAAAGGTATAAAATCATTTATGGTCCCCCTATATTATGATGTACCAATGTTATAAAAAGAAAAAAAAGAAAAACTTTAGTATCAACTTGTAAATTCTTTTTTTTTTTCTTTTGGGATGTAATTATGGAAATTAGTTGCAATAAAGATTATTATGAAACTATCATTTTCTTAAGGTTTTCTAACAAGTTTCTAAAAAAAAAAAAAAAGGAGAGAATTGCAAAGAAATATTTTATGATAAAAAAAAAAACTAGTTTAATGATAAGTTTTTACTTGGTTGATTTCTATTGTAATGCCCTACATGTACCATATTATTAGGAACTGAAAAATAAATAAAAAAAAAAGATTTAAACCTTATATTTTTATTGTAAATTATTTTCCATCTTAAGGTCATCAATCTTGTATGCGTCTGAGTTCTTGTTCTTCGTATTTACCAATTAAGTTGTCATGGTCCTAATAAAGTTTTCTCTATAAGTTATCATCCTTATGTCATATGTTTAATAAGTTTGTCATTGTAAAATAATTTTAACTTCTCTATATTATCCTTATAATATAATCATCACCTTATGTCCTCATTTGTAAGTCCTAATGTTCCCATTTTTTTAACCTTTTGTTTGTATAATAAGTTTAGATTCATTAATGTTAATATTAGGCTATTTGTAGCATAAAATAAGCATTGATTTTTCAATAAAAGTATCTAAAAAAAGGAAGGTTTTCAAAATTAAAAAATTATTTTTTTCTTTAAAAAAGAAAAAGGGGATGTAGTGTTGCTAATAAGAAAAGATTCTTGCAGGATTTGAAAAATTACCTTTTTGGTGGTCCAACCTAACCTAAAGCCTATAATCACCCATTTTCGAAGCTTAAATGTCTGAAGGTTTTGAATAGAGGATAGCCACAATAGAACAGTTTTTGAGAAAATACAGGAAGCAAGTCAAGACCATGGCTTATACCCAAGCCTAAGTGCCTATTAATACATCATCTCAAGCATACCATTATGAAGAATTATAGGTTCATAAGCCCAACAACAACAACAAAGGCCTAAGGAAAGAATTGGAGCATAAGTTGATGAAGATGGAGGAAGAGATCTTTCAAAAATTTGAAGAAAAAATAAGAGCTCTAAAGGGTCATAATGTACAGAGTAAGCTAGGCTTGAGTGATGTTTGTACTTTTGAAGACCATGAGTTACCTAAGAAGCTTAAGGTACCATATTTTGAAAAGTATGATGGGATAGGTTGCCCCAAGTTCCACCTTAGGCTTTATGTTCGTAAAATGGCCCAATTCACCAAACATGAGCAATTGATGATTTAGACTTTCTAAGATAACTTAACTAGGCCAACATTAGCATGGTAAGCCTACCTAGAATTTACTGAGCTTGATACTTAAGATAAAGTAGCTTAGGCCTTTTATCAACATTAAAATGGTATGGCCCCTTCTCTAATGAATATAAGTAACATAAAAATGAAGTCGACCAAGTCCCCTAAGGAATATGCCCAAGGATGGAGATTTAAAGCCACTTAAGTCATAGTATAATTGCCATAAATTGAACTAATCAACATATTCATTCGCACATTAGGTGAATCTTACTATAATCAACTCTTAGGTTATATTACTTCCACATTTGTGGATGTAGTCGCAGTCGGTAATTGTATTGAGGATGCCATTAAAGTGGGAAGATTGAGATTAGCTTCATTCGATTTAGAGGCTACTATGAACACTAAAATGCCCCATCTGACAATGTTTAGACCTAACACCCTAAACATTAGCCCAGAATGCAAGCAAAATAAGCAAAGCCTAAAAACACCCAAAAAGAGGTTAACTTAAATCCCAATTCCCATGTCTTAAGTCTATCACCACTTGAGAGAAGAAGGTTTATTGCATCCTAAGACTCTAATGCCAGGGTATAGACTTCAAAAATACGATCTTGATGCATAATGTGAGTACCACATGGGTCAACAGGGGCATGCTTCTGACCATTGCTAGGAGTTAAAGAATAACGTCTAATATTTAACTGACAAAAAATTGGTGCAGTTGGACTTTGTCAAAGATCCAGGGCCCAAATTTCATATAGAGTCCACTATCAATATGATATAAGGTTTGGAAAAGTTGCCAAAGACAAATTTGAATGGTTAAGCCTAAAGGGCATGTCACTGTCAGGGTTTAGAAAAAAGGTTGCAACTTTAGAAGAAAAGTTGGCAAGGTTAGAAGAAAGACTCATAGGTACAAAAATGACAATGGATTATGTGCTCAAGCAGCTCAAACACTTCACTCTTATTATGGGTTATACGTTACAGCCTAAGCATGAGGATGATTTAGGGAAAGAGAAGTTAGGACCAAATGTGCCAATTAGGAAAGCCTAAGATCAAGACAAGCCTATCCATTGTAAGAAGAGGTAACTTACATAGTTTAAGATTCTAATGGCCTAAGTGTTCAAGTAATTGAGGGAAGCAGGGTTGCTAGCATGTGAAATCACGATAAAAAAGTACAAGTCGAAGGATCATGACCCCAACAAATGATGTGAATATCATATAGGCCAAGTGGGGCATACCATAGAGAATTATTGGAAATTAAAGCATAAGGTACAAGTTTTGATTGATGCAAAAATTATCCAACTGGGCATTCTAATGGCTAATGGGTCTATTGACAATGATATCCTTTCCCCAAGATATGAAGAAGTCTTAAACAAACAACCTCCATCATCAGATATTGAAGGCATACTACTATCATCTGACAAGATTGCTTACCATTTGAAGCAATTAGGTATATCTCCAAGTGATCAATTCAACTGAATAGGCTAAGTTCGAAGGAGTGATAGAAATGGGGGTAAGAAGTGGAAAAGAGTTTTAATTCCTGGATCTATTTCTTTTTAAAATAATCTTTCATTTTTGGAGTTTGTAATGGATATGAACTATTTGAGTGAAGCGATTTTCATGTGCATTTTTATCTTTTAAGCTAGCTCAACTCAACAAGGGCATGGCATAGGCTCTTCACTAAATGAAACACTTTATGCAAGATTTGGGGCAAGTAAAAATGGATAAAGTAAATGTGAACTCGAAACTTAAAATTTTCTACTTAAGGGGATGTAACATATTACTTAAAAGGTTTAGGATGAAAAGAGGCAACCAATGTCCTAAACACATAAGAGTTGACCGATACAATGTGAGTGCTTGAGCTCATTCTTTAGACAAGGTGCATCTTGAACTTGGTACATATGTCAAAGGGATGTTAGGCACTCATTTCACTACTCTAAACACAGTTATCCCTTACAAACCTATTTAAGCTTTTTAAAGATTTTTCTTAGAATTAACCTTGTTAAGAGCCACTCCACACTAGGGCAATTAGGAGGTTAGGGTCATTAATCTGGAGAAATGAGTAGACTAACTTGTACTTATCAATTCATGAGTAAATATTGTCATAGATAATTCGATTTCTTTAGGATGAAGAAGACCATATGCACTTCCTTTAAGCCAATAAACTTATTTAAACAACTCAAGCCTATGGTTTTTTTCCAAAACACTCCAAAGCCATATACATTCCTCCTAAGCTCATATACTTTGAACATATGGATTTAAGGCTTTTAATCTCTTCAAATGAAAACTTAGAAATATGGAGAGTAGTCACCTTAGCAAAAAAAAAAAAAAAAAAAAAAAAGGAAAGAAAGAAAGAAAAAAGAGAAAAAAAAAAAGGGAAAGAGAAAAGGAGAAAAGAAAAAGAAAAAAAAGAAAATAAGCAAGGTAATTATCTCTAAAGATGATCCTGACTTGCCAATAAGCCTAAGGTCTAAATTAGTGATGGAATCCTAAGGTGAAATTCCACAAACCAAGGGTATTCAAAGGCAAACATATCAAATTCTTGAGCATGGAGAAAAGCCTTAATTCTGTAGTCCCATCCACCATACCATGCTAATAAAGCTCTTTTGACTAAAGAAATGGACTTATCTCAAACAATAATTGCTCATGGAACTGGGGTAAGCCCATGAGTAGTTTTTCCTAAGGTTCTTGACATGTAAACCTAAGGTTGAATGAATAAAGACTTCCTTTCAAAATTGACTACGGCATTAATCTCCCTTTGTTAAAGCCATTGACCAAAAGCCTTAAATTGCAAGCCTAAAAAAGACTTAATTGATTGACCAAAGTGTAACACTTATAAGATGGACTTTAATTTTTGGAATTGATACCAAGAGTGAAAACAAACCTATAAGAGTGCAAGGAAGTCCTTTTGGACTAAATATTTCAAGTAACGATACATATTCCTTTAGTGGAAAATCAAAGAACATTTGAGTATTTTCTTAAGAACATGAATTGTTATTTACCCCTCGCTTTGAAATCAGTACTTTAAGAGGCTATAGAAATCATGAAGGAAGTTTTAAGAATAAGAATTAGGACAAAAATTAGTGATCAATAGGTAAGGACTAAGTCAACTGCTTATATATGATCTTTACAGTTTACGAGGCTCTCCTATTTGTTGGTAATGCAATTATCCATCAAAAAGAGTGCATTTTCTTTTATGAATACCCCAATTTTCAAAAGAGAAATGAAACCTTTTTTCAAAAATTTTCAATTTCTTAAAATGAAAAGCTAAAATTTTCAAAGAATCATTAGAATCCCTCAAGCCCAATTCTAAATTAATTTGTCAAAACACATTAAAATCTTTAAAAATTATCAGATCACTTACCTTTTAGTGTATTATCCATTAGATTGCTAGCTTAATGGAGCACCATCCAATCCTTTTTAGGATCACTTGCTTAAAGGAGTACCATCTGGTCTTTAGTTAGATCACCTGCTTATAAGAATATTATCCTATCCTATTTTTTATTAGATGGCCTACTTATTTAAGCGTTGTCCTATCCTTAGTTAGATTGCCTATTCATAAGAGCACTATCCTATCCTATCCTATTTTTTGTTGAATCGTCTACTTCTTAGAGCATTCTCCTATCCTTAGTTGGGTCACTTGCTCATTGGAGCACCATTTAGTCTTTTCTAGGATTGCTAGCTCGAAGGACCGTTATCTTATATTTTGTTGGATTGCATGCTCATTAGAGCACCATGCAATCATTTATAAGATCACATATTCATTAGAGCGTTATCTCGTCCTCAGCTGGATTGTATACTCATAAGAACACTATCCTACTTTGTTTTAAGTATTGATTCTTAAAGAAAACTATCCTCTTAAGGATACCTTACCTTTCAAGTCAGCACCCTATTTATCTAACATCCAAAGTTCCTTTTACCCTACCCTTTCAAGATGGGACCCTTTGATCTTTTAACTTAGAATTCTTTACCTTACCAATTCAAGTCAAAACTCAGCAAAATGGGCATGTCTTTTTGTCTTTGTAGTGAAGTTTTAGTCAAACTACACTACAAAGAGCAGTAGATGTGAACACCCCATTTTACTATGCTTTATTTTAATTTTAGTCTCTTTTTATTTTTTAGGCCAAGTTTACAAAAGTCCAAAATTTTTTTAAAAATTAAATAAAAAACCTAAAAAATTGAAAAATTGGGAAAAAAAAGCCAAAAAATTGAAAATTGAAAAAAATACAAAATGTTAAAAATATCTAAGTCGAGTTAGTCAATCGTTTAAAGTTAGGTCAAGTAAAGTTTATACATACAATTTAATAAATTCAGAGTCTTTAAAAAGTGGACTTCATTGGAAAAAAAAAAAAATTTAAGAAGGTCAAGTGAAATTTGACCTTATGAAAGTGGGCCTTGGTCCAATTTTAAATATTTTTAACTAGATTAATTAAAGATAAGGCTTGAGATTCATTAGATTTTAAAAAATGGTGTTGAAAAATTTTTAGCATATATATTTTGGTCCATTTAAATGTGTTTGGGTCATTATAAAATAAGTTAGAGCAAATTGGACTTGGGTTTGAAAATTAAAATTAAAATTTAGACTTAGGTGTAATAGCTTAACAACTATTTAAATGCAAATATGTTTGAAGAAATAAGCTCAGCTTTGTTAATCGAACATGTGTACATTAACTAAGAGCTTCTAGGATCGATCCATGTAGGAGATGCTTGCAAATTTTTTGCTCCAAGTCCCCACTTCTTCTTGATCATCTATCAGTTACGAAAATGGAGGAAAGGATAGCATGGAATCTTGTTATATCTTCATTTTTTTTTTATCAAGATTTAGAATAAATCATTAGTGAAACATCAAAATTTTATAGAGAGTTAGGCAAATCTTGGTAAAAAAAGGATTTGAATAAATGAAGATACATCCAATTCGTGATGTGTATTAATCCTAAAGAAACAACAACAAGATTTGATTATTTTTTTTTTTTGAAATAAAATGGTTTAAGATTGATTAATAGGGAATAATTTGAATCTTTCATCCACTTGACTAGAGCAACGGAATGTCCTAATTTTGATTGCCCCATCCTCGTGTGACCTACTCTCTTTACCATACCTTCTCCTTTACTGTATGCCATACACAAACACACATGACTCGACCTGTACCACTTTGGAGCTCCATGACTCGATCTAAAGTCCGACCCGATCTATAGTGATTCGATCCACGTATAGTTGTCTCCTAGACCTAACATGTAACATAGGACATTAGCTTAACGTTAGTTTTATTTTTTATTTATTATGTAATATTACTTTGTTTTAAGTTGCATGATTAACACAATTTATTTAGGCTAAGTACTAACCCTATTTTGCAGGTCTCTTCTTATGCACATATTTATCATAAAAAAAATCATTTTTTTAGCATGTTTAATAAGAATTACTTTTTTCTTTTCTACCAAAATTACATATTGCATATTTTAGTATAAATCGAATCTTCTTGGAAAAGTTGAATCTTAAGGCACAATTGCATTTTTCACTAAAAATCATTGCTTTTAGGATAAGATTCATATCTTTTCACATTAAAGTTATACATTTTAGGAATTTTTATAAAAATTGCATTTTTAATTAAAAAAGCCATGTTTTTCAATGATAATTGCATAATAGCATATTTTTATAAAATGAGCATATTTTCATAAAACTTATATCTTTTACTTAAGAGTTGTGTCTTTTGTGGAAATTTTTCATTTAGGTACTTTAGGATTTTTTTTTTTTTAAATTTGTCATGTAGTTAGTTTTTCCAAAATTAAAAAATACTAAGAGTCTTTTGGAAAATTAGGTCTTTAGTGTCTTTAACTAGGAATAAAATTAGGTTTTAAGTATTTTTTAAATAAAAAATAACTAGTTATAAAACAGAAACCTAGCCCATTTTCATCAATAAAATATGTCAACCCATTAAAGTTTTTTTGAAAAGATGAGAACTATAATTAGTTTGATCTTGATTACTAGGTATATAGGCACCTTCGAAACAACGGTAAAAATTTGTAAATATTTTTGTTTGCTTTTTCATTTTTGTAGGAAAAATTCTCAATGAAAAGATAAAAAAGAAATCATATAGTCTTTGGACCCGGTTCTTTGATTTAAGGTTTTCTAGAGAAAATATTTTTAGAAAATTAATGGGCTAGTGACTTGATTAAGGTTTGTTCTACCCAAGAAACCCTAATCCAATTTTTACCAGTTTTAACTAGTTGGCGACTCCTAAATTATTTTCAAAATATATTTTTTAAATATTTTTTAAAGAAAATTGTTTTTCTTTAGTTTTATGTCGAGTAACTTATATTAAGCAAGTTGGGCCTAATATAGGTTAAATTAAGAAAAATCAAAATAAGGCTCGACACGTCCTAAGAAGGCAACTTGTTTTTAACCGGTTGAGAAACCAACATTCGTCTGACCAATCCTTGAAAACTACAAATGGGACTTGAGTAAGAGGTCCTAAGGTTGACAGTTGATCATCTCCCTAGGGGTGTTGAAGATTTGCCCTAAAATCTTAATCAGATTCTTCTTCAAGTACATCGGGTGCCAGGTCAGTAATGTTGAGGTCCATAGCATACCATACCCTTCTAGTAATTTAACTTCATGAGCATTGTCATTGATCTGCTAAAGAATTCTAAAGGGACTATCAAACTAAGGCGAAAACTTTTTCGTCCTCTTATTTAGAAACCATTTTTTGTTGAGGTAAACCTAGACTAAGTCTCCCAGATTATAGACAATTTTCTTCCGACCTTTGCTAACTTGTTCCTACTGTCAGGCTACCATTTGGGCTAACTGCTTTGTAACCTTCTTATGCAACTTTTGGAACTATTCATCACGATGTAACTCGGAGTGACTTTCTCCTTTTGAAGTTAGGCAAGTGGTCATGTCTAAGAGTAAGTTTAGGTTAAGCCCATAACCAACCTCAAAGGGGGACATTTGTGTCCAACTATGTGTAGAGTGAATATAAACTAACTCAATGAAAGGAAGACATAGATCCCAAATTCTTCCCAAAAATTGCTCATAGCAATCTTCGAACTGTCCTATTCATAACCTCAATCTAGTCGTCTGTTTGGAGGTTATAGAAAGTACTAAACATCAACTTATTGCTAAGCTTCTTCCATAAGGTCCTCCTAAAGAAGTTTGCAAACCTTATATCCTTTTGGACACAATGCTCCTAGGAACGCCATCAAGCTATACTAGTTCCTGTAAAGAGAGGTTAGTAATTGATAATGCATCATCTATTTTATGGTAGTGGTTAAGTGGCTTGTTTTGTTGAATCGATCAACTACTATCATGATGGAATCACACTTCTAAGCTATTTGAGATAATTTGAGCATGAAGTCTACATTCAGGTTAGTTTAAGGCCATTTAGACATAGTAAGGGGCATGTACTCCCTATATGGTTCCTTCCAACATTTTGTACACTTTCACATTTCGTACCTCTTTAAAACTCTATGGATGTCCTCCATCATCCTTGACCAATAAAAGTGTTATTTTAACAATTCATGTGTTCTCTTTTCCCAAAACAACTTACTAAGCCTCCTATATGAGCTTCCTGAACAAAGAATTATCATACTAAGCTGTTCGACACACATGCACATCCTCCCTTCATTAGATATCCTTGGCTCAATTAGAAATCATCTACAACACCTTTGTATCTACATTTGATCAACATTGGTCTGAGTTAGGGATCTTACTCATATTGGTTAGGTAAAGTACCAAAACCGAGTATTCGAGCTCCTAAGGTTGTAATAACTACATGCGGACGTTATAAAGCATTGTCCATACTATTAGAACTTCCCCTCTTATACTTTATCACATAAGAGAATCTTTGAAGGAATTATACCCATTTTGCATGACATCAGGAAAGCTTCTATTGATGTAAATATTTGAGGGACTCATGGTCCGTATAATTGATGATTTCCAAAGGTAATAGGTAATGTTGCCAATTTTAGAGATCTTAGACAAGAGCATAAAACTCTATGTTATATGTTGAATTACTTAATATAGCACCACTAAGTTTCTCATTGAGGTACACAATAAGTTGGCGTTCTAACATGGAAACAACACCAATGTCTATCTAGAAGCATCATATTCTAATTCAAAGGCTTTATCAAAGTCTAGTAAGACGAGTATAGGGGTAGTAGTCAACTTAGATTTTATCTCCTCAATGCTCTTCTAAGCCTTCTCTAACTACTTAAGCTCAAAGTTTTTCTTGGTTAGTTCAATAGGGGTATAGCTATCAAACTGAAGTTTCTGATAAACTGATGACAAAACGATGCTAAACCATGGAAACTTCTAACATCTGTAGCACATGTTAACATTGACCAATCAAGAATAACTTTAACCTTCTCATCAACTACTCATATACCTCCATTAGATACAACATGCCCTAGAAAGCAACTTCCCTTCAGTAACATGCACATTTCTTCAATTTGATGAATAAGTGTTTAGCTCAAAGGATGTTAATCATAGCTCTCAATGCTTGACACTTTAACTTATTGGGTAACTTAGAGTTTACCCTTCTCATTTAACTAGTATATCTTGTAAGGTTAAGAATGAGGGTAATTCAACAACTTTAGAGCATTTACTACTCCTTATGCAACTACATTAGTACAATTGCCACCATCTATGAATAGAGCACATAAGTTACCATTTAGCCTACAATTCATATAGAAAAGGTTCTCTCTCTACTCACTCTCATTAATAATAGTAGTGCTAAGAATCCTCTTAGCGACCAAACAATACTCTCCAAGCTTAAGTTGGGTTAAGGCTTTAGGATGCTCTTAGAATTTGTCTAGCAAATGTTGTATATCAACTTCCTACTTGCCTTCACCAACACTTTCCACCCCTAAATGCAGTTTCTCCCCTTTGATAATTATCACTTATCGGTTTGGACATTGTTTAGCAATGTGATCGCTTGAAGTATTTGATTTCTCTCATCTTCCTCCTAAAGCTTTGACCTAAGTATCTTGTGGCTATGGGTTCTTTTACCTTCACCTTCCTTTAACCATCATCAAGTCAACTTATGGCTAGACCACGTCGATCCATTTCTAAACTATAAGTAGGTTGGTTTCCACTAGGTCAATTCAGTGGAACAGGTCAATTGAGTAGAGTTCAACCTGCATGCTTTACCTCTATTATTTAACCCCTAAGGTAATGTAAATTGCCACATCTAATGTTATAAGACTCTGCACTTCCATGACATTTCTAATCTCATATCGTAGGCGTTATACAAATCGGCCAATTGTCTTGGCTTTTAGCTCTTCCACATGACGTTGGATCATTAATAGCTGAAATTCTTGAGCATAATCGTCTACAACTTGATTATACTTCTTAAGCTCTTTTAGGCATTTGAAAGTGTCCTGCTTGCAATACTTAAGGATGAATTAGTTCTTAAGCACTCATTTCATTTTTTTCTAAGTTCTAATTTCTCATTAGACTTGCTATCATATGCCTTGCACCTTCTTCCACCACATCGTTACATACCTTGTGAATTCTAAGGTAGCTAATCTAGCCCTCACAATGTCTTTGTAAGCATAGCAATAAAATATTTTCTCAACTTTCTCCTCCTAGTCTAGATATTTGTTAACACTATCTATTCCAAAGAAGCTCGAAATTTGTACTTTAATATTCTCCAATCCTTTAGGGTGATGCATCTTCGAGGTCAAACATATGGAGAAGCACTAAAACGAATATGACACACCATCTTAGCAGCTACCAAATGGATACAACACACCACTCGATCCTACTCGGCCTACAATCCGCCGGATATGACACACCGATCTGAACAGAAGGGTCACTTGCCACAACTCCCTACTAAAGGGAATAGATAAGAGCTAAATGATAACGAGAACACTAAGGTTGCTCAAGTGAGCAATTCTATATTGATTAGTTGATTTCCTGCATACAAGAAAGTGGGGGGTCGATGTATCCATCCACTAGGGTTACTTTACATGTATGAAAAGACTAAAGGGTATTCTACAATTAGGTTACATAAATCATACTAAAATGAGTAAAAAAGGCAAAGAATATTTAGTATAGAAAAGAAAGAATCATTCTAGAATATTGTATCAGAAGATACGTATCACTTGGTCGCTGGATGGGAGGGATGTGATACAAGGTAGCCGAAAGTAGAGTAACACTTGTAGTTAGGAGCTAACCTGATCTAGATCAGGTCGGGAGTTAATCAGTCCTATAGAAAAGTCAGTTATATTAGTATTAGGTGTTTGTGGTTGGTCTAGTAACTCGACTTGAATAGTCTTCGGTTATCTTATAGTGTAAGGTATCATTGTTGGGTAGGAGCAAATCTGACACATGAGGACTTGATGGACGAGTTGGCAAGAGATCCATTCAATATAAGGATCCCTATATTGGCATTGGTTTTGAGCTAGTATTTTCCGTATGTATCCTTGGAGTCCTATAGCTCGGCTACAAGTGATTGGTCTAAGGGGCTAATTCCTATCATCTGCTTGGGGGTCGAAAAGATTTGCCCTTAAATCTAAAGGGGTTTTTGCTTCTTCTTCTAGGGCGCACGTGGAGTCTTCTTCTTCCACTGATTTGTAAGGGATCAAATCATACACATTGAAGGTAGAAGAAACACTAGTCATTAGGCAACTCGATTTGGTAAGCATTGTGGTTGATCTTCTTCAAGATTTTGAATGGATCATCAGTTGAAGGAGATAGCTTGTTTTGTCTCGAGTATGGGAATTATTCTCAATTGAGCTGTATCTATACTAAGTCTCTTAGGTAAAAGGACATAGTTTGGCAGCCTCGGCTATCAATTTCGTGCTGTCTCTAATTGAATTTGACAATCTTCTTGGTTATAAACTAGTGTAGCTTGTGCAGTTCTTAGGCTTGATCAACTCCAGATTGACTCTCTTTAGTAGCTACTTGAGCACCGATCATATCTAGGGGAATATTAAGGTTAAGGCCATAGACGACCTTGAATGGTGTCTTTCCAATAGTGCTATGGATAGTTCAATTGTATGTGAACTTAACAGCCTGTAGGCACAAATCCCAATCCCTCAAGCTCTTTCCTACTACAACCCTGAATAGATTGCCTGGCTTCTTATTTACCACTTCAGTTTGGCCATCAGTTTAAGGGTGGCTACTAGAGTTGAATACAAGTTTAGTTCTAAGTCTTCTCTAAAGAGTCTTCGGTACCCCATGTATCTAGACAATCTCCTACAAAAATAAATTGGCAATATATAATGCATCGTTAGTCTAATGGCACAGAATGAAATGCGCCGTCTTGCTGAAGTGGTCCGCTACAACAAAGATAGAATCTTTGCCTCTAGATGTTCAAGGCAACCTTAGGATAAAGTTCATGTAGAGGTCGACCCAAGGTAAGGTTGGTGTTGGTAGTAGCATGTATTCTCCATGGCGTTCTCTCTTCCCCTTAGCTCGCTTGTACGCTTCATAACTATTAACTACCTTATGGACATCCTTGGCCAACCTTAGCCAATAAAAATTTCCCTTAACAGATTACCTACCTTAGTCTCCCTAAAGTGACTTGATAATTCGCTGCTATGGGCTTCCTTGATCAATAGCTCACACATGGAATAGTTCGGTATGTACAGCCTTCATTCTTTAAACAGATAGCCTTCCTTAAGATAATATCCCTTAACAGCAATTCCATCCCTGCACTATTCTAGGATAGGGCCAAAATGAGGATCATGAGTGTACTGCTCAATAATAAGTGAGAATCCTAATAATTTTGACTACAAAGTGGTTGGTAAGGTTTTCCATCATGATAGAGCATCAATAACCACATTTGCACTTTCCTTCTTGCGTCAGATTACGTACAAAAATCCTTCCATAAACTCGAACCACTTAGCTTGCCTCTTCAAAAGCTTGTTGACTTCCTAAATGCTTTAGAGATTCATGGTCTATATAAATAACAAACTTTCGTAATAGCAAATAGTGTTACCAAACAGTAAGGGCTCAGTAGAGAGAGTATAACTCTTTCTCGTACATAGAATAGTTTAGGGTAGGACTACTAAGCTTTTCACTATGGTAGGCAACGGGTCGTTGTTCCTACATCAGGATATCACCAATTCTCATTCCAAATGCATCGCATTCCAATTTGAAGGGTTTGTTAAAATTCGGTAGCAAAAGGATAAGTGTTGAGGTGAGCTTCTCTTTAATCTCCCTAAAGTTTTGATTAGCTCAATCATTCCACCTGAACCCTTCATTCTTCTTCGTCAGCTCGGTCAAGGGAGCGGCTATAATATTGAAGTTTTTGATAAATCACCTATAGAAAGAAGCTAAGCCATGAAAGCTTCAGACCTCGGTGACATTCTTTAGCATCGACCACTCAAGAATAGCTTGAATCTTCTCCTCATCTGCCCGGAGTCCTTCCCTTAACACTACAAACCTTAGGAAGATCACCTCCTTCTAGTAAAACATACACTTCTTTACATTCCCATACAACTTCTCGGTTTGCAAAATGTCAAATACTTCGTAGAGATGTTGAACATGGTCGTTCAAGTTGACACTATATATTAATATGTCATTAAAGTATACGACTACACATCTTCCAATTAGAGGGCACATCACATGATTCATCAACTTCAAGAATGTGCTCGATGTATTAGTAAGTCTGAATAGTATAACCAACCATTCGTAGAGTCCATGCCTAGTCTTCAAGGTAGTCTTCCACTCATCACTTGCTCTCATGCGAATTTGGTAGTAGCCACTTCATAGATCAATCTTTGAAAATATCTTATCACCATGAAGCTCATCTAAAATGTCATCAAGCCTCAGTATCGGGTATCTATACTTGATAGTAATTTGGTTGATTGCTTGACTGTAATTGCACATGCGCCATGAATCATCTTTCTTAGGGATGAGTAGAGCTAGTACAGCATAAGGGCTCACGCTCTCCCTTACATATCCTCGCTCAATGGGTTTTTCCACTTGTCTTTTCAACTCAGTAGCCTGCTTAAGTTTCATTCTATATGCAGGTCAGTTTGGCAAGGTAGCACCTGGTTGTAGATCAATACAGTGTTTAATGCCTCGAACTGAGGTAGTCCGCTAGGCAATTCTTCAAAGGACAGATCAGAAAACTCATTTAGTAAGTTTCGGATTTCATCAAGGATATCCTCTAAATCTATCATTTCCAATAGTCTTCTAATCAATAGGAACATAGATTCTTCAGCCTTTTCAACGGCTCGGAGCTTTCTTCAACTTATCACTAAAGCATTCTTCTTAAAGAGTTACTCAGCACTCGATAATTCGGCAAATGCAAGCCTTAAGAGCTAAGTTTAACCTTACTCAAAAGAGGAAAGTTCCAAGTATAGGAATATTCTTTTGTTTAATAATAATTGTTTTTCTGTTAATTACAAATGTTGCTATTTATAGCAAGTCTAAACCCTAGTGGCAAAACTGTAAATAATGTACAAGGTCTTAAACCTTAAAGAATGGGCCCATAAAAAAAATAAAGAAAACATGTATAACAATACAAAACTATTTGTTTTATAGAAGAAGTCAGCATGTAGTCACTCGACTTATCCTAAAAGGAACAGGATCCGTACTAGACGAAGGTAGTAGTTGGATGTTTGGGTCCGAGGAGGAGTCTTTGAAGTTTCACAGTGCTTAGTCGAGATACCTGAAAGGTTAGTCTATAATTGTCGAGTATTAGAATTAGTTGGCATTAGACTCTTTATGCCATACCGAATGGTTCTTTGGTCTTGAGAGCTTAACCGTATGGTCTCTCAACTTTTTAGTAGATGGCAAACTTGATGTCGAGTGGCCTCTTTTATTCCTTTCGTCCTTCCAACATCTAGTCAACCTTAGCAAGAGTTGATCAGCCTCAGCTTAAGACAAGTCGCCTCGGCTTGGATATAGTCGGAGATTGATTCCTATCATTATTGTAGGTCTGAAAGGAAGTCGTCCTTGACGTTAAACATTGAGCACGAGTTGGTATGCTAAACAAACTTCTCTTCCCCTTTCTCTTCACTATGGGTGCCGAGTGCCTCTAGATTTTCTCAACACTCATAGAGGTCAAGCAATAGCTTTTTTCTTCTTTTCGAACTATATAAGTGTTGAGGAAGCCATCATGGATCACTTTCCGATCATATTCTTAAGGTTGGCCAAGAAGTAAATTTATAGCATTCATAAGCACTATGTCGAAGTCAATCTTATCCTTGTATTGTTCAAACTTAAATGTTATCTAAGCTCTCTTAAGCACATGGACCATGCCCTTGTCATTGAACCATTTTAATCCATAAGGTCGGGGATGCGAGTAGGTTAATAATTTTATCTTTTCCATTAACTCGGCAGAAATGATGTTGGTGTAGCTACCTCCATAGACACCCAAGAAACAGGTCTTCCCATTCACTAGACACCGCATATGAAATAAATTTTCCCTTTGTTTAGGATCTGCTTTTATGTTAGCTCGCTTATTTGTCATGGCTATGAGTTCATCAAGATTTTTAGCATAGACATCTTCTTCTATTAACTCATCTTCCAAACTCTTATCACTCTGACTTTTTACTTGAGCATTGAGTCATTTACCCTTCAAGACCATGGCCCTTTTATTCGGGCATTGAGATGTAATATGTTTGTAACCTAAGGATTGAAGCACTTTACATCTTAGGCTTTGTTGCCAGGTGCCTTTTCTTTCTTAGCCCTGTTTGTCTTAGCATGATCGAGTTGGCTAAACCCACCTCTTTCCAACTTCGCCTCTAGCCATCATTTAGCATACTTGTTAGTTTCTGGGTTGACTTGTTGAGGTTAGTTAGTTGGCCTTTGATGCCTCCTTTTCCTCTATCTCTCCATTCCTAATGCTAAATTGATTAGCTCGTCTAATGAGTTGAACAGTTGTAGTTCGACTACATCGGTAATGTCATCTCGGAGTCCACTCAAAAACCTGACAATGGTGCAGTCCTATGGCTTGACAATCTCACATCTAGTCATCAAGGTCTCAGACTTTTGCAAATATTCTTCAACAGTGTTTCGACCTTATCTCAAGTGCTAGAATGCATGGAGCATCTCTTATTTGAAGTAGGTCAACACAAAGCGCTGATTCATCAAACGTTTCATAAGCCTCTAAGTTCTAATTGGCTCTTCTCCTTCAGCATCTCGCTTGGCGACTAATTTATCCCACTAAGGACTTACATATTCAACAAAGGCTAGTGAAGCTAGCTTAACCTTTGTCCGGTCATCATACTCATAATACTCAAACAGCTTTTTGACTCAAGGAATCCAGTTAAGGAACTCTTTAGGTTGGCTACCACTACTGAAGGTCGACAGCTTAAGCTTGATGTTGTCAAGTCCTTAACCATGTGCTCGAAGTTTATCCCTTGCATTTTGAGCTGTATGGTTTACCTCTAGTCAGCCACTTCTATTGGAGCTCTACTTGACCATATCCCTTCTCGACCTTTACCAGGCCCCGAGTAAGAAGAATCATAATAGTCTCATCGTGTAAACTAATCTAAGATAGAAGTTGACCTCATAGATTCTATCATAGATACAATCTACATAAAGCATACACAACTTAACCAACTTGAAGGATCCGTTATAATACCTGTGAATAATCAAACCAGTGGTATAGCTTTACAAAATACCTATTCTATATAATTTATTGTCTCATAACACAATAATACTTACATAAATGTCTCACATCTAGAGTTATAATATACAATTAGAGTCCATAAAAAACCACAAGTTTTGCAGACTATTTACAATAAGTTAGGAAAGTAGTAGGCGTCTCGAGGAATTCCCAATTAGTTTCCTCAAAAGTCAAAAGAAAGGTCAAAAGCCCAAGTTTAGATGATTCTTCATTCTTTACTTTCCCAATCAACAACGTACTAACCTAAGGGTAGTGATATCTGAACATCCTAGTCTTCACTCAATAACTGCAAAAGAGTTTATAGGGATGTGGGCATAACTAGCTCAGTAAATGGGATGGAGTCAGAAGAGTATCGAACAATCATAAGCAAGGTTATTAATTATGATGAAATGCAATGTAATCAATAATATAAAACATCACACAATGTTATCCGATCTATTGTGAGGTTAGAGAAATTACATTCGCTCCAACCTGGATTGAGGAGTTTTATTGCAAATTAAACCAGACCAAACCCGAGCTTGTGCAATAGAGAACACTCTTCTCTTATGATCACCTTCGAACCATGGCCCCTACTCTTGCTGCGACCTCCTTGCCTGTCACTTAGTTTGAGTAAGGATGGGAAAATGACCATTTCAACTATCCTCATCGAAGAAAGTCAGTACTTAGCCTAGTACTCCTAATTGTTTCTTTTAACGAGTGTTATGTATGTCTAGTTTCGTTGTAGTTGAATAATTATTAGTTGTAGTCAGGGGTGACCAAACAAGTTCATATAATATAAAAACAATGCGAATATGTAAAACAATACACTAAGGAGTACGACTCCTATCACAACTGAATATCATATATACGTATGACATACGCACAAACAACTAATTACAAGTACAAACAATAGTACTCTTGAGTTTTCAGATACTTTAATATAATATCTTAATAAGCGGTAAAGTTACAATCCCAATGATATCAGGCAAGTGCACCTATTAATTTTAATATAGCGGATGTGAGTCCGAGTCAATCCTTCAGAGACTTCGAGTACTAATATTAACCTTAGCTCTATTATCTAACCGGAAAATTGTGATGAGTTGAATGAATTAAAAATACTGAAATTAACAAACTAAACTAATTATGAGACTTGATTAAGCAATTTAGAAAGCAATAAAACTAAGAACGACTTTAAGTATGCAATAACATATTTAGGAATTATTTCCCCTAGTGTTTAACATGTGATCTTTTAACATATATTCAATTCAATTTCTATTATTCTTAACCGGAGGGATTCACAATTAAAGTTAATGCCTTTCTCAAGCATATTAACCATAATCCTAAATTATTTACCGAAATCTCTTCACTTAGTAATATAATTTAGAATTACATTAATGTATAATGAATTCCCACACAAATAATTAACTTTCCGGAATAAACATATATCTTATCTCTAAGTATACATGTAATTCTCTCCAATTATGCTTAGATCTTATTACACATGCAATTTCTCAATCATCATGCATAATATCATAGATTGATACTCTAGAATTATCAATCAACAATTAAACAACATAATTGAATCAAGAAAAGATAGAAACTTTATTAAAAATTATAAATTAACCCAAGGGTCACATGAAACCCTAGGTTCCATAATCCCAAATACACGAATTCTAAGCTGTTATAATGAATCTAAAAACGAGTTCCATCAAAAACGTAAAATAAAACATGAAAAACCCCTTTTGTTTGATGAAAAATCTCTCAAATCTTGAAATTGATGTTGCTTTCTCCTTTTTCTTCTCCTTCTCTTCAAGTCTCTTCTCTCTTTAGTGTCTCTTCCGTCTTCTCTAATGTCTCTTCAATCTTCAAACCCTCATATGTCCTTTTATATATGTATTATAAGGATTCTGTTTTCGTCACCAGACACGGCCTGGGACATGGCTGTGTCCCTAGGTCGTGTAATTTTCTGTACTTAGCAAATTTTTCTGGATGGACACAGCCTGGGGACATGGCCATGTCCCAGACTGTGTAATTTCAAAACTTCATAACTTCTTCATTTGAACTCCGAATTGAGTGAAACTTGATTCCTTTTCTTTGTTTTTGATCTTAGAACGCGTTTAAATCTTGAAATCAAAATTTTACTTAATTAACTATCAATTTCTTTAAAGAAAACAAAAAATGTAAGGGAAATACTATAAAATCACCATGTGAAATATGTTTAAAATCAGAGTTATCACCCAACTTACCTATTTAAAAGCTCACTATGGAAGACTTAGGTTGTCAATAGTCTGGCCATTGAGGAATCCTATATATACAAAACCTAAATTCAGTTTTTGTAATAGTTACGAAAATATTAGGATTTTTTCTAAAACGGTTATGTATATATATATATATATATAGTATATTATCATAATAATATATAGTTTTTATTATATTATGTATATATACATTGAGTTAAGTTATTAATTATTAATAATATACATAATTAATATTATTACATATTATATATCGTTTTGATCGTATCAAAACATACTTTTAATTGATTAAATTATGTTGTAATTCTGGTAGAGTTATTGTAATACGTACATTCTAATAATATTATAGAGTTATAGGTTATAAGGTTATATTACTTAAGATTATCCAATTTCAGTAGAAATAATGTCATTGGATTCGTACAAACCTAATGACATGTATTATGGGTCCTATTTCTAAAAATGACTTTTAACGAGCAGTTTGAGTTTTTGATACAATTATGTGTATCTAAATAAATATTATCGTATTATATGTATTTTATATTATTAAACCATGTTTTGCCTAATTTGTTAGTATAACCCATAATATAGGTATTATCTAAACCTAATGCTCTTATAACATATCTCAATTATTAAAGTATCATTAAATATATTAAAAATATACTTTTTTTATCAAATCTAACCAATACACATATAGGGAGTTTTTATTGTATTATTTATCATATTTAACCTATTATTACTAGAAATATGTCCCCATTCGTAAATTAAGCTATTTTAATTCCCTAAAAATTTCTAGAGACTCTTAAAAATATGGGGAATTCAATTACCAATTGGTTTCAGGTTTTTGATTTATCGCTTACATATTCAAATTTACAAATTTACCCTTAAATTATACTAAATTACCCAATTATAATTCTTTTTACACAAAATTTATTTCAACCTATCTCAACAATATTATACTTCACTAAAGATCAGTATAGGTCCATTCCATCATTTAATTTCATAAATTCCTATTTGTTTCACAATTTTAGCCTATTTTCTAGTTTTTTTAGGTTGAAAAATACAATAAATATTCAAATCAAAATTTGGGCTAGATAGCGATTATCTATATATCATGTACATCTTACACAAAAATTTTGAGATAGAAACAATATCATTTGATATATTTATTTTAAAAGTCAAAATTCGGATGAATAGTGACTTTTTTAAGCAAATGTATTAAATATTACAAATTTTTCAAAAAAAGAAAAATCACATGAAAGCATCTATGAAAGAATCTAAATATAAATTTTTTTCGAATTTTTCTAGATGGATTTACTAGTTTTTTAAAATTATTAAAAAATAAGGCAGAAATTTAACCTTTGTGTTCTTCAGTACTCTGGTAGCCATGGGGTGGTGGAGGTATCTTGGACTAGCTAGGTGCTAGGGGTCCTCTATGGTGGTGAAGTGGCTCAACAACAAATCAAGAGTTACTTCCTAATTATCTATCCAATTAATGCTAGTAGGAGGTGTTTTTTTTCTTGTGAAATTCCCTTTTTGAATTAGTAAACTTACTCCTACAACAAGCTACGGTGATTTCCAATCTCCTCTAGCAATTTCCAGTCGCAATTTAAGTTTATAGGATAGGATTTGCAATTATTTTAGTATTTTAGATGTATTTTATTAATATTTAATTATTTAGTAATATACAAGTATATATATCCTACATATATATCACATGTAGTATATAACTATACTCATATAATTAAGTTTCTGATATATCTTTTATTTTTAAGATATGTTTTTTATTTATTTATTTACATGAATTCAACACATAATATATATAATTAAGTAATTTAGGGTTAATTTATGGGTATACTCAATATTTATACCAAGTATACTCATAAAAATACGTGTATATTTGTATAATAAATCATATTATATTATCTTATTTTATAGCTCAATTAATTTATCTATAAGTTCTCATCGCATTCTGAGTTCAATTTTTAGGGGTTCCAAACAATTTGGTATTATATTAAATGATCATACTTCTAGGGGCAAAATTAGAATTTCGAGTCACTATTTTCAAAATCTAACTTCACTGTGTCACTTTCACTAACTTTTCTATCTTAGTCGTAAAATTTAGGCTCAATCGGATAATTTTCCTTAATGGCTCTAAACCTAGGCTTGGTTATCTTAAACATAAGTTTAGGGGCTCACAACTTCGGCTCTCTTCTCCAGGCTCTTTGGTTCACCTCTAAGTCAATACTCCTATCATTGCTTCTTCTCAGCACAGGTTGGTCTTCTCTTATTCTTAGCTTGGCAGCTCTTCTTAGCTGTTGCTCATCATTATTTAGTTCATTGGAATCACTTCTACTTATAGGTGTTTGTTCTCTTCTTTAACCTCGGCCAATACTTCTGCGGCCTTTAACTAACCCAGTAAGCTCTTGGATAGAGTTAGTGAGATTCTAAATATGATATTCCAAGTTGCCAATACGTTTTCTCAAGCTTCCGTGAGGATTATCACTATTGTTATTGACACTATCTTCAGACATTCTTGTTCATGTAGTATTTTCTAGAGAAAATTGAACAAACACCAAAACACAATTACGGTAATCTAGAAACAACCATCACTCTACTTCTTGTAGCTACCACTACTCACAAACACTAGAATCAACTACTGAAATCAATGTTATTGGACTCAACCATAGCACAATACCATGACTACTAAAAATATGAACAATACATTATACTATAAAACAACAACTAACAGATGTTCAAATCACAAATCAAACTTTGAATAACATTAACACATGTATCTCCTTAAAGTTTTGATACCAAGATGTTGTAGCAACGAGGTTAGAAACCAAAATGGATATTTAGGGCTCAAGTGCGTATGAAGAACAGGAAGTGAAACGGAGGTTTTGATAATAAATGTATATGGATATAATATACCAAGACACAAACACAATCAGAGGTTTGAGTTCGAAATAGGATTTAATACAGCTCATGGATACTAAATGTCACTTAGGATTCAAATGAGAATTAAATGTAACTCACTAACTGGTTCAAATGAAGGGTTTACCACAATCTTAAGGTTAAGATTGATAAGAATAAAAGAAAGATTAAAGAATTACTTAACACTCGATAATCCGATAAATGCAAGCTCTAAGAGCTAACTTTAACTTTAACCTTGCTCAAAAGAGGAAAGTTCTAAGTGTAAGAATATTCTTTTGTTTGATAATAATTGTTTTTCTGTTAATTACAAATGTTGCTATTTATAGCAAGTCTCAACCCTAGTGATAAAACTGTAAATAATGTATAAGGCCTTAAACCCTAAAGAATTAACCCATAAATAAAATAAAGAAAACATATATAAGAATACGAAACTATACATTTAATAGAAGAAGTCGATATGTAGTTACTCGGCCTATTTTAGAAGGAGTAGGATCCAAACTGAACGGGGGTAACAGTTGGATGTTCGGATCTGAGGAAGAGCCTCTAAAGTTTCATAGTGCTTAGCCAAGATACTCGAAAGGTTGGCTTATAATTGTCGAGTACTAGAATTAGTTGGCATTAGACTTTTTGTGTCGTGCCAAATGGTTCTTTGGTCTTGAGTGCTTGGCCATGTGGTTTTTCGACTTTTCAATAGATGGCAAACTTGATACCGAGTGGCTTCTTTTATTCCTTTCATCCTTCTAGCATATGCTCGACCTCGGCTTGGGATAGGTCGGCCTCAACTTGAATATAGTCAGAGGTTAATTCCTATTAATAGGCGTGGTGGGTTTGATGTACTACATATTCCCTCTTTGTTACTAAGGTTAAGCATGACCTTATGAGTGTCATTGCTCCTTTTGTTTCTAACATGGGTATGATTACGTAAGGGATCTGGTTTGTCTCCTTCATTGGATTTGATAACCTTTAACATTCTCTAATTTCACTAGGACCCGTTCTATCCTTAATCCTTCTCCAAAAAGAGTAATTGATGAGATAGGTCTACCAATAGGTAGTTTGAGCACAACCTCAGAATTTTCTTAGAGAATGTTAAGAGGGCTCTTAGCTTCATTGATTTCTACAGTATGAGAGTTCTTTAGAGGAGCAGATTGTTTCTTAGAACTAAAAGACATCTTTGGAGCATCGAAGGAGGCTTTGAATGAGAAATTTGAAGGTTCTATTTCTCTCTCCTTTCCATATGCTCCTTCGATGATGATGCATACTGCTCATCATTTGCTTGAGTTGTTGTTTCCATTTCTTTTGTTTTGGTAATTGCAGTTGACATGAATTCTTTGTTAGCTCCACTCAAGGCTTAGGATTTTTTAATCTATTTTCTCTTCTCATCTAACTCGGATGTATAACTTACCTTTTCGTGATTGGGTAAGTCCTTATGATTACATTTAGACACAACTCTATCTACATTTACCTTCTCGTTAGTGTGGATCTCTAGATTTGTAGTTTTTTTTAAACTTGTTCTTTTTTGGATTAATTATTTACAAGGGTACAATTGCTATAAATATTTTCTCCCAATTTAACTTTATCTACATGGAAAGAAATATTTAATTTCTTTGTCATTCACTTTACTATTTGCCCTATTATGAGAGCTATCAACGTTAATTTTAGAGATATAATCCATCTTATCACTTCCATTATTTTGTGTATCTAGTTCACTGTTTACGCCTTTTCATTTGATGTCTCTCTATTTGCAAATAAAGAACAAAATTTTTCATTATATGCCTTAAGCATCCAAACTTATAGCAAAGAAGCTGAACTCCTCCATACGGTAATTAGTAAAACTCATCATCTACTAAAAACAATGTGAACCAAAAATTTGAAAATTTATTTGCACATAGAGACAAGAAAATTTCCCCCTCTCTATTTTGCTATGAAAGTGCCGGTCCTCAAAATTGGTAAAACGCATCATAAATTCGTATTCTTGCAGCCGTTGACTTAAAGCATGATTTTGAAAATCTAAAATTTGGTTTCATCTACAAATTATAGGAAATGTCCATTTATAAACCAAGAAACATTATGGACCATTCTTTATTCAATGTAAAATGATAGAGTTCGAGTTGGATGTGCCAAGAATTAGTGAAGGAACATTATCAATGGAGAGTTTCGAAAGACATGATATCATATTAAATTCACAAAGATCTATTTTTCCATTTTTTTCTTATTATCTTAATATATTAATATTATGATTGTACTTTATCATAATGTTCATATTTTATTTTTAAAATACACGGATCACGACAATATAATCGCACTAAAGATAAAGCCGGTTCAGTTAATTAAGAAAGAGACCCCGGGTTGCTGCCCACTGAGGTCGTTGAGCTGAGCACAAAACTCAGAGGGAGAGAGAGTATTGCTTCACAATGGAGATACGACTTAAGTTGGGCGCCAATTCAACTCACGACATCACATCACAGAACTCATATAATAAATCGTCTCCCTCAGAAATAAATTAAGAAAAAAAATCTGAAAGCCTATAAATATAGTAAGTATAGGTTTTCGTCAACTGCCCGCACCTCACTGTAATACATTTTTATAATATTTCTTGTAAGATTTCTTTACAACTTCTCTTGGAACCTTCCAATCTCTCTCTCTCTCTCTCTGTGTAAACTGAGGAATGTCTGATTTTGAAAACTGAGCACTTACTTTTATATTTTTACCAAATGAGTTTACCATTTTTATTGACTCTCAGTTCCACTTTAAGTTACTAGGCTTTACTAGTTGCTTATATTCATTCTATTGGAACAAGGTAAACACTGTAAATAGTAAAGTTTCAAGCTTTAGTGATTCTTAAATTCATTCTTTTATGTTTTGAGTTTCTTTGTTCAACGTGCTATGTTCGTGTCTTTCATTGTTTTTAGTCGCTGTAAAAGTGTTTTGCTTTTTCTTTTTCTTTTTTTTTTATTTCTTTTCCCTTTTCCGTTCTGGCAATTTAAAATGCACTTTTCAATTAATTATGATTCTTTGTTTTCTTTTTTCTTGCTTTCATATGCAAAAATCGATTTGTTGTAGCCAAATTCATGTTTTATCGGGAGTTGAACCCATTTTTGTCTCTTGACATTATGCTTTTGGGATTGTAATTACGTTAGAGAATCCATTCTTTATGATATTATGTGCATTTTCAGGGGAAACTAAACCTATTTGTTTAGAGGGGTTTTTCACGGCATTCTTTGTGTTTTGCTATGTAGTTTTTGTGCCGTTAATCCATGTACTTCGAAAAATTACATTATAGTTAATTTTTGTTTTTTTCTAATGTAAACAATTGCAATTCGTATGATACATTTTGGGTTTTTATTTTCTGCTATTGTTTTGTTGGCTGAAATTACTATAGATGATTACCCCCAACTCGAAAACCCGGAAATAGCTGTAGAAAGTTTTTTTTTTTTTTCTTTTAAAAAAACTCATTTTGTCTACCGGGGTGCAACAATACGAGTTTGCAGAGCTATTATAACTAGTTGATTATACAACTGTCCTGTGACATTTGGACTAAGTGGCCAAAAAGAAAAGCTCGGGCTCATACCTTTCTTGTGAATGCAATGACTTTATTGATTTGTGTGGTTACAGGAAATTTATGTTTGTCTAGAGATTTGGTGATATATATATATATATATATATATAGACATATGTACACATATATATGATTGTTCCTCATATGTATAGTGTGTGAGAAAATAATGGTGACATCGCCGCTCTGTGATATAAGGTGTAGGGATGGGAAATTCCTCATTTGTAATGGATAAATAACTAGTATTAGGGAAAGGGGGAGAGAGAAAGAGGGAAAGGAATAAATAGCATATATACTCAGTCTCCATACCCTTTTTTCTTAGATTTCTCGTGGTGCTCCTATCATTTGCTCATGAGTTGATGGTGATGCATTGATTTTACTTCTACTTTTAGTTCGGTTATTGTTGAGTTTTCATGACTTTCTCGTGAATCTTCGTCACATCTTTGACTTCCAACTATTACAGATCAAATCCTGCAATGTGTGCTTAATGGTGATAAAAAGATTTCTTAATATGCTGAAGTCTGATCAACTCGTATCTGCAGATAGAGCAACTCCTGGGATATGGGATGCCTCATATCAAAACCTGCAGAGTCTGGTGGGAACAGAAGGAGACCTGCAAACATTGGAGAAATTTCCGTATATGTACCTGGTATACGTATTCCTAAAATGATAGATTTCTCTTTATCGCTTGGCAACCACTTGTCCAGGAATCTTGTGGAACGCCTCTCGGCCCTAAGGACCCGTATAGTAGTCATGGTTGGTCATGAGGCTCCATCAATTACCAGAACCAGAAGAAGAAGTGCCACACAACATGGTCAGTTATACATAGTTCATAATCTTTCCTTTTAGTTACTTCTTGTGAACAATATACTGAAGAGCAGAAACTTCTACAGGGGGTTCATCATTGGCTTATCTTCTCCATGCCCTTGAGGATTATTTACCTGTTCTTTTGGGACTTGTTAAAAATGGTAAAACACGGATTCCCTTTGATATGTTCTCTTTTGGACTGGCCATGATATCTGAGTTAGGTCTTGATGGAGTTTTTATATTTGCATCATAGGAAGCCAGCTGCAACATAAAGTACAGTTTGTTTGGGTTAATCAGGAGGATGATGCGGAGGTGAGGATTTAAAATGATATATTACTTGTTTTTGTTCAAATACATTAGAGAACCTCAGTTTTATATTTTATACTTGTGCAGGAGACAGCCATGTTCAGTGCTTGGTATGAGGTCTTGTCAGTTTTACATTTGATGGCAATGTTATTACTGTCTCAGGCCAACTTAATGCTTTATCCACGAACATCAGCTGATGGTCATCAGCCAAAAGTTTCAGAAGGTAGCTGTGGCAAATACAGTTCTGCAGTTTTACCCTTGTGATATTATTTCTGAACCTTACAAGCAAAGTCCCTTTAGTTCAAGTACATTTTTTCCAATTGTAAACTTCTACATGGATGGCATTTGCTGTATAGTATATGATTTTGGTGAAACTGGTGAAAAACAAAGAAATTTAATTTGAAGATCATTAATTTTGATATATACCTCTTTATGCACTTACATATTTTGTACTGGGCATCTTGTCTCTATTGTTACTTCTTCCTTCAGTAGGTTAACCCTTTTTCTTGAATAATGATCAATGTTTCACTGCAGAAAGTAGGCGTGCATCGGTTGATATATTTCTCAAGGCAGCAGGATACCTGGATTGTGCAGTTCGATATGTACTTCTGCAGTTTCCAGCTGACCTCAGGTTTACAAGATGATATGATAAAATTCATTTAAATATGCCCAATGAGCTTGCACTTTATTTACCATTTATTTCATATTTTTGTTTTTTCTTTTGGTAGGAGAGAGTTGCCAGTAGACCTTGCTGAAGGAGTTCTACGAGCACTTAGCTTACAAGCACTGGGACAGGTAATTTCTTCTTTGATTAGAGTATGTGTTCTCCACTAAATAATTTTTTTTTTTTTTTTTTTTGGGTTGGGGTTGTTGTGGGGTGGTGGTGGTGGGGTGGGGTGTGATGGGAGGAGAAGGGGTTGGTTGTGGGGGCTGGGGGTGGGGGTGGGGAGGGGAAGAACATATGATCTTCAAGTTAGATTTAACATGTATGTTTTGGCATTTCAATTAGCCTCAGTGCCTCACCTGCCATTCCTGTATCTGTTGATTTTTAATTTAAGAAAGAACTTTTCCTTAGAAGTTAATAAAATCTAAAATAATGTGATCCTTTTTTGCACTAAAGTTAACAGGAAAAAGAAGGGAAAAGATCCAAGGCATATTTCAAGTAATAGGCATATATATGTGTAGGCATTGATCATAACCAAGCTCTTTTTTAAGTTCCTTTATTGCGGAAATTGCAAGATAAGGTATTGATTTAGAGACAAATGTTCTGCATAAGAGGGAACAGAAGAGGGGTTTAAGTGTCAGCAGCCTTTGGATGAACCTTTCATCAGTGGTTTATGGGTTCATACAAAGCTTCCAATCTTTGGTATAAGTTGATAACAAGAGGAACTGAAATTGAAGCCCTTTGTTGTGACTAAAAATTGATTCTCCATTACAAACTGCTGCTATTACTAAGTTTTTGACAATTTACATTAAGCTCTGTCTATCTGGGTCACATTGGGAAATTTTCTCATTTGGGACTGAACCGTGAAATCTTCCTACTTTGTGGAAGCTAAACACAATGATGTCCTTGAGTGACTGATGTAGGCTGCAGACATCCAACTTGGTATGGCAATAGAGAGCACGAAAGCTACACTTGCTGTGAAGCGTAGGCTTGCCTGTGAGATGATAAAATACTGGCAGCAGGTATATATAACAAGTTCTCCTTCATTTAAGCATGGCAAGCATTTGCATACTTGTAGATTTACTTTACATATTCAAGTTCAGAAAAATCACAGTTCCCTTCTTCCTAGTCCCTGGTACTTTATTTTGCTGTTACCCTCTTGGCTACAGGCTCAAGATAATCTTATGAATCTTCCCTTATCAAATGGTTGGGGGGAGAAGCACCGCCTTTTTGTCAAGTGGAAGTACATTGAAGCAAAGGTATCTATTGATCGCATATCGTAGTTTTTAGTGTTCTTGCTCTTTATTTAGTAGCTTCAATATTCGCGTGAATAAATAGCTCATCTACATCTAAACCTCCAAGAGAATGAGTTTGTCTCTATTTGGGCACTTAGCCTCATTTTCTCAATGCTATTATTCTCTATCACTATAATTACTTAATCAAGGATGTTGAGAATCTGTAGTGTACATAATTTTCCAGAGTAAAATATTTGTCTAATGTCTACATTCCCTACATACCTTTTCATTTTATATAATTATGCTTCTCCTGTTTCAATTCCATGGATTGAGCTAATGGGTATTGTGAGGCACTTAATTGCACATTTTACATATCTACTGTTATCTTTGCAATATTGCTTCTTAATGATGTAAAATCATCAGTTGGGTGCTAACTTTTTTGCTCATATACCAATCCTAAACCAATTTAATGAACAAAGTATATATTATGGCTTTTGTGATACTAATACTTTTCAAATAGAAAGTGACGGGATTCTAATCATTAAGGCATCTTTTGGAGTAAGATTTTGAATTCTATCGAAACTCTAAAATTAAGTGTGCTTAGTTGAGAGCACTTTTAAGATAGATGAACTCCTAAAAAGCAACTATACTAAGGTATGAAACTATACGACATAGTACAGGTGATATCAGAGCATTATTTGTGGAATAAGCTTCAAGGTATCATGGCTTGTCCATAGGTGATAGTTGGAAGTGTGATGGATCAAAGAATTAAGACATTTATGTACATTTAATGGATTAAAGTCAGGATGGAAATGATTTTTAAGGTATATCTATGAACATGGAATGGTTATGCTCAAGAAGAAAGAGTTAAACATGGTAAGGAACAACATGGATTGAGGTGAGTTTTAAGAAACAGTCTCGGAGAGGTGCTTAGGACTAGATGGATTTGCACTGGTATTGAGAAGGGAATCATGGTAAATTTGAAACTTGTGTATCAAAGGAAGTGAAGAGAAGATTTAGGTATCTATATAAGTAAGGATCAAGGAACAAGGGATGGAAGTACTTTTGAGGTGAGGAAACTTTGTATGAGTGAAGGATTATACTATAGAAACATGTGTGAGATTGTAGAGGTTTAGCTAATTTAAACTTTGATATAGAATACAGAGCAAGCTTAGAACTAGAAGCTAGGTTAGATAATTGACAACGATGAGCTATAGGACTCTGAATCAAGGTCAAGGAAGTTAGTGGCTTTGCATAGAGATCATTGTGTTACATTGTAGGTTTTCAATATAGAAATTTTGAATGCAAAATTGAACTCTTTTGATTTGTTAAGAGTTTAATAGTGAAGTTGAAATGTGATACTCTAGGTATAGCTACTGTTTTAAAGGTTTCTCCTTTGATTTATTATGTTTGTAAAGGGAAGTTTTGGATATTTATATGTTTTTGGAGTTAAGTAGGTAGCTGATTTATAAATTTAGCTTTATCTCTAAATGAGAATTGTAAAGCAGACTATTTGTTAGGCAACAAGAGTTGAGAAAAAAATTTAAGTAAATACTTTGAGATTCGACATTTTACAAGGTGGTATCAAAGTAACTCACTAACAAGAAGTGGGGGAACTAAGTGCCATGCGGGATAAAATACCATATAATGGGGGTACTTCTTAAGCCTGTAATGGAGCACCTCTAGAGTCTTTCCCTCTTAACTTGTATAACAAGATTGATTAGGGACGTCGACTCTATAAGGAGAGTAAATTGTGATACTCCTTAGGTAAAAAGTAACGAAACTTTAATTATCGAGATACTTTTTGGTGTAAGAATTTATAGTTTATCTGAACTCCAAAGTTAAGTATGCTTAATAGGGAGTATTCCTAGAATGGGTAATTTTTTAGAAAGCAACTGTGCTAAAAAACAAAGTGGCATGACTTGCCAAAATGAACAATACCACAGTGTTAGGAGCTTTGATCAAGTCATTATAGCTTTTCAATATCTTGATGCTTTAGAAATGTCGGGAGTCTATCACTGTGAACAAGCAGGTGTTGAAATCTAGAACAATGTTGGTCAGGATGTTTATATTGTTGGCTTATCAAATATGTCAGATGGATTTAGTACGAAAATTTACAAACAAGCTTTCAAATCTATAGTCTAATTGTGTTTAATTATTATGGTTCTTAGAGGTGCTTACTTTCTTCTTTCCCTTGACAAACTTTGTAGAGTGAAACATATAAATAAGTTTTGAATTTTTAATAGTTTTGAATTGTGTTCTTAATCTTCAGTTGGCAACGAATGGGATTAATTTGAACAAATGCAATGATGTGGAATCGAAAAATGGTGTAAGCTTCATTTTAGCGAAATTTAGGTAACCACGGTGAATGCTTTGAAATATAGCGGTGATTTTTGTTATATACCTCACATTAAAGGGATGTGCATAATGTAATCTTTTTGAATCTCATTCTTCCAAATGACTGTTCTGATGACATATTAACTTTATGCTTCACAATGGGTTGAATGCTAAATAGGAAAGTGGTATTGCAATATTTGATGAGTCATGTGCTCCTTATTTCAATGGCTTTGTTGTTATTGAAAAATTCAACATGAAAAGTTAGATTGTTAGCTTTGAGGATGCAGCACATATATTATGAATGGTATAGGAGCTATGTTTGGCAACATGATGATTTGAAACCCTGTGTCACATGCAAACTAGATGATGGCAAAGAATAAGTAGAAAGGATCTTATACATGGATTGGGAATTCAGAAACTATGGTCCAGGAAGGCCACCTGGCAAATGAAACAATGGAAGAGTCTAAATAAACCAACAGTGGGACTTAATATCATTTTTTCACCAATATTAGATGAAGGAGAGACTTTACAGTTTGGTTTCTGTTAAAACATAGGTGCTGTAGGATCGTTGCATGTGTTGCAGTAAGTTCAATGACTATGGGTTGGGAGTGGTTTGACAATGAACAAGAAGATGTAAAGATAGTAAAAACTGTTCTATAAAAAAATCTGCAATTCTTGATGCTGATGGTTGCATTTGCATATTTGAGAGTAATTTTATTACCTCCTTTCCTACCAGGCTGCAGCTTACTATTATCATGGTATCATCCTTGATGAGGGCAACACTGAGAAATCACATGGGATGGCAGCAGCTGCTTTGCAAGCTGCAGAAGAGTACCTCAAAGAAAGTAAAAAGGTCTGTGAGGCATTCCATGCAGCTCCTCCATTGTCAAGGTATATCACCAGTGTTTGAAATCCTTCTTTACTCTTCTTTTTGTTTCTAGCTTCCTTGTATTAGTGAAGTTGGAATTACCTTTCACTTTCAGAGATATGACTGCCACTTATATGCAGAAATCCATCTCTGTGGGGAACCATGAAGTACCTCTCAGAAAAAATTCCTAAGGATGCTTCCAGCAAAGTGCGGATAAATCGTGATCTATACTCTCATGACAAGTAAGTCTTTTTTTTAGTTCAATGAAAAGGATCATAAAGCACTTGCAATTTCCAAATGCAGCATTTGAAATGCTATTAAGTAATAGAGTATAAACATGCCCAAGAAAAAAAAAAAAAAAAAAAAAAGGTAATAAATATAATAAGGGCGCAAAATTTAAATGCATTTCGGGGAGGACAAGATTACTATAAATTTACTTCAAATATCCAACGCTACTCCTTGATGACCTTGAAAATCTGAAAAGTTATTCTATATTATTCTTCCATTTATTTAAGGCGTGTTTGCTTCATGGAAATCATTTTCCTAACATTACTTTCATATTATTTTTGTATGGTTCGTGCTAATGGGTGCTGCTGAGAATTGTTAAAGGCACAAAGAAAAAGCTTTTCATTTTTTTCAAGATTTTTAATACAAAATTCACCCGTGGGTGGGGTGGGGTGCGGTGGGTGGGGAGGAAAGGAAATGCATGTAAGGATCTTTTATTTTATTTTATTTTATCTTACCTATTAACAGTTTCAGCAGCTGGAAAATGTATCTTTTTCCTTATTTTCAATATACATTCTCTGGATTAGTTAGCCATCCCAAATGGCAGTGTGCTGCTTTCTTTTGATTCACTCGCACCTTCTCTTACCATATGTAACAAGTAGTTAATAATAACTACTTTTAACTAGCACCAGAATATTTGTTGATTTCAAATAAAATACGTTAAAAAACACTGAGAAACTATTCCGACTGCACTTTCCACTTAATAAAAGAATCCTAAAGCGTTTAGATTTTCCTCTTCCTGTTTTCTTAATTTTCCTAATGAAAAGTGTTTCATGTTTGGCAATTATATTCTCTAGATAATAGCTTTCATCAAGTAATTATGGTTAATAAAATATGATTATGTCTGTGGCAGAATAATGGAGACGGCACCCACCTTGCCTGATTTTGCTTTAGCATTGAAACCTGATGAATACCAACTTCCTCCAGCGGATAAATGTTGGAATCAAGACAACATAAGCATTGTGAAATTTAGCACCAACCAACAAAATGGCGAAAAAAGATGATTATTTACTTGATATCACACGAAATGCTCAGAAACATGGAAAAATTCAGAAGCTCATGCTTCCACAGAAACACAAACTGGCGACCATTTCTTTGGGGTTCAGTTAAATACACAGCAGATGGTTTTTTCCTTTCAATCTAGTTTGCTTTGTTACCCTGTTGAAACCAAATCCTTCTTCGGAGTATCATTTATAAGTTTCAGTTGCAGTGTAACATGCAATTAGTTCAAAGCAGGGTTCTATTCTTGTTTACCTCCAACTTCCCCTTTCGATTTGTTATGGCGAATTGAATAAACACTATTCAGTCATAAATAAAAGTTCTGCAAGGTGGCCTCATTGGCAATATCTGTATCTTGAATAACTGCTTTCAACTTGTTCTTTCTATAATAGCCATAGGATGCGCTTTGATATCTGTTCTTACAATTGGGACCCTAGGGGAATATGGGATATTGAGTTTTTCTAATGACTCAAATGATAAATAAAATAAAAACATGCTAAAATGGTTGTTGATAGAAATTTTGATCCTAAAGTCAGAAGACCTACTAATGACTTGAAAAGGTTGTTACAACCTAATGGGCTAGAAATTTAACCTTTACTAAATGCTCTTGAAATAGTCTTAGAAGTTCAATGTTTTGACTAGCTAGGAAGCGCGGATTAGGGTAGTAATTAGGAAAGGAGCTTAGAATAATAGTAGGTAGGTTGAAAAAGTGGCTATGAGCTCGGAATGGTTGCCAAGGTTCAAATTTAAACATAGGTGCAAACAATTGGGGATTATCTCATGGGTTACTGCCCATTTCTCATTTGAAACTAGCCTACTTTTCGGAAATTAGAGAGTGATTTGCGAGATGAAGGATTTTGCTATGTGATAAACATGAAGCTAGTAATTATTAGGAGTGGTTACCAAACGTCGTCTATAAATAAAGCTCAACTTTCAATAAGGAGTTTTATTCTAAACCCCTTACTCTCTCATGATTATGTTTTTACTTGTACATTTCTATAACCTAATATCCTATTTAGGTATTTGAATGGCAAGGTTACTCACCCTAACATCTTTATAGCCTAATCTATTTCCTTTGTGCTGGCCATTAATTAGTTTGGCAAGTGATTCACCCATTCACCAAATTTGACTGTCAACAGTTTGGCGCCATCTGTTACTAACCTAACATGGTTACCATAACCAAAAATAAAGATGATGTAACTATGGTTTGTCTATGTACCCTCTAGTGTAGCCACAATATACCTAGTAGTTTGAATTTGTATGAATCTCCCAATCAAAAGCCATATGTACACAATTTGCAAAAGAGTTAAAAGGAGGTCAAAATGTATAACCAGGAGTTGATGAAAAAACTCTAAGAACATGATGCTACATCCATAGTTGTCAAAATCACAATTCTATCCATGTGATTTTACAAGTTTATGATTTTAGGAAGTTTTTTTTGAGTTAACTCGTGTATAAATTTATGTTCATATAAAAATTTACGTTTTTAACTAAGTTTATATATGAACTCGGTAGAAACTTACGTTTTTAACCGAGTTTATATATGAACTCGGTAGAAACTTACATTTTTAATTGAGTTTATCGATTTTACATATTTAAGTTAAATAGGTTAAAACATAAAAAAATACAACTAAGCTTTTATAAGCCATTAACAATTAGGTAATTATATCATTTTCCTTATCTTTTTTTTTTCTCTTTATTGCTCTCTTAATCCCTTATTTTATGTTTATAACCTTCACTTAGATTTCAACTCTAATAGCAAAAATTACAAGAAAAACTATATAATTCAGTTTATACTATCAGTAATTTAAAATAAGTTGAAATATTTGATTCTCTTTAATTCATTATTTTTTTTTCAAAAGAAAATAATAGAAAAAGTTTAGTTTTGACTTTGTTTGTTCTTCTTCCACACATGTTTAATTATATATTATTAAAAATTTTTTATAAAGAAGAACTTAATCTCTTCATTTTTTGTATTTCTATCATGTATTTCAAGTTTTGAATAATTACTATAAGCATCTCTATAGTTTTTTACAGCTATTTTATATAGTTTGTAAAAACTTATATTTCTACATTTTGATTTTACGTTCTGATTCAACTAACTCTCTAGCAATTTTACATAAAATCATGAGTTTGACAATCTTGGCATCTTCTTCAACACCACCGTTGGAAGCTGTTACTAACCTAACACGGCTACCAAAACTAAAAATAAAGATGATGTAATTGTAGTTTATATCTATACTCTTTAGTGCAGCCACAATAGACCTAGTAGTTTGAGTTCATATGAATCTCCCAATCAAAAGCCATATGTACACAATTTGCAAGAGTTAAAAGGAGGTCAAAACGTATAATCAGGAGTCGATGAAAAAACTCTAAGAGCGTAATGTTGCATCCTCCTCAACACTATTGTTGGAAGTTGTAGGTGAAGAAGTTACCCCTGTTACTAAGGAAATTATAGTTATTGAGTATGAGGAAAAGGCCCGATGATTGATGATAATAATTAGCAATGATGGAGTGCTGACCTCTAAACCCCTCACTTAAGCATGGCTTAAGAGTTTCGAAGGTCTTGCGAAAAAGGGTTCTAACTACCCAACTTGGCTAAAACAAGCTCATCTATCAAGAAGGTTAGTTGGCAAACACTTTGAATGCTCCACTTAGATACATATTGATTTGCTTGGTCTCTTGCTTAGATACCGAGCACTCAAATGCCAATCTATTAGATGTTAAGACCTCTAATGTTGCCCTATCGAGCGTTGAGGACAAGGTCCCTATCCCAGACCATTGCACTCTCCTCTCTTACTCTATCGAGATGTTGCCTTACTCGATCACCTCGATAGCCGTTAGTACAACTCAATAGAAGCACTTTAGTGCCTTGCTATATTCAATATGATGACAATAACAATGTGCCACTTGTCATTCTCTTTTTTTGATATTGTACTATATTACTTTTTTTTAATTGTTGCATATACCCTTTTAGGTAGTATTATGTTACTTATTTTTAGCATTGCTCATTTCTGTAATTTCTTTATTTTCCTTTGTTGCCTAAGTACTTATTATAAATAGTCCTTCTTGTAAGTTACAATCAACTCTTACCTTATTATTAACAAATATTCCTCTTATCCTTACGAGACACCATTCTCCAAGCACATACTCCCTCACTCTTATCTAATTTTTTTTGTAGCTCGAGATTAATGATGAGTAAACCTTAAGATTTACTTGTGCATCATATCAAGTAAAGCTTAAGACGTGTCATGTTCGTTGGTATGTCATATCTGACTAGTAGCCTTACATAAGCTATTGCTTTGCCTGCCCATTTCTTCTTCTTCGATATCTTGAAAGACCTGCTGGTCACTTCCCCTATTGTAAGCCCTAGTAATTAACTCAACTCCTAAACACATCATAGAATCATAGTATCAAAGCTTGAGGTTTCAACCAATAGCTAAGTGTTCATAGCATTTGAATCTAGTGACTTGTTTATATACTCTACTGTACTATATTTTTAAAATGAAAAACAAAGTAAGTGTTAAGGTTATTGGCTATACATGTTTAGTAGAGTTATGTGGATTCTTTTGTTGGATTATGAATTTGTTGAAACCTTGTTGAGAGAATATCAAATCCCAATATGTAAGGAGAAATCGGGGATGTTGAGAGTGATGCTCTTAGACAAGGACGTGTTGAGCAACAAACCCCATGAACTATAAATGAACAGATATAAAACCTTACTGTTATTGTGACTAACTTAGCTGTATCTGTGTAAGGTTAATGGAGGCTTGACAACTAGAAGGAAATGCTGAGTGCAGACAAGGTATACGAGATAGACCAAAAGGACTTGGTGATGCATCTCCAAGATTGGACATAGGGAGAAATACCACAACGAAGCAAACAAAAAACACACAAGAAAAAAGTTAGCAAAGTTCAAGTAATTGCCGAATGGATATGACATACCACTCGATCTTACTTGGCCTATAATCCACCGGATATGACACATTGGTCCAAACTGAAGGGTCATTCGCCAGTACTCCTTGTTAAAGGAAATAGATAAGAGTTGATTGATAATGAGAATACTAAGGTTGCTCAACGTGAATAATTCTGTATTGATTAGTTAATTGTCTACATACAAGAAAGTGGGAGTTTATATATCCATCCACTAGAGTTATTTTATATGTATAAAAAGACTAAAGAGTATTCTATAATTAGGTTACATAAAATATACTAAAAGCAATAAAAGGGGTAAAGAATATTCAGTACGGAAAAGAAAGAATCATTTTGAAATATTATGTTAGTAAACACGTATCGCTTGGTAGCTGGACATTAGGAATACGATACAAGGTAGGCGGAAGAAAGAAAGCATTGTAATCAGGGGTTGACTTGATTTGGATTAGGTTAAGAGCTAATCAGTCTGGTAAAGAAGTTAGCTAAATTGGAGTCAGATGCCTATGGTTGGTTAGGGAGCTTAGTTCGGCTAGTCTTAGGCTGTCTTCCAGAATAAGACTTCACTGCTGGGCAAGTGCATGTTTGATGTACGTGAGGATCTAACAAATAGGTTGGCAAGAGATCAGTTCAACGTAGGAATCTTCGTCTCGACTTTGGTTCCAAGCTAATATTCTCCATGTGAGTCCTTGGAGTCCTTTAGCTCGATTGTGAGTAATTGGTCTAGGGGCCTAATTCTTATCATTTGCTTAGGGGTTAGAAAGATTTGCCCTCAAATCTAGAGGGGTTTCGGCTTCTTCTTCTGGGGCATATGTAGGGTCTTCTCTTGTTGGTTGGTAAGGGATTAGATTGAATACATTGAAAGTGGAAGAAACACTGCAATCATCATGCAACTCGATCTGATAATCATTGTAGTTGATCTTCTTTAGGATTTTGAATGGACCATTAGCTCGAGTAGATATTTTGTTCTGTCTCAAGTGTGGGAATCATTTTTGGTTGAGGTGTATTAATACCAAGTCTCTTAGGTAAAAGGAAATAGTTTGGCGGCCTTAGCCACCATTTTCATGCTGTTTTTAATTGAATTTAATGATCTTCTTGGCTACAGACTAGTGTAGTTCATGCAATTCTTAGGCTTAGTCAATTCCAGATTGACTTTCTTTAGTAATTGCTGGAGCGACGATCATATCTAGGGGAATAGTAGGGTTAAGGCCATAGACGATCTCGAATGGGGTTTTCCTAATAGTACTATGGATAGTTCACTTATATGTGAACTCTACAACCAGTATGCACAAATCCCAATCCTTCAAGTTTTTTCCTACAATAGCTCTGAGTAGATTGCCTAGTGTCCTATTTACCACTTTAGTTTGGCCATTAGTCTGAGAGTGGCTATTGGAGTTGAATATAAGTTTAGTTCTAAGTTTTCTCTAAAGAGTTTTCTAAAAATAGCTCAAAAATTTTGTGTCTTGATCTGAGACAATAGTCTTCGGTACCCTATGTAATTAGACAACCTCCTACAAAAATAAATCAGCAATATATAAAGCATCGTTAGTTTGATGGCACGGAATGAAGTGCGCCATCTTGTTGAAGTGGTATATTACAACAAAGATAGTATATTTGCTTCGGGATGTCTAGAGCAACCTTAGAACAAAGTTTATGCTAAGGTTGGCCTAAGGTAAGGTTGGTGTTGGCAGTGGCATGTATTCTTCATGAGGTTCTCTCTTCCCCTTAGCTTGCTTGCATGCTTCACAACTACTAATTACCTAATGGACATCCTTAACCAAAACTGGTCAATAAAAGTTTTCCTTCAATAGATTAGGAGTCTTGGTCTCCCTAAAGTGACTTCATAATCTGCTATTATAAGCTTCTCTAATCAATAGCTCAAGCGTGGAACAGTTTGGTATGCATAGCCTTCAATCCTTAAACAAATAGCCTTCCTTAAGATAATATCCCTTAAGAGCAATTCCATCTTTGCATTGTTCTAGGATTAGACTAAAATGAGGATAATGAGCATACTACTCGGTAATGAGTGAGAACCCCAATAATTTGGTTTGTAAAGTGGTTAGTAAGGTTTGTCGTCATGACAGAGCGTTGGTGACCACATTTGCACTTCCCTTCTTGTACTGGATGACGTACGAGAAACCTTCCATATATTCTAACCACTTGACTTGCCTCTTCAAAAGCTTGTTCTACTTAAATGCCTTAGAGACTCATGGTCTACATAAATAACAAACTCTCGTAGCAGTAAATAGTGTTACCAAATAGTAAGGGCTCGGTAAAGAGAGTATAACTCTTTCTAGTATATAGAATAGTTCAAGGCATGACTACTAAGCTTCTCGCTATGGTAAGCGACGGGTCATCGCTCCTGCATCAGGATAGCGCCAATTCCCGCTCCTAATGCATTGCATTCCAATTCAAAGGGTTTGTTAAAAACTGGTAGTGAAAGGACAGGTACTGAGGTGAGCTTCTCCTTAATCTCCTTAAAGCTTTGCTCAGTTCAATCATTCCACCTAAACCCTTCATTCTTTTTTGTCAACTCAGTCAAGGGGGTGGCTATAGTATTGAAGTTTTTGATAAATCGCCTATAAAAAGAAGCTAGGCAATAAAAGCTTTGATCCTCAGTGACATTCCTTGGCGTTGGCCACTCAAGAATAGCTCGAATTTTCTCCTCATCTGCTCGGAGTTCTTCCCTTAACACTATGAACCTTAGGAAGATCACCTCCCATACACTTTTTCACATTCCTGTACAACTTCTTAGTTCGTAAAATGTTAAATACTTTGTGAAGATGTTGAACATGGTTGTTTAGGTTTGCACTATATATCAATATATCATCAAAGTATACGACCACACATCTTCTAATTATAGGGCAAATTATATGGCTCATCAACCTCATGAATGTGCTTGGTACATTAGTAAGTTTGAACAGTATAACCAACTATTTGTAGAGTCTATACCTAGGCAATCTTTTATTCATCGCCTGGCCTCATACGAATTTGGTGGTAGCTACTTTGCAAATTAATCTTTGAAAATATCTTAGCATTATGAAGCTCATCTAACATGTCATCGAGCCTTTGTATCAGGTATATGTAATTGATAGTAATTCAGTTAATTACTTAGTTGTCGATGCACATGCGCTATGAACCATCTTTCTTAAGGACAAGCAGAGCTGGTATAACATAAAGGCTCATGCTCTCCCTTACATATCCTCACTCTATGAGTTCATCCACTTATTTCTTTAGCTTGGTAGCCTGCTTAGGGTTCATTTTGCATGCAGGTTAGTTTGACAGGATGGCGCTTAGCTGTAGATCAATACAATGCTTAATGCCTTAGATTGGAGGCAGTCTTTTAGGTAGTTCTTCAGGGAATAGTTTCGAAAACTTATTCAGTAAGCTTCAGATTTCATTAGGGATATTCTCCAAATCTCTCATTTCCAATAGTCTTTTGATCAATAGGAACATAGATTCTTTAGCCCTTCTAGTAGCTCGGAGCTCTATTCATCTCATCACTAAGGCATTCTTATTGTTAGCTTGAGTAAGCTGATTGTGGGTTTCATTTACTTGGGATGGGGTCAAGGGTTACAATACAATTTTCTTTCCATCCTTAATAAAGGCATAGGTGTTCTTATACTCGTCATGAGAAGATGTCGATTGAATAACTAAGGTCATCCAAGCAACAGATGTGAAGCTCTCATGGGGACGACATTGGATACTACTTCGTCCTTATACACACTCCTAACACTGAATGATACAGTCACTTGTTTCGTCATGTGCAAAATACCCTTATCATAAAACTAATGCAGCTTATAAAGTCGGGGATGCTTTGAGGTTGGCAGAACCAACCTTTGCATAAAGGACTATGCAATGATATTAGTATAACTTCTCTTATCCACAATGATCGTGTATAATTGGTCTTTGATGGTACACTTGGTATGGAACAAATTCTCCCTATGGTCTTCCTTAATGTTTGGCAAGGAACTCAGTACTCATCTCAAGACTAAGGTCATCATTTTTCCCTAGTCGGCATTGATACAGGTCTCTTCTTTCTCTTTGGCTTCAAGTTTTCCAACGTCTTCTTCTTTCTCGAGCTCGCTCTCATTAGTGCTATCCACTACATCTCCTCAGAGCACTATAATGCATTAATTCGGACACTTAGCAACCATATGTCCGAAGCCCAAGCATTTAAAGTATTTTACGTCGTTGGTCTTTCATCCAGAAGTTTGCCCTTTCTCATATATCCTCAGGATAAGCTTAACCTTGGCTCAACCTATCTGACTGATTCGGCCCTAGTGGCTTGCTTAGTAGTCATTAGATCAGTCATTCTTATCCTTGACCTTGTATAGCCTCCTCGGCTCTGCTTAAATAGGTCAATGCATAATTAGGGGTTGGGAGAATGTTGGCCTAGGTCAGCTTAGAGCACTTCTCCTCTGTTTTTCAATGCTCTATACTATCTTTATTGCCTCTTCCAAGATATAAAACCTCTGTTCCTCTACAATATGGTGAACTTCATATTAGAGTCTAGAGATGAACTTCGATACAGTATGAGCCTTGGGTTCTTCTATGTTAACTCGGATCATAAGCATCTGGAACTCTCTGATATAGTCATTAATAGATCGGCTTCCTTGGTGAAGCTTTTGCAACTTTGCAAATGTATCTTGTAGGTAGGTCTTAAGTATAAATCTACCTCTCAACAATCTTTTCATCTCATCTTAGGTTTTAATACCTCGTCTTCAATCTCTTATTCTGACTGTAGTCAGATTTTTCCACCATATAGTGGCATACCTAGTAAACTCCAGTGCAGAAAGTTGGACTTTGATAGCATTCATATACCCATAGCATTCAAACACTTTCTCGACCTTCTCTTCCTATTCGAAGTATTCATTTACATCTCTACTTCTACTAAAGGGTGGGATTTGAACCTTGACATTGTCTAACCCTTGAAGGACTTAGCGTGCTCCTCCCTACGCTTGGTGATAGTTAGCTCCTTCTTCTTCCTCCCCAAATTCTTCAACATCCAACTCTTCATCATCTTCCTTAATCTCCTCCAACTCCAGTTTTCATTTAGCAGCTTGATTTGCTTCTCCTCTAGCTCGCTACGATTGAATTGGGCGATTGATTCAATTACCTTGGCCATGGTGTCTCTCAAGAGTATTTTCTTGTGGGTTATGGTGCTATACACTATGGGGTTGTTGTTTGTTAACTTGAATTGTTGTGACTAGACTCTCAATAAGGTTGGTCAATCTATCAACTTTGTCATCAACTAACCTTAAGGTGTTACTACTATTATGACCATGACTAGGTTGAGCACTACTACTTTGGTCACTTGAATTTGACATGGTGTAATACCTTTTAGACAAATTAATAACTCATGAACAACTTTAATACCCAATAATCACTGGAATAGAATAGTAGCGAATTTGCTTTGTTTTCATAATGAAAAATAGAGTAATAATAAAACTACACTTACTTACATTCAAATACATTGTAGTAGCTATGGAGGGAACACAACAGCTACTAACAGTAAAGCAAACTAAAACTTCAGTGCAACTTTACACACTCCCTTGCGGAACCGTGCTCCGATACCAATAAAGCTGATGTGTCTCCGAGGTTGGACACATAGAGAAGCACCACAATGAAGCGAACTAAAAACAAACAAGGAAAAAGTTAGCAAAGTCTTGGCAGCTACCGAATGGATATGATGCACTACTCAATCCTACTCGGCTTATAATCCACCGAATATGACATACTGGTCTGAATTGAAGGGTCACTCACCACTATTCCTTACTAAAGAGAATATATAAGAGTTAAATGATAATGAGAACACTAAAGTTGCTCAACATGAATAATTTTGTATTGATTAGTTAATTGTCTACATATAAGAAAGTGGAGGTCTTATATACCTATCCACTAAGGTTACTTTACATGTATGAAAAGACTAAATAGTATTCTACAATTAGGTTACATAAAACATACTAAAAGGGGCAAAGAATATTTGGTAAGGAAAAGAAATAATCATTTTAGAATATTGTGTCAATAGACACGTGCCGCTTGGTGGCTGGACATTAGGAATATGATATAAGGTAAGCAGAAGTAAGAAAGCGTTATAATCAAAGGTCGACTTGATCTAGATCAGGTTAGGAGCCAATTAGTTTGGTAAAGAAGTCAACTGAATTGGAGTCAAATGCCTATGGTCAGTCAGGGAGCTTGGCTCGGTTAGTCTTAGGCTATCTTTTGGAATAAGACTTCATTTCTAGGTAAGTGCATATCTGACACATGTGAGGATCTAACAAACAGGTCGGCAGGAGATCAGTTCGGCATAGGAATCTTCATTTAAACTTTGGTTTTGAGCTAGTATTCTCCATGCAAGTTCTTGGAGTCCTTTAGCTTGATTGTGAGTGATTCGTTTAGGGGCTTGATCCCTATCACATGGTGTGGAAATTTGGGCTCTTAGTGCTATGAATGCACCATTGGTGCAACTTATCTAGGTTGGAGGACTCGCACATTGAAGACTTGAGTTGGGAGAAGTTGAGAACATGGAAGATGTTGGGGATGAAGATGAGCAGTTCCTTAAGTATGATGAATGTGAACTCTAAGCTCCTAGAAGGATGAAGCACATTAGGGTGCAAGTTTCGAGCTTCTCTAGATCTGGTAGTGCTGATGAGTATTTATAGATAAGAAAGAGAAGGTTGAAAAGATCTTTGACTTCTATGATTACGAAGACTTAGTGCATATTCAAGTGGCTACTTTAGAGTTTTCTAGTTATGCAGCAATGTAAAGGAAGAAATTGCAAACCATGCATCAATGAACTTGATGAGAAATATGAACCTAGAATGAGATGAAATGACTTTTGAGGAGTAGTAGATTTTTTTTAGAACACTATGAGCAAGATACTTTCTAACGTCTCCGAAAACTTAAGCAAAGTAGCCGATCTGTAGATAAGTATGTCCAAGAGTTCCAATTGTTAATGATCTGATGTGATGTTGATGAACCGGAAGCGTAAATAGTGGCTAGGTTTATTTCTGACCTAAAGCTAGATATTGGTAATATAGTAGAGGTATAAAGGCTTGGGAACCTAGATGAAACCATCAAAGTAGCATAAAGAGTAGAAAGGTAGATGCAAAGTCAACTAAACTAAACATGGAGCAGTCGACCTAATATGTCAAACAAATCTAGCACACCCAGTAGACTTACATATGATTGAGCTCAAAATTGTTTCGAGGTCGATTGCTGAGGTCAACTCCTTAATAGACTTGATGAGGGCAAAGGTAAGGTGAAGGCTAAGGCTAAGGAGCTTGAGGTCAGAAAGGATCAAGGTCAAAGCTTGGGACTGAAGACCTAAGAAATCAAATGCTTCAAGTGCCTTGATTTTGGACATGTGGCTAGTTAATGTCTGATCCAATGTGTCATACCATCAAAGGAGAGAAGCTTCAGTTCGAAGTGAAAAGTGCCAGTGAAGATAAAGAGGAGGTAGATGATGAGCACTTTCTTGATAAATTCTTAGAGGACCCTAAAGCTCTCACTAGACTCAAACAAGAGTAGTACCTCAACATGGTCATTTGAAGAGCCCTTAGTACCAATGTTGCAAAAGAAAGTGAGTAGCGGGCAAATCTCTTCCACAGCAATTGCCAAGTAAGTGGAAGTTTGTGTGCCTTGATTATTAATGGGGGAAGTTGCACTAATGTAGTGGCGCAAGGGGTGGTGAAGACCTTGAAGTTACTGACTTGTCCTTAACCTTACAAGATCTATTGGCTAAATGAGAAAGGTAGAATCCAGGTCTTAAAGCAAGTGAAGGTGCTGATCTTCATTGGAGAAAGGTATAAGGATGTGATACTATATGACATTTTGCTCATGTGTGCTTTATACATACTATTAGGCCGACTATAACTATTTGATCTTAATGTACTCTACAATGGGTATAAGACAATTAGATGTTCTAGAAGGATAGGAAGGGGGTTGTGCCATCCCTAATGAGCCCTAAAGAAGTCTAGGAAACACAAGAAGATTTCTAAATCCTTACAAAGGAAGTCCTTGGTGATTTCTTAAACGAAATTTTCCAAGGATGTTAAAAGGGAAAAATTTGTATTTCTATTAAATAGGAGACTACATGAATTGAAAGAGGGCAGAGTATTTCTAATCGAGGTGTAAGCCTTGCTCTAAGAATATGCAGACCTGTTTCCAATTGAGCTACCAATAGGTTTACCCCCTATAAGAGGCATAGAGCACTACATGAACCTCTAAGCTAGAGCTACTCTACCTAATTAACCTACCTACAGGCTTAATCCTGAGTATGTAGACGAGTTGAAAAGGTAAGTTGACGAGTTGGTTGAATGTTGATATATTATAGAGAGCATGAGCCCTTGTACCATACCAGCAGCTCTAGTATTGAAAAAGGATGGCTCATGGAGAATGTGCATCGATAGCTAAGCTATTAATAAGATCACTACCAAGTACCGATATCCAATTCCACGATTAGATGATATGTTGGATGAATTACATGGTGCATGGATATTTTCGAAAGTTGATACGAAGAGTGGCTACCACCAGATTAGAATGAGACTTGGAGATGAGTAGAGAACTGCTTTTAAGACAAAGGTTTTCAAAAACTTTACCCACTTGACATGATGCCAAGCATCCCGAGTTTTCTTTTCTTGTAGGAAATTATTAAGCTACACGGCATGCTGAGAAGTATAGTGTTAGATAAAGACCCGAAGTTCTTGAGCCATTTTTAGAGAACTCTATGGTGACAAATGGGGACCAAACTGCTATTTAGTATTTCCTATCACCTCCAAATAGATGGCCAAATAGAAGGCCAAACAGAGGTAGGCAATCACATTTTGGGATCGCTGCTCCAAGCTATAGTGGATAAGAACTTGGCTAATTAAGATGTTTGCTTACTAGTGGTCGAATTTGCTTACAACCGAATTAAACATAACACCACTAAACAAACTCCCTTTAAGGTTATTTATGGTTTCAATCTCGAGTTGCCCCTCGATCATACCCCTGTACCTAAATCCGAGTGAGAAGACCTAATGCGATAGCCTAAGCATTGTCCCTTTAGCACATCTATAACAAAATCACTTGGCATATCAACTAAGTCGCTAGAAGGCTACGAAAGAAGGCTAAGGGTACAATGGCTAAACAATTTCAATCGAGAGACTTAGTATAGCCATACCTCAATAAGGGACGGTTTTCAAGCAAGAGGAGAAACAAACTATCTGCAAGAGCTTAAGGACCCTTCAAGATCCTCCACAAGATCAATGATAATGCCTACAAGTTAGAGCTGCTTGAAGATTATGGGGTATCTGACACCTTCAACATTGTCGACCTTAGTCCATATCACCCTAACGGAAAGCTAACTAAAGACCGTTCAGATTTGATCCCAAATCCAAATCAATCCGGAGGAAATGATGGGAATCAAGCTACTACACCATCGACCCGTAGCTGAGCCGAAGGATTAGAGGGACTGGCAAAGTGAATCCTTTTGCTCTAGCCAACTCCTACCAAGGCCAAGTATCTCCTTACCGACCTACTCTACATGCCAAGTCGAATGACTACCTATTTCTTGAAGATTGTGTACCAAAATGCAAAATGCTGAGATAATGGCCAATCTTTGCTCTCTTACACTTATGCTCGAGCTGACCACTTGCCCATCTTCACTCTTGCCGAGAGGCCAAAAGAATGACACTGAACTAATCTTCAATCAACCTTACCAGAACAAGTAATCTACTTGTACTCTTTTGTCTACATCCTCCAACACCATTGCCAATGTATCACTGCCACGTGTATAAGACCACATGAAGGATTTACTACACTAATCATTACTTTTCTTACATATTCATTTTTACTCTTTTGTATTATTATACGTTATTTCTTTAGGGTAATACCCTTTTTGTTTTTTCCCTTTTAGGCAAATTATTCTAACTTATTAGGTATAAATACCCTTTGTATTTGTAGCCGTAGTTGTCAGATTAACATTAACACACTTAACATTCTTTCCTCTTGTAAACACTGCTTATTTACTTTCATTTCACTCTTATCCTAACCCTTAACTAAGGCTAGGTGACGAGTAACCTCACCGGACCGAGTAACCTCACCATACCAATTCGTGCATCATATCGAGTTGTTATGTGAGTCCTCAAAAGTTCTATTGATGTGCCATATCTTTTAGAGCTGTTCGTAGGATTTGCTTACCCTTTTATTCACTCTTCTACACATTGCCCATCACTTTTTTCAAGCTTTCAACAAGCTTGGACCTATTTGACGACCAGCTTTGTCTGCTCTTAACTATGGTCCGCATCATTGGGCTAGTAATCATTTAGTGTCAAATTCAAATTAAGTCCATAGACAACTTCGAAAGTGACTTTCCTATTGAATTATGGGTGGAGCGATTGTAAGCAAACTCTATGATTGGAAAACAAAGATCCTAATCATGTAAATTTCGACCAATAGTAGCTTGAAGCAAGTTGCCTACTATTCTATATACAACCTCTATCTAGCTGTCTATTTATAAATGATAAGAAGTATTGAATATTAGTTTAGTGCCAAGCTTCTTCCATAGTGTTTGCTAGAAGAAGCTCATAAACTTCAATTTGCAATCTAAGACAATACTTCTTGGGATGCCATGCAGTTGCATAATTTCCTATAAAAAGAGGTTAGCAACAAATGAAACATCATTAGTTTTGGTGTAAAGGCCAAAAGAGAGATGTCATAGAGAGATGGGGTGAGTTGTGCCGATTGAGAGAGAGAGTCAAATTTTTGTATGTGTGTGTGTTCAGAAAAGTCAACCCCATCCTCCTTTGCTGTGTGTGTTTTTATTTTATTATTTTTTTGTTTGTTTGTTTTTTAAGCAAGAAAGTGAAGGAAAAAAGGAAAGGGGAGAAGAAGAAAAAACAAGAAAGAGGAAAGAAAATTTATTGTCTAGGCTAATCACAAAGTGCCACATGTCACAATCAGACACGTAGCCTAATAATGGCTTGACATGTGGCAATGCACGAAGTTTGCAAAAGAAAAAGATAAAAGACATCTTCATACCTCTAATGAGTTACAAACTCCTAATCTCTGACCAAACCCATATGCAATGTCTATGTGCTTATCCATTAGGCCGTTGGTTTGTGCCTTGGTCAGCTTGGGCTATATTCAAATCTAAGCTTAAGCACAACGGTCCTCTCCTTATTTAAATTAAAAAAAATTTATTCTATTTAAACTATCTAAAAATTATTATTTTTTAAATTCCTTAAATCTTTCTTATCTTTTGTGATTTTTTCAATTTTTCTAAATTTTTTGATTTTTTATATTTTTTCTAAATTTCTTATTTTTTTATGCTTTTTCTTATTTTTGTATTTTATTTTGTATCTTTCTAGAATTTCTTATTTTTGAGTTTTCTTATTTTTGGCCCCTCTTTGTGGTGAAGTTTGAGCAAAATTTTTCCATAAAGACAACATAGACACTACTTTTGCCCCTAAGGGTAGAAAGTATCCTAAGAAGTGATATTGTTGGCTAGCTATCATAGGCCCTGTCCACTGGGGACTTTGGTGAAGGTAGAAGTAGCGCTCTACGAGATGACCAAAAGACTGAAAGAAGAATTGAAGTCTAATCGTGCCCTTATAAGCTAATGAACTAAAGTGAAATGGGCAATGCGCTTCTTCAGCTAGCTAAGAACCTAAATGATATGTTGAAAACTCGTTTGTGCCCCAATGAGTTGCCTAATCAAGGCGGGCAAAGTGCTCCTTGAGTTAGCTAATATGTTAATGAGATGAAAGAAACTTGGTTGTACCCTAATGAGCTAACTAACCAAGGTAGGCAAAACGCTCTTAGAGCTTGTTAAGACCCTAAACTAAATGAAAAAACTTATTCGTACCCAAATGAGTTTACTAACCAATGCGGACAAAGCGCTCATAGAGTTGGCTAAGACCCTAAAAGATAAAGAAAACTTGGTCGTACCCCTATGAGCTGACTAACTAAGGTGGGCGAAGCGCTCTTAGAGCTAACAAAGACCTTAAAAGATATGAGAAAACTTGGTCGTGCCCCAATGAATTGACTAACCAAGGTAAACGAAGCACTCTTAGAGCTGGCTAAAACCCTAAAAGATAAGAGAAAACTTAGTCGTACCCTTATGAGTTAACTAACTAAGGTATGCAAAGCGCTCCTAAAGTTGGTTAAGATCCTAAGTTAAAACCCGATAGTGCTCCTCTAAGTTGACTAACTTAGGCAGGAATGTCTCTCGGGGACTAGCAATCTTAACTTTTGGAATCGATTCGAGATAAACCTGGTAGTGCTCCTTTGAGCTATTTAACCTAAGCAGGAGCGTCTCTTGGGGACTAGCAACCCTGACTTTTGGAATCGATTTGAGATAAACCTGACAGTGCTCCTTTTAGCTAACTAACCTAGGTGGGAGCATCTCTCGAGGACTAGCAACCTTAACTTTTGGAATTGATATGTGATAAACCTGGTAGTGCTCCTTTGAGCTAACTGATTGAGGTGGGAGCGTCTCTCGGCGATTAGCAACCGTAACTTTTGGAATTGATATGAGATAAACCCGGTAGTGCTCCTTTGGGTTGATTAACTTAGGCGGGAGCATCTTTCGAAGACTAGTAACCCTAACTTTTGGAATCGATTTGAGAGAAACCTGATAGCGCTCCTTTTAGCTAACTGACCTAGGCGGGAGCATCTCTTAAGGACTAGCTATCCTAACTTTTGGAATCGATACGAGATAAACCTAGTAGTGCTCCTTTGAGTTGATTGACCTAGGTGGGAGCGTCTCTCGAGGACTAGTAACCTTAATTTGGGATTGATCTGAAGAACTTGGTCATGCCTCTCTAGGCTTACTAACCTAAGTAAGAATGTCTCTCGGAGACTAGCAACCTTAAGCTAGGATCGATCTGAAGAACCTGATAGTGCTCCTTTAAGCTGACTGGCTTAGGTAAAATGGATGAAGCACTCCTTAAGCTGGTTAAGACCCTTAATTAAAACCTAATAGTACTCCTTTGAGCTGACTAACTTAAGCGAGAGCATCTTTAGTAAACTAGCAACCCTAAATGAAATCGATGATGAGAGAAAATGCCCTTTAGGCTTGCTTAAGAGGAATTGGTAAAAGAAAGTACCCTATGGGCTCACTAAAAGGAATTGATTGATGAAAGGGAGCACCTTTTGGGCTTGCTAAGAGGATTTGATGAGGAGAAGTGCCTTATGGGCTCACTTGAGAGAAATTGGTAAAAGAAAGTGCCCAATGTACTCACTTGGTGAACAGAAGTGCCTTATGGGCCCACTAAAGGAAATTGGGGATGAAAGGAAGTGCCCTTTGGGCTTGTGAAGAATTGACTGAAGAGAAGTGCCATATGGACTTACTAAGAGAAATCGATGAACGAAGGGGTAATGTTTTGAAAGTAGGCTAGAACCTTAGCAAGACGAGGAAATGCCCTAAAGGTAGGCTAAACCCTAAAAAGAATAAAAGAGAGAATAACGCTCTAAGAGTTGGCTTGAACCCTAAAAAGAAAAGAAGAGGGCATACCACTCTAGAAGCTAACTAACACCTTAATTAAAAGAAAGAAGGGATAGCACTTTAAGAGCTAACTAAGAGCTGGCTAAAACCCTAAAAAGAATAAAAGAGTGGGTTAGCGCTCTAAGAGCTGGCTAGAACCCTAAATTAAAAGATGGGATGGTATTAAAAGGTGGATTATAATAAAGGAGTGGGTTAGTGTTCTAGGAGTTGGCTTAAACCCTAAAAATGAAAGATGGGATAGCCACCCAAAGGTAGATTATAACAAAAGAGTGGGTCAGCGCTTTAGGAGTTGGCTTGAACCCTAAAAATGAAAGATGGGATAGTGCCTTAAAGGTTAGCCAGAACCCTAAAAATGAAAGATGGGATAATGCCTTAAAGGCTAACTGGAACCCTAAAAAGAACAAAAGAGGGGATAGTACTCTAAGAGCTAGCTTAAACCTTAAGAATGAAAGATGGGATAGCACCCTAAAGGCTGGTTGGAACCTTAAAGATGAAAGATAGGATAACGCCCTAAAGGCTGGCTAGAACCCTAATGGAAGTTAATGAAGAACTAAAGAAGTAAAGTAAGGAAAGCAACCAGTTTTAAAAGATTTCTTAACTTAGAAACAGTATTTACCATTTATGAAAAAGAAAATAAGGATAGGCCCCTTGACTTGAAAAAGAGTTAATGAACATTAAAAATTGCAATTAGGGAAGAATGTTCTAGACTACTAAGGTCAATTTAAAAAATGTGACTACCTTGAAAAGGCAGCAGATGACAAGAATTGAAAACTTAGCTACTCGAGTTGACATGGATTGGACAAAAATCTTGTGACAAGCTTTTACTTTCTCTCCTCTTTTTTTTTTTTTTTTTGGTTTTTGAAAGATTTGTCAATAGGTATAAATTCTTATTTAAGGAACAAGCTTATAAAAACTCTTATCTTTGGTAATTATGTAGAGTTTCTCAATGCCCCTGACCTTAGGGCTTTCCAACGTAGTTTCATGATTTCAGACATTCCTTTCATAAGGAAAAGGTAGCCTATTATTAGTTTAGTTGAAGAGGGCTTCCATGCTAACTTTCGGTCTAGATTTCGCTCTTGACTTTAGTTCTAAAAATTACAGTCCATTTTGTAAATGACACATTTTGATTAATCTGTTAGGTCTTTTTCGATTCAACATTATGAATTCAAGCTGTTGGTCCAAGGGTTTCAAAAAGGACTAATGAGAAGACCTATATTGAAAGAAATATTTTTACTTATCCCAAGTGTCCAAATCAGGAACCTTAGGGAAAAATTAGAAGTATGCTTGCCCTAGTTTCAAAAACAACTTTTATTAAAGATAAATTATTTTTTAAGATCAAAAGAGCTTTTACTGCGTAAGGGTGGTAATGTGGGTGGAAAGGCCTTATGTGATTCAGCATATGTAAGAGAGGCTTTAGAGTGGATAAAGAGATTTTGGGTTTCTAGGCTTTGGAATGTGATACTAGGCCTCATGTCTTTAGGACTATTTTAACTCCTAGCCTTTTTGATTCGATTTGGCTGCCCTTACTAGGATGTGAAATATTTATTAGGGCTTTCCATCTTAAACTTAGGTCCAATTTTTTAGCTTCTTTTCTTCTTTCTTTTTTTTTTTTTCTTTTTCTTTTTCAATTGCTTTGCCTCATTATCTCTTACTATTCTCTCTCTTCTTTTAGCCTCAAGAGTGATTGTCTCCATTGTCGAGTTTTTTCTTTTTAAATGATTCAAGGCCTTAAATCCATAGATTTCTAGTGCTTGGGCTTGAGGTGCTTGAAAAGGAAATTGGCTCTTCTTCATTTACAAGGAAATAATTTATCAAAAATAAAAGTCATTTTTAAATTAACGTTACTTAAGCAAGCATAAACCAAATTTACCCTTATCTTCTAATCAATGACCTTAACTTCCAAATTGCCCTATTATAGGGTGGTTTTTGATGGGGTTTAAATTTGAAAATTCTCCAAATTGGTCCAATGGGCTTAACAAAGGGTAATGTTTTTAGGATTTGAAAGTGAATGCCTAATTTCATTTTAATCTACGTATCACATTCAAAGTAAACCTTCTTTAAGGAATGAGCCTAAAGTATCCTCATCCTTATATCACTCAACTATCAAAGTGTTTTAGGTTAGTGTGTGGAATATAGTTTGCCTCTTTTCATTCTAAATCTTTTAAAAGTGAGTTACTAATTTCTTAAGGAGGAGTTTACTTTTCATTTGACTTTGCCCCTTAGTTTCTCAAATCATACCCTAGTGTTTGACTTAGTTTGAGTTCTAGGCTTTAGGTTATGTTTTGGCTTTGTTTATGATTGGACTTAGCTTTCTAAATAGACCAAGGGTTTTGGCTTAGCTTGGTTACCTTTATGGGTTAAGGATTATGTTTGACTCAGCTGCCTTGATGGGCTATGGTTTGTGTTTGGATTGACTACCTAGTTAAGTGGCATGTGTTTGGGTAAGTTGCTTAAATGGGCCTAAGGTTGTAAAAGGGCCAAATGGTTAGTGTTTAGGTTAAATGGGCCAAGGGGTTCGTGTGAACCCTGCGAATTTAGCTGTTTAAGTATAGAATCAAACGCCCAAACTGTAGATGATTTCTTGAAGTCAATAAAGCCAGTGAGATTTAAAACCGATTAAAAATCTCAATTCAAAACCTAAAGTGAATATGAAAAACCTTAAATTATCAATTGAACCTCTAATCACATACGAAGACCCTAAAACCTCAAGTATATGTAACTGCAAAAGTTAACATCGAACCTCATCAAAACCCTAAGATAATAATCAAAGACTTAATCGCGTATAAATATATTAAACCCTAAATGTGTAAAAACACTAGAGATTGTACTTAGAAGTAATAAAAACCCTAAAACTATTACTTTAAGGATATAAAAGCATTAATCTACCGTAATTTACCTTAAAACCCTAAGTGATAATATATTCTCTATATTTTGCCATTTCATTAGTAAACAACTAAAGATAACTTTCAATCATGCATAAATATTTAGAATACTTTAGCGATCCCTTAGAAACTAAAATATTGCATTTTAGATCACATTTATCTTTTAAGTATATAATTAGAATAGTATTACATAGGGTTAGGGGTATAGTTGAAGCTTAGGTTAAATGTAGTGAACTTAACATCCTAATTGGTACTTTTGATACTAATTATATTAAGTAGCTTACCAAATAATGTATATAGGATATAAATACCTAAAGTAGGATCTCATCATTTATTTTTACTAATCAATTCACCAAATGTCTCATTTCCTTTTATTTCCTTAATTTTTCTCCTAATTTTCCTTAATTACTACATTATGTGTGAGAAGTTGACCAAGTTAACACATGTTGACTAAAGTCAAAAGGTTGACTAAGTCAACATGTGGAAAAGTCAACACAAATGTCTCTTTCATTTGAAAAAAATATCTTTCTTCTCATGATTTCTTTTCTTTTCTTTTGGCTTTTTCCTTCTTTTTTTTTTTTTTTTCTTTTTGTGCCGTCCACTTCTTCCTTCTTCTAAACCCCACTTTTCTTTACTTTTTCAAACACAAACTAAAACAAAGCAAAGTCCCTTTCTTCTTCCCCTTTCCAATCGTATCTTCCCTTCTCCTTTCACTCTTCTTTCCTTTTTAACTTTTCATCCATTTTCAAGAGCAAAATTAAGGTATGTACTTATGATACTATGTCTTGCTTCATCTTCTTTACTAGTTAGAAGAAGAGTTAGGTTAGGTTAAGTAGTTATGTGTTGTGTATATATATGTTGATTTAGGTTTAAAGTTTCAATATTTACATATGGAAGTATAGAAATCTTTAGGCAATGGAGGAAGATGTATGTGTACATGTCTTTGAATATGTGTACATAAGGGTATGCTAGAGATATACATGTATAAATACCTTTGTACGTAAGTATTCATTATGTACATAACCTCAATTAAGACATCTACTAACTATACATACCTGTACCATGCTAAATATACTCTTAAAACACAAAAAGAATGAAATTAGGGAAGTTTTCTTAAGAGGAAAATTTGGCATACGAAATTTGTACAAAAATATGTATATGACCGTATAAGTATATGGGTATATGTATAAGTATAAGTACGGTATATATATAAGTATATGTATAAGTATACTAGTATACATAAAAGTATAGCAAAGGTGTAGGTATATAGTTAACATATGTATAAATGTATATAAGTGTACATAATACACTTAGGCATGAGGTAAAGCTTATGTAAGCAAAGGATGAGATAAGCAATGATGCAATTAAAAGATGACATAAGTGATGACATAAGCGATGACATAAGCAATTGATGATGTAAGCGATGACATAAGCATAAGTTTACAAAATAAGAAATAAGAAGAGTACATAAGAATTAGGTACATGAATTAGTAAACCCTAATACACTTCCTAAATTAGATTAAACTCAATTAAGTACATAGATTAGTAATATCAAGGTAAAAGTCTTTAAGTGTAAGAATCTAAGGGCTAACTATATCATTAAGTACAAACAAAGGATATAAATATAAGTAATAAAAATAATTAAGTTTCTATAGTTAAAATTTTCATAAATTTAATCCATATCGTAAAACACGGGTCTTAACGTTAAAAACAGACATCATCGTGTGAACGTACATCCAAAAATGATGAAAAATGACTATAAGTTCGCAAATATTAAAATTAGAATGAAAAATTTACTAAATATATAAAGGAAGTCTCATAATTTATAAATACAAGAAAATAGTTTCTATTGTTGAGCCTGATTTTTTGGTTTTCTATTTAAAATTAATTTCTCATTTCCTGATTAATAGTAAATCCTAACCCATTTAATATTAATCATTGATTAAAGATATTAAGAAATTCCAGTTTTTATTGAAAATAATTTTTGGAGTTGCCATCCGACCGAAGTTAGGAAAAGAAAAGAAGAGAAATCGTAATCAATTGGGTGGATTGATTACGATTTGGCTACCGGTCTTTGATTTCAATTTGAATGAAGAACTATAGGGTTCTGAGTTCGAGAGCTAACTTATTAAACTCTAATGGGTACCACTATCTATTTACTGAAATTAGGATTATTCTTCTAATTATAATATTTAAAAATAAACAAATAAAAAATTAAAAAATTAAAAGGAAAAGAATCTAAGTTTAATAGATTTTATCGTCGCCTCGAAGGTGTCTACGTATCCATTAGCCGAGATTAGATGATTGTAGTTTTTTTTTTAAAAATCTTTAATGTGTTGATTTATTTTAATTTTGAAAACTGCCCAAGTTTACGTTTTTAATTTATTTGGTTTGTTTAAAAAAAATCTAAAGGGTCCTAACTCTTGAGTGTCTTTGTCTTAAAATATATATATATATAATCTAGCAATCCTATTTTTTTAAAAAGGGTCTTTTATTAATTTTTATTTTTTTAAATAATTTTCTATGTGGCAAATCCCAAAAAAATCTAATCCAAAACATCCCTAAACTAATACATATGCATATATATTACTATTAAACAACACTTAAATCAATAAAATGTGCTTAATCTATAATAAAGAAAACTAATACTAATAGAATATCCTAAACTAACACACACACACACACACACACACACACACACTTATATATATATATATATATATATAAATTATTCATATATCATGTTATTAACATAAATAATAATATAATATAATACTAAACATCTAAAGCATCGAACCTGAATTACTGTTTGCAGTAGTGGCGATGGACAAGGCTCGTCGAGATTGTGTTGCAGCTGCTATCGGTGAATTACAACAGTATGTGAGTTCAGTCAGCAGGCAATAGTAAACGTGGATGTAGACCGCTGCAGTGCTCCGTTGGCGGTGAGGATGTGTGTGGCGTGTGGGATCAGTGCCGCGTGTGTGTGAGTGGCGGAGTAATCGAGTCCCGCGTCCAGTAGTGGTTGTTTGGTGTTGATTGTGGGAGAGAGGGAGTAGGCCGTACTCATGTCACAGTAGTCATGATTGGTGTGTGTTGTATCACTGGTTTGGAGTTGGTGTATGTACTTTGGATGAGTGTGATCGGTAGGGGAGTGTGGTCGTGTGTAGAGTATTAGTTGTTGGGTAGTGAAGTGTGTGTATTGCGTCGCTGTGAACGATGCTCGGCCAGTGGGTTTGTCACACGAGGAAGGGGGGTCTGGTGTTGTTTGGGTTGTGCAGCTGATTGTGAAGAAGTGCTTGTGTGCGTATCAATTGCTGCTTGAAGCTATGGTTTGCTATGGAGTATAGCAGTGCGATCGTAAGCCATTCAAGTGTACTGTTTAGGCTTTAGGGACTAATATGTGGAAGATCTTTTGTAGAATTTGGCGGCGTACAGTAATGGGCTTAATGAAGATGAAAACGTGTTAAGGATGGATGGAATTCGCTTTGCTAGCACTGTTTGGCATCTGGAGTTTACTGTCTTGGCGGCTGTATAAGCGTATTTGTATGTGAACTGATTGTGCGGCATGGATGGAGGGCTGATCGCAGGTGTTGTGTCCAGCCTTTGAACGTAAATGTGTGTTTTTATAAACCCAAACCATATTGTATTGTATCGAATCGTATCTATTATATTTGATTTGGTAATAATTAAACTAGATTCAAATCTGATTTAATAAAATCAAATTAAATTCAAATGTATGTTTTTAATTAGATGTGGATCCCGTTTATTTCTCTTGCTCTTGTAAAATATAGAAAAATGAAAGACATAGATGCTTGGTGAGACTCGAACTCAAGACCTCAAATTAAATCCAATCCAATACTTTAATCCTTATCCGTTAGGCCGTTAGGCTGTGTCTTGACATTAGCTTGTACCTTGATATTCAGTATAATTAAATTGTACTTAAATCACGTGACTCTCTAAAATAATTATTTTTTGAGTTAAGCTAAACTAAAACGATTGACTCTAAAATAATTTATTTCCTAAAAAAAATTCTTTTTAATTTTTGTTTTTCTCATTTTTTTTCTTTTTCATTTCATTTTTTTATTTTCATCATTTGTCAATTTTTATTATTTTTATCTTTTATTAAATTTTTTTATTTTTATTATTATTTTATTTTTGAATTATAACCCTTCTTGTAAAAATAAAAATTAAGACTACAGAGGGGCAAAAATTAAGTGTCTATAACTATTAATCCCATTGAATATGGTAAACCCTATACACATTATACTTGGGTTATATTAGGGGAACTAGACAAACTACAAGAGACTTTTAGTTAATTAAGGAGTCTAATTTCTCAGAATATTTATAAGTTTTACTATTTTGATTTAGGCATTCAATATTGTGTTCTGGAAACCCCAAAGCTTGGAGAATGAGCATAATCCAGGTGAGGGAGTTCTAATGACCTGCTACTTGCTTGTGCGTGTTACTTATATGAGGTTTTGCTGCTTGGTATTGCTTGTATGTCTGAATGATTGCTTTGCTTATTTGCTATCATTTGTGTGATCATCTTTTTAAATTGATAAATATAAGTATTAGACTAAAATAACCAATTATACTTGTCGTATGTCTATAACTCGGTAAAGGTATGAAGGGAGAGTGCTAGCTTTGCAAAAATCTTGAGAAAAGTGTTTTTTAGAAAAAGCTTTTCTACTCTTAAATATATTTTTGTATGATCTTTATAAGGGCTCGTGGAGCCATAAATAATATTTTAATGTTAAGGCAAAGCTAGCATGAGATCTCCAATTAATAGCGAGAAGACTCACTTTATTGTGTGTAAACCCCTAAAATTTTCAATCTCGCTTTTGAAATAGACTCAACTATGTTAGACAATTTAGGAGTTGATAAGGCTAATGAAAATGAAAACCCTAAAAAAACTAATTAATCGCGTATAAAACTTTTTTACCCTAAATGTATGTAAATACTAAAGATTTCATTCAAAAGTGATAAAAACCCTAAAATGATCACCTTAAAGACATATGTGCACTAATTCATCATAATATACCTTAAATCCTTAATTGATAATATAACCCACATATTTTGCCAAATCATTAGTGAAAGGTTAGAGATAACTTTCAATCATGCATACATATTTAAAATCCTTAAGTAGTCCTTTAGAAACTAAGGTAATGAATCATAGATTCCATTTATCTCTTAAGTATATGATTAAAATAGTATTACATAGGGTTAGGGGTATAGTTGAAGATTAGCCTAAATATAGTGAACCTTAATACCCTAATTAATACTTTTCATACTAGTTATACAAAGTAGTTTACCAAATGATGTATATAGGCTATAAATACCTAAAGTAAGACCTCATCATATATTTTTACTAATCAATTTAGCAAATACCTCATTTCCTTTCATTTCCTTAATTTCCCTTAATTATTACATTATGTATACAAAATGGCATATGCTTAAGAAAAGTTGACCAAGTCAACACATGTTGACTAAAATCAACAATTAGAAAAGTCAACAAAAGACACTAATGCATAAGAGAAATATCTAACCATCTAATGATTTCTTTTCTTTTCTTTTCTTTTTTCTTTTTCCTCCCTCCTCTTTAATTGCCTTCCATCCATTTCCTTCTAGATCCCACCATTTTCTTCATTCCATAATCAAAACAAAACACAAAGAAACAAAGCAAATGCCACCTCCATTGCCATGACATCCCCTTCCCCTTTCACTTTCAAAACTTTCCTCTTTGCCTCCATAATTCAAACACAAATTAAGGTATGTGATTATGTTACTTTATATTGCTTTATATTACTCATTAGTTAGGTAATTAGTTAGATTAGATAAGTAGATATATGTTATGTGTGATCTTGTAGAATAGGACATAAAGTTTCCACCTTTAAGTGTAGAAGAATAGGAATCATGATGAAGAGGAAAGGAATACATGTGTATATGCTCTTAAGTATATGTACATAAGGATATACTAGAAGAATACAAGTATGGAGATCTTTGTACATGAGTATTTACTATGTACATAACCTAAACTAAGACAAATCCTAACTATATATACCTATACTATACCAGATACACACTTAAAAACACAAAAGAATGAAATTAGGAAGGTTTTCTTAAGAGGAAAATTAGGCATACGAAATTTATACAAAAAATACGTATATGACCGTATAGGTATATGAGTATGTATTCAAGTATAAATACGGTATAAGTATAAGTATATGTATAAGTATACTAGTATATATATAAGTATAGTAAGGGGATATGTATAAAGTAGTTTAAGTGAAATGTACATAAGCCATTTAGACATTACATAATCATGAAGTAAGGCATATGTAATTAAATGATGAGGTAAGCAATGATGTAATTAAAAGATGACATGAGCCATGACATAAGCAAATGATGACGAGCGATGATATAAGCATAGGTTTATAAAATAAGAAATAAGAAGAGTGTATAATAATTAGATACATAAATTAGTAAACCCTAATGCACCTCCTAAGTTAGATTACACTTAATTAAGTACATGAATTAGCAATAGCAAAGTAAAATTCTCTAAGTATAAGAATTTAAGGGTTAACTAAATCATTAAGTATAAACAAAGGATATAAATATGAGTAATAAGATTAATTAAGTTCCATAGTTAAAATTTCTATAAATTTAGTCTATATCGTAAAACACAGGTCTTAACATCCAAAACGGACATCACCGTGTGAACGTACATCCGAAAACGATGAAAAACGACTATAAATTCATAAATATCAGAAATAGAACGAAAAAGTTACACACGATTAATAATAAAGTCTAACCGGATAGAAGTTGATAGTAATTTAAGTAGAATTAGGCAAATAAGTATTTAGAATTACCAGTTAATTCAATTATTTACTAGCATTATCATATCATAATGATCAGGTGATCCCGAGGTGAGCGAAGATCTCCTGATCAATTACTACGATTAGGGCGAGTGGCCATGGTCGAGTGAGTATTTACTCTATGATTCCATGCTTATTTGTAATTGCAAATAGTAGACTTAATTATTATTTTTAGTCGACTACTGTGTGGGGTTTGGGGAAATGCTTGTATGTTGTTATGTGCTTTGTTGTGAACTTACCTTAAGTATAGATAATGCTATGTTTGTTGCATGGTAGTATAGAAAATGATTGTGTGTATTATTGGATGGTCACAACATAATTTGAACTTAATTATACTTGGCTTATAAAAAGAAACTGGTACATGCATTAACATGCATTATATAGACACAATTCCGGTCGTTACATTACATAGAGGTAAAAAGAGGCCAGGGGTTGTTATTATTAATTTATTGGTTCTGTATAGTGCACTCATACAAAATGACCTTACCTTAGCCTATGGAAACACTAGGCATTGAAGGTGCCAACTGCCTGGCTAAGGGTCGAGTTTAGAGGCCTTCATTTAGGGGCGAGTGTGGACTGTAGGGGCGAGTGTGGATTGTAGGGGCCCACTCACGATTATACTAGAACTTGGTTTTTATGAAAATACAAGAATTATTTGATTTAAGTACGGAACGTGGAGTTCCATAAAGTAAGTTCTAGTATAATACCCAGATCTGATTGGTGTCGTGTATACTCTAACCCTGACTTCAGAGGGCGTTAAATCTGAGTTACGTATATGGACTAGTTAACTATACATATTGTTTGGTATTCTATTTGATCATTCATTCATATGCGTGAATATAATGTATTTATAACTTGCCTTTGGTGTGGCTGAGGGTTTTGCTCACTAAGCTTAGGCTTACACTCCCTTAAACTTTTGCTGCAGGATAACTTGTTCGTAAAGGCTGGCCAGGGGATGCTACAAGTCCTGTATATTGAGAGAGAATAGTTTATGTAGACTCTTACTCTTGTACTTATATTTTACTAGTATTATAGATTTAGATATACTAAATTACTGTGTATTGTAAGCTTTGTAGTTCAAATTTTATATAAATATGTTTGTGTGATGATATCATGTGAATCTGTATGTTCTTGGGAAACTAGTGGTTGTAGAGTTTTGTATATTGTATGAAGAGTTCATGATTGGAAAGGTAACCAATCAGGGGTTCTTCGTATAGTATACGACGTCTGCTACGACTAGGCCATCCTTAGTTCATGACATTGTGCCTATAAGGCTTTGGATAATTTTGGTTGCGAGAGGACTCATATGTTTATGCCCGAAGGGCCTTGGATGGTGGATGGTCCTAGTTTAGGATCCACCTATTTAGATTTGAACTTTTTTTTTTCTTGACTAAGGTAATAGTCGAGTGTTGCCTAGAGGGGTGGTGCCCCTAGGTAGCCTCATGTGAGTAAGCTGAGGTGCCCTGTGTGGGTAAGTACAGGGGATAATTGAAGTGTAGACAACATAATTCTACACCTTTCATAGTTCCAAACTCCTATAGATATGTTGCTTGCATTCATTTTGTAAGTAGATAGCTTGCTTGCATGTGTGATAATAATGTGTAATAACTTGCTTGACCGGTAGTGGTGAGAGACGAACTCACTGAGCTGTTTCATGCTCATTCCCCCTTAGTTTCCATTGCAGGTTTACTTACGATGGGATTGGGATATGTCTTGAGTGCTAAGTGCGAGATGAAGATATGTATACTAGTACTAAAAGTAGCTGAGTACTCTTTAGATGTTACATAAACATCCTTTGTAGAAAATATTTATATGTTAGAACCTATTCTAATTTAATTTTTCTTGTACATATATATATATATATATTATATAATGTTAGTATATCCTCTCTTATTATTTGGTAAGGGATACCGATTCTCTGCGGTTCTAAGGAACTATGGGATATCAGATATCTATAGTTATTTATATTTATATGTTATGTTACGTTACAATAAATTAATTACTTGAAAATTAGTAATCTTAGTGATTTATTATTTAGAGTCTTGTAATCTTTGACTTGCAAGGCAGTTTTCATATCATGAGTATACACATATTATGGAAATTTTAGGTAATCCTACTAGGCCTCCTTTAAGGTCCTGACAGTTCGTGTTTGTGTCGAATGGGCCAAGGGGCTTGTGTTGGCTTCTTTAGCAAATCAAAGGGCCTTGTGTGAGTTGAAGGCTAAGTGTTTGGGTTGGTTACTTGAGTAGGCTAGAGGCTTGAGCTTAGGTTAGCTCTTTGAGCTTGTAAGGACTTATAGCCGTTAGCAACTTTTTTTTTTCATTTATATATATATATATATTTGTTTTTCAATTTTGTATCTTTGTTTCTTTGTTTTTTTAAGAGAGAGGAAGGTAAAGTTTTATTTTACAGTAAACAAGAAAAATATTTACAAATAAGGATGGTGATTTTTAGGGTTCTAGTTTATAAGACTATAGATTCTATTTACATTTCCTTAAATAGTGGTTAGATAAATGTTTATTGAAGGATTATTCACAAAGAAAGGAATGTTAGAGAATGAAGAACAATGGACTAAAGAGGACTTTATTAATTTAAAAAATCAAAATACATAAGAGAAAGGCAAAGAACCTAACATTTATTCTAAAACTCGATATTTACTCTAGGCTTTATGAAATGGAAAAAACCTTACATTAAGTCTCATAAATGAACCTTAAGATCCTTTATCATCTCATAGGTATGCCTAAAAACCTGTGCCAGAAGGGACCTTAAAGCCTAATTATGAGCTTCAGAACACTCTAGCTTTCCCTTCAAGTAGGCGATCTCATCTTTTAGCATCTGCTCACGAATCCTAGAGATGTCCTATAGCATATCATTCCCTCGGTTGTTTACTTGGTTGTTTGCCATTTTAAGTCTACATTTTATGGACAAGAATCAGTCATCAATGCAATAAAAGAAAACATGTGGAAATATGTAGATGTTAGGATCATTTGGGCTAATACATTACTCCTTAAGTTGCAACCCTATTGTTATTTTCAAAAATTTTGATTGCATTAAAACTCTTAAACAGTTAGTAGGGATACAATTTTTAAGGATAGTGTATTAACTTAAGCTTGAAGGGGAGTATGTATAATTAGGGTGGGTTCTGAAAGGTCCTTAAGTTTTATGCCCTCGCTTGTTAAAGAACACTTTCATTGGTCACATCAATCTTAAGTAGGGTAACCTAATCAACTCTAAACGGTAATTACCCTACTATGGCTAGAGCTTACATAATAGCCTTCCTCCTAGGGTCCTAAGACGGCCTAGGTCTGACCGTATCTACCTTGCGTCTTTGATGCAATAGATGACCCCCTATATCTCGATGTATGTGATATGCAAAATAAATACAATAATCAAAACCAAAGATACACATGAAATTAATAACAAACACAAATAAATGAATAAACAAATAAATAAATGGCATTGGTATTTTGAAAAGCAAATTTAATTTCAGAAAGTATTTAAGTGGTTAGCACTTTTGACCTCCCCAAAAGAGTCACCAAGCTGTCAAGCTCAGTTTTTTCCTCCTAGTTCTATTTAAATTAATCTTTTTTAAACTGACTAGTATTAAACCTTACCTGTTTAATACTGATCCTCAACTAAGGTTTAAAAAAATCCGGTTTTTATTGTATTTTTGAAAATGCTTTGGAGTTGCCAATTGGGTCGAAAAAAAAAAAGTTAAACTATAACCAATTGGGTGAATTGGTTATAACTTAGCTACTGGTTTTAATGAGAAAACCAAATTTGCAAAACAGTTTTCTAAAATGAGAGATCTAGATTCGAGGGCTATCCTATTAAACACTAAACAGGTATCGCTTTTTAACTTTTCAATTTTAAATTTGCTTTTCAATTATACCCTTTTTCTATTTCTAAATGACTAATAATATTACATGCGACTTAATTTAATTATTTGACACAAATATCTAAAAAATTAAAAAAAAATAAAACTTTCCATATTTTAAGTCACTTCATACTTACATACGAGTGTTTATGTATCTATTATTCGGGATCAAACTTCCATAATTCATTTTGTAAAACATTAGTGGTTTGGGTTTGTTTTAATTTGAAAAAATAAGCCAGATTTTACGTTTTTAACCTAATTTGGTTTATTTAAGGAAATTTGTAAAAAAAGGTCCCAAATAAGAACTTTTATTTTTTTGAAAAAAATCTAAAATGCCCTAATTTAGGAATAGTTCATTTATTGTATTTATTGGAAAAAAAAAACTAATTTTTAGTGATAAAAATAACTTTAATACTTTTTATTATTTTACTATTTATTTACTTTTTATTTTTTTTATTTTCTGGTTTTTTTTTATTAAAACATGAAAATGAATTAAGTACTTCTTCCTTTTTTCTCTTTTTTCTTTTTCTTTTTCTCTTATCCTTCTTTTTTCTTTTTCTCATTATATATAATTACAATTGCATAAAAAAATAAGTAAATAAATATAAAAAATGATAAAAAAAATAAAAATAAAAAGATCAAAACAATTAGACCGAACGCATCAAATAGGCACATAAGCTAGATTGGGGCTTCAGTTTGAGTCTTAAAGTGGGTCGGATCTCGGGTTAGATGGTGGGATCAGGTCAATCACACACGGTAGCTTAGAGAAGTGCTTTGGAGGTTGTTTCGGTAGCCAAAATGACTGGGAAAGGCCACTTTTGTGGTTACTCTATTAGAGATTGGGGGTAGGAAAAGTGCCAAGATGATTAGTAGTGGGTGTGGTGGTTTTTGAAGTGGGCGGTTGGCTGTTGGGTGGTACTGAACCCGAATGGGTTCGATTTTTGGTTGGGTTAAGTTAGCGTGTATATGTGGTGTTTGCTGTAAGGGTCAAAGTGGTGCTGATTCGTGCTCAAGTGGCTTGGTGGTTGGTGGAGTTGTGGTTGCACTACTGCAACTGTGTTTGGTTTGGTTGTAGTAGGTTTCGAAAGAGATGTGGGTGAATTGGAGCTTGGATGGCTATGTGTAAGAGTGGCGTATGTAGAGTTGATTTTTAGGTTAGTGTAATGCGGTGATAAGCATATGGCCACTGCTTAGGTGTATCATCTGATGGTGAGGTTAAGGTATGGATAGTAGGTTGATGCGAGTGTTGGATGGAGTGGCTACTTTGGCTTAGCCATTAGTAGATCATGATCATATATGAGGATGGGTGTTGGATGTTGCATCAATGGTCAGGAGTGTGGAGTGATGGTGATTAGATGGATGAAGACGGTTGGTTGAAGACTGGGCGAGAGAAGGAGGGCTAGCGATGGGTATACTGTTGTGTTCTACAACAAAATGCAACAAAGTTGTTGTGGTGTTTAATGGATGTGCTGTGCGTGGTTTGGTGTAAAGGCCGAAAGAGAGAGGTCGGGGAGAGATAGGGTAAGTTATGTCGATTGAGACAAAGAGTTCAATTTTTGTGTGTGTGTGTGTTCGGAAAAGTTGACCCTACCCCCCTTTGTTGTATGTGTTTTTCTTTTTCTTTTTTTTTTTTTTGGTTTTTTAAACAAAAAACTAAAGGAAAAAATGAAAGGGGAGAAGAAGAAAAAACAAGAAAAAGGAAAGAAAATTTGTTGTCTAGGCTAATCACAAAGTACCACATGTTACAATTAAACGCGTAGCCTAATAATGGCTTGACATGTGGCAATGCGTGGAGTTTGCAAAAGAAAAAGATAAAAGATATCTTCATGCTTCTAGTGAGTCTCGAACCCTTGATCTCTGACCAAACTCATATGCAATGTCTATGCGCTAATCCGTCAAACCGTTGGCCTATGCCTTAGTCAACTTAGGGTAGATTCAAATCTAAGCTTAAGCTTAATGGTTATCTCCTTATTTAAATTAAAAAAAATTTATTCTATTTAAACTATCTAAAAATTATTATTTTCTAAATTCCTTAAATATTCTATTTTTTCAAATTTTTTCTATCTTTTGTGATTTTTTTTTATTTTTCAAAAATTTTCCATTTTTTTATTTTTTCTAAATTTCTTATTCTTTTTGTGCTTCTTCCTTTTTTTTTTTTTTTATCTTTCTAGAATTTCTTATTTTTGAGTTTTCTTAATTTTCTATTTTTTGTATTTTTCCTAATTTAAGACCCTTTAACCTATTCTAAAAAATTTTGAAAAATAAAAAAAGGGGTGAAAAAATGAGATGTCTACAAATCTCCTGTAGAAGGAAGTCATTCTATAGAAACTTCTCACTTTGGCATAAGTAATAGGGGTCGGCTACTTAATGATTGCTTGGATCTTCTCATTGTCCATAGGCAAGCCTCCTCCACTTATTATATAGCCTAAGAATACCACTTCCTCCTAGCAAAAGCAACATTTTTAAAGGTTACTAAATAATCTCTCAGTACGGAGGACATTCAATACAGGTCGAAGATGTTCATAGTGGCTCGGTATATCGACTTTGTATAGTAAGATATCGTCAAAATACACCACGACACATTTTCCCATTTGATGTCTTAGTACATGATTCATCAGTCTCATGAAAGTGCTCGGGGCATTCGACAAGCTAAATAGCATGACCATTTACTCATAAAGTCCATGCCGAGTTTTGAATATTGTTTTCTACTCATCTCCTGGCCTCATGCAAATTTGATAGTAGCTAGACTTTAGATCAATGTTGTTGAAGATCTTAGCTTCACTCAATTCATCCAGCTTGTCTTTCAATTTAAGAATAGGATACCAATATTTGATCATAATCTTGTTCATGGCTTGGCTATTTACACACATTATCCAGGTTCTATCCTTTTTTGGCACTAGAAGCGCCGACACAGCATAAGGGTTGAGACTTTCCCTAGCATAGCCTCTCTCCAGTAACTCATTGACTTGACATTGGAGCTCAAAAGCCTGTTTGAGACTCATTTGATAGGCTGGCTTATTCGGCAGGGCGACACCGAGTATTAAGTCAATGTAGTGTTCTATGCCTTGGAGTGGGGGTAACCCCTCGAGTAACTGCTCTAGGAATAGATCAACATATTCATCCAATAGCATTGTCACTTCCTAGGGTATTTCACCCCACTCTTTCATTTCTAACAGGCATCTTACCAACATAAAGGCTGGCTCATCAATATTGATGGAGTCTTAGAGCTTAGATTTACTCATCATTAGAGTCTTCTTCGGTCTACGAGCGAGTTTAGCTTCCAGCTTGTTAACTTCACTTGGCAGCATCGGGTTTAATGTAATCTTTTGACCATCCCTCTCTAACATATACATGTTCCTTTATTTGTCATAGATAACTCTCCTATTAAATAGCCATGGTTGGCTAAATAGTACATGTGAGGCACACATAGGCAGCACATTACAGAGAAATCGTCGAAGTAATTTCTGATAGTGATCGGTAGTAGTATTTATCGGGCTGACATGTAGAGCTCCCTTCTCACTCAACCAATGTAACTTATATGACCTTAGGTATGCAATAGTTGGCAATTTTAACCTTATGATCAAATCGATTGATGTGACATTGGTACAACTTCTTCTATCAACAATTAGTACACTTACCTAATTATTCACCCTACAAGTTCTCCCTTTGCTCCTCCTCACATAAGGGTTATAAGTTCATTACGCGTCAGACAACTAAGACCAACTAATCTAAGTCCTCGGCGAATACGTCCTCCTCAATTAGCTCATCATCATGAGAAACTTCTTTCACGACAGGGTTCTCCTTCTCAGGTTCCTCATCAATGCTTTCTACTTCCATCTTTGGGATGTCTCCCTTGATGACCATAGTTCTTCGGTTTGGGTACTAAGCCCTTGGTACTTGAAGCACTTGATTTAGCTCGTGTTCTTACTAGATCCTTTCTCTTTCTCATATGTATGGGTCAATACAGCACTATTAAGTCTACCCTTCTATTCTATTCGGACATCCACCTTTTGGATCGACTCGGTATTTGATTAAACTTAGTGACTTACCTGTCCAAGTTAACTAGTTAGCAATTTGGTCGGTACTCAACCTCTTTTTTGTCTCTCCACTCATTGAGCTATTTGAATAACTTCATCCATTGTCATGAATTGTTAGAGTTTTACAATATCTTGAATGTCACCTCTTAACCTAGTAATGAACCAAGAGATTGTTCGTATTGGTGGTTCCTCTGCTTTACAATAGATCATAAGCATTTAAAATTCTTGAACATACTTATCAATAGATCGACCTCCTTATCTTAGCTCTTGCAACCGAGTAAAAGTATCTTACAGATAAGTATCCAGCACAAACCTGTTTCTAAGCATTCTCTTCATCTCGTGCTAAGTATTAATCTCTCTATAGCCTTATCGTCTCCTCATAGCCCGAAAATTCTTCCACCACATGGCGAAATATCTAGAGAACTCAATAGTAGCAGTTCTTACTTTCTCGTAATCCTCATATTGGTAATAGTCAAACAAACGCTCCACCTTCTTTTCTCATTCCAAGTATTCATCTGCACTTCCAGATCCATTGAAGCTCGAAATTCGAAGCTTCACATGGTCAGAGGCTTTAGGTGCTCACACTTACTCTTCTTCTTTGTAATACTCTTCCTCATCCTTTTCTTTCAAATTTCCTAAGTCAACCTTCTTCTTACTTGTCTGCCTACTCTTCCACCTCAAACTTGTCAAGCTAAGTTTTGACCTCTCGCAGGTCGAGTAGCTTGCAAGGTATTATGTGCAGCTTCAGTAGGATACTACATCCTCTAATGGTATCGCTAATGTATCACTGTTACGTATATAGGACCACGTGAAGGATCTACTACACTAATACTATGAGTGCTCCACTTGGATATATACTGGTTTACTCAGTCTCTCGCTCAAATACTAAATGCTCAAATGCCAATCTATCAGACGATGAGAACTCTAGTGCCGCCTTATTGAGCGTTAAGGACAAGTTCCCTATCTTAGACCATCACGCTCTCCTCTCCTACTTTGCGAAGCTATTGCCTCACTCAATCACTTTGGTAGCCGTTAGTATAGCTCAACAGTAGTACTCCAACGCCATAGTATATTTAGTACAACTGCAATAACGATGTACCACCTATCATTCTCCTTTTCTGACATTGTATTGTATTACTTTTCTTTAATTGTCGCATATACCCTTTTGGGTAGTACTATGTTACTCATTTTTAACATTGCCCATTTCTGTAATTTTTTTATTTTCTTTATTGCCCTAAGGACTTACTATAAATAGTCCTTCTTCTTGTAAGCCATAATTAATCTTTACCTTATTATTAATGAATATTCCTCTTGTCCTTGCGAGACAATGCTCTTTAAGCATATACTCCCCTACTCTTATCTAATCTTTCCCATAGCTTGAGATTAGTGGTGAGTGAACCATAAGATTTACTTATGTGTCATATCAAGTAAAGCCTACATCATGTCGTATTCATTGGTGTGCCATGTCTAATGAGCTGCCTCATGGAAGCTACTGTATTGCCTAACTATTTCTTCTTCTTCGATATCTCAAAGGACCTACTAGTCACCTCCCTCATGATAAGCCCTAGTGATTAACTTAACTCCTAAGCACATCAAGAAAGTATGATCTGATGTTCCTATTGAGAAAAGTTTTCAATAAACATCATCACAAGTCTTGGCTTGTGGTCATGGCCTTACTCAAAAGGAAGGAAAGATCGAGAATGTAACTATTCACATGTTGCAAAAAGCTATTATGAACATGAGATTGCAGGATTTTGGAGGAGTACATTAAGAAATTGGCAAAAGAAGGATGTTCGAGAAAAGAAGTTGATCCATAAGGGAGGAAGTTGAGCCCTTTTATACGTGAAATTGTGGAAGAGGTGCTTCCTTCAAGTGTTAGGCTGCTTAATGATCACTTCAACACATTTCGAATGTTGAAGGAATTGTACGAGCTCTTGGATGTAATAGCTTGTAAAGTCTTTCCTTTTACATTAAGGAAATTAGTGAGCAACTAGTTTAACTCCCTAAAAGTAGCCTCCATATCATCTTTTGACTAACTTGCCAATGAGTTTTGACAATACTTTTTGGTCAACAAACCACCTATGAAGGATTCTTCGCTTTTGACCTCCATCTAACAAAAGCTTAGTGAGACCATAAGGCATTATGTGCATCATTTCAACCAATTGATGATTGAAATTACAGACTATGACAAGAGTATTGCTCTCAATGCTATATGTCTAAGAGTTAGGAAAAATTCAGATTTTTTCAAATCCTTAGCTAAGCATCTATCAACCTCATTAGACAAATTTACCATTAGGTTAGAAAAGTTCATATGACGAAAAGACCAGATGCAAGCTAGTAGGGAGCTTGAGAAGGGAAAATATGAAAAGAGGCTGAAGAAAGAGAAAAGATCTATAAAAGAACGATTAGGAAGAAGGTTTGCTATGTGAGATCAGCTAAGGAGACCACAAGGAGATGGGAAATGCCTAATTCCGACCTATGTTGGTCACATATTACTGAATCGACTTATGATGGATATCTTAATGGAAGTTTAGAATTAGGGGTTTCTTGCTTGGCCAAAAAGGATGAGAGGTAATCCCTTTAAAAAGAATTTTAAAAAGTATTTTGATTTTCATGGTGACTACAAACACAATACTGATAGGTGCATTCAATTAAAAAATGCACTTGAGGACACCATCTAGAGGGGGTACCTAAGAAAGTTTCTTATTGACAAGGAAAGAGGATAGAGCTTCCAACTTAGAGAAGGTGGTTAGATCAACTGCCTCACAACGATGAATGTAGAAATGATAATCGTTAGGTGGCAGTTCAGAGCTATAATGAAATCAATAACCAAGCTCTAAGGAAAGTAATAAATGTGATTTTTGGGGGACCATGAGGAGGGAGTTAGTTAGCTATTTTAAGTTCGGTGAATGCTCTAGGAGATTAAGTGCTCAAGGTCCATGGTAAGAAGCACAATGTTAATGACATGGTTATTTTTTCAAAGAAGGATATGTAAGGGATACAATTTTCTCATGATGATGCATTGGTCATCACAACTAGAGTAGTTAGTAAGGAAGGTAGTGGTGGATATAGGAAACTTCATCGATATTATTTTTAAACATGATTTTGAGCAAATGCGGACAAAATTGGAGATTTACATAATGCAACTCTTTAAGTATAACTTGTATGGGTTTAATAAACAACCAGTGAAGGTCCAAGGAGTCATCACTTTAACCCTACAAATTGGTGACAATGAGAATGTAGCCAAGAAGGAGGTCGATTTTGTGATGGTGGATTGCTCTTTGCCTTACAATAGAATCATGGATCGATCAAGTATCAACATCTTGAAGATGGTTATCTCCATCGCACATCAGAAAGTGAAGTTCGTGACCTCGACTAAGATTGGCACATGTTTTGGAGAGTAGTAGTTGGTAAGTGTTTTATATCTAAAAGCTATGAAGACGAACCAAGTGTACCCAATTGAATAAAGGTCGGATCATCATTTATAGATTAAGGGCAAGCTAATAGAGGAAATCTTAACTATTCAATTTAGTGATGACCTTGAGCAAACCACTAAGGTCTGATCACATATGCCTCTTAACCTAAGAGATTAAACAATAGACTTCCTCTAAGCTAATAGAGATGTATTTGCATGGTCTCTATTAGACATGCTTGGCTTTCCTAAACATGTAATAACTCATAATCTCAACATTAATAAGAACGCTAATGTCATTTAGGAGAAGAAGAGGTACTTTCCCCCCCAAAGGTAGGCTACTATAGAAGAAGAGGTCCAAAAACTGTTGAAAGTAGATTTTATTAGAGAAGAGCATACTTGAATTGATTGGCTAATTATTTATTAATCAAGAAGGCAAGCAAAAAATGGCAAATGTGCATATACTTTATTGACCTCAACAAGGCTTATTTGAAGGATTGTTTTCCTATGCGTAGGATAGATCAGTTGATTGACTCTACCATGAGCTATGCTTTACTAAGTTTCATGGATGCCTTCTCCAGGTACAATCTGATTAAGATGCATCTATCTGACTAGGTGCATACCTCGTTCATTGCTAATTTTCGAACTTACCGCCAGAAGGTCATGCTTTTTGGTTTGAAGAATGTAGGATACACATACTAGAGATCGATAATGAAGATGTTTAATCTACAAATACATAGGCATATTAAAGTGTACATAAATGATATGATTATGAAGAGTAAGTCCTACAATGATCATCTCTCTAACTTGGAGGAAACTTTTGATCCTTTGAAGCATCACAACATAAAGTTAAACCCTCAAAAGTATGTGTTTGGAGTTTCATTGGGGAATTTTTTAGGCTTTATGTTGATGTAGTGAAGAAGAGAAGCTAATTTCGAGAAGATTCGAGCTATTTTGGACATGGAGTCACCAAAGACAATTAAGGAGGTATAAGGATTAACAGGCTGAATTTCAACCTTAAATTGATTTGTATTTAAGAGGGTGGAGAAGTGCATTGAATTTTTCTAGGTATTAAAGAATCCTTTTGGATTTAAGTGGTCAAAATAGTGTAAAGAAAGTTTTAGGAGTTGAAGAAATTCCTTACCACACCCTTGATACTTTTTAAGTTTATTGATGGAGAGGTTCCATATTTGTATTTGTTAGTAAGTGACCAGGTTCTTTCATTCATGCTTGTTTGAGTAGATGGAAGAATGTACCATACTGTATACTACATAAGAAATATTTTACAAGATCTAGAGCTTCTTTACATTTTCCGACATTATTTTGAGGCATACTAGATTATGGTCTTGACCGACTAACCTTTAAAGCAGGTGTTATAGAGGCCAAATGCTTTAAGTTGAATGGTAAAATATGCATTAATGCTTAGTGCATTTGGAATATAATATCAACTAAGGGAAGCATACAAAGCTTGAATCTTAGCTAATGTTATTGAGGAATTTATAGGAATAAAGGAACATGTTCAATTTGAAGAACTGACTTGAGTGCTTTATGTGGATGGCGAAATTGACCTGTAAAGGGAGTGGATTTAGATTAGTGTTGAGAGGACTGATGCTCGAGTCTTGTACTCACTAAAGTTTGGTTTCTTAGCATGTAACAATGAGTCTGGATATGAGGCTTTGATAGTAGATATGAAGTTAGCTAAGGAGGTTGATGCTACGAGGGTAGATGTTATTTTTTGATTCTTAGTAGGTTGTCAATCAATTAAAGGGTAAGAATGGGGCAAAGGATGAGAACATGGGAAAATATCTATAGGTGGTTAAGGAGGTCGGGATGTCCTTTGAGTAATGGCAAGCGATCAAGATCCCCTAATCACAAAATTATACGGTAGATAAGTTATTAAAACTAACCTCTACATGTCTCCCAAGTTAAGAGGAGAAGGTCTTCATAGAATATCTGCTTGAGAAGAGTATTAAGAAGCGATTCATAGTGTTTAGAGGTATAGTCAAGGGTATTGGAGCATTTCTTGATGGATCCCATTCCTACCTACTTAAAAGAAGGGATTTTTCTTACAAACACGAAGGAAGCTAGGAGACTAATTTACAAGGCTGCAAATTTTACCTTTATTAATGGATAGCTCTATAAGAGGGGATTAAGCAAGCCATATTGAAATGTTTGTGGCTAAGTGAGGCTAAGCAAGTGTTATTTGACGTACATGCTAGTGTTTGTAGTAATCATGTAAAGACAAATGCTCTATATGCAAAGGCCTTAGGGCTTGACTTTGGTAGCTTACTAAGAGGAATGATGCTATGAAATTAGTATAGATTTGTGATCAATACCAAAGGAATGCCCTTGTAGAGCAAACACCTAGCCTTACCTAATTCTACTCACCAGCCCTTAGTCTTTCACTTATTGGGGCTTCAATATTTTAGGTCGAATTCCTAAGATCATGAAATAGAGGCAATATATCATTATGGTAGTAGACTATTATACAATGTAGGTGGAAGCTAAGGGCATGGCAAGCATCATAGAAAGGAGTATAGAGGCCTTTGTCATCTGCAACAAACTAACTAGGTTTAGGGTTCCTTATGGCTATAATCACAAACAATGGACTATAGTATGATAATGATTGCTTTAGGGAGTTTTGTGAATAACATCATATCTGGTTATGCTACACGTCAGTTGCATATCCTTAGAGCAATAGGCAAGCTAAGATAGTAAATAAGGTTATTGATACGAATCAGCCACCTAGACTGATCACCCATAACTAAGCTAGAGGACTCCAAGGACTTACTTAGAGGATACTAGCTCAAAGCCATAAATGAGATGGAGATTCCTATCCCGACTTGATCCTCTACTGACCTGATGGCCAAACCCCCATGTATGTTGGACTTGCTCCTACTAGGTAGCTGTGCTCTATCAAGATAGCTAAGAAGACAACCCCAAGGCCTTTCGAGTTGAACTCCGAAGCCAACTACAAGCATTTGACCTTAACCCAAGCTGACAAACACTTTTCTATTTTCGCTTACTTTGTATAATATTTCTAATGTCCAGCCACCAAGCGATACGTATCTTTTGATACAACATTTCAGAACGATTCTTACTTTTCTGTACTAAATATTCTTTGTCTTTTTTACCTCTTCCAGTATATTTTATGTAACCTAATTGTAAGAATACCTTTTTGTCTTTTCATACATGTAAAGTAACCTTAGTGGATAGGTATATAAACCCCCACTTACTTGTACGTAAACAATCAATCATTCATCAATACAGAAATTATTCACATTTCCTTTGAGTAACCTTTACGTTCCCATTATCCTTCAACTCTTATCTATTCCCTTTAGTAAGAAGTAGTGGTAAGTGATGGATTGCCGACTACAGGCCCTCTAACCCACGTGTACCTCTGAGGCCTTTAGTTACTCACTAGAAGAATTCTCTCTAAACAACTTGCTGAGGATTCGGCACAATTTATAGAAGGATGGTGGAAGAACTCCTTAAGGGCCTACCTAGGCTATACCTTGCTTTGTCCTACTTCAAGTGTTGAACCTTGTCTGTCGAATGTCGAGGTCAAGGCCGAGGTGCCAAGTGTAGAGGTCAACTAGTCGAGTGCCAAAGCTAAGGACCTTAACCATATTACACTATGCCAATCCCCAAGACCTCTTTATGCAGAGGTCCTAAGTGCTGAGGCTGATTAGTCCCATGCCAAGACCCCTCCAAACCAGTTATGGCTCTTCAACCTATTATCTCTACTACTATACAGCGATACTTAACAATCACTGCTTATATAGAATTAATGTTTCAATGCCACCTATCATTTTCACATGACATTGTACTATTTTTTCCTTTTTTATCATTTGTCCTATTTACTCTTTTTCGTATGTACTAAAAATTACCTCTTTATGTATTTCTTTTTGTAATTTTCCTTATTTGTAATGTTGCCTTAGGGACTTATTATAAATAGTCCCTTCTCTTTGTAGCCAAAGCATCTGACATTCTTTACAAATAGTGAACTAAGCACTACCCCAACGTGCTGACAAAGTTGCGAGAAAGAGATTGGAGTGGATGAAGTTGATGAGTATGATGAGGAAGAACAAGACGATATTATTGAGGAGCATAACCTAAGGGTACCTTGAGGAGCTAAACATTTCAAAGTACAGACTCCAAGCTTTAATGGTTCTGGTAGTTCTAATGGCTACTTAGACTGGGAGGAAAAGATCAAAAAGGTATTTGGCTTCTATGACTACGAGGATGTTGTTTGTATCATGGTAGCTACACTAGAATTTTCTAGATATGCGGTAATGTGGTGGAAAAAGTTATAGAATGTACGCTAGAGAGCATGATGTGAGATTCGGACATAGAATGAAATGAAGAGAGTTATGAGAAATAGGTTTGTGCCAGAATACTATGAATAAGACACTTTCCGATGCCTCTAGGATTTAAAATAAGGCGGCAAGTCAGTAGATGAGTATGTATGGGAATTCCAATTGCTGATGATCTGATGTGATGTCGACGAACTCAAAACTTGAACTATAGCTCGATTCATTTTTAGGCCCTGGATTGAGATTAGTCGTATTGTGGAGTTACAAAGACTTGGGAGTCTAGATGAGGCCATCTGAGTGGCATAGAGGGTTGAAAAGCAGAGGTAGAGCCAGATTAGCCGATTAGGACTATCGAGTCAAAGTAGCATGTCGAGCTAATCAAAACATGAATAAGTACGAAACAGTTCAGAGTTGGACCACTAAGGGCAAGTACCAAGCTGTCCTGAAGAGGGCCGAGGTAAGGGCAAGGCTAAGGAAACTATGGTCCGAAGAGACTAAGGTTGGAGCTTAAGAAGGAAGACCAGAGAAATCAAATACTTTAAATGTCTTGGTTATAGACACATGGCTAGCTAATGTTCGAATTGACGTATCATGACCATCAAAGGAGATAGGCCTCAACTCGAAGTGGAGAGTATTAGTGAAGGAGAAGAAGAAGTGGAAGTTGGTCGGACGCTTAAAGAGTTTCAAGAAGACCTTGATGCTCTAACACCTCCTGAAGTAGGAGTTGAGTACTTTTGTTGTTGACGAGAATGCGTAGAGGGAGAATCTCTTCGATACAAATTGTCAAATGGATGGCAAGCTATGCGCCTTGATCATTGATGGGGGAAGTTATACTAATGTCATTGTGCAAGAAGTAGTTAAGGCTATGAAGTTGTCGACCCTTTTGCACCCTAAACCATACAAGATCCATTGGTTGAATGAGAAAAGGGGCCTACCTATTACCAAGCAAGTTAGAGTACTGATTACCGTTGGCGATAGGTATACGGACAAGGTGTTGTGCAATGTCCTTCCCATGTGCACTTCCTACATTTTACTCAATCGACCCTAGTTGTTTGAGTTGAGGATCTTACACAATGGGTATAGGAGCACCTACATGTTCCAGAAGGATGGGAAGAAGGTTATACTAAGCCTTATGAGTCTTAAGAAAGTATAAGAGTCACAAGAGAAAGTTACCGGATCACTGTAGTAAAAGTCCTTAGTGATTTCCCAAGCCCAATTTTCCCATGAAGTCAAGGTTGAGGAGTGTGTACTCCTTTTAGTTAGGAAACTTTTAGAGTTGAGAGAAGCCGAGAGCTTACTTGCCGAAGTGTAGATACTACTATAGAAGTATGTCGACCTATTTCTTACTGAGATGATGAAAGGTTTACCACCCTTAAGAGGCATTAAACATTGCATTAACCTTTAGCCTAAAGTTGTACTACCAAATTGACTTACCTATAGGCTCAATCTTGAGTAAGTGGTTGAGCTAAAGAAATAAATAGACAAGTTAGTGGATCATAGATATGTTCGTGAGAGCATGAGCCCCTATGCCGTGCCAGCTATAATAGTGTTGAAGAAGGATGGATCATGGAGAATGTGCATTGAGAGCTGAGCCATCAATAAAATTATGATTAAATATCAATATCTAATCCCAAGACTTGATGACATGCTTAATGAATTACATGGTGGTCGCATCTTTTCAAAGATCAATATGAAAAGTGGCTATCATTTGATACGAATGAGGTCGAGAGATAAATGGAAAACGATTTTCAAGATAAGGGATGGTCTGTTCGAGTAGATGGTGATGCTGTTTGGTTCGACAAACGCACTGAGAACTTTTATATAGCTCATGAATCATGTCTTGAAGACGCTGATTGGCAAATGTGTCATAGTTTATTTTGATGACATTCTGGTCTATAGTGCTGACCTCATCTCCCATGTTAAACATTTAAGATTCGTATTTGACATTCTCTGAGTCAAGAGATTATTTGGTAACTTGAAGAAATACATGTTCTACCACAGCAAGGTCATATTCCTTAAGTATGTTGTTTTGGAGGGAGGAGTCCGAGTTGACGACGAGAAAGTTAGAGCTATTCTTAAGTGGCTTACACCGACTAATGTTGCCAAAGTTAAAAGCTTCTATGGTTTAACTTTGTTCTATTAGAGGTTCATTCGAAACTTCAATTCCATAACTGCACCATTAACTGAACTAACCAAGAAGAACACTAAGTTTAAGTGGTCAGAGAAAGCTTACAAGAGCTTTCAAGAAATATAATCGAAATTGACATCAACCCCAATACTTGCCCTACCAGATTTTGAGAAAGTTTTTGAGGTAGAATGTGACGTATCTATAGTCAGCATTGGTGTTGTCCTTATGCAGTAGCGCTGACCTATTATCAATGCGTCTTCGGGGTCAGATACATGGAAAAGCACCATAACAAAGCAAACCAAAAACAAATAGGGAAAAAGTTAGCAAAGTCTGAGAAGCTACCGAATGGATATGATGCACCACTCAATCCAACTTAGCTTACAATTCGTTGGATATGACAAATCGATTCGAACTGAAGGATCACTCACCACTACTCCTTGCTAAAGGGAATAAATAAGAGTTGAATGATAATGAGAACATTAAGGTTACTCAATGTGAATAATTCTGTGTTGATTAGTTGCTTGTTTGCGTATAAGAAAGTGGTGGTTTATATACCCATCCACTAGGTGGGTTACTTTATATGAATGAAAAGACTAAAGGGTATTCTACAATTAGGTTACATAATCATACTAAAAGGAGTAAAATAGTGCAAAGAATATTCAGTATAAAAAAGAAAGAATCATTTTCGAATATTGTGTTAGAAGACATGTATTGCTTGGTAGTTGGATGGGAGAAATATGATACAAGGTAGGCAGAACCAAAATAACATTTGCAGTTAGGGGATGACCTGATCTAGATCAAGTTGAGAGCCAATCAGTTTGATAAAGAAGTCAGCTGAATTGGAGTCAAGAGCCTATGGTCGGTTGGGGAGCTCAGTTTCACTAGTCCTAAGTTGTTTTTTGGAATAAGACTACACTACTAAGTAAGAGCATGTCTAACATATGTGAGGATCTAACAAACAGGTTGGTAGGAGATCGTCTCAGTATAGGGATCTCCATCTCGGCTTTGGTTTCAAGCTAGTATTCTCTATGTGAGTCCTTGAAATTCTCTAGCTCAGTGACGAGTGCTTGGTCCAAGGGCCTGATTCCCATCACCTGCATAGGGGCTAGAAAGATTTTCCCTCAAATTTGGAGGGGTTTCTACTTATTCTTCTAGGGCACACGTGGGGTCTTCTTCTTCTACTGGTTGGTCAAGGATCAAATCGGACACATTGAAGGTGGAAGAAACACCATAGTCATCGAGCAACTTGATTTGGTAAGCATTGTGGTTGATCTTCTTTAGGATTTTGAATGGATCATCAACTCGAGGAGATAGCTTATTCTGTCTCAAGTGTGGGAATTGTTCTTGGCTAAGATGTATCCATACCAAGTGATGGGAATCAAGCTATGGGACCTCTAACCCATAGCCAAGCCTGAGGACTAGAGGGGCTGGCATGATGAATCTTTATGTTCTAACTAACCCCTGCCGAGAGGCTGAGTACTTACTTGCAAAGTCACCTTTAATGTCGTGTTGAATGACCGCCTTTTATTATGTGTTATGCTGAGTTGATGACTACTCTAATACCAAGTTGACTAATCACTCGACATCATCCTTGTCGATAGGCCGAGAGATAGAGAATCTGGACTAACTAGGCCATTCTTACTCGGACAAGCCCACTCGTTCATACCTTTTGTTCATATCCCTTAAGAACCTTGCCAATGTTGTATCACCACGTGTACAGTTTCATATGGAGAATCTGTAGCACCAATAATTGATTTGCTCATATATTCATTTTTACCCTCTTATATCATGTACACTACTTCTTTAGGAAATGTCCTCATTGTCTTTTCCCTTTTAGGCAAGTTACCTTAACTCACAAGTATAAATACCCTTGTACTTGTAGCTGTAGGAGAATCAGATTACCTTCAATGCATTTAAGTACTTTCTTCCTTGCGTAAACACTACTTGTTTACTCTTAGCGTCACTATTATCCTTTCCCTTAAGCAAGGTTAGGTGACAAGTAACCTCGCCAGACCAATTCGTGTATCATATAGAATTGTGTCATGAGTCTTCGGAAGTTCCTTTGGTTCGTCATATCCTCTAGAACTGTTCGTAGGTTTTTGCTTACTGCTCCATTCGTCTTTGTCACTCTTTTCGTACCTTTCATACCAAGAAGAAGAGTATTTTGAAGAGGAGCGTGTACGAGTCCCCAAAGCATCTAACCATATGAAGCTTCGGATTCTGAGTTTCAATGGATTTGGGAATGTTGATGAATATCTAGATTGGGAAGAGAAGGTGAAGCATGTATTTGATTACTATCAATATGAGGATTATGAGAAAGTGACGACTGCTGCTATTGAATTCTTCGGGTATGCCGCCATGTGGTGGAAGAATTTTTAGGTTATGAGAAGAAGAGAAGGGTACCGAGAGATTAACACCTGGCCCGAGATGAAGAGAGTACTCAAAAATAGATTTGTGCCAGAAACATATCCCCAAGATACTTTTACTTAGCTTCAGGAGTTGAGACAAAGAGGTTGAACTGTTGATGAGTATGTTCAAGAATTCCAAATGCTTATAATAAGATATGAAGTGGAGGAACCACCAGCCTAAACAGTCTCAAGGTTTATTACTAGATTAAGAGAAGACATCTGAGACATTATGGAGCTTCAACGATTTGATACAATGCATGAAGCTATTAGAATTGCCTAGCGAGTAGAGAGGCAAAGAAGGAGTTGAGTCACAAATAAAATATTGACTAGCTAACCAGGATAGGCAAGTCACTGAGCTCAGTCTAGTATCGAATCAACCAAAATAGTTGATGTTAGAGTTGAGCAGAAAGGCCGACCTGAAGACGTAGTGCCAACCCGAACGTATAAGAAGGGGCAAAGGTCTGGTAGGAAGACCAGCCGGATCAAGTGCTTCAAGTGTTAAGTGTTCAGACATATGGTTACTCAATGCTCGACTCGAAGGATAATGGTCATTAAGGGAGACATCCCAAAAGTAGAAGTAGAGAGTACAAATGAGGAACCCGAGGAGGAGGAGGTTCCTATTGAGAAAGAACTGATTGAGGAGGACGTGTTTCCTAAGGACTTATATCAGTTACTCATGGTTGTCCAATGCACTATGAACTTGGAGCCCTCACAAGAGGAGGAGTAGAGAGAGAACTTATTTCGTACCACTTGCAAGGTGAATGATCGAATGTGTGCTCTCATTGTGGACAGCGGAGTTGCGCCAATGTAGCATCGGTCAATCTTATTTCAAAACTGAAGTCGCCGACTATTGCACATCCTAGGTTTTACAGGTTATATAAGTTGTACTAGTTGAGTGAGAAAGGAGCATTACATATCACTCGGCAAATACTGCTGCTGATCACTATAGAGAATTACTCTGACCAGATCCTCTGTGACATACTGCCTATGTGCGCTTCCTACGTATTGCTAAGTAGGTCATGGTTGTTTGATAGGAGAGTTATACATGACGGCTACAAGAATACGTATATGCTAGACAAGGATGACCGGAAGATCACGCTGAATCCGATACCACCGAGAGAAGTTCACAAGCTACAGATGAAACTCACTTCTGGATCGAGGAAAGCTCTAGCGATGAGTGGAGCTAAGTTTGGAAAAGCCATCAATGCTGAAGAGCCAACCCTATTGTTGGTCAGGCGATTATTAGAAATGAAGGAGTGGGGTCAGCTTCCTTAGGAAATCAAGGGGTTGCTAAATGACTATGCCAACTTGTTCCCATAACAGTTACCTAAAGGGTTGCCCCCAACTTGAGGCATAGAGCACTGTATTGACTTAGTACCCAACGCTGCATTGTTGAATAAGCTAGCTTATTGGATGAATCCTGAGTAGGCTTCTGAACTTCAATGTCAAGTCAATGAGTTACTGGAGAGAGGTTATATGAGAGAGAATCTCAGCCCTTGTGCCATACCTACACTTCTAACGCCGAAGAAGGATGAAACCTGGTGAATGTGTGTTGATAGTTGAGCCATGAACAAAATCACGATCAAATACAAGTATCCAATCCTAAGGATAGAAGACATGTTGGATGAACTAAGTAAAGCTAAGATTTTTAGCAAGAATGATCTCAAGTCTGGCTACCATCAAATTTGCATAAGGTTAGGAGACGAGTGAAAGATTGCGTTCAAGATTTGACATGGTCTTTACTAGTGGATGGTCATGCCCTTTGGCTTGTCTAATGCCTCAAGCACTTTCATGAAACTTATGAACCATGTGCTGAGACATCTCATCAGGAAGTGTGTTGTGGTGTACTCTGATGACATCCTGGTCTATAGTACCAATATATTGAGTCACATTAAATATCTCAAAGCAGTCTTGGTTATCCTTCGTGTCGAGAGACTATTCAATAACTTGAAGAAATGTTACTTTTGCTAGGAGGAAGTGGTATTATTAGGGTATATAGTCAGTAGAGGAAGCTTGCGAGTCGATGATGAGAAGATCAAAGCAATTGTTGAGTGGTTGACTCCTATTACTTGTGCCGATGTGAACCATCTTTCTTAGGGACGAGGAGAGCTAGTACAGTATAAGGGCTCATGCTCTCCCTTACACATCCTTGCTCTATGGGTTTGTCCACCTATCTTTTCAGCTCAGCAGCTTGCTCAGGGCTCATTCTATATATAGGTTGGTTTAGCAGGGTACCGCTTGGCTGCAGATCAATACAGTGCTCAATACCTCAGATTGAAGGTGTTCTTTGAGGAATAGATTGGAAAACTCATTTAGCAAGCTTTGGATTTCATTAGGGATATCCTCTAAATCTCTCATTTCCAACAATCTTCTAATCATTAGGAACATAGATTCTTCTGCCTTTTCAGCAACTTGGAGCTCTCTTTGGCTCATCACTAAGGCATTCTTCTTACTAGCTTAGGTGAGTTGATTGTGGATTTCATTTACTTAGAAAAGGATCAAGGGTTGCAACATAATCTTCTTTCCATCCTTAACAAAACCATATGTGTTTTTATACCTATGGTAAGTAACGCGTCGGTCGAACAATCAAGGTTATCTAAGCAGCAGATGTGAAGCTCCCATGGGGATGACATTGCACACTACTTCATCCCTATACACACTCCCAACATTGAATGGTACAGTCACTTGTTCAGTCACGTACAAAGTACTCTTATCATGAAGCCAATGTAGGTTGTAAGGTTGGGAATGTTTTGAGGTTGATAGAACCAACCTCTATGCAAAAGACTGTGCAACAACATTAGTACAACTTCCCCCATCCATAATGATCATGTACAATTAGCCTTTGATGGTACACTTGGTATGGAACGGATTCTCCTTATGGCCTTCCTTAGAGTTTAGCAAAGAACTCAATACTCGTCTAAGGACAAGGGGTTTCATCACTTCTCCCTGGTCGGCATAGATACAAGTCTCCTCTTCCTCCTCGGCTTCGGGTTTTCCAACATCTTCTTCTTTCTCGAGCTCACTCTCATTAGTGCTGTGCACTACATCTCCTTGAAGTACCATGACACGTCGGTTTAGACATTCAATAGCCATAAGTCCAAAGCCCAAGCATTTAAAGCATTTTACCTCGCTGGTCTTCTATCTAGAGGTTTGCCCCTTCTCATATATCCTCGAGGTTGGCCTAACTTTGGTTCGACTTGTATGACTGGCTCAGCCCTGTTAGTTTGCTCAGCTATCATTAAATCGGTCATTCTTATCCTCGACCTTATATGGCCTCTTCAGCTCGATTTGAACAGGTCAGTGTAGGATTAGAGGTCGGGAGAATGTTGGCCTAGGTTAGCTCGGAGCACTTCTCCTCTGTTTTTTGACCCTTTGCGCTATCTTTATTGCCTCTTCCAAGGTATAAAACCTCTACACCTCCACAATGTGGCAAATTTCATATCAAAGTCCAGAAATGAACCTTGATACGGTACGAACCTTGGGTTCTTCTACGTTAACCCATATCATAAGCATCTAGAACTCTCTGACATAGTTATCAACAGATTGGCTTCCTTAGCGGAGCTTTTGCAACTTTGCAAATGTGTCTTGTAGGTAGTTTTCGGTACCTTTCAACAACCTTTTCATCTCATCCTAAGTTCTAACACCTTGTCTTCCATCTCTTGTTTTAGCTGCATTCAGATTTTTCCACTACATATTAGCATACCCAGTAAACTTTAGTGCAACAAGTTAGACTTTGATAGCATTTGTATACCCATAACATTCAAACACTTTCTCGACCTTCTCTTCCTACTCCAAGCATTCATCTTCATCTCCACTCCCACTAAAGGGCGGGATTTGGACCTTGACATTATCTAGCCCTCAAGGGACTTGACATCCTCATCCCTATGTTTGGTAATAGTCAACCTCTTCTTCTTCCTCCCTAAACCCTTCAATATCTAGCTCCTCATCATCTTCCTTAATCTCCTCTAACTCCAGTCTTCATCTAGTAGTTCGATCTGCTACTCCTCCAACTCGTTGCAGTCGAACTGGGCGATTGGTCCTATTACCTTAGCAATGGTGTCTCTCAAGGGCATTTTCTTATGGGTTATGGTATTATACACCATAGGGTTGTTGTCTATTAACTTGCATTGCGGTGACTAGACTCTCAATAAGGTTGGTCAGTCTGTCAAGTTTGTCATCAACCGACCCTATGGTGTTACTACCATTATGACCATGACCAAGTTGAGCACCACTACTTTGATCATTAATAACACCCTGAACACTCGAATCTGACATGGTATAATACTTCTCAAATAGATTAATAACTCACTAACAACTTCAATTCCCAACAATCACTCGAACAGAATAGTAGCGACTTACTTTGTTTTCATAATGAAAAACAAAGTAATAATGAAACTACACTTACTTACACTCAAATACATTACAGTGGCTACGTAGGGAACATACTAGCCACCAACATCAAAGCAAACTAAAACTTCATTGCAACTTCACACACTCCTTCATAGAACCATGCTCTAATACCAACAAAGCTTATGCGTCTCCAATCCGAGGCCGGACACATGGAGAAGCACTACAATGAAGCAAACCAAAAACAAACAGGGAAAAAGTTAGCAAAGTTCGAGTAGCTACCAAATGGATATGATGCATCACTCGATCTTACTTGGCCTACAATCCACTGGATATGACATACTGGTTCGAATTGAAGGATTACTTGCCACTACTCATTGTTAAAGGGAATAGATAAGAGTTAAATGATAATGGGAACAGTAAGGTTGCTCAATGTGAATAATTCTGTATTGATTAGTTGCTTATCTGCATACAAGAAAGAAAGGGTTTATATACTTATCCACCAGGGTTATTTTACATGCATGAAAAGACTAAAGGGTATTCTACAATTTGGTTACATAAATCATACTAAAAGGGGTCAAAAGGGCAAAGAATATTCAGTACAGAAAAGAAAGAATCATCTTAGAATATTACATTAGAAGACATATGTTGCTTGGTGACCACATAGGAGATATATGATATAAAGTAAGCAAAAGTAGAATAATGTTTGTAGCTAGAGGTCAACCTGATTTAGATCAAGTTGGGAGCCAATCATTCCGATAAAGAAGTCAACTAAATTGGTGTCAAGCACCTGTAGTCAATTGGGGAGCTTGACTTGGCTAGTCTTGGGCTATCTTTTAGAATAAGACTTAGCTGCTAAGCAGGAGCATGTTTGATACATGTGAGGATCTGACAGACAGGACAGTAGGAGATCATTTCGACATAGCGATCCCAGTCTCAGCTTTAGTTTCCCGTGAGTCCTTGGAGTCCTCTAACTTAGCTACAAGTGATTAGTTCAAGAGCCTGATTCCCATAAATTACCTATTTCAACGAGAAACTCAGAAGAGTTGCCCTGAATTACTCGACATATGATAAGGAGTTCTATGCCCTTATCTGAACTATGCAGAACTGGTAGCATTACTTACTACCAAGAGAGTTCATCATCTACTTAGATCATGAATCCCTTAAACATCTCTAAGGGCAACAAAAACTTTCTTGGCATCATGTCAAATGGGTTGAGTTCTTAGAGTCCTTTTGCTGTGTCACTTGATGTAAGAAAGGGAACACCAATACTATGGTCAATGCTCTTTCTCGTCGTCATACCCTCATAACAATGCAAGCTAAGGTACTTAGATTTGGCACCCTGCCGAATCAATATGAGCATGATTCATATTTTAGGCCCTTAGTAGCCAAGTGCAACGTTGGAGCTATAGATGGGTTCTACTTGAGCTAAGGGTTTCTGATGAAAGGTATGAGGGTATGGGTACACATGTAAGGGTCACATGCATGTCGCGTGAGAAGTCGTACTACACATGATTAAGGAAATGACTTGAGTGACTTGCATAAGATGATTAGGAAAGAAACATAGGCAGGAAGAGTAAGCAATCTCGATAAGGCTCTAACACATATGGTCATAGTTGGAGGAGCACAATGACATCAAACTCCAAGACTAATGAAGAACTAGGCATAGTTCTTAATGTGTTTGAGCGTTTGATCTATCACGATGAGAATTAGGTAGAGTAATGGTGTTAATGAGGGTTTTTTCTCTTATCCAAATGAGGATGTGAATGGGGTATTTATAGGAAATGATAGTTGATCACATTTGTTAGATCATGATGATGAAGCCCTTTATTAATGGATCTTAAGTGGGCTATTTTCATGGGTTTAGGCCTAAATAAAGGCTTTATTTATTATTTTAGTATCAGCAAAACCAAGAAAGGTTGGATCAGATAAATTAATCCGATGAACCCTACTCTAAGCCTACTATGCCAAATCTCCCTTGATCATCCCAAATATTTATGGGCTTAGCTCCTCGAGCCCTGTCACCTATCAAATCCATTTAATCAATGAGCTTAAAGCTTAATATTAAATTTGGCACTCTACAAAAGGTAAGCAAGTTTGTATACCAAGTGGTTCGGCTAGAGAACTACTCGTTCAAGAAGCTCATGCTAGAAGCTTAACTAGCCATTTTGAGGAAAAGAGAACAACCAAAATGTTATGAGGACATTTTTACTTGCTTAAGATGATAAAGGATGTGCACTAAATTCTTGAGCATTGGTGTGTAATTATGCAAAGGGGACAAAAGAGTCATATGGAGAATACACACCTCTGCTCATACTTGAGCACCTATGGACCGAGAAAACACGACTTTATTATGGTAATGGTTGATCGGTTTAGCAAGATGAGCTACTTCATCCCCTGCCATCAAACCAATGATACTTTATTTATTGCTATTACAAGAGATCATGCAACTATATGGAGTGCCCAGAAGTATTGCGTCTGATCGTGACTCAAAGTTTACTAACTTCTTTTGGAAAACCCTATAGAAGAAGTTCGGCACTAAGCTCATGTACAGTACTTCTTGCTACCCTTAAGCAAACGGCTTGACTAAAGTTGTGAACAGAACAGTCGGTAACCTCCCGCGAACAGTTGTTAGGAAGAACTTACATGATTGGGATCTAAGCCTACCTGTCATTGATTTCACTTATAACCATTCAACTCACAACTCAATAGGAAGGTCACCTTTTGAGGTAGTCTATGGACTTAATCCAAACTTACCCTTAGACATAGCTATTAGCTTGGTTACTCATTAGGGAAGTTAATCTAGCATGCAGTGTACCAAGGAATTCCAAAAGTTGCATCAAAAGGTTACTGAACAACTAGTACAGATTGTGACCTAATAAAAGGAGCAAGGAAGCCGAGGAGGGAGACGAGTGGTTTACAGTCCAAGAGACCTTATTTGGGTCTACCTTAGCAAGGAGCATTTTCCTAGGAAGAGGACGAATAAGCTTTCCCTTAAGTCGGATGAACCTTTGAAGATCCTTAAGTGCATCAATGACAATACATATGAACTTGAGTTACTCAAAGGATACGGTGTATCTATTGCCTTCAATGTCGCTAACTTGATACCCTATGTTCCCGTTGAAGAAGAGAACCAAGATTTGAGGGTAAATATTCAATAACCTCAGGGAACAGATGGATTGTTAACCACTAGCCCTCTCACATGCACGTGCCTCTGAGGCCTTCAGTCACTCGCCAAAAGAATTTTCTTTGAACAGCCTGCCAAGGATGAAGTGTAGTTTACAAAAGAAAGGTAGAAGAACTCCTTAAGGGTCCATTTAGGCCATACCCTACTTGTCCTTCTTTGAGCACCGAACCTCGTCTACTGAATGCTAAGGATGAGGTACTAAGTGCTAAGGTCAACTAGTTGAGTGTCAAGGCCAGGGACCTTAACCATATAACACTATGTCAATCCCTAAGACCTCTTCATACCGAGTTGCCAAGTGTTGAGGTGAACTAATCCTGTGCTGAGACTTCTCTAAACTGGTTCCAGCTCTCTAACCTATTATCTCTATTACTATACAGCAACACTTAACAATCACTGCTTGTACAAAGCCAATGTTTCGCAACCACCTGTCCTTTTCACCTGACACTATACTATTTTTTTCCTTTTTGTCATTTTTCCGATTTACCCCTTTTCATATATACTAGGAATCACCTTTTTGTGTATGCTTTTTTATAATTTTCCTTATTTGTAATGTTACCCTAGGGACTTACTGTAAATAGTCCCTTCTCTTTGTAGCTGGAGCATCTAACATTCTTTACAGACATTGAATATACTTGTTCATGCAAGATATTCCACTCTAAGTCCATTTTCATATACTCTTATCTAGTCTTGCCAAGTAACTCAAGATTAGTGATGGGTAAACCTTAACATTAGCTTGTGCACTACATCAAGTGAAGTGCTAAGTCATGTTATGTTTGTAGATGTGTCGTATTCTTTGAGTAGCTTCACATTAGCTACTATATTTAGTTTGCGAACCTACCCATCCTTATTTTCTTTGATATTTTAAAGGACCCATTTGGTTCTCATCTCCTACAGTAAGTCCTAATGATAATTGAGCTCCTAGGTATATCACGAGTGACATTCAGTTCGGACCGTTGAGTCATATCTAGCGAATTGTAGGCCAAGTAAGATCAAGTGGTGCGTCATATTTATTCAATAGCTGCCCAAACTTTGCTAGCTTTATCTTGTTTTCTTTCTGTTCGCTTCATTGTAGTGCTTCTTTGTGTGTCTGACCTTGGAGACACATCAATTATCCTTTACAATTTGTGAAAAAGGGTAAACCGAGCATGAATTAAGTAGGCAAATGAATTGCTAAATGTTTTGTGGGGCTATTGAACTACCTTTAAAATTTCAACTGGAGAGACACCTTATAAGTTGTCATTTGGGTCCAAAGTAGTGCTATCTATTGAGTTGGAAATTGCGAGTGCTAGGGTTTGAGCTTATGACCATCAGAGTAATGACATTAGGCTTCAAGGAAATCTCAATGCCATTTATGAGAGGAGAGCATTAGCAAAAACCCATCTGATAGCCTATTAGAATGGATAGTACAATATTATGACAAGCAGGTCAAGCATAAATGTTTCCCACCAAGCAACTTGGTCTGTAGGAAGTTAGAGGCTTTAGGTGCCAAAGAAAGTTAAGGCAAATTAACCCTTGCATAGGAAGACCTTGTTATGGTGAAGGAGGTCATCAAAAATGAAAGAACCTACAAGTTAGAGAGGCTAGATGGTTAGCCCATCCCATGAGCTTAGAATGTAGATAATTTAAGGCTATACTTTGAGTAGTCAACCCATTTAGGCAAGAGGATTGGTTAAATTTCTGGTTTAGTACCATAGCTGTTTGTAATTTATGTGTTATATGGATTGATATATTTGTTCAATGATGCTATCTAGTTGTTAATACTTGCATGTTTGGTTTTTATTTCCACATTAAATCATCCTTGTTTATGTGTTGCTCCATCTTAATTATTGTAATGGTCTTGATAATGAAATGCATCAACCATTTTTAAGCTTATAATGTTGCATTTTGTTTTTGTCAAACATTGGGTTTTATATTTTTTAATTTGAGCAAAGAAATTCCAAAATAAATTAAGGCCAAAGGCCTACGGTTTTAGCCCATGTAAATATATATTACTAACGGGCCTTAACTCTTGTGGGTTTAAGAATATAGACATCATTAAGCCTTAGTTTTTATAGGTGACAAGCAAGTTAAATATTATTTAATCCCTAAATCCTAATTTAAAAAAAAAGAAGAAGAGATGATGGAAATGAGATGTCTCAAAGTATAGATCCTAAAGAGATAAAAACCAAATACTGTAAGTTATATAATAAGCATGGACAACAAGTCGCTTCACTTGAAGCCTTAAGTCATTAGAAGACTACAAGCTCTTAAAAAGGATTGGAATAAAATAACTTGATCATAGAAGGCTTTACAAATAGATTGCTAGTGCTCATAAAGTTAGTAGAATAATAACATGATCAATCAAACCACAAGAAATCTATGTACATGAAAAGGTCGGTACATAGACCAAATTCATGCAAAGTTTCACAATAAACAGATAAGAAGAAATGAAGTTAGTTGTTTGTTGGGGACAGGAGATGGGTTTTTTGTAGATGGAGGGACAACAACACTTTGGCTATCTTTATGTGTAGTGGCATTTTGGTCACCTTCAAGGGAAGTAGCTTGAGCAGCCTCCTCATTAGTAGGTTAGTCATTTTGCTTGGAAGCTTCCCGATTAGTACCTCTAATAAGGAAATTCAAGCAATTGATGGCATATTCCAGATGGAAGATTAAGATTTCAGCTCTCACCATGTTTATCCCATCCAACATTTTTTCTTTAAGCATACTCATATATTCTACATTGTCTTGAACCTCTTGAAGAGCCTCCTTATAACTACACCCTTAGGTCTTTTGTTGCTCTAACGTAAAGATCTTACTCTTTTGCTCATCATAGAGGATGCGTAATTATTAAACTGCATTTGTATATTTGCTTTTTAGGTCATCCACCTCCTTTTGGGCTCTAACTAAGTTGGTGACAAGTTATGCATTCTTTTTTTGTTCCTCCTCCATAGCTACCTCCTTTTCTTTGGGAATCCTTAGCTCCTTCTTGATATCCTTCTTTAATTACGGATCTCCTCCTCCAACATTTCCTTCTCTTCACCCCACTTTTTGCCATAGTCCATGAATTCTACCTTTACTTGGGCCATTTGCTCTTTTTCCTTCTCAATGATCTAGAAAAGAAAAACATTAGGTAACCATAAAGCTAATGTGAAATATGATATTAAACATGTTGAATTCTTAATGTGCACAGCCCCAAACCCAACCCCCTACGCCTTAACCCCCTTCTTCTCCTCATACAAAGTCTTGATGATTAAAAGCAAGTGTTGTGAAGCCTAAAGTGGAGGATCAAGATCATGAATCTCGCTTCCCCACTACCTAACATTGATGTCCCCTTCTTAGATGTTTATGGATTTGTCCTTTATGTGTCTTTACTTTGTAACATTGGTTTTACTCTTTTTAGTAATTGTATATAGTAGAATGTAACTTTAGTAGGGCAAGTATAAATACCTTGTGATAAACACTATTGCAATCAGATTTTGGTGTTTGAATTACTAAGATATTGTAGCCTTTTCCTTCTCTATCATGAGGCATCCTCCTTGTAAGAGCCAAGCCCTAGCCTATATTAATCCTTAAGTAAGCTTGTGTAGCGAGCAACCTTTTGTCTTAGACCAAGGAGTCACATTTGGTAAGGTATTGACCGTAAGTATTCGAGTAGGTATCATATCTACTAAGTAGCTTACATTGGCTTAACCTTCCTACCTTTTAAATCCACCATAACCCATTCCCTTTTTCTTTAATAGTTTCTCGAATGACCCATCTATACTATACTAAGACCTCCTCTAAGGCTCATCTCCTTTGTTGCTTATCAAGTTTTGACCATATCTAACACACATTTATGATCTATTAAACCCCTTCAATATATGCCACTAATAACCTTGCATGGGTTAGTACAAATATATAAATATATATATATATATATATCGATAAACAAATATTTACTTAGAGTAATTATAGTGTAGAAGGGATATTTTAAAGAATAAATTATAATTTCAAAACATTTAAGTATTGAACCCTATGCCCATTCAATATAAACCATCAACTAGGAATTAAGGAAGTCTAGTTTTCTTTTTAATCTTGAAAAAAAATTTTTAAATTGCTACCTGATTGAGATTAGGAAAAAGGGTTAAGTTATAGTTAACTGAATGAATTGGTTATAACTTAGCTATAGAATTGTAAGAAAACTAATTTCAAAAATCTATTTTTAAAAACCAAAAATCTTAAGTTCAAGGGCTAACCTATTAAACCTTACACAAGTACTACTTCAACCTTTCAAATTTGAATTTATTTTTCAAATTATACCTTTGGGTTTTAAAAATGAATTCTAATTTACAAGTAAAGAAAATTAATTTTATTTAAGAAGAAAAAAATAACAAAATGAATTTATTTACAAAACGGGATTAAAAAAAAAATTCTCTATTATAACTTGTCCAATAGTTGCCCATAAGTACCTAAGTACTTATTATTCGAAATTAGACTTCTGTAGTTTATTTTAGAAAACTTCAAGTATTCTGGTTCATTTTTTAAAGACATAATTAAGGTTACATTCTTAACAATTTAATTTTATTTGAGAAAAATTCTAAAAGCATCTTAATTTTATCTTTAGAAAATTCAAAAAGAAACCCTAAATTTTGAAGGGGGGTTTATTATTATTATTATTATTAAATCTCTTTCTAAGTGATAATTTTTTTTTTCTTAAGAAAGCACATTTTTTTTATTTTTATGGAAAAAGCTTCTTCTTTTTTTTTTGCTAAAAGGAAGGAAAAAACCTTTGAAAAGGATTTTTTTTTCATTTTTGAATTTTGGATAAAATTAGTATTTCTATAAGCTTTTTTTCTTTTAATAAACTAACAATAAATAAAGGAAAAAGAAAAGGAAAAAAAATGAACCTAGGCTTGAATTGAGGTTATAGCGTGGATTTGGGGCTAAACTTAGGTTGGATCTTTAGATCTAGGTTAGGCAAGTATGTGGCATGTACGTGTGATCGAGAGAAAGAGAAGAAGTGGTCAGTAAGAGTTGTCTTGGACGATTTATGTAAGCTTTTCCAGTAGGAGACATTGTTTTCATGTGTTTTTTTATTGATAAAAGGGGGTTAATGGAAATGTGCAGCCAATGGTGGCCATTTAGGCAATGTTGCTGGTTAGGTTGAGGAGGAGGAATTCTTCATTGCTTAAGGAAGGGTACATAAGGGGGGGAGGGGGTGGTGATGGTAGTGGTGGTGTTGTTGAAGCTTATAGTATCGTCAATTAGGGGTTTTAGTGCTTACTAGCCATCATAGTATAGGTGTTTTCCAATGTAAAAGTAGTAGTGCTAGGTTCTTAAGTGGTGGCTGAGGGTAACAGCTAAGGTTTATTTAGCTAGGCATGCTTGGGGTCATGACAGAGATTATGGTTAGACTTGTTTGTGAGCTTAGGGCTCAAGAAACCTAACAGAGATGGTGGTTTTATTCAAGAAACCATTGTAAAGCTTGTGTAACTAAAGAGAGAGAGAGAGAGAGAGTTGAATATGAGTGTTTAAAGATGATTATGAGTGACTTGATTATCTAGGGAGTATGGGAGGAGCTCCTTTTATAGTTGCTTGAGCTCAAGTAAGCTTGGTTAGTGTAATAATAGCCAGATTAGCTATGTCAACGCTAGCTCAAGATAAACTGCAATTTTGAGCAAAAAACATGATTTTTGTGATAATGTGATTTGGGGATGGCTAGGAATGCAATGAATATTAAAGATAAGCTCTTATTGTTGCTTAGTTTAGTTAGATTTAGTGAATTAAATGAATGGCTAGAGTCTCGGGTTTGAGTTTTTCTGAGAAGTCAAGGGCTAATTTGGATGGGAAAATGAATGCATCAAGACTTAAAATTAGACTTAGTTCATACAATCCTATGTGATAACTATTTGGTGAAATCATGGAGAAAAAGGGGATAAAAGAAACTCAAGAAGCAGCTAAACTAGGAAGGGAACTCACATGAAATGGAGGTAGAGGAGACTATTAATAATAACACAATCAGCCAATAAGAGGTTGACACATGTCACTTTTAAGCAAAAAGTAAAAGGCACAAAGCGCTTGGTATAAGGATCAAACCCCATACCTTTTATATGCATGAGCGTATCCATTACCAATAAGCCATTAGCATATGCCTTATTTATGTATGCAAGTAAATTGCATACATTGACTAGGCTATCTTAGGCTATATTCAAATATCAAATCTAAGCTCAAGCTTATATAATTTCTTTATTGATTTGATTTAAAACAAGACCTAAATAGAAATGATCAATTCCTTTAATTTATTCTCCTTTATAGTAAATTTACTACTTAATCTATTCAAAATTTAATTATTACTCATATATCTTATAGATTTTTTGTTTCACTTTTTTTTTTTGTATTTTTCTTAGTTTTCTTTTATATATATATATATATTTTTCCAATTAAGACCCTTTTTTCTAAATATCCTAAAAACTATAGGGAGCGAAAATTGGGTGTCTACATGTGAAATCCTAATTGGTTAAAATTGGTGTAATTTAGGGCATCCAAAAAATGTTCTTGAAATTGAATAAATTCTTAATATAAAATCCAAAAAGTCAAGAGAGGAAACCTAGTAAAGTCTATTCAATAAAATAATGTGTATAACAATATTTAATTCAATAAAAGTATAGTTTTATCAATATCAAATCTTTATATTGTAAACTTAAAATATGAGCCCCGAAATGTAGCAATATCTTAGAGATAAATTAGATAACTTATGATAATCATAATTTGGAGTAAATGGAGTATGGAATGATTATATCATGGGTAGATATACATACACTTGTATGAAAATATATGTAATAATATGTAATATGCATATAAGTATATCATATGTAGGAAAATAATAACTAAAATAAGAAAAATATTTAAACATCTTAAGAGACCTGTTGGACTTGATATTATGAAGCTAGGGGTGTAGCATTAGATGGGAAAAAAGGATTGCTAGGTGTCATCCTTAATGTAATAAGCAAATTATAGGAAATAACATGTATAAACACCAAAGAATAATCCTTTAAGCTATAATAACCTTCCTTTTGCTGCATCTGTTCATTTTTACATGTTAAGGAGAGAAAATCCTCTATAAAAATATGGGAGACATGAGAAAAGCTTAGGTAAGGGTTCAAACAAAATTTATAGAGAGAGAGAGAGAGAGAGATGCAAAATTAGGGGGCTTAGAGTATGCGGGTTTTGACAAGATTTGGAAGTAAACCATCACCATCACCATCACTTGAAGGAGTAGGTGCTACCAAGACTAGTCGATACACCCACTACCCTTGATGGTGGTAGGATATACATGTAGTGAGTCATAAATTTTTATCTAATTTTCAAAAATTTACTAAATATATTAAACGTTGTTTAAAAATCATGCTTTTTGGTTTCCCAAAGTAATTTTTCATGTACAATTCAAGAATGAACCCAATTTTTTAAATTCCAAGTGCATGTATGGGTTCCTTAATAAGAATGTCCCATCGATTGATATTTAATCGCAATCTCAAAAACGTAAGTGATGTAGTTTCAACCTAAATTTTTGTGCATGAGTTCCTTAAAGATCGTATTTTCATGCCATGTAATTGGTTTTTCAAGATTATAAAGTTAGGTTTATTATTAATTTTGATTCTTGGCAAAGCAGTGGCCAAAAAATACTTTTCCTATAGGATTTCTTTATCGAATTAAGAGTAATTTTGCTATAAACTAAAATAATAATAATTTTTTATGATACTAAGAATGAAATAACTTTAGATTTTTGATGAAAAGTCCACTAGCAAGTTGAATATGGAAATTAAAATGCCAAACTACATGTTTTTCACTACGATTATATGTATTTCTAATCAAATCATATGTTGTACTACTAAAATGTACTTCTAATCAAACCATATGTTTTACTACTCATATAAGTGTTAAGAAAGGGTTTTGAATGATGATATGTTTTGGTTGAATAAATGAGTGGTGAATTTGGTGTTGTGGTAGAGCAACTTTATGAGTAATGAAGACAAACAGGAGAGTTGGAAGGTAAGTCAGAAACTATGTAGTATGTAAAAGAAATGACATTCTAGAATCTTTACAAGTATAAAGAATAAATTGGCCATACAATAGTCATTGGATAAGTAGTTTTTATTTGAGTTTCATTATGGAATGGCTATGTAGGTTGAATAAGGAGGATATTTGGTGAAACCATGAAGTGGAGAACTAATTAAAAGGTTTACTAGGGTGAAAACACTAGCTAGTAGAAGAGAGTCAGGGACTTGGTCAAAGTTATCTTAGAATGGAATTTGTATTAAAGAAGAATATTAAACCCTAGACCCTATACTCAAGTAAGTTCTTACCTTAGCTTACATTCAGTGTATAATTGACTGGGGTAACATATACTTTATGTTTAGGTGGACTACGAGAGGAAGTGTAACAGTGAGAAGCTTAAAGTTTAAAAAAGATACTAAGTGGCCTTGGTAAGTGGATATTTATGATCCAAAGTAGATTGTATTGTATCTACTCTTCATGTGGTGTTGTTCTAACTTTCTTGACTTATTGTTGTAATTGTGTTTGGATACTAGTATGATGTGTTGACTTGATGAATTGCAAGATGAACTGTGATTGCTATTCTATTCATGCCTATGATGAATTGGATCATGTTGTGATGCTAAGCTTGGTGCTTGCTGCCATATCAATTAATTGGTTATGAATGTTGCACTAACTTAACAAATTAACTACATACTAACCTTGCTTTCTAAGGTGTTCATCTAAATGAAACCAATATCAAGGCTTTAGAATTAGAGAGAAGATAAAGTGAAATAAGGCAAAACTAATATATAATTGTGAATGGTTATTGTTTCTTCTTAGTGTTTGGTTGATCCATTCATGGCATGGCACAAAACAACCTGCTCATCTAATTTTACTTGACAACTTTGTTTTTACTAAACAAAAAACTTGATTTATAAATCTAGATTTTCAAACATATAGATGTGCATAGCTTTTGCTTGGTTAATTTTGTTAAATAACTTTTTCTAAGTTCCCAAATAGTTTAATTTAGACACTAGGTAATGTCAACTACTTAGAAGTTTAGGGCTAAGGTTGGTTATGATATTGGTATCAAGGTATGTAACGTGCATGAGCATGGCATACTTCTATTACATTTATTTGCCTATTGGAATGATGAGAGTGCTATAATTTAAGTAATAACCTGATGTATGACTATGAGATAAGTTCTACTTGTTTTATTGTTTTGTTATCCTCTTTCACTCACCAATAGGATAAGGGGATAAAGGTGTCTTATCCTTAAATTAAAAGACCATAGTAGGCATTAGTACCATGAGGGAAAGTCTTTTGAGAGCACTAGAAGAGTCTTCTATTTTTGAAGAAGTCCAATGAATGATGAAGCTTAGTGGTGTTGAAGTTTTGTAAATGTGAAACGGAAAAAAAAAAAAGAGAGACCTTATACTTTTGGCCTTTTGGCATTGTAAATATTGTACAAAGTTTGTAAACTCTGAAGTTAAGGCTACACTTAAGATATAGTACGTATTATGATGAATGAAGTATCCTATGTTTATAAGTAATGTTAAGTAGATTTTATTTGTTATGTTGCATTCTGTATTATGCTAGGATGTGACATCCTTTAAATGGTATTAAAGCATAAGTTAGAGACCATAAGCTTCTACACTTTATTAAATGTGTGGAGTAGCTAGATGGTGAGGCATTGTAACTTTATGACAATATAATAGTACTTATCACTTAGGTTCCAAGTGGTGTTTGTCCAAAAATTGATGCAAAGGGGTAAGGAAGACCACTAGCAAATTGTACACTACAAGAGTAAAGGTTAGAACCAAAACTGTAGCCATAGCCATAACCTAAACCAGGTTAACCTCAACCAACAATGGAGATGATACATCAATTTGCGAATGCTCTTGCTAGAGTAGAGGAGGAGATAACTTAGAAGTACAACATAAATAGTAAAGTCGTTTGACGATAAGAATACTAATCCTCTAGTTGCTGAAGTGGATCGATTCCTTAGAAAAAGTATTTGAAGTTCATGAAGTGCAAGAGAATAAGAAGGTAAGAATTACAACTATTTTGTTAGATAAGTGAGAGAATAATTGGTGCAAGGGTAAAAAGTGGTTCTCAACTCAATTGATTGAGTGGAATGCATTTCTTGAGTAGTATTTTCTTGAATAAGTAAAAGAACAAATGTAAGAGGAATACTATAAGCTAAATCAAGGTAACAAGACAATTAAGGAATATAAAAGGGAATTTAATAGATTGCTAAAATTTTCTTCATAAGTTATTTAGAACAATGAGTTAGCTAAAGCTGGAAGGTTAAGGTAGGACTTTATCTATATTTTTAAGCATAATTGAAAAGGCTAGAATAGTAAGATATGTTACTTTGGTGAGTGGGGCTAAATTAATTGAGTAAGCTTGTACTTTGCAAGAGAAAGGTGAGGAAATAGACAATAAGAAAAGCAAGTCCGTAGGAAGTTCTAATGGTAGTAACAAGGTAGCAAGTAAGAGGAGTAACCAACCTTTTAATAGGAATTAAAGAGGATGAGGACTGGTATTACCATACTGGAAGTATAATGGTGAGCATCAACCTATGGATTGCCCTGAGTTATGAAGGAAGTGGTTTGGATGTGTAGAGGTTGGACATTTGGCTAGAAAATGTTAAAATCAAAATCTTAGGGGTATACACTATACTAAGTGTTGCAAAATGGGACATAACTCGACTCAATGCACAAAATAACAGGTTGGACATGATCAAGCTTAGGTGAATAGACTAGAACTCCCTAATAAGAATAATAATTGACTAGGAAGGGCAAGTCATAAGCCTAAGGTTCAAAGAAGGGTTTATGCTCTTCAACAACAGGAAGCTAAGGATAATCATGTTGTCATAGGTAAGTATAACTTGGAATCCTTCTAATTTTAATGTTTCCATGATTCATTAATGTCAACTTATTTGTAATAAATACTTGAAGTGAAAATAACATAAATACAAAGAATCTTTCTAGGGCTAGTACGCGTAAGGAATAGTTATTGTTTATTTAATACTAGAGCAACACATTTGTATTCATCAAAAGAAGATGTCGATAGAATTAGCCTTCTAGTAGAAGCTTTAAAATATGAGTTGGTAGTTATAACTCCTTTACATGGAGGGTATGTTGTGCAGTAGAAGTTGAAAGGAGGGAATGTATATATAGAAGGTCATGAGATGCTTGCTGATTAGCCATTTTTATATGAAAGGTTTTAATGTGATACTAAGTATGGACTAGTAGACTAAGTATCAAGTAAATGTTGATTGAAAGGAGAAAATGGTGGTGTTTAAGGGGGTTTGATGGAGAGAAGTTTTATTTTAAGGCAAGTTTAGTTAAGGTAGTTCCCTAATTGATTTTAGCTAATAAGGCATAGAAGTTGTTACAATGTAGTGGAACTGGTTTCTTAGCTTTAGTAATAGATATATAGATTGAAGAAGTTAAGCTGGAAGATGTACTTGTAGTATGTTAGTTTTTTGAAGTTTTTCTCAACTATTTGCCTGAATTGCCCCCTCATAGAGAGATTAAGTTAACTATAGATCTCGTACTAGGTTTGACACTCATTTCCAAGGCCCCCCACTATGAAGCACCAATTGAGTTAGTAGAATTAAAGAAGCAAATTCAAGAGCTATTAGATAAAGGTTTCATTCAACCTATCACGTTGCCGTAGGTACACCTATGTTTTTCATTAAAATGAAGGATGAAAGTTTAAGGTTATGTATAGATTATTGAGAATTGAATAAAGTAGCAACTACAAACAAGTATCTGCTTCCTAATTTATTTGATCAATTGAAAGATAGCTACAGTGTTTTGCGAAGATACACTTATAGTTGAGTTACCATTAGTTAAAGGTCAATGAGGAAGATAAAACTAAAACAGCTTTTAGAATAAGATATGGTCACTAAGAATTTTTAGTAATGCAATTTGTTTTGACAAATGCTCCAACTGCTTTTATAAATATGATGAACCGCATGTTTAAGAAATACTTGGTATGAGTTTGTAGTTATATTTATAGATGATATGCCGATATATTCAAAGGATAAGGAGAACCATGCTAAGCATTTAAGGATGATACTTTAGACTCTTAAGGATAATCAACTATATACAAAACTTAAGAAGTATGAGTTTTGGTTGGAGCAAGTGGGATTTCTTTGTCATATAGTTTGGGTGTTGGAATATTGGTTGATCTTGCAAAAGTGAAATAGTAATGGAGTGGTCAAGATTGACTACAATAATCGAAGTCAAAAGTTTCTTAAGAATGGCTAATTATTATAAGAGGTTTATATGGGACATTTCTAAGATAGCAATGCTATTGATGCAACTAACATGGAAAGGTGTGAAGTTTGAATTGGATGACAAGTACAAGAAAAGTTTCCAATAACTTTAGAAGAAATTAGTTATAGCTCTAGTGTTCACATTACTTGATAAAACTGTAGAACATGAGATTTATTGTATTGTTTCAATGAGAGGGTTAAGATGTGTATTGATGCAAAATGTTAAGGTGATCACCTATGCTTTAAGACAGTACAAGCCACATAAATAGAATTATCTAACTCATGATTTAAAGCTAGCAATAGTGATTTTTTCTCTAAAGATCTAGAGACACTATTTATACAGTGAAAGATGTAAGTTATATATGAATCATAAAAGTCTTAAGTTTATTTTCACATGGAAAAGTTGAATTTGAGATAAAGGTGATGGATAAAGTTACTAAAGCATTACAACTCATTAATTCATTGCCATCTAGGGTAGGCTAACACGGTTACTAATGTTTTGAGTAGAAAGAAGTTTAATAGTGTTGTTACATTAATTACTTATAAGCAAGAGCTGTTTGATGAGATGGAGAAGTTAGGATTGGAGGTTATTGTCATAGTAAGCGATTACATGCTAGCAAGTTTAGATTATAACCTATACTTCTTAAGCAAATTAAGGAAGCTCAATGGATGGATGGAGAATTGCAAAAGTTAGAAATAATTTGGAGAAACATCTAGAATTTAAGATTAATGTATTAAGATTTAAGGGGAGACCATGTATTCTAAAGGATTCAGAAGTCAAGAAAGTGATCTTAGATGAAACTTATAGTGCAAAGTATTCTTTACATCCTGGAAACACTCAAATGTATAAAGATTTGAAACAAATGTTTTTAAGATGAAGGAAATATAGCACAATATATATTGCAATATGTGACTTGTTAGAAAGTGAAAGCTAAGCGTCAAAGGGCACGTAGGCTATTACAACCACTATTGATACTAAAATGGAAGTAGGAGCATATAACTATAGATTTTGTGAGTAGCTTACCCCAAGTAAGGAAACATCATGATATGTTTCATTGTAGTGTATTTTGATGACATTTTGGTATATAGCCCTGATCTGACTAGCCATGTTGATCATCTTTAAGCTATATTTGAAATATTGAAGGATGACAAGTTGTTTAGGAATTTGAAGAAGTGCTTTTCTACCAAGATGAGGTTGTATTTCTAATGTATGTAGTTAATAGAGGAGGCTAAAGAGTCAACGAGGGGAAAATCTAAACTATAATAAAATAGCCTACCCCGACATCTTATGCTAATGTATAAAGCTTTTATGTCTTAGCTTCTTTCTATCGCAAGTTCATTCAAAACTTTAGTTCTATAGCAACAACCCTTATTGAGGTCACAAAGAAGAACATTGACTTTAGATTAGGAGAAGAGAAGAAAAGAGCTTTGCTGAGTTGAAGAAGAGGTTAACTTTAGCCCAGTGTTATCTTTGCCTAATTTTAGTAAGGTCTTTGAGCTAGAGTGTGATGCTTTAGGAATAAGATTTTGAGCATTGCTTTTGCAAAATCGCTAGCCTATTGCCTACTTTAGTAAGAATTGTTGACGATAGAAATTGGATCAAATGAACTCTAGTTACTTACCAATTAAGAATTCTATAAAAACAAAACAAGTCAGGCTGTGGAGGTACTAAGGTGACTCTAGTATAGCTACTCTGATACTTAAGTTAGGTTATAGTCAGTAAGATATGAAAAATTGAAAAAGAGTAGAGTATATGGGAAGTGTTAGTAGCTAGAAGAAGAACTTACAGTAAGATGCTAAGGTATATTAATAATTGAGGTATGGCAATTGCCTTATAACTAATGCCTCCGAAATTTACATGTAAGGGATTTCAAATTATGGATCATGCCCTAATATTTTAGAACCTAGGTAGCTTATTGGCGGCTAGTGGGTAGTTATCCTCACAAGGACTCCTAACTACTTGTACCTTTATTTGAATTTGAACTCCCTGTAGGCTTGACCAAGTCTTCCCAAGCTCCATATTATGATGGCTAAGCTAATTGAAGTTAGTCTAACCTAATTCTAAGTGTTTAGTTATGTTCCAAGCTCTTTAGCTTCTCAAGCTCTTCAGCTTTAGAGACTACAGAATTAGTAGGAGAGGTTAGATGTACAACTTGGGAGGTCAAGAGTAAGGCATTAGGTCATATATGAGCACCTTTAGGTCAATTTAACGACTCAAGTACCTTAAGATAAAAAATTTTCATCAACATTTGCCCCCTAACTCTCTTTAGTATAGATACTTAAGAGATTAAAATGCTATATTAGGGTATCCTCATATCATGAACCTTGAAGTTGCCATTAACGGAGTTCAGAGTATCTGACCTTCATTCCCCTAAGATTTTTCTCTTGATCTCACTTTTACGAGGTTGTTGTGTTTCTTATCAATGCCGACCTATATTTCACTAGCTTGCTAAAGAAGTTTTGCATCCAATTAGAGACACTTTGTGTCTCGAATTTAAGAAGTCATGAGATCATACAAGGGTAATGTGATTGTATGGTTAGAAATGGTTTGTAACTACATTTTTACACGGATCCCAAAATTTACACCATGTTTCATCTCTTTTATTTTCCCTACTTCATTTGATTACTTTAATTTCTTTCCATTTTGTAACCTCTTTATTCGAACAACCATATTTTCCTTAACCCTAACTAGCAACTTCTGACACCCTTATTCCAAGAATTCCCTTTTTCTCCTTCATCCAAATTCACAATTCTCTCCTCTTTAACCCCTTATTCATCTTGAGTATCTTCTTAAGGTAAATACTTCTAGTTTACAATCGTACAACTCAACTAATGCTTTGCAATAAAGCTAGGAGTTAGTTGCTACATGTGGAGTAGCTGGTTCACCTCGTCATGATGAACCCATTAGTACAGTAGATATAGAGATCAACTGCTCTTAAGATTTATCAAGTCTCATTAGCTTATTTAGAACTTGTACGCTTAGAGCTTAGAGGATCAAGAAGCTTCCTTTCAATGAGTATCCATAGACGATGAAGGAACTTCTCATGCCATTCCTTTATACTCAAGTATAGAGTATGTTTTAAGCCTTACTGGTGTTGCAAGTACAATCACTGAAAAAGAGTTTAATGACTTAAAATTCAGTTTCTAATCTGCCCCCAGCAATTAGAGAATTAAGAGGCCTCCTCACGAATGTATCACCTCCCTGAGGGAATGCAAATTTGCACTCTTTGAAAAGTATTTTGAGGTTAGTTTGAGATTTCCTTTTTCTCTTTTCAAAAGATCCTTTTTTACATATCATTGCATTACTGAACCCTGAAAATTGTATTTAGAGTAATCATACTAGGATTTAGGGTCTTTAAGAAAAACTTATTTGATTGAGCCCAAACTTTACGACTATGATAGAAAAGTTAGTTGAAGTGACCTAGTGAAGTTAGATTGTAAAAATAATGAGCTAAAATTTCAATTTTAACCTTAGAAATGTGATTATATAATATAGAGTAAAACTCATTACAACCTTTAAAACTGAGCTTGGAATGAGATGAGGACTTAGAAATAAGTTAATTAGACTATAAAAGGCAATAATATAGTATAATATACTCTATGAGTATATCAGTATTTTTATGAGTATATTCAATATATATAATAATTATACCTATAAATTAACCTGAAATTATATAATTATGTATAATAAGTAATAAACTCGTAAAAATAAGTAGGAAATATATCCTAAAAACAAAAGATATGCTAAGAACATAATTATATGTGTATAATTATACATTACAAGTAATATATATATATATATATATATATATATAAGATATATGTACGTATATTAGTAAAACTAACTAAATATTAATGAAATATACATAAAATATTCATAATTGACTTACAAACAACCAAAACCTATCCAAAATGAATGATACTTGTTGGGATCAATTGTAGCACTCTAGAAAACACCAAAAGGATGAACCATGAAAGCAATCAAGGGGAAATAAGTTCCTCCTACTTAGAAATTAATGAAGAAAAGTAAGGAAAAAATTCTAAAAAAAAAAAACCATTGAAGAAAAATCCTAAACGACCCAACCTAATATATATAGGACTACAAACACCACTTTAAACATTTAAAACCCAAGAATACTCAAAAGAAAATTTTGGTGAAATTTTGGTAAATAAGAAAATTAAATAGAAAAACAGAGCAACTACCTACCCTAGTGTAGTTCCTTAACCCTCTAGTGGCCTACTATTAAACCCTTTCACCACCATGTAGATCCACCACCACCTAGGATTTCCAATAACCACCCATCTGTCGTTAGCCATCGGAGCTCCGATAAATAAGTCATCTAATTTTATGACCTTTTTTTTCATTAAATTAAAAAAAAAATATCAAATGAAACCAGAAAATTATAAAAAATTGTTTTCTGAGGTTATTTTAGATACACTTTCGTTGGGTATTTTTATTTTTGTAAAATTTTAAATATTTTATATACTTGCTTAATAATTACACTATTCATCCAAGATTTGAAATTCAAAATAAATGTATCAAATAATATTGTTTCTATCTCAAAATTTTTATATAGAATACATATGATATTTAGTTAATTGCTGTATAGCCAAATTTTTAATTTAAGTATGCTTGATATTTATTGTAATTTTTTACCCTAAAAATAGCTAGAAATAGGGAAATTTGTAAAATAAATTGTTTTTTTGTAAAATTAATTGATAAAACTATTGTCCACTAACTTCTGGTGATTTATAATAATGTCAGGACATATTAGGAATAATTTTTTATATTTGGTTAATTAAACGCAATTTAAGGTAAAATTGTAATTATGTTTATATAGACAATAAACCTAATAGCATGAAACCATATGTTAACTGAATTCCCCATATTTTTAGGAGTCTATAGAAATTTTTAGACAATTATTTGGTGACCCAAGCTAATTATTGTGAATATTAGTAGTAAAATAGCCTAATTTACTAACTGTGACAAATTTTTAGTAATAATAAACTAAAATGTGACAAATATCACAATAAAACCTATACATGTACATGCTAATCAAATCTTGTGAAAATAAATTTTTAACTTATTTAGTGATAATTATATGATCGAGTTATGATATACATATATTAGGGTTAGATATTACATATATTATTAAACTATATTAGTAAATTATATAAAATATAGTCTATTCACATAAAATAAATATACTATGATAATACTTATTATTGAAGCTTATAGGTATATTAGAAACTAAAAATACCCTTTAGAAATCATCTCTTGAAATAGAACTTATAGTACGTATCGTTAGGTTCATATGAAACTAATAACATTACTTGTATCAAAATTGAACAATGCTAAGTAGTATAACTTATATCTCTACAAGAATTTATATATTACAATAACCATGTCGTAATTGAAACATAAATTAACTGAATAAAAGTATATTTCGATACAATTAAAACGATATATTATAAATTATAATATAACTACGTATATTATTGATACTTAATAACTTTACATAACTATATAATAGAACTATAATAAATATATATATTTTAAATAGTAATATATCTTAAATATATATATTTATATATACAACTTTATAATGAATTAAAAGAGTGGATAAAACTTTAATGTTTTTGTAACTAAAATTGTTAAACTCACGATATTATTTAGAATCGTTATAAGGTTAATAGAATCAAAACATGAAATTGAAACATGGAAATGTAAGTTTATATAACCTATTTAAAATAGCTTTAAAAAACTATGGAGATGCTTATAGTATTTACTCAAAACTTGAAATACATGATAAAAATACAGAAATGAAGAGATTAAGTTCTTTATTCATAAAAAATTCTTAATAATATATAATTAAACGTATACGTAAGAAGGATAAATAAAGTTGAAAGTAAACTTTTTCCATTGTTTTCTTTCGAAAAAAAAAAAAAAACAATGAACTAAAGATAACTAAATATTTCAACTCATTTCAAATTATTAATGGCATAAACTGAATTATATAATTTTTTTTGTTCTTTGGTAATCTTTACCATTGGAGAAAACCTAAGTGAAGGCTATAAATGTAAAATAAGAGATTAAGAGAGAGAAAAAGAGAAAAAAATAAAATAAAATAGAATAGGAAAGATGATGTACTATCCTAATAGTTGATGGTTTGTAAAACCTTAATTATATATATATTTTTTAGCCCATTTAACTTAAATATGTAAACTCAGTCAAAAACATAAGTTTTTACTAAATTTTTATTTAAATTTGGTTAAAAACGTAAATTTCTACATGAAAAAGAATTTATATACGAGTTAATTCAAAAGAGCTTCCTAAAATCGTAAAATCACATAGATAGAATCATGATTTTGATAACTATAAAGTTACTTGTACGAAAACTAAATCTAGCTTTATCGCTTGTTGAAATATTGTATTAAAGTATCTAAAGGCTTATGAGTACTTTTGTTTATGGTTATACATTAGTTGTTTATACGCATGCTATGTGTATGGTTGGTATTCTGATTGTGATAAGAGTTGAACTCTTTGGCATGCTATTTTGCACGGTAGTATTGTATTATGTGAACTTGTATAGCCTCCCTTAAATGGAACTAATGGTGATCTGACCACTAACTTAACTAAACATGCATAGCAACCATTAAGAGAATAGTTAGTGGTATTAGACCAACTATCGACTTCCTTCGATGAGGATAGCTAAAATAATTCTTTCCTCAGTCTTAGTCGAACTAAGTGACAGGCAAGGAGGTCATGGTAAGGATAAGGGCCGTGGTTCGAAGGTAGTCATGGGAGGAGGGTGTTCTTCATTGCATAAGCTCAGATTTAATCTGATTTTAAGTCACAGTAAACTCTTCAATCCGAGTTAGAATGGATATAATTTCTTTGATATCACAACAGACCAAATTACATTATGCGATGTTTCAAGTGATTGATTGCATTGCATTTTTTTTATAGTTAATAATCTTATTTGTGATTGTTTGGTACTCATTTGACTTTGTCCTACTTACTGAGCTAGTTGAGCTCACATTTCTTTAAACTCTTTTACAAATGACAAGTGATAGTCAAGATGTACAGATATCATCACCCTTAGGTTAGTATGCAATTGGTTGGGAAAGTGAGGAAAGGAGAATCTATTGAATATAGGTTTTTTATCTTTTTTTTTTGTTTTGAGGAAACTAATTGGGAATTCCCTAAAATGCCCACTAATTTCTTATCTTATTATAAATAGACTTTAAAACCTATGGCTTTCATGAACTTTTAATGTAAATTATAACTCTATGCGTAGAAATGCTTATATAAATACTATTGTGTCATTGGACAACATGATGTATTGAATAGGTATTTTAAAAAGTTATACCATAAGTTTGATTATAGACAAGTATCAGAATAGATACTTTAAGCTGGTTAAGTTATGTACGCCTTGTGTGGACTATATCTACGATAGCAACTATGAGGTCAGTTTTTATCTTAACTTAGTTTACATGGTAGGACTATTACGACTCTCCTATTCGAGGCGTAACAACATCTACTCATTTATGTTAACCTGTTATTCATATAGGCTGATGGTTGCCTTTGAGTGTATTTGTAAGGATTCAGAAGTGAGGGCTACTATAACTCTATTTCATTGGTTTTTTCACAATCAAGAAAGGAAATGGTTGGTTTTACATTTGTTAACCTAGAAGGAAAATTTAATTGAGCTAGAGTCTTCAATCCATGACTAGAAGAAGAAATGGGTTGTGGTTAGGTCATAAAACCAACCTAAATTTTCCTACCATTTGGAGCCAACCCATCAAACAATCCAATATTAAAAAGGTACTCCCCAATGACCAAGTGACCTATGATACTATCATGGAGGCCTACAATAATAACTGATTTCTCTAGCATGTTTATACTATCATTGATAAGTATTCTTGTAAAGCTTTAATCTTCTAGAAAGACGAGGCTAAGGTTCCAAAGGGTGTTAATGCTATCAAAGGCAAGGACATTGAGGGCACTAATGAAGGTACTATCATAGAATAAGGTACAAACAGCTTAAGATTTTGCCATGTTAAGTAAGCTTACAAAAGGAGGGACCTTTATGTCTACTTCAAAAGCTAAGTAATCTTCCTTGCCTGTGCTCAGTAAGGTGTCTATAAGTTGTCTTCTCTTTGTTTTGGTATTTTCTTAATCTAATTACTCTTGATTTTTCCGTGCAAATATGTAGCTAAAATGTCATGATTAAAAGAATGTTTTTCCTTGGTTGAAGGCTAGCACTATTGCGAAGAAGGATGGGGACATGAAGAAAGCCCCAATGGAAGTCACCACAACTACTACTAAAAAGCCTTAGGAGACACAAGCTCCAAAGGGCACATTGAAGAGAAAGGCTATGAAGGCTAGTTAGCCAAGGAAGCAGCCTAATGTTAAATATGAAAATCTACCTCTAGTTCACAATCCTATTAAAGGAAAGACCTTTGATGAAGGTCGGAAGAAAGATGGCCAACCTAATGGGGGTTCAACTGACCCCCAACCTAAGTAGACTCCCGTAGTGCTTTCAAGACCTATGACTCCTAGGAAGGAGAATGCAGAGATCTTCCAATATTTTCCCCTTTAGAATGTCAACATGGCTGACTATGCTCTTAGGAATGGCAAGATTACCTTAAAGTTAGTTCAAGGGATTCATCTTCAAGAGGATTTTGGCATGCTTACAAATATAGTCAAATTCTGTCAAAACTTAAGTTTTGATAGCTTGTTGAAGTTAGCTTCTTCAAAGATATATGATGTAAGGGCTTTGGCTAGTGATCACATGAAATATGTCCTCCTAGCAATTGATGATGATCATTGAAGCTCTAGTCAAGGAGAAGAAGGCAGTAAAATCCCCACCTTATTGAGTCTTATTTTTATTACCTTGGTCTTGCTTAATACGTTTTATGTCCTCTTAAGCTAAAAGTTAAGTGGCTAATATTGAAGCTAAGCATATGAAGCTTAGGCAAAAATGGGGAAAGGAAAAGGCAAAGATGAAGGAAGAGATGAAAAATTTGAAGGATAAGGCTAACCAAGAAGCCAAGCTTAGAGAAGAGAGAGAGATCGCATTGATTGAGGAGTAGAAGAAGAACTACCAACTTGTCATCGACCTGCAGGGGGTATAAAATGAGGTGGAAAGCCTCAAGAGAAAACATACTGAAGAAATCAACTAAATATAAAGCTTGTATGATGAGCTGAAGACCAAAATTGCAAATCTTGAGAAGGAGCTCGATCAAAGTGCAAGCTATGAGAAAATTTTTCAAGATATTCAAGATAGCGAAAAGTACATAAACCTTCTGTTAGAGAAAATGTTAGATGGCATAAATCTAGCTCATGATGATACTTTAATCCATCATTTAGATTATAACTTGAGCTATTTGAATTTCTCCAAGCAAGGTTAAAAGGAGGCCCCTACAACTAAAGAAAATGTTAAGGACCAACCTACTAAATGTAATAATACCCTTGCTGCTGTTCTAGTGGACATTCAAGATGCTACCTCTTACACTTGTAAGGCTTCAAGGTTCCTACCTTAGACCCTCCATTTGATCCAATCTGTTCTCCTAACAACCTTCCTGTTAAGAGTTAATTTGTTTCTTTATGTTATGCTATCTTGTTGTTTCTTTTGTTAGACTATATTAATTCAGGTCAAAATGTCGAGCTTTGATTGGGCCATGCATATATTTACTTTCTTTGTTTTCTAATTTGGATGTTATATGGACACTTATCCATTACACAGTGAAGTTGCATCTTCTACTTAACTCTTACTTTTTAACCTAGGCATGTTGTTATTTGTTAACTTAGGGTGTTTGTTGGTGTATTGTTCGTTTTTACTTTAGGACCTTTAAAGGTTTTTTGACCAATCACTAAACAGTTTAAGGCTTTTATGTAACTCGTCATCCCTATTTATGGTATGATTTAGAGCATTTTACCCATCATCGATTAATGACTTATGGCTTTTGAATAGCTCGTCTTTTCTACATTAGACTTAAGTAATTAGGTTTGAAATAGCTTGTTATTTGTACTTATTTTAAGACTTAGAGCAATTTAGTCTATTGCTATTAAGAGAGTTAAGGCTTTATGTCTTGTTGTTCTAGGTTATTGCTAGACTTAGAGAATTTTGGATATCCATTTCCCATCACCTGTCAAATATATGATTTAGGTATAATGCTTTATATAATTTTCTCATCACCCGTGATATGTAAGGTTTAGAGATATTTTGACCTTCACATTACGAGAGAGGTTGGACAGGAGCTCGTTAAACATGTGCATTGGTGTAAGCTAATTGTGGACCTTAGGTTGGTCACGTTTCCAATTATCTTTGCAATATCAAAGGAGATATCAAAATAAAAATAAAATAAGGAGCAAGTCTATAACACATTATGCATTTGAATACTTCATTAAAGACATTCTTACGAAACAAATTCAAACCATAAAACACCAACATATAGGTTGGCATACTAATGCCAATATTCTACCACAATAACATAAAATAGATAGAATCATAGCATTTACGCAAACAATAAATTCCAACAGACCTTTCCAAAAATGATTACTTGAAGTACAACTTGAGGCTGTCCATATTTCATACCTAGGGAATAGGCTAACCATCAAGCCTTTCTTATTTGTAAGCTCTTCCATTCCCTACATCCTCCTTCCCCCTTATGGGGTCTTCCTAAGCAGAAGTCAACTTTCCTTAGCTTTCCTTGACTCCTAAGGCCTCTAATTTCCTACATACTAGATCACCAGGCAAGAAGCACTTATGTCTAATATGCTTGTCATAATATCGAGTTGCACATTCTTAGTAGATAATTAGATGGGCTTTTGCCAAAGCTTAAGTCTCGTGAATAGTATCAAGATTTGCTCTGAGGCTAATATCATTATACTTAGGGGTGTAAGCTGGGACTCCTACACTTTTCACTTAAAGCTTAATAAGTAGAATTGCTTCAAACCCAAAAGCCAGTTGATAAGGAGTGTAGCCAGTTGAAGTTCTCTACTTAGTCCTATAACCCCACAATACATTAGGTAGCTCATCAGCCCATTTGATAATAACTCGATTTACCTTCTTACTTAGGCTATGAAGAATAACCTTATTGACTGCTTCTACTTGCCCATTACTTTGAGGGTGTTCAATTGATGTATAACATAACTTAATTTGGCGTGCTTCATAGAACTCTCTAAATTTGTTGCTGTCAAACTGAGGTCCATTATCTGTGATGATAGCATAGGGTATCTTGAATCTAGTCAAAATATTGCTAACCATAAAAGCCTCAATGCTTGATTTTGTAATGTTCACCATCATTTTTGTCTCAACCCATTTTGTAAAGTAATCCACCGCTACAATAATGTATCGTCTCTACTTGGTAGTCTTTGGAAAAGGGCCTAAGATGTCTAATCTCCATTAGGTAAAAGGTTAGGGGCTAGTAAGTGGGATAAGATACATGCTTGGTGCTCTTTTAATAAGAGCACCCCTTTGACAATAATCATAAGTCCGAACCAATTAGAGGGAGTCCTTCTTCATCATAAGCTACCAATATCCAGGCCTTAAGACTCTCACATATAAAACTCTAACCTTAACATGGTTACCACAAACCATAGCATGCAGGTTAGAGAGGACCTATTTTTCCTCAATAGGTGGCGAACAGCTCGAGTAAGGCATGTTTAACCCTCTCTTGTAAAGCTTTCCTTTGATCACTCTAAAACTGGCAACCACATAAATAAACCTTTGAGCCTCTTTGGTGTTAAGCAGGACTTTGCTCTCTAAATAATTAAGGATGGATCGATCCAACAAGGTTCTACTTCTCTTTCTTGTACTTCTAAACATTTTGTAGGCCGCTTGTGCATGCTATTCTCTAGTAGATATTCAATAAAAGTTCTCTCTTCTTGGTTTGGCAAGCCTATAGAGGCAATTTTTGACAACTTATCCATAGCATCATTCTACGTTCATCAAATCTTAACTAATTGCCAAGAATCAAAACTTGTTTCGAGCTCTTTGACCACTTGCAAATACTTGGTCATATTCTAGTCCTTCACCATGTTGTCACCTTTGACCTAATTGACAATCAATTGGGAGTTCAAATAGAAACCCAGATGTTTAACCCTGACATCCTTTCCTAACTTCACCCCAACTATAAGTGCCTTATATATAGATTCATTATTACTAGTTGAAAATCCAAATTTTAAAACATATGAGATTCGTGCTTCCATTGGGCCTTTCAAAATTAGACTAGCACCACTAACTTCACACGTCAGTAAACCATTGATATATAAAATTCAAGTCGGCTCTTCATTCTAGATAGTAGATCCTTTACTTCCTATAAACTCTACTATGAAGTCAGCCAAAATCTAAGCTTTGTATGCCTCTCCTGGTCATTATTAGATAGAGGGCACTAACCTCCCAAGCATACTTAACCATTCGTCTTAAAGCATGGGGCTTTTGCAATGCTTGCTTCAATGGTTGGTTATTAAGAACTATGACCTGATGGGCCTCAAAATAAGGTAAAAGTGTTCTGGTTGCCACAACTATAGCCACTACAAATTTCTTCAACTTTGTATAACGCAATTCAAGTCCTTGTAAGACATGGTTAACATAAAAAACAAGTCAGTATATGCTTCCATCTATCATACTAGCACGAATGAGAGAGCTCGGTCACTTATTGATAGATATAAGTAAAGAACTTCACCTTCAACGGGTTTAGATAAGAGCGGAGGTTTTATCAAAAATTTCATTTAGAGCTTGAAAAGCTTTCACATTCTTTAGTCTAACTAAATTTCAATGGATTTCTTAGAACTTGAAAAAATTCCACCCAATCTACACTCTTTAATACAAAATGATTCGATGCTGCCATTCTTCCTATCTACCTTTGGACCTCCTTGATAGATTTTGGTGATTCCATATCCAAAACAGCTTAAATTTTTCTGGGGTTAGCCTCAATTCCCTACTATATCACCATAAAACCTAAAAATTTTCCTAATGATTCCCCAAACACACACTTCTAAGGTTTTAGTTTCATGTTATGGCGTCTCAGTATGTTGAAGGTCTCTTCTAGGTTAGAAAGGTGATTATCATTGGTCTTTCTCTTCACGATCATGTCATCCACATATAATTCAATATTTCTATGTATCTAAGGCTTTAACATTTTCGTGACTAATATTTTATATGTAGTTATTGCATTTTTTGGACCAAACGGCATGAGCTTATAACAATATGTTCTAAAATTGGTGATGAAAGAAGTCTTTACCTAACCACAGGGACACATCTTGATTTGATTGTATCTAGAAAAGGCATCTATGAAACTCAACAAAGCATGTTTGTAGGTCAAGTCAACCATCTAATCAATGCAAGGTAAAGGAAACCATCCTTTAGAATTGCCCTAGTAAGGTCGATGAAATCAATACACATCCTCCACTTTCTGTTTGCCTTCTTAACCAATACACAATTGACTAACCAAGTTGAATCGAATATGGTTCTTTTATGATGAAATTTGCTCTCAACAACTTTTGCACTTCTTCTTTAATAGTAGCTTGCCTCTCAAGGGCAAAGTACCTCTTCTTCTATTATACTACTTTGACACTTAGATTGATGTTGAGATCGTGAGTAATTACCTCCTTTAGAATGTCAAGCATATTAGATGGAGTGTAAAAACATCTATGTTAGCTTAAAGGAATTGTACTACGTATTCTTAGAGGTCAGTTAGCATGCTGGCTCGACCTTAATAGTATGTTAAGGGATTATCACTTAATTGTATAGTCAAAGTTTCCTTCATAGGTTCACATTAGTCCTACAAACAATTACTTGTCCCATACTCGATGTGATATACTTGATCACTCTTTAGAGCCTTCAAATATGGCTAGCTGCTAGTCTTCATTACATGCTCCATTTTTTGTCGAGGTTTGGAACTTCACCTTCTAATGTGTTGTAGATACAACCATCTTAAAAACGTTAATGGATGGTCAGCCTATTATCCCATTATAGGGTGAGGCACAAGTAGCTATGACAAAATCTACCTCTTTCTTTATGACATTCTCATTATCCCAGATCTAAAGAGTTAGGGCAGCAACTCCCTCAACTTTGATAAGCTAATTATTGAGCCCATATAGGTTATACTTTTAGGGCTACATCTTATAGTTTTCTAACTTCACTCATATTTGATCAAATGCGTACCTAAAAATAATGTCAATTGATTTTCTAATGTTGACCCTAACTTTCTTAACCTTAAATTCAGCTACTCTAGTTGTAATGACTAGAGTGTCATTATAGGGAAATTAAATCCTTAGCATGTCTTTATAAAAAAGAAAAAAACTATCATATTATCTACCCTGTACCTCTTACCTTAGACATTCAGTTCATGATCTCCTTACGAGTTTGTTGAACTCGAGTTGGCCAGGGTACTTCCTCTTCTTGGTCCTCCAAATATTAAATTAATTACTCCTCTCAAAGCTCAACTATCACCTATAACATTATCCTAAGCTACCAGTTCTCAATCATTAGCTCAAACATCATCATTCTAGGGCTATTAGTCGATCTTTCTCCTTTGAGTGGGGTGTTCTATTTTTTCTTCCCTATCCACAATGAACTTCTTGAGATATCCTCTTTGGATAACATTCTCAAGTGCATTTTTAAGGTGAATGTACCCATCAGTGTTATGACCATGGTCACCATGGAAATTGTAGAACTTATTAGAATTTTTCCTCAAAAGATTATTCCTTGTTTTTTCTAGTCAAGCCAAAAATCCTTGATTCCGAACTTCTTTGAGAATATCTGCCATAAGTTGATTCAATGGTGTATGCATAGCAAAGGTCGGAGTCTAATGAGGATTGAGGACCAATTATGCACTCCCGAACCTAAAGGCTCACCCAAATGGTTCACTGAGCTATTCAAGGTGAGTTGAGTGCCAAGAAGTAATGCATTTCCTAGTCCAATCTGCCAAGTTACTTCACTCTCCACACCATCTAAGAAATTGTTGAAGAGACTAGCCAACATGCCGAGCCGAGCTTACCGCTACACTCCAGTTCGAGCATCAAACTAAGATACTGCTAACCTCACCAGTGTTAAGGCCAAGCTGATAGTGATCAAGAGTTGATCATTCGAGGTTGACTTGGACATGAGTTGCCCCTGAACTAACCTTAATCTAGTCCCAATTGTCTGAGCTACTAAATTGCCAACGTCAACACAACATGATTAGGATCTACCCCTGCTAGGCCAACAATGTCATTAAGGGACCATAGAATGGGTAAATTATGTACGCGCTGTCCTTTTCTAACATTCGTACTATCCTTACTACCAACGAATATTCTTCTTGCATGATTATTTTGATACCCCTATAAATTATTACTGTTTCTTCCTTTACTAGTAGGAATCTTTTTTTTTTTTTGTAATTTATTGTCACCTAGGATTCACCCTAATTTAGTCATATTAATACTTGCATATTGTAATAGCCACAAAAATAATCAAATTGAATTTTTTAAACATACTCTCTTGAGCTAAGTGTTCTGTTGCTTACTCTCGAGTTACTCTTATTATGAACTATGACCAAGAATAGACAAGGCTGGTCACTAAATGGCCACAAGCTTATAGAAAGCTTGAAAGGAAGTCATAATGAATGTGTGAAAAGGACAAATGTGAATGAAGAGTAAGCAAAAACCTACAAACAACTCTAATGGATATAATGCACCAATGGAACTTTTGAGGACTCATAGTACAACTCAATACAAAGCACAAGATGGTCTGGTGAGGTTACTCACCACCTAGCTTTGCTTAAAGGTTAGAATAAGAGTGATGTTGAAAGTAAACGGGCGGTGTTTATGTAGGGAAAGAAAAATATTTAAGTGTATTAATGATAATCAATCTGTTGCTTACAACTTCAAGTACAAAGAATATTTATACTCGAGAATTTAGGGTAACATGCCTAAAAGGGAAAAGACAAAAAGGGCATTTCCTAAGAAAGTAATGTATAAGATACAAAAGAGTGAAAATGAATATTTAAGGAAAACAATCATGAATGTAATAGATTCTACACATGATTCTAAATACTTGGCGATGCTACATTGGTGATGTCATTAAAAAATATTAAAAAAAGTACAGTCAGCTTACTTATCCAAGCAGGGGTGGCTTGATCAGTTCAGAGTCTCTTTATCTAAACTTCTTGACAAGGGAGATGTCAAGTCATTGGTCAACTCGAGCGTAAGTAGGTAATCTATAACTCGACGTACTATAGAGAGATAGGTAGTCATTTGTCTTGGCATAAAGAGTAATTCAACAAAAAAGTACTCGGCCTCGATAGGAGTTGACTAGAGTAAGAGAATCTACATTACCAGGCCTTCTAATCCTCAGGCTCAGCTGCGGGCTAAAGGCCTAGTAGCCTAATTCTTATCATTCACTCCAGGTTGATTTAGATTTGGGACCAAATCCAAATGGTCTTCGATCGGTCTTCGATCAGTCTTCCATCGAGGTGATATGGACTGAGGTCAGCAATGTTAAAGGTGTTAGAAACCCCATAGTCCTTAGGTAGCTCTAACCTGTAGGCATTATCATTGATCTTCTAGAAGATTCTAAAAGGTCTTTCAACTCTTGTAGATAATTTGTTTCTCCTCTTGCTGGAGAACCGTTCCTTGCTGAAGTGTAACCATACCAAGTCTCCTTACTGGAATTGTTTAGCCGTTCTACCCTTAACCTTCCTTCGCATTCTCCTAACAGCTTAGTCGATGTACCAAATGACTTCGTTATGATTGTGTTGAAGGGATTGTGCTCTAGGTCTTGCATCTAGGCCTTCTTATTCGGGCACAAGTATAAGGTTGTGATTGAGGGGCAACTCAGGATTGAAACCATAGACAACCTCAACGGAGGTCTACTTAGTGGTGTCATGTACTGTCTAGTTGTAAGCGAATTTGACCACCGGTAAGTAAACATCTCAATCGACTAAGTTCTTGCTCACTATAGCTCAAAGCAGTAATCCTAAATTACGATTAACCACCTTTGTTTGTTCATCAGTCTAAGGGTGACAAGAAGTACTAAATAATAGTTTAGTCCCTATTTGACGCCATAAGGTACTTTAGAAATGGCTTAAGAACTTCGAGTCTCTATCGGAGAGTACACTTTTCGATACGCCATGTAACTATACAATCTCCTACAAGAAAAGAGAAGCAATAGTCGAAGCATTGTTAGTTTTGGTGTAAGGTACAAAGCGTGCCATCTTACTAAACCGATCCACCACAACCATTACACAATCTTTGCCTCGAGCAGTTTATGGTAACCCAAGGACAAAGTCCATGTTCAACTAAATCCATGGTTTCATCAGAACAGGCAAAGGCATTGCTTTCCCTTTTTCAATTCAGCATTTAGCCTTTTTTTCACATGGCACAACTTTCAACAATTTGGTACACATCTCGCTTCATCTTAGGCCAAAAGAATCAACCATTCAATAATTCATATGTCCTTTTCTCCTTAAAATGTCCAAATAGTTCTCCACTATAGGCTTCCCTAATTAATACTTTTTGCAATGAACAAGTTAGCACGCATAATTTTCCACCTTAAAACAAGTAACCATCTTCTACATGATACCTGTCCACTGTTCATCCATCAATACATCGTGCAAATACTAGTCCAAAGTATGGATTCTTAGAACACTGCTGCTTAATATTCTTAAAACCAAACAGTCTGGTCTGTAATTCACTTAGAAATGCATGTCTTCTTGAAAGACCATCTATAACTACATTACTCTTTCCTTGTTTATATTTTATTACAAAATTAAATCCCTAAAGGAATTTAACCCATCTTGCCTATCGCATAAACAACTTCATCTAGCTTCGGAGATACCTCAGAGACTCATGGTTAGTGTAGATGACAAACTCTCTCAATAATAGGCAATGTTACCATACTTGTAGTGCTTGGATTAGTGCTAAGATTTCTTTATTATATACAGAGTAAATTAACTGAGGCACCCTGAGCTTCTTACTGTGATAGGCAATCGGTTGGCTTTCCTGCATTAAGACAGCACTTGTCCCAATGCCTAACTCGTCACATTCTAGCCGGAATATTTTCTCGAAGTCAAGCAAATTTAGTACAGGGATAGAGGTCAACTTTTCCTTTATTTCAGTAAAACTCCTCTCCTCCTTTTCTCCTCATTAGAAGTCGACGTTCTTCCTTGTTTGTTCAGTAAGCAGTGCAATAAGGGTGTTAAAATTCCTAATGAATCTTCTGTAAAATGATGCCAGTCCATGGAAACTTCTTATGTTAGCACAATTAGTGGGAGTCTACCACTTAACAATAGCTCAAATCTTCTTGTCATCCACTCGTAAGCCTCCTTCATTGACCACATAGCCCAAGAATACCACTTCTTCCTTAAAAAATCAACACTTCTTTATGTTGCTAAATAATCTCTCTATACAAAGGATATCCAAAACGGCTCAGAGATGTTCACAGTAACTTGACATATTAGCACTGTAGACCAAGATGTCATCAAAGTATACCATGATACACTTCCCGATCAGATATCTCAGTATATGATTCATTAGTCTCATGAAGGTGCTTGGGGCATTTGACAAGCCAAAGGGCATGACCATCCATTCATATAATCCACTGTAAGTCTTGAACATCGTTTTCCACTCTTTTCTTGGCCTCATGCGAATTTAATGGTAACGAAACTTAAGATCAATTTTGTTGAAAATCTTAGCTCCACTCAATTCATCTAACATATCTTCCAACCTCAGGATAAGATACCTGTACTTAATCGTAATCTTGTTCATGGCTCGGCTGTCTACACACATCCACTAAGTTCCATCCTTTTTCAGTACTAGAAGCACTGGTATAGCATAAGAGCTAAGACTTTCTTTGACATAACCTCTCTCCAGCAACTCATTGACTTATCATTGGAGTTTAGAAGCTTGCTAGAGATTCATCCAATAAGCTAGCTTATTTGGTAGTGCAGAGCTGAATATTAAGTCAATGCAGTGTTCTATGCTGCAAATTGGGTGTAACTCCTCGGGTAACTATTCTGGGAACAGATCGACATACTCATTTAGCAACTCTTTGATTTCCTAGGGTAGTTCATCCTACTCCTTCATTTCTAATAGGCACTTGACTAACATAAGGGTCAGCATATCAGCTTTAAGGGTCTCTCGGAGCTCGGCTCTACTCATCATTAAAGCCTTCTTCAATTTGCGAGCAAATTTTGTCTGCAACTTATTAACTTCTCTCAGTAGTATCAGGTTTAGTGTAACTTTCTGGCCATCCTTTTCAAATATGTACGTGTTCCTATATTTGTCATGGATAACTCTCCTATCAAACAACCATAGTCGACTAAGCAACACGTGCGAGGCGTACATGAGAAGTACATCACAAAGAATCTCGTCGGAGTAGTTTCTAATTGTAATCGACAGCAGTACTTGCTTAGTCACATGTAGTGCTCCCTTATCGTTCAACTAATGTAACTTATATAGCTTTGGGTGTGCAATGGTCAATAACATTGGTGTAACTTCCACTATCCACAATTAATGCTCGCACATATCATTCACCTTACAAGTGGTATGGGACAAATTCTCCATCTGCTCCTCCTCTCATGAGGGTTCCATGTTCATTGCACATCGGATAACTAGGATGAACTGATCCAAGTCCTCGATAAACACATCCTCTTCAATAAGCTCTTTCATAATGGTGACCTCTCCCTCCTCAAGTTCCTTATCAATACTCTCTACCTCCAACTTTGTGACATCTCCCTTAAACACCATAGTTTTTCGGTTCGGGCACTGAGTAACCATATGTCCGAACCCTTAGCACTTAAAGTACTTAATCTAACTAGTCTTCCTACCAGACCCTTTCCCCTTCTCATAAGTTTGAGTCGGTACGTCACTATCGGGTCAACCTTTTTGGTTAGCTTAAACATCCACCTTTCAGGTCAACTCAATACTTGATTGAGCTTAGTGACTTCCCTATCTAAGTCGATTAGTCAGTATTTTGATAAGTAGTTGGCTTCTTCTCTATCTCTCCACTCATTGGGCTATTTAGATGGCTTCATCCATTGTAGTAAATCGTTAGAGTTCTACAATGTCCCGATATCACCTCTTAATACCATGATGAACCTAGAGATTGTTCATGCTAGGGTTTCCTCTACTTCACACCGGATCATGAGCATTTAGAATTCCTAGACATACTCATCAATTGTTCAACCTCCTTGTCTCAACTCCTAAAACCGAGTAAAAGTGTCTTGCAGATAAGTTTCCATCGCGAACCTATTTCTGAGTATCCTTTTCATCTCGAGTCAAGTATTAATCTCTCGGTAGCCCACTTACCTTCTCATAGCCTAGAAATTCTTTCACCACATGGCGGCATATCTGGAGAATTCAATCACAATAGTTCTCACCGTCTCATAATCCTTGTACTGATAATAGTTGAAAACATGCTCCACTTTTTCTTACGATTCCAGGTATTCATCAGCATTCCTAAATCCATTAAAGCTCGAATTTGAAGCTTCACATGGTCAAATGCTTTGGGGACTCTAGCTCGCTCTTCTTTAAAATACTCTTCCTCTTCTTCTTCCTCGTCCTCTTCATCTAGTTCTCTTAGGTCTATTCTTCATCTTACTTGTTCACTTACTCCTCTACCTTGAACTAGTCGAGCTGGGTTCTGACCTCTAACAAGTTAAACATCTTGTGGAGTATTTTGCACGGCCTCAATGGGTCAACAAGCTGACGCATGAACAGCTCGGGTCAAACCTACCAAGAGTTTAGCCACCTCATCAAGCCTTTCATCAATGCTCCTAGGGATTCCTTAAGACTATCGTCCATAGTGGACAACTCTACTATTGTTATCTCCAATACCAATGTTTACACTCGGGTTAGTCATTTTCTTCACTGATTCAATGCTCAAATAAACACTTCTACAAGCCAGAAAATCAACAGCTAGCAAACAGCAATTAAGATGAACACAATAATTTGATCTGTTTCATATACGTAAAATAGAGTATAAACAAAACTTCAAAGACCAACTACAACTCAAACAAAACCTCTGGTCTAATACCAAGATGTTGCAAACCGTGATCGAGAACAGACAAGGCCAGTTGTTAAATAGGTCTAAGCTTGCAGAAGGCTCAAAAGGAAGTAATGGTGAATGTGCAAAAAGGATAAATGTGAATCAGGAGTAAGCAAAAACCTATGAACAACACCAATGGAACTTTCGGAGACTCACGGCACAACTCAATATGACGTACGGGAAGGTCTAGTGAGGTTACTTGCCACCTAAGCTTGCTCAAGGGTTAGAATAAGAGTGATGTCGATAGTAAACAAGTAGTGTTTACGTAGGGAAGGAAAAATACTTAAGTGTATTAATGATAATCAATCCGTTGTTTACAGCTACAAGTACAAGATGTATTTATACCCAAGAATTTAGGGCAACATGCCTAAAAGGAAAAAAAAAAAAGGGTATTTCCTAAGGAAGTAATATAAAAGATACAAAAGGGTAAAAATGAATATTTAAGGAAAATAATCATTGGTATAATGAATTCTATACATGATTCTGGACACGTGGCAATGCTACATTGGTGATACCATTGGAAGATATAGATAAAAAGTAAGGTCAACTTGCTTATTCGAGTAGGGGTAGCTTAGTCAATCTGGAGTCTCTCTAGCTCGGCTTTTCAGCAAGGGAGATGCAGAGTCATTAGTCGACTTGAGCACGAATGGGTATTCTACAACTCAGCGTACTATAAAGAGATGGGTAGTCATTCAACTTGGCATAAAAAGTGGTTCAGCAAAGAAGTACTCGGCTTCAGTAGGAGTTGGCTAGAGTAGGAGAATCCGCCTTGCCAAGCAAGCTCAACTGCGGGTCAAAGGCTTACTAGCCTAATTCCTACCAACTCTTATCTAACCATTTGAGCATGGACCAGTGGTGAGTAACCTCCAACCACACTTGTATGTCATATCAAATGCATCCTAAGCTCGTGTAAGGCATTGGTGCATCATATCCAACATCGATGTACTGGACCCCTATTCATCCTTTGACTATTATTTACTTTTCAAGCTATCTCGTAGCCCAAACCCATGCCTTGGTTATACATAATATGGGGTTTGTGTGTTCATCTACGAAATCCATATCATCTTGGTATCAGAACCTGGCTACATTTGAAGCTATGTTCAATAACTATGTTCTTTGAGTGGTTTGTTACTGTTTTCATGTGTTAAAAGTTCTATTGTTAACATAAGAGTTTGGAAGTTGAGAAGTGTTTTATGCTCTGTTTTCCTTTGTTTCCTATATGCAAAAATAGAGTGTAGTTGTTTGTTTATTCACTATGTATTATTGTCATAGTAATGGAAGTGGTAGATATTGTTTTGCTATTGTCATTCATGGAAAGAACTTTGAGTGGTGTTTTAAACATCAATTTTGTGAGTTAACCTACAATGTCATATTCAAGTATACAGGGAACTTTAGGAAACCAAGAAAGTAGCGCTTAACATGGCCAAGGGCAAAAAGGAAACTTCACACCTCAATCAGTGGGTGACCGCTTGGATAGACTTACCGACTTAGTAGCTAATTTGGTGACTGTTATCTAAGAAGATAGACAATGAGCTAGAAATAGCCCAACTAAAGGACGTAAGTAGCAAGAGCGAGCTAATGGTTAGTTTGGTTGAGTTTATGCCCTAGCTCGACCATCTCGAGTTGAAGGAATGGGTAGGGATACTAGGAGAAGGCTAGCAGTTAGAGAAATTAAGGAAGAAGAGGAAAGAAACGATGAAGAAGAGGAATACTCCAAGCCTGAAGAAAGAAATATACGAACCCCTATAATTGAAGGGTTAAGGATGCATATTCCAAATTTTTCTAGTAATAATGACATTGAAGACTACCTAGATTAGGTGGATGGGATTGAAAAGCAGTTTGATGCCATGACGTACTCAATAATGCAAAGGTTAGACTTGCTGTATTGGAGTTCACTATTTATGATGCCCTATAATGGAGGAACTTGCAAGCTACCCAAAGAAAGGAAAGAGAACGAGAGATTTAAAGTTAGGATGAAATGAAGAGGGTTATACAGCGAAGGTTTGTGTCAAGCCATTATTTATAGGATGCCTTCAAAAGACTGTAGGAGTTGAGGCAAGGATGGTCGAGTGTAGACACTTATACTAAGGAATTTCAAATGTTAATGACCCGATGTAAAGTCGTAGAGCCAGAGGATCAAATTGTATCTCGATTCATCAATGGATTGAAGTATGAGATTAGTGTCTTGTAAACCCTAGATATTGGAGCACTTGATGATGCGATTCGAGTCGCCTAGAGGATAGAAAGGTGCTGAACAGGAAGGTTCCGACCACTTGTTAGTTGACTTGGTAGTAGCTAATTTGTTCCAAGTAGACCTATGTGAATAGAACTAAGTAAAGTCATTAAGACCCAACCTCCAACTATCTAAGCAAAAGAGCAAGAACCCCCGAGGAAGTTTGAGAAAGGCCAGAGCCTAGGTAGGATGACGAGTGAGATCAAGTGTTTCAAATGCCAAAGATTTAGACATATGGTTGCTCAATGTTTGAGCAGAAGAACTATAGTGATTTGCAGCAAGGTATCGACTATTGAAGTAGATAATACTGATGAAGAAGTAGAAGAGCCAAAAGAGGATGAACAAACCAAGCTGTCCAAGGAGGGAGTTATCTATAGTGAGGAAGGCTACTTTATGTTAGCTACTCTCGTATTGAGAAGGACGATAAGCGTTAGTCCTGTACCTGAAGATGAATAGAGAGAAAATCTCTTCCATATCAGATGTAACGTAAATGAGTCTCTATATGCATTAATCATTGATAGTGGGAGTGGTACCAACGTAGCCTCTGTATTTATGGTCTAGTAATTAAAATTGCCGACCAAGCCCCACCTAAAGCCTTATAAGCTACATTGGCTCGGTGATAAAAGAGCCTTACAAGTAAATAAACAGGTATCCATGCTGATCTGCATTAGCAATAACCAAGACGAAGTACTTTGTGTTGTATTGCCCATGAGTGCGTCCCACATTCTACTTGGGCGACTGTGGATATTTAATCGAGCAATTATATATGATGGAAGAGAGAATAAATGTTCTATAGAGCATAAAGGCAAGAGGATGAAATTAAGTCTTATGACTGTTAAGCAAGTAAAAGTCATGTAGTCCTAATTGAGTCGAACCCTAAAGAAAGAGGCTATGGTAATAACTCGAGCTAAGCTAAAAAGAGAGATGGAGCTCGAAAGACCGACCTATCTACTAGTTCGATGAGTTCTGGAGATGAGACCTAAGGAGAAAGAGCTACCTGCCGAGATAAAAATCTTACTAGAGGAATTTATTGACCTGTTTCCAAAAGAGCTACCAAAAGGTCTACCCCCAATCCAAGGCACTAAGCATACAATCAACCTGTAGCCAGGAGCCATACTACTAAACAAGCTTGCCTATAGACTAAACCTTAAATAGGCCGCCGAATTGTAGAAGCAAGTAAAAGAGCCGATGGATAAGGAGTATGTGTGTGAATCCCTTAACCCCTGTACCATGATAGCTTTATTGGTGCCAAAGAAAGATAGGTCTTAGAGAATGTATATAGATAGCCAAGCAATCAATTGAATCACCATCAAATACAGGTATCCTATACCAAGGCTTAATGACAAGCTAAACAAGTTAAGTAGAGCAAGAGTGTTCTTCATAATTGACCTCAAATCAAGATATCATCAGATCTAAATGAGCGAAGGAGATGAGTAGAAGATCGCCTTCAAGACGTGACATGGATTATATGAATAGCTTGTAATGCCATTTAGGCTATCAAACGCCTTAAGCACATTTATGTGCTTAATGAATCATATGCTTCAAAAATTAACAAGGCAGTTTCTTATGGTTTATTTTGATGACATCTTAGTGTATAGCCTAAACCTAGAGACTCACTAAGAGCATCTCTAAAGAGTCTTAGTAAAACTCTTAGCAGAATGGCTCTACACCAATCTAAAGAAGTGTGACTTTTGCTGATTTGAGGTGATCTTCTTAAGATTCATTGTAAGTAGTGATGACATATAAGTTGGCAAAGCGAAGATTAGAGCAATTACCGAAAGGCTAGTTCAGACCACTTCAGCTGATGTGAGAAGTTTCGATAACCTAGCATCATTTTATCATAAATTTATAAAGAATTTAAGTATGATTATAGCCCCATTTACTAAACTCTTAAAGAAGAATGTTGAATTCAGATGGGGAGAGAAAGAGCAAAGTAGTTTTAAGGAAATGAAGGAGAGGCTGACTACAGCCCCTATCTTAACCTTTCCGAGCTTTGACAAAGTGTTTGAAGTAGAGTGTGATGCATCTGGACTAAGCATAGATGTCCTACTAATGCAAAAAGGCCGACTTATTGCTTACTTTAGTGAGAAACTTTGAGGAGCTACAATTAACTCTTTTTTCTATGATAAGGAGTTTTACTCCTTAATTCGAGCATTAACAGTATGGCAACACTATCTATTACCTAAGGAGTTTGTGATCTACACCAGTCATGAATCCTTGAGATATTTATAGAGCCAACCCAAGTTGTCCTAAAGATAAGCTAAATGAGTCAAGTTCGTGGAGAGTTTTTCTTATGTCGTAAGATATAAGAATGGGAAGAACAATGTAGTAGCCGACGCTCTATCGAGATGACATTCTCTCCTAACCGAGCTATAAACCAGGTTGCTTGGTTTTTCAATAATAAAGAATTTGTATACTAAGGATCCATACTTTGGTCCCATTTATGCTAGATGTAAGAAGGAAGAACACTAGATGAATATCACTGGGAGGATGGATACTTATTCAAAAAGAGGATGTTGTATATCCCAACTTATTGCACGAGAGAACTACTAGTGCACGCGAGGCACATGAAGGAGGAGTAATAAGACATTTTGGCTAGCGCCGAACCGATGAGGTGCTGTCCTCAAGATTCTTTTGGCAAAGAATGATGATAGATGTGCAATCTGTATTGGAAAAGTATATGACTTGCCGAAAAGCGAAGAGCCAAGTTAAGCAAGGACATTATCTACCCTTGCTCATCCCGATCAAACCACAGTCAAAGCTGAGTATGAACTTCATGTTAGGATTACTAAGGACCTCTCGAGCGAAAGACTCCATTGTAGTGGTTGTAGATTGATTTAGCAAGATGGTACATTTCGTACCTTATTCCAAAACTCATGATGCTTTAGCTATCTCCTTTCTATTCTTACAAGAAGTGATCAAGCTTTACAAAGTGCCCAGAACCATTGTTTCAGACCAAGACCCGAAGTTCATGAGCTACTTTTAGAGGACACTATGGAGACGAATGGGAACTAAGCTATTGTACAGTACGTCCTGCCATCCATAGACTGATGGATAGACCAAGGTTGTCATTAGAACCATAGGAACTTTGTTGTGGGTTACTATTAGATGAAACATAGCTAATTGGGATTAATGTCTACCAATCATTGAGTTTACCTACAATAGGACCACCCGTAACATAACATGTCTCTATTTAAGGTCGCTTATGGGTTTAACCCTAAGCTCCCGATGGACTAAGCACCCCAGCTAAGACCTGATGATGACTAGCTAGTTGCAGAAAGAGTTGAGACCATCAAAGCCATGTACCCAAAGGTTATAGAGCAATCGAACCAAGCTATTACTAAGCTCAAGAAGCAAGGCTGAGGATGGAGGAAGAGAGAATTTCAACCAAGTGATCTAGTTTGGATACATCTCAGTAAGGAACAATTCCCAAACTTGAGGAAGAGCAAGTCGTCTCCCAAAGTCGACGGACCTTACAAAGTACTTGAAAAGATCAATCCTAATGCCTACAGGATTAAACTACCTAAGGGATATGGAGTCTTAAACTCCTTCAACATTGTCGATCTCTAACCTTACACTCTTGAGGATAAGCAACCTAGAGCTAAGTCGGATTTGTTCCCAAATCTTAAATAACCTAAAGGGGATGATAGGGATTAGGGACCAATCACGCGCTCTTGAACTCAAGGGCTCATCTAAATGGTTCGTCGAGCTGTCCAAGGTAAGTTGAGTGTTGAAGAGCAATGCATTCCCTAGTTTGATCTGCTGAGTTACTTCACTCTCCACACCATCCAGGAAACTGCTAAGGTAACTAGCCAACATACTAAGTCGAGTCCACCGCTACACCTTATTCCGAGCATTGAATCAAGATACTGTCAACCTCACTATTGCTAAGGCTGAGCTAATAGTGATTAGGAGCTAATCACCTAAGGTCAACCTGAAAATGAGTTGCCCTTGAACCAACCCTAGTCTAGTCCCAATTGTCCAAGCTACCAAACTGCTAATGTTAACCTGACCTAATCAAGATCTACCCCTACTTAACTAGCAATGTCATTAAGGGACCATAAAATGGGCAAATTACACGTGTACTATCCTTTTCTAACATCTGTATTGTCTTTACTACCAATGGATATTCTTTTTGTACAATTACATTGATACTCCTATAAATTATTCCCCTTTTTCCTTTACTAGTAGGAATCATTTTTTTTTTTTTTGTAATTTACTCTCACCTAGGATTTATCCTAATTTAGTTATATAAATACTTGTATATTGTAATAATCACAACAGTAATCAAATTGAATTTTTTAGACATACTCTCTTGAGCTAAGTGTTCTATTGCTTACTCTCGAGCTACTCTTATCTAGCTATTTAAGCATAGACTAATGGCGAGTAACCTATGATTACACTTGTACGTCATATCACGTACATCTTAAGCTCATGTGAGGCATCGGTACATCATATCTAACATTGATGTACAAGAACCCCTGCTCATCCTTCTAGTATCATTAACTTTTCGAGGCATCTTATAGCTTGGACCCATCCTTTGGTTATACGTTATATCAAGTTTGTATGTTCATCCACGAAATCCGTATCAAAGTCAGTCTCTTTCGATCTCCTTGAGGTTGGCTCAATCTATCATACATGTCAAACTCCTTACCTAAATGGTCCTTTACCAATCATCTTTGTTTCTCTAGCCTTCTTTCAAATTTCTCTTTTTTAAGCTCCTTAAAGCTTACATTTAGTCCTCTTAGTGTATAAAATTTTCCAACCTTATAGTCAAATCATTGAGTAAGGTCAGAGGATGTTTGTGAGAGATTTGAAGAAGTCTACGTCTTCTTTAACGCCTTGACAAATGCCATGTAGTGCAACACTCTTGTCATAGTTAATAATTTCAATCATCAATTGATTGAATCAATAGACATAATCTCGAATGGTTTCTCCGAGCTTCGACCAAATTATGGTTAAAAGCAAGGAATCCTTTGCAAGAAGCTTATTGGCAAGAAAATACTGCCTCAACTCATCAACTAATTAATCAAATGACAAAATGGAGGCTACTTTCAACGAGTTGAACCAACTACTCACTAATTTCCTCAAGGTTAAAGGAAATACCTTACATGCTATAGCATCCGAAAGTTCGTACAACTCCTTCAGATTATGGAAGGTATTCAAGTGATTGTTTGGGTCTTTCTTCCCATCGTAAGTGTCAAATTGAGGTAGTCAAATGCCTAAGGGGAGGACTTCCTCTACAATTCCTTAAATGAAGGGGCTTAACTTCCTACCCTTTAAGTTGGTCTCCTTCTTTTAACTTCCTTTTGTCACCAATTTTTTAATATAGTCCTGTAGATCTTACAAACTCATGTTTGCCATCACTTTTTAAGGTAAGTGAGTAATTAAGTGCTCAATCTTGCTTGCCATACATGCATGAACATGTCAACAAATTTGAGCTTGTAGTGGTGTCTATTAAAAATCCTTTTTCGTATAGAATGACATCATGGTTGTTAAGTAGTCTCATTTATTATAAGAGCTTTACCATACGCATAACGTTGTTCATCATTTTGCAAGGTTAGATTAACTTCTTCCTATATTGCTTCCAAGGAAGAAGTGGAAGAAGTAGAAGAAGATGTTGCATTGCACTCTTGAAGACTTCTCCTCAACTCTTGGTCAAATTAAGGCTTATATGATAGAGAAACACACTTCGCCTAAGACTTCACTTCAAACCACAATCCCCAACCTTACTGTGACCTCATCTCCTATGACTTAGTTCGATTAAGGATGGGAAAAGGACCATATCTATTATCCTCATCGAAAGGTCCGTATTTAGCTTGAGATTCTTAATCGTTTCTCCTAATGGGTTGTGATGTAAGATCAATAAGAAGTTAGGTTGAGTTTGAATTAGTTTGCCTCTTAAGGTGATCAAGCAATTTTCACACAATTTAATTGACGTAATACCATAAAGCAATCGATACATAAAGTCCAACACTTCATAATAGTAGTGCAATATCTAAATACGTGCGCTATACATACATGGGCTAATAGCTTACAACACAAACATGACACATACTAAACTCTCTAAGTATGCTCAAGCAATACTTCAAAGTATGGTGAAGTATTGATCTCACTTACATAGAACTCAATTGCTCATTAACTTGGTTATTCACTTGTCCTTGTAGGTAGTCCCTTGATGTTTATCTTGATGTAATACTTTATTCTACATATAAATTAGGAAATATTGCTAACTTATTCATTTATAATAGAATTAGGTTGATTAGTCATTGGTTCATTAGCCTACACCCTAAGTATTAGAAGTTTATACCAGAACTATAAGTTTATGTTACCTATTGACCTAAGTTGTCCTTGAAATATTTATTGGAAAAGCTTTTGAGATATTCTTTGTACTGCATAAATATTGAAATTCACCATAGATTCATCCTCTACATCAATCTCTGAGGTTAGTAAATCCTTAAGATTTTCAATAAACATCGTTTGAGCTAATTTCTAAGTTAAGTTATCCTTGAAATTCTTAAATTGGAAGCTTTTGAGTTATCTTCTAACTAAGGAGTTGCATTTGCTAGAATTTAAATTTCTTAATTAAAAATCCTTTGAGATATCATCTAAGCTCAATTAACTTTATAATTTCAAGGAATCTATCCTTTGAACTGTCCTCTTAGACTCACCACTTCAGAGTTCCTACAAATACTTCCTTTAACAAAGTCTCTGAGGTTCTCTTGTTTCATCATTTGCTTATACTCTTGCCTCTAATTTAGCTTCTACATAACTATCTAATAGAACATTTACCTCCTAACTTCCTCTAAGATGCCCTTTGACTCTGTTAGCTATAGAGTTTTTAATAAAATCTTCCTATGAGTAATCCCTTGCTTCCCTTATTTCTACCTTTTTATTTATCTTTTTACTTCTAACCTACTCTCTAAGTATCAATCTAGTTCAAAACTCATTTCCAAAATCCTCTCAGTTATCATCTACCTTCACCTAATTCCCTTATACTCACTTCATTGATCCATTTACTTATAACTTCAATTAAGACTAACCAAAATAATACTCCAATCTGTGCTTCTTGATTTCATTACGTCCAAATTCCTAGTATATTACATTATCACTTACCAATTTCCTTAAATCCCATATCACCAAATTATTCACGTAGATGGCTTATACTTGATTTTATTAATTTCTCTCAATAGAACCACTTCCAATAGCATCCAATCACCACAAAATACTTCAATAACCATTGGAGCTTAGAATCCAAGTGAGGTCTTTAAGAAAGATATAGTAATTTTTACCAAAAACACTATTTTAATTATGATTTATGGCTCAAAAATTCATAGAAATTATAGAAAATAATTTTGTGAAAAATCTCTTTATAGCATTTTAATATAATTATAGGAAAATTTATAGAAAAATTTTGGAGTCAAAACTACATTATTAAACTTATTTATTTCAATATCGAAAAGTGTTCGGTTTTGTCGATTTCGTCAATTTCTTAAGTATATATACTATAGCTATTAAATTTTTGCAAAATAATATTTTCTTACATTCTACATATGAAAATAGTTAGGATTAAATTTTTCTAAAATTTTTTAGATAGTTTTTATATTTTTACAAAATTATATAAAATTTGACTATATTGGAACCACACCGAAATACTAAGCTCCAACTACTAGTGGTGGTTGCTACCTTGTTAGTTAGCCCAAATGGTGACTTGCACCTAGCACTACTCTAACTACACACACTCCATTAAGCCCAAATTGCAGTTGATTTTTGTATTTTTTTTTCCCAAATTTTCCTTTTTTGATTAATTTGACTCACTCAAATTTTTCCTAGAGCCTAAATTTCATGTACAAATCAATGGAGAGTGTTTCTAATTTTTCAAAACTTGCAAATCATCCAAATGAATTTCTCTCTCTCTCTCTCTCTCTTCTAAAATTCAAGTTTAAACGATGCTAATTGCACGTTTACTTTGTCTTCATCCATTAACACCTATCTCGCAAATTCTACACACCTAATTCCACTTAATCCAACTACCTTTGGGTTTTTTTTATCATTTTTTATTAATTTAATGAATTTCCTTAGCTTAATTTAGCCTAAAACACAATTATTCATGTGTTCTAGTTAATTACGGGTATGTATTATTGTATAAAATTTACATCCAATGTATATATATATTCCACACGTTATTTTAGGTCACATAATATTTCTATTACATATATACTTTATCTCTAATAGTTTATGAACTAATGGAACTTAATCAACACATTTACAATCAATAATATAAATTACATTACTTAGCTATATTATTATAGTTTCGAAATTTGACTCTACGGGGTGTCTTCAACTAATATCTCAAGTCTACTCATAAATTTTTAGGTCAATCAAATTAATTTTACTAATATCCTAAATTATTCATTCAAACAATTATGTAAAATTGCAAGGCTCATATTTGATTCATGGGAGATTATTGAGTTAGGGATATCGAAATTGCCATTGATGGGGATCTAGTGCTTATAGAGGATGAGAAGAGAAAAATTGAGAAGGATAATCAAGCAAAAAATTTATCATTAATGACAATAGCTCCATTTGAATATTATCTTATTTCTTCTTACATAACTACAAAGATATCTAGGATTCCTTGAGTGAGACTCATGAAGGAACCATAGCAATCAAGAACACTTGGATCAATTCTTTACTTCAACAATATGAATTGTTTAAGTTTCAATCTAGTGAAAAAATACCTAATGTTTTCAATCATTTTACAATTATGACTAATGAATTGCCTTTGCTAAGTAAAAAGATTAATGATTATGATCTTATCCAAAAGATGTTGAGGATTTTGCCTAAGTCTTTAGATGCTTAGAAGACAACAATCGAAGAATCTCAAGATCTATCTAAACTAAAACTGAACCAATTAAGGAAAAGAGGCTCACTTATGAGTTTCATATCAAGCATACAAATGAACCAAAAAGCAGTAAGAAGATAGTAGCGTTCAAAGCTTAGGAAGTTAAATTAGATGATGATTCAAAAGATGATAATGAAGATACAACTCATCTTATTAGGAAACTTAATAAGATGCTCAAGAAACAAGGTAAAAAAAAAATTTATTAGCAAACGTTCCTCATGTTGAACCTAGGGTTTATTATTTAATTTTGATGAGACCAAAACAAAAAGTGTATATCTAAACATATTGTTTTTTAAGAGAACAAAAACAAGTGGATGATTAAACTAAGTATTATTTGATTATTTTGACATAATTGAATAAGTTCAATTAGCTTGCTTAATGATTAAATATATCAATTATCTCTACAAGAAATTTAATCTTTTGAAGTGGTGGTCAAATGATCTTGAAGTTATATTGTAAAGAGTATTTGTTTATTATGTGTTAAAAGAATTTTCAGGTGATTTTTGGCCTACCAGGTTAACGACTCAAGGAAGAACCAGGCCGACAGTATAAAGCCTTGGAAAACACAAAGAAAAGCTCACTAACCTGGAAGAACTAGCTTGCTGGTAGAGTAATTTTTACCGGCTTACCGATAGTTTAAAGTATTGGCATTCTGATAGTTCAAAGTACCGACATTTCGGTAAGTCAGTTTTAAGTAGTTGTTGGAGCATTTAATGCACAACAACGAGAAGCATTTAAGGAGTTGTTATAAAAACTCAACTACCTGACCAAAGGCTTTTAAGATCTAATATTCTACTACAACTTAAAGGCATTCTCTTACATTCTTGAGCTCATTTCACTTCTCCTTGGTCTCTTATACACTTATTTGCTATCAAACAAAAAGAGACATAGTTGTGTGTTTGAAAGTCCTTGCATTTTTAATCTTAAGTAAAGAAAGTGATTTTCTTAAGTTAGTTGTTGTAAAAAAGATTGTGTAAGCTTGTGTAGCTCTTGGAGCAATTGGATTATGAAGTTAATAAAGTGAAAGTGAAGTCCTCAGTTGGAGGGATTGTGTATCCATGGAGACTAGGAGACAGTCTAAACTCCACGTTAAATTCGAGTTTGATCTTCTTTATCCATATCTCTTTAATTTCCGCATTTATTATTGTTCTACTGTTACTTTGATTACTCTTATTATTGCATTTAGTAATTAATATCGAAAAAGAATTAAAATTTATCCTTAAACTCAATTCACCCCCCTCTTAGGTTTAGCCTAGTGTTCTTCAATTGATATTAAAGCTAGTCTCTAATCACTTGCTTAATCGCATATTAGAGTTAAGATCATAGCATCTAATGCATTAGGCTTCTTGGAAGACAAGCAATCAAGAGGCCTCCTCTCTTAATCGATAGCAATTATCCATATTGGAAGAATAGGATATCCATATTCTTGAAAGCATAAAATAGACTATTATGGCATGTGGTTAACCAAAGACCATTTAAGATAGAAGGAAAAGAAGAAAAAGATTACTCAGATAATGATTGGAAATTACTTGACCTAAATGAAGTTGCCATGAATATTTTGCATTGTGCCATAAATGAAAAATGATTTCAATAGAATATGTATATGTAAAAGTGCTAAAGGAATATGAGATGAATTATAAAGCACATATGAAGGAACTAATAGAGTAAGAGATACAAAAATAAGTTTATTGTGTGAACAATTTGAAAACTTCAAGATGGATCCAAACGAAACAATTGATGAGATGTATAATAGATTCATCAATATCATCAATCCTTTGAGGGTTCTTGGAAAGATGTTTACTAACCTTGAAATAAATTCCAAAATCCTTAGGTCTTTGCTAAAAGATTAGGAAGCTAAGAGAACTGCAATAGAGGAAGTTTATGATCTTAATGAAATGTCAAAAGAACAACTCCTTAGAACACTTAAGACACATCAGATGGTAAAGAAACAAGGAGAGGAGTCTAGAAAGAAAACAATTGCTCTAATAAATCACTATAGGTGATAATGTTGGAGGAAGATGTTGATACAGCAGAAGGTGAGTGGGAAGTGATTAGGTGTTCTCAAGACGCACAATTTCAAGATCATGAGACCAAATAAATCTAGGTTAGAATTTTTCCTATTTGCAATGAAGGGAGATGATGGGCATAGTCAACGATCAAAAATATTTTTTATTAATAAAAATCCAATAGTAGTCGGTTCTTTTATTTTCTTTCTTCAAAGTGACGAAACAATAGCCAACTCAATAGTTACTTGCTAAAATATCGGTATTAAACCCAACACTCTTGGCAGATGAGCCACAAACTCTAAAATTCCACTGTATGTTAATAAAAATCCTACCTCTATAATGATTGATGGTGATGCAACCCACAATTTTATATCACAGTCACTTATGGAGCTCCTTAACTTGCAAATTGATGCTACTGTTGTATTCAAAGTTACCTTTGGAAATGGGCATAGCATTTCTTCTAGTGGAATATGCAAAAATATTAAATTGAATGTTGGTGTGATTGATGCAACAATGGATTGCTACATTTTAGACCTGAGTAGAGTAGATGCTAATCTTGGTATTGCTTGGTTCTGCACTTTATGAGAGGTAAAAATTGATTGATTGAACATGATAATGAAAATTCCTTCAAACAAGAGTGAACAAGTATTAATTGGAGACCATAATGTATGCAAATCTGCAATGTCTTTTAAATCTTTAAGTAAATTGTGTGAAGAAGAGTTGTGTACTTTGCTGTGGATGTTGGATTTGAAATTGCAAAGCTATTCTACTGTTGTTAACTTACAGATTGAGGTGTTATTAGCTAAATATGTAGATGTATTTGAAGAAAAATTTGGTTTGCCACCATGCAGACAAATGGATCATTGAATTCCTTTAAAATCTGATTGTGGACTGATTAATGTTAGGCCGTATCAATATGCTTTTACTCAAAAATATGAAATAGAGAAGATGGCCCATGATATGTTAAATGTCAGAATTATAAGGCCTAGTACTAGTCCTTTTTTTAGTCCAGTCATCTTCATGAAAAGGAAAGATGGCTTTTGGAGGTTTTGTATGAACTAGTGGGCTTTAAATGAGGCTACAATACTAGATAAATATCCAACTCTAATCATTGAAGAACTCTTCAATGAGTTGTATAGAGCTACAATTATCTCTAAAATTGATCCTTATGCAGGTTATCATCAAATTTGAGTTTAGCCGATGATATCCATAAAACGGCTTTTCATACGCACCAAGGTCATTACAAATTCCTTGTAATGCCTTTCAATCTTACCAATGTGCCAACTACTTTCCAAGTAATCATGAATAATTTATTTCAACCATATTTATGGCATTTTGTGTTGAACTCCTTTGATGGCATTCTTATATATAGTGTTGATTTGGGCTCTTGTTTGAAGCATTTGAGGATAGTCCTTCAATTGTTACATGAAAATCACTTTTTCCACTAACAAGAAAAAATGTATTTTTGGCCAATCATCCCTTGAGTATCTTGGTCATATTATTTCAACTATTGGTGTAAGTATGAATCCTTCTAAGGTGAAATGTGTGTCGGAATGTCTGATTCCTACTACTTTAAAGGGAATTCATGGTTCTTTCAAGTTATTGGGTTGTTATAGAAAGTTTACTAAAGATTGTGGAAAAATTGCTCGACCATCGACGAATCTTTTGAAGAAGAATAGTTTTATTTGGAATAAGTTAGTAGCTAATGCTTTTCAACAATTAAAGGGTGCTTTGGTCTCCCCTTTAATTTTGGCTATGCCAAAATTTTCTCAACAATTTGTGGTTGAATGTGATGCTTCGTAATGGGGAATAAGGGTTGTTCTTCAGCAAAACAACCGACCAATTGTGTATTTTAGCGAGGCGTGGTTAGATAAAAAACTTCTAAATCTACTTATGAGATAGAATTAATGGCTCTTGTTTTGGCTATTAATCATTGGCAACCATATTTGTTGGGATAAAAGTTTGTTGTTAAAATGGATTAAAGAAGCTTGAAATATTTGTTGAAGCAATGAGTTACTACTTTAGATTAGAAAAATATGCTTTCTAAATTTTTTTAGGTATGTAATTAGCTTTCTAAATTACTTGGGTATGACTTTGAAATTTATTATAAGAGTGGACATGACAATATGGCTGTTGATGTGCTTTCTTGTATGTATGATGAGGTCAATTGTGGAGCTTTATCGAGTCTAACTTAGACAAATTTAACAAAAATTTAGAAAGATGTCGAGTTAGATCCATTGTTGGCTTCTAAGATTTAGTTATTACAAGAGGGTAAAGATGCTGGCCATGGTTTTCATTTGATTAATGGAATGCCTTTCTATTGTAACAAGTTGGTCATTCCCTCTTCCTTTAAATGGCCTCATATTTTCTTGCATGAGTTTCATTTTACTACTTCAAAGGGGCATTCAAGTTTTCTTAAAAACTGATAGAAGAATTGTTGCGAATGTGTATCAAATTGGTCTTCATGAAAGATGTTGAAAAATTAGTCGCCTCTTGTGCTATTTACCAAAGGTGAAAATATCAAACTTTATACGCAGCAAGTTTCCTTTTGCCATTACCTATTCCCAATGCTGTTTGAGAGGATATTTCATAGGATTTTGTTGGTGGATTACCAAAATCTAAGGTATTTGATGTGGTTTAGATTATAGTGGATAAGTTTTCCAAATACAGTCATTTCTTATTAACTAAACACCTTTGTTAAGGGATTACCTAAGATTAGTTTTGATAAAGATAAAACATGTCAAGCATGTCAATATGGCAAACAAACCAAGTCATCTTTCAAATCGAAAGAAGCCATCTCAACTTCTAGGCCACTCCAACTACTATACATGGATTTATTTGGTCTAACCCAAACTTTAAGTTTGGGAGGGAAAAGATATACCTTGGTCATAGTTGATGATTTTACTAGATACACTTGGACCTTCTTCCTTGCTAACAAGGATAAAACTTATCATGCGTTCTTGAACTATAGCAAGACGATCCAAAATGAAAAAGGTCTTTTTATTGTTTCTATAAGAAGTAACCATGGGGGGGAATTTAAAAATCTTGATATGGAAGATTTTTGTAATAAAAATGGAATAGAACATACATACTCAGCACCTAGAACTTTACAACAAAATAGAGTTATTGAAAGAAAAAATAGGACCCTTATAGAAATGGCTAAGACCATGCTTTATGACAATAACCTACCAAGTATTTTTGGGCCAAAGCCGTCAATACGGCTTGTTATATATCAAATTGTGTTTTCATTAGACCAATTCTTAAGAAAACCTCCTATGAGCTTAGAAAAGACAAAAAACATAACATATCATATTTTCATCCTTTTCGAACAAAATGTTACATTCTCAATAATGGGAAGGAACAATTAGGAAATTTCGACTCAAAGTCGAATGAAGGTATTTTTCTCGGTTATTCTCTTACTAGTAAAGCTTATAGATTATATAACAAAAGAACACTTGTTATAGAGGAGTCAATTCATGTTACTTTTGATGATACTTATATATATAAAGAGTCTAATGATGAAGTAGAAAACATTGGTGCTCACTTGGACAATCTTGGTCTTAATAAGAATCAATCCAACTCTCTTGAAAAGGAATTCTCTAGGCAAGATGACATCATTAACAGCTCTAATTTAGATTTTCCTAGAGAATGGAAGTTTGTGAAAAATCATCCTAAGGATCAGATAATAGGAGAACCATCCAATAGGGTTCAAACAAGAGCCTCACTTAAAAATCTAAGTAATTGAGTGTTCCTATCTCAACTTAAACCAAAAAATGTAGATGAAGCTCTAAAATATGAATTTTGGGTTCAAGCTATACAAGAAGAGCTAAATCAATTTACTAGAAATGAGGTATGAAATTTAGTATCTAAACTAAAAGATAGATCGGTTATCGGAACAAAATGGTTTTATAGAAACAAACTTGATGAAATCGGTATAGTAACTAGAAACAAGGCTAAGTTAGTTGCTAAAGGCTATAATGAAGAAGAAGGAATAGATTTTGATGAGACTTTTGCCCTTGTTGCAAGACTAGAAGCCATTAAGATGCTTTTGGTATTTGCGGCTCACAAAGACTTTAAACTATATCAAATGGATGTTAAAAGTGCCTTTCTAAATGGCTTCATCAAAGAAGAGGTCTATGTAGAGCAACCATCGAGTTTTGAGGATAATGAATTCCCAAACCATACATATAAGCTTAATAAAGCCTTATATGGACTAAAGCAAGCTCCTAGAGCTTGGTATGAAAAATTAAGTAATTTCTTGATAAACAATAAATTCATTAGAGGGAAACCTGACACAACACTATTCATTAAACAACACAATGATCATATACTAATTGTTCAAATGTATGTTGACATTGTGTTTGGTGCCACTCACATGGATTTAGTTAATGAGTTTGTCCAATATATGAAAAATGAATTTAAAATGAGTATGATGGCCGAACTCAACTATTTCTTAGGTCTTCAAGTTAAGCAAACCAAAGACGGAACCTTCATTAACCAAGGAAAATATACTAAAGAACTCTTAAAAAGGTTCAAAATGGAAAATTGCAAAACTAAGCCAACTCCAATGAGCACCACCCTAAAACTCGACAAAGATGAGAATGGAAAGAACATTTGTGAAAAGATGTATTGGGGTATGATAAAAAGTCTTTTATATTTAACTGCATCTAGGCCAGCTATCATGTTTGCTATGTGTCTATGTGTACGGTTTTAATCTTACCCTAAAGAATCAGTCTTGAATATGGTTAAACGTATTTTTAAGTATCTTACGGGCACTATTGAAATTGACTTATGGTATCCCAAGTTTACCTTACTCGATCTTATAGGATATTCTGATGCCGACTTTGCTGGCTATAAAGTCAATCGGAAAAGCACTAGTGGAACATGTTATTTCCTTGGTAATTCATTAGTATCATGGCACTCAAAGAAACAAAATTCAGTAGTACTTTCTACTGCTGAAGTTGAATATATAGCAGCTAGTAGTTGTAGTGCTCAAGTATTATGGATGAAGCAAACTTTGCTTGACTATGGTTTGAAATTTACAAATGTTCCAATAAGATGTGACAATATAAGTGCTATCAACTTGACCAAAAATCCAATTTGACATTTTAGGACTAAGCATATAGAAATTAGACATCACTTTATTCGTAATCATGTGCAAAACAATGATATTTGCTTAGAATTTGTTGATACTAGCAATCAAATAGCCAATATCTTCACAAAACCCTTGAGTGAGGAAAGATTTTGCACTCTAAGAAGAGAATTAGGAATGATCTTGCAAGATGAGTGCTAGATACATAAGAACCAACGTGGCCTTTTTAAATAAAATTAACTTACTAAGTAAGTTGATTAGAAAATATCACACTATTAGATATAAGAAACATGATCATATGGCTTTTGTGCATTAAATATCACTTTTAACATATTTTGGGCACACTTGAAGTTATTCATACTTATCTAAGTTTATATATGCACAAATTTATTGTACATTGGTTTCCGTGCCCAAAACCGGGGCTTACATATCTATTCTCACCCCCAAATCATGTTCGAGTGATCAAATAAGCTTAAATTTGAATTTCATGCATATTTGACCTCTCTAGACCCTTTTTAGGTTTTAAGTGCAAATGGAGCATTTCTTGCTTATATGGAGGTTGCTTAGCTTGATCATATATCTTTTGTGCCTCTCAATATCTTTTAACATGTTTGAAGCATTAACTTTTCTTGAAACATTGAGAAAGGATCTCTACTTACTCTCTAGCCACTTGCATGATTAAGGAACTTAAGTAGTCATTTCACAATTTATAGAGCCTTAAAGCTATATTTTGTGCTTAACATGCTCAAACATGCATTTGAAATATGCTTGACTTGTTGGTATGCAAAAACTCAATGTTTATGCACCTATTTTGCTCATGCATGCACACTTTCACTTTATCATGAATTACTTAGCTCTATGGACTTGATTCGGATGAATTTTGTCTCTTTCGTAAAAAATTGAGTTTTTGAAGCCTTAACGGACTTAAATAAACTTGTTTGAAGTGTTAGGATATTGCTTGAATCTCTACAAATCAATTTGGATTAGCAAACTTGCTCAATCAAAAGACCTTACTGTTTTTCTGCAATTTTGCCAACAACTGACATGTCGGTTAAACAATTCATCGGCTTGTCGGTATACCTACGTATTTAACAACTTGTTTTTGCTTTTGTTTGCTTAACTGGCAAGTCGGTTCACCTAAGTACCGGTAAGTCGGTATACTGCTCTAGTTTTTTATTTATATTCGATTTTGTTCTTATAACCAGCAAGTTGGTCCATCTCACCACTAGCATGTCGGTATACTCTACTCTTGAAGCAATCTATTTTGTTTCTGTTCTCTTAATCGGCATGTCGACTCATCCAAATACTAGCAAGCCGATTCATCCATTTTCAGGCGCAACTTAAAATCACGCTACTCAATCTCTCCCCCATCCTTCTTCCAAAACCCCTTTTTCTTTTCCTCAAACCCTAAACCCTTTCTTTCTCTTCGATCCACCTCTTTTCTTCAATCAAAATCCAAAATTTCTTCTCTCAATCAACTCTCCACTATCTTCTCTTTCTCTTTCTCTTCACCTTTCATTAAACTTCTCCCTCTTCATCTTCCTCTCTTGACTTTCTCTCTAGCCATACCTACCAACAGTCACGCTGCTACACACTTCCACTATCACGCCGGCTTCCCTTATACTCACTCTATTATCTTATCCCCTTTCCCCCTCCTTTCTCATCCTCTTCCCTACAATCACCTATCTCCATTCACCTCTATAACAACCATGGCACCGTGCATTGCTTGTAGCTTAACACCCCTGGCTTATAACAACCACCTCTTTCCCTCTCGACAACACTCTTAACGCTTTAAGAAATTTGTCAATTTAAATGTAGATACCGGCATTGTTTATCTACCAAAGGTGCTCGAGGAATTTCACATTGCCGCCTTTCTCGTGGTTATCACCAATTATGTCCTCGATATCCTTCGGCTTCCTCATGAGGTATACGATGATGCCATTAAGTATTTTTATTGTAATATGTCGAACTCTTTAGATGATCAGGGTAAGCTAAAACTGAAAATGAATCTGAGTGATGAGCTATGTCGTAGTGTCCTTTATACTTATGTTTATGGTGCTTTAATTACTATTATGCCTGAGGATATTTGTGGTCTTATTAGTGCTGTTGTTGATGGAACGGAAGTGAATGTAAATTACTATGGAAAAAAATTCTATGAGAGAGTTTTTAGCTTTAAAGGCATTAGAGGTTATTAGGGAAAAACAAAAAATTTGGCTACCATCCGCCTTAACCTAAGGACAAAGATCCTCCACCATATTGTCATTCGCAACTACTGTCCTCGTCGAGGCCAGCAATCCAATGTCACCCTTTAGGACTTATGGATTTTGTATTATTTGATAATGAATAAGTAGATTGATTTCTTCAGTATTGTGATCCAATGCTTTAAACATGTAACCAACAACCTATCTCAAGCTTTTCTTTGCTTTGGGCTTTTGGTTACACAGTTGCTTATAAGAAAGGTGTTCAGTTTCCTTCCCCCCACAGGTAGCTCGAGTTAAGCACCTAGAATTAATTGATGTTTGTCAGGAGACTTGGAAGAAATCTGGCAACAATTGGGTTAGGCGGAAAGTCCTTCCTCTTCTTGATATTCCCTCTACACATGGACCACAGGAGCTTATTACTTCTTTTGATGAGCCAGACAGTCCCAATACTCCTACTCACTCGACTACCACTCCTTGTTATGCTGGTACTCCTCCACCTACAGGCTCTTCTCATCCACCTCTACCGGATTTTGGGTTTTCATCCTTTGATCCAGCTGCTCCTCTCACCTCTCAACATCCTTTCTATCAATACTCTAAAATGCACTACAATCAGCTTTGGGAGGACATTCATGATCACTTACACAGCGGGTTTCAAGGACTCTATCATCATTGCCAACTGGACTACTATTGCCCCTCTTGCCCTTTTCTTTCTCCAGTTCAGGACAATGATCCTCCTATCGCTTAGTCATGTACTTTAGCTTTTTATCCTTGCTTTGCTCTTTTTGTTTAAAGAACTTAGTATTTAGCCAGTCTTTCATTTCATTGTTGTTTTGTAAACTTCAATCCTTGATGGACATGCTCTTTATAGTGGTTGTTTATGACTACTTTTGTAAGTTCTGTTTGTTGATCTTTTGCCCTCGAATTAACCTTGCTATGCTAGCTATTTTAAATTACTTTTTGCTCTCTCTCTTTCCTTGATTTTGATCTTGCAGGGGGAATATTCTCCTATATTAGCCGGAGCTTTGCCAAACTTTCGACTTGAATCTTCTTCCCTCTTTACTGTTTGGATCCTCCTCTTTTTTTTGATGAGGCTAAAGAGAGAAATATTCAAGTTGTTAGAATGTCCAAATGTATATTACATCGAATTGATAATAGTTATTCAAAAGATGATATTGATCGTATAACTTTGGCATATCTTGATTCTTTGAAAGTTTGATATATTCTTTCTGTGAAGTTATTAAGAAGTGAGACTTAGTTCCTTAGCACATCAATATACTCTCATTTTGCAAGCACTCACTTGATTTTATTCAATTGTCAAATATCTTGAAATTGAGTGCTAAATTGAGGGGAGCATTAGATTGAGGGGGAGTATTAGATTGAAGGAGATTATTTAAAGTATAAGAGTTTTGTCCTTATCAAAAAGGGGAAGGTTGTTGAACTAGAGTTTATTATTTGATTTTGATGAGAATAAAACAAAAAGTATATATCTAAACATGTTGTTTTTGAAGAGAACAAAAAAAAGTAGATGATTAAACTAAGTATTATTTGATTATTTTGAGATAATTGAATAAGTTCAATTAGCTTGCTTAATAATTAAATATATCAATTATCTCTATAAGAAATTTAATCTTTTGAAGTGGTGATCAAATGGTCTTGAAGTTATATTGCAAAGAGTATTTGTTTGTTGAGTGTTAAAAGAATTTTTCAGGTGATTTTTTGCCTACCGGGTTGACGGCTCAAGGAAGAACCAGGCTAATAGTATAAAGCTCTAGAAAACACAAAAAAATCTCATTGACTTGGAAGAACCGGCTTGCCAGTAGAGTAATTTTTATCAGCTTGCCGGTAGTTCAAAGTACTGGCATGCCGATAAGTCAGTTTTAAATAGCCATTGGAGCATTTAATGTACGGCAATAGAAAGAATTTAAGGAGTTGTTATAAAAGCTCAACTACCCAACTAAAGGCTTTTAAGATCTAATATTCTACTACAACTTAAAGACATTCTCTTACATTCTTGAACTCATTTCACTTTTCCTTGGTCTCTTGTACACTTATTTGCTATCAAACAAAAAGATACATAGTTGTATGTTTGAAAGTCCTTACATTTGTAATCTTGAGTGAAGAAAGTGATTTTCTTTAGTTATTGTAAAAGAGATTGTGTAAGCTTATGTAGCTCTTTGACCAATTGGATTGTGAATTCAATAAAGTGAAAGAGAAGTCCTTGGTTGGAGAGATTGTATGTCCGTAGAGACTAGGGGGTGGTCCAAACTCCACGTTAAACTCAATTTACCCCCTTCTTGATTTTAGCCTAGTGTTCTTCATCTCATTTAACCATAGAAAACATGATGCAGCCAAAAGCTATAAAGAAAAGAAGGAGTTGGTATGTGATAAGTTTAAGAATTTGGGGCATATTAAGTATTAATGCACTATGCTAATAAAGAAGATTCAGAAATACAAGAAAAAACAAAAGGGGTTGCTGACCACTTGGAGTGACCTAGACAAATTCAGAGGATAAAATAAAGGATGAAGAAGAAGTAACACGTAGCTTATGGTCATGTTTGAGGTAACTTTTGAATCTAAAGATGAGTTAGCTGATGATATGTGTAATCATATTAAAAAGCTTCTAAAGGCTCTTTCAAAAGCTAGTGCTAAAATAACTAAGCTTGACAATGAGAATAAGGCATTAAAAAATGAAAAAGAAGCATTGTTACATACAAATATATTGTTTGTTGATGAGAATAATATTTTGAAAAATGATAACAAAGTCTTGCAAATTGATAATAAGAATCTTAGAACAAGTCAGGAGAGCTTAGAGAAAGAAAATCTAAATTTAAAAGAGGAAATAAAGGAATTGAAAGTTAGAATAGATAATTGGTCTAGTATGATTGACACAACATTTAATGAAAGTGAGAAGAAATTGCAGTAACTGTTGTCTTCACAAAGGATAGATAATTCTAAAAATGGACTTAGTTATGAATATGGAGAATCATCTAATTCAGTTAATAAAACCATATTTGTTAAAGGAAAGAAATAGTTGGTAATAAGTTTGCTAAAAACAGTAATTTACATGTGAGAACTTAGTTTGTTGTGCAAGTTAGTAGGTATATCAAAAGATTCCCTAATCAAAATAAGAAGTATCTGATCAAAGGATATATTTGAGGCACAATCAAAGGGTATAAAAGAGGATATCCAAGCCAAAATTTGAAGAATCAAGTAACATGCATTTATTAGGTTTCTAATTCTTATGCATGTTTCTTATGTAATAAACTTGGACATGTTGAGAAATTTTGGTTTTTCAAAAATTCCAAGCTTAACAAAAGCAAGTTAATAACAAGGATACAAGCATGAGTTTTAAACTTAAATGGGTTCTTAAGAAGATTTGATCATTTTTCTTAGTGGTTGTGGGTACATGAGACAGTATAATTAGACGTAAATCTCAATCTATAAAAGCCTCATAGAAACTAAAAGTATGAGATAAGTGATAAATGATTTCGTAAGCTTGTTCCGATCCCTCTTATTTTTAATTTGCTTTTCATATTTTATATGTACTACTACTTTATTGCTTATCATTAAAAAATCATGTGGTATCATTTTGAGGAGAGCTTATTTTCAAAAATATCATTTTAAAGGGGGAGAAAGGAAAAGTTTGTGAAATTTATTTCTCTTAAAAAAAAATGCTATTGTTTTTTTTTTTTAAGAGAGAGAAGCTTCACTACATGAATAGTTAGTATGAATTAATCCTCTTTTATGAAAAATATGATTATCCTTTTACAAGAAAAAGGGGGAGAAAAGGTTTTTAGAAAATTTTTCTGAAATATTTAAGATTGTTTTATATGATAACAAAAAGGGGGAGCAGAAAAGCATGCAAAAAATAAAATTTCAAATAGAATTAAGTGCATTTCATATTTAAATTAACTATATTTTTTATATGATGTTTTGTTATTATCAAAAAGAGGGAGAATGTTAAGTCTCTTAACTAAGTTTTGATGATGACAAAACATGTTATGTGATTACTAATTTGTTTAGCAAGTGTACATATTATTCGAGTGATAAAATTAAATATATTTTGATCGAGTTAAAGTTGGACAATTTATTTGTTAAAGGGTATTGAAGTTGGACAATTTATCTTATTTGAAGATTAAGGTTGATAAATGATTTAATAAAGGTCTAGTTCTACTTATCAAATATATAAGGAAAATATATTTGATGCACCCCACTCAAGTTGAATTAACATGCACGGGGATTAATTTTAAGGTAGAACAATTAAGCGAAGAACATTAGATTAAATTATAGAAATTAAATTACAAGTAAAATGAGGTATGCAAAATTTGTTATCTAAATATTTTGATAAAGTGTTAAAAAAAATTTATATAGTAGTTGGTCACATCTGGGAAATTATTTTACATGTTCAGCATACATAAAAATTATGAAGTAAAGCACATGGACAAGGATATAATTCTAAGCTTATATTAACTTGTTAAAGTCAAGCAAAATTTTATTGAAATATGGCAAATGAAATATTTTATAGTTGGTTCACATCTCCAACTCTTAAATGTAATATTCATATATTGCAATTTAAGTAGCTGATGGAGTATTTATTTCCAATATCACAATAATATTTTTTCAAGTAAGTGTAATTATACAAATTTGCAGCATTATACAAGATTATATCTTTACAAGCCTATGTTATCGAGATATTTTTTTAAATTTAAATTTGAGAGGATATGGGTTAGTTGGTTACATTTGAAGATTTGTTGGAGAGATATTTGCTTATTCAAATTATGAGGTAATAAGATAAGGATATCAGATTAAGTTATGAGATACTTTTAAATTTGATTATTCAAATTTACTTGAAGATGTGTGGATAATTTGTTGGAGATATTTTTTTAAATTCGAAATATGGAGATTTGGTGGAGATTTTAAAGGAAATTTGAATTCAAATCAAATGGGTGCTATAGATATACTTTGATATATGTTTTGAGAAAATATTATTGTGGATTTGTTGGAAAATATCATGTGAAAAATATTAGCCTATTTTTTGGACGAATTTTCCAAGAGTTAATTTCAAATTCAAATTTTGAAATTTTTAAAGGAGATTTATAAGAAATTCTTTATCTAAAATAAGTGGGATATGCATACTTATGAAGGATAAGCTTTGGAAAGATACTTTTAGTTATTTGGTGAAGTTTATCAATAGAAAAAAAATGGGCATACATTTTGGACGAATTTTTATAAATTTAATTCCAATTTCAAGAGTTAAAGATAAGAGAAAACTATATCATTTTAAAAGATTCAAGTTTTAAATTTGAAAGATAACAGCTAGTAAAGATTCATTGACACAAATCTAGGGATAACAAGCTCCAACAACTCTTTGAAGATTTTTCAAGATTTCACTAAAATGTCTCCAAAATTTCTGTAGAGGCATTGTACCAGAAGGGTATATAAACAAGGCAGATCAAAATTTCAAAAAATACCGATATACAACTTCCATCTATAAAGTTCACTCTTAAGAAAATTTAGAGACACAATTAGAAGCTATATTAAAGATAAAACTATTTATTTGAATTTCATATTCTGTTTTATTTTTAAGCTTATATTTTGAGGATCATTGCATTGAATCTTTATTTCTCTATAAGTCTTATTTTTTGAGTGATAAGTTTTGTGTTTGAAGAGAGATATACTACTCTATAGATTTGTGAATAGGCAAGGACAGTCTAGCGAGATAGAGAAGCAAACTTGTATTTTTTTTTCTCTTGATTGAAATATTCGAAAGTGGATAGTAAAGTAGCACTGGTGTGAAATACCAGGTCTCGAATAGTGAAGCTGAAAGAGTGTAATAAGCATAAAGCCGAAGTATTATAATTCTTAAGCCCAATCTCATCCTCAATCTCTTTTATGTCATGCTTGATTTATCTTTCATATATTGTTTATGCCAAAGTTAGCTAAGTAATCAAAGGGGACATTTTAATAATGATTTTATAAAAATTCTAAATTTTTCTAACTAAACAATTCACCTCTCCTCTTAGTTACTTTCGGGATCTACAATTCACATAAGTAAGAATTGCATCTTTATCATTATGATCTTCTCTTTTATTTCATTACAAGATAAAGTTACTTAATCTTAATTAAAGAATTTTATAGACTCTTCAAGATTAAAAGGTATACAATTATGGATTGTTTAAGTTGAAGTCTCTCATCTTCATTTCTACCTATGTTATTCCTCGATTTGTTCCTAAAATATTTGGCACCTACCTTTTTTTTTTTTTCCCTTCCCCTTATGGTTATTTGAGGACTTTTAAGTAAATTCTTATTCTCAAATACAACATGCTAAAACAAACATCTTTTTTTTTTTTTTGTAGCTAAACTATAATAATGTGCATTAATATACTTTATATAGTCAAATTATAACAAAATGTACTAATATAATAGTAATGATAAATTTCCTTTTTTAAAAAAAAAATTTATGTATCTCTCTTACCCCTTAGTTGATTACAAGCGCAAAAAGGGTTTAATATCATAAAAAATTCATGACAACTTGTTAGGATATGGAATATCTTTTATTTATGGTGATCAAGAAATAGAAGATAAGATTACATCTTCATTATTTTAGAAATTATCAAGGAACCAACTTATTATCCTTTTTGAAAAAAAAAAAATTGGTCAAAACATGCTGCAAACATATTAAGAAAATCATGACTACTAAATCATCCAAAAATATTTTAAGTTGTGAGTTAAGAACTCAAACAAGCGTATATACATTTGGATATTAAGGAGACAAAAAAGAAAAATAAAAAATAAAAAGCAGGACTTCCTTCTTCAAGCAAAAGTGATTTTTTTTTTTTTCAAAAAAAAGAGCTTCTTGATACATTTGGAGGTGCAATGTCTTTAGCCAATCACATAGCATTCAAATTAATTTATTTTTTATTATTTTAGATCAACAACATGACACTACTTTGTGGTAACATTCATTCTCTTCAAGAAAGGCAAAGATTACTTTGCTAAAATTAATTCAAGAAATTTTAATAACAAGATCAACTAACCTTGATCAATATAGTACAACTGAAATGGAGCTTTGATTTAAGATAGAAAATCAATAGAAGGAATCAAGCACCAAAGTATATGTGGCCATTCAAATAAATGTTTAATAACGACTTCCCTAATCTATCCATCTCTAGCCATTATGAAGATGGACAAATAAGATTGGAAGATTCAAAAATCAAGTATAACAAGGGATATATAGAGTTCTAAGCAATAAAGTATCGTATTTTTCCCTTCGCCTCGAGTTGTCTTGCAAAACCTTCTATAACTTGGCTCGCAGTAGTACCTTGACCAACTCCAAGTTTAATAGAAGGAAGCATGACAGTGAAATCATCATATATCAGCAAATTAGAGGATAGATTAGAAGATTCTACTACTCTTATGATTTTTTATTTTTATCTTCTGTTTTTGTGCTTACATTTAAAGCATCAAATTATATTATTTTTCTCAGCACTTTATTGTATTTCTTGAGTGTTAAGACTTATGTTAGTAAGAGATTTGATTCTATCTCTATAACTTTGAGTTTAGCCAAAGGTTAAGCTAATAGAGTTAGAGTAAAGAATTTAGTGATTGTAATCTTTTAAACTTTCAATTGATCATTTTAAGTGAATAGTAGAATGACTCTAGTGTAGAATATTGAGTTCTTAGCCATGGAGTTAGAAGAGTGTAATAAGCACAAGGCCAAAACACTATAATTTGATTCGCCTGATCTTCTCTTTCCTCTTTTTTACATTCATGCATATTTTTATATTCTTGTTACTAACACTTTAATGCCAACAATTAAGTACTTAAAGGGTTTTGTTATTTACAAATCATTTAAAAGTTTCAAATTTTTTATGTAAACAATTTATCCTCCCTCTTAGTTACATATCCAAGACATAGAACTAATACCAAAGCAAAGTTACAGATTCAATTCCCAATGGACATAACGCTTCTGGCCACCATGAGGGGAGAGATGTTAGTAGTAGTCTGTTAGCATCTTGCTTATGGCAAAGGTCAAGATGGGCCACACAATCAAATATGGCACTTAGGCTCTTGGGTGGTTGAAACAATTTGAGTTGCATGTCACTATCAGCTCTAGCTTTTTGGTGCAATGGCAAAACACTTGATCTTATACCATTGACAATCATGAGTCAATTTTTGTTTCATCACTATATCCATGTCAACAAATAGACTTAATGAAGTTAGTTTAGGTAATAAAAGTGACTATGAAAATTTATATTAAGTAGTAAATTGATATTTCCAAAATACAAGTAGTGATATACACATTTGGTAAAGTTTAGGTACCATTTATGACATTAACCCTAATGAATATGCTTGGAATGATTTAAACCAAACAAGAACCTTAATATCCATAACTGACTGTGTATGCTATGTCATGAACTACATCATTCTTTCTATTTTTAATCCACTAGTTTTTTTGTTCTACATTTACCATTAAACTCTCAATTGATTTTTGACCAAATAGACAATGGTTAAGCATTTGGTAATTTGTATTATATCATAAAACTTGAGTTCGTTGGATTAAATTTAAATTGTAATACTGTTGACTTGATAAAGTTGTTAAAGTTGCTTGCTAGCAACCATCATCCTTGTGCTGATGATGGTGCCGAGTAGTGTTTTGGCTCACTTAACTTGATGGACATCCCATTTGTATTTGGATTTTTCTCCCTGTTAATTGGAGTTCCCCCTTACGAGATTATAATACAAATATTACTCCTAAGTATCATTCTCTATGAGAAACCATACATGATAATACCCTATTAATGATATGACTAGGTTAGGTTTAGATCAGTTACTTGCAAAACTTGAATTCAACATGATATAGAACGACAAGCCCGATTGCCGACCTAAACCTTATGAGGTCTTTTACTGTATGTATAATTATAGGTAAACATGTAGGTTACCCATTACTTGATCAAATCTAGCCGATGAGATAATAAATAATTAATTAAAATATGTTTACACTCATCTTATACATATAGCTAAATGTGTTTTTGTACCCGTATTATTAATATATTAAACTTATTTTAAGCATACTAAATGTCTTTTCTTGTTGAGTCAAGCTTCTCAAGTTTTAGACTTTCATACCAATTACCTAGCAAAATTATGATAGAAGTTAAAACCACGAAACTTGCCCCCATTATCCTTTGGTAATACACTATCAAATTCTTCCTAATTTCAATTGGATCAAATTTCTCCTATGCCTAATTGCTATGTTTTTATAGGTTTAGATTGGTGGAAATGGAAGGAAATAAGTGGAAATGAAAGAAAGTATTACTTTTTGTAAAGAGTAGAAATTGGTGATAAGGAAAGTGAATGAGACTTTAAAATTCATTCATTTTCTCCTCAAAAATTAGAGAGGAATGGGTATTAGTGGATAGAGATTATGAAGTTAGCACTTAAAATGATGTTCATCAAAATAAAACAAAAACAACATTGTTAAATAACGTAGATGCAAATCCAGTGAAAGTGGTCACATATGTGTGGCATGAGTTTGGAGCTTTAAGCAGGTTTAGAGGCTTTAAAGGAGTAATGCAAAGAGGACATGTGGAATGGTGACTTATTGAGGGAGCTAAGAGGAGGAATGAACTATTTCAAGAGCTTGAAATCACATGTAATAGGTTGAGGAGCTTTATAGTATTAAATCCCATTATTCTTAGGGAAAAGTGGCTTGTTCTTCATTTATGACTCTTGTTTGACCTTAAGGAGGGAATGCTTACTAGTATGACACCGTTTATACTATTTGTTCTTTATCTCAAATTAGGGGAAGCTATTGAATGTTTATAGAGTTGGTTGTCAACGATATATGACAAATTACATTAGTAGCCAATGGTCAAGAAGAGTTCTTCTCTTGATGGATCCCTCCACTAGCTCCTTTTGAATCTAAGCCTATGAGAGATCCTTATCTCAAATAAGGAGAAGCTAGTGAGTGTTTATATAGGTGGCCAATGGTCAAGATAAGTGCTCCTTTGATGGATTCCTCCACCACCTCCTTTTGAATCTAAGCCCATGAGAGGTTATTTAAGTGCATGAGCTTATCCATAATGGTTAGAAGTGGATGAATCAAGTTAACAAATCCTATTCCAAATCCATTATATCAATCTTTTTAAGTTATCCTAAGTTCAATATGGATCTCACTTCCTGAGCTCCTTCACTAGCTCAAGGAGTTAAAACCAAATTAATACTAGGCTTTTAACCTAAAACCTTGTGAATTATTTTAGCTTTCTACAATTATTAGTTTCATTTCCCTTTGTTTTCTTTTTGTAATACCAACTAGACAAATAAAATCATCTCTTATTATTTCTTTCCATTTCCTTGTTATTCTCAAATACAAAATGGAATTAGAGAGGAAGGTGAAATAAATGGCTTATGTTAGCACGAGATATGCTCTGTAAGTTGCGTGGCAAAAATGGGCAGATAGTTTTTTTTTTTTCCTTTTTTTCCAGACCTTTAGGGCAAATCCTTGGAAAAGTGTCCACCAACACTTTCCGACGTCAATTTTTATAGGACCACCGTGCCGTGTCAGGATCGATATACACGTCTGAATCTGTCGACCGAAAAATATGCCACCCATCGTCGGAAATTCACGTTGTCGATTCGTGATATTATTTGCATGTATTGAAATTTAAATGTACCCTTGAAAATTAATTATGTCAATGACCACCATATAGAATTTAATGCATACAATGTATGAGTGAGTGCATTTAGCAGTGTCACGGCCTAAAGGAGACGCGTGGCAAAAGCAAGGACAAGCACTAAGGATTTGTATTAAATGAACCTAGCCTGCTCCTTGCACGATTTGTATGTTGTCTCGCTCACTTATCTTCCCACTATCTGAATCTTGAACTCGAGCTAATTATATACAGCACATCTAACTAGATCCAAGCCACGCTGAATATTTAGTTTGATGGATTTACAAAGTGCAATCATGTTTTTGAACTTAAACATGAATCATTTTTCACATGCCACATGAATAAGTTAACCGTGGAAGCTTTAAGAATTCAGTCGTGAATGCGATATCGCAAATCAATGGGAGGATTGATAAATCTTACGTAAGTTGTAGGAGTAATAAACGAAAATATAGATTGTAGATGTGACGATCTTTTATGAGAATCTACAAATTTTTATATAAATTTAAAAATAAAGTCACAAAAAACTCATGAACTTAAGCATAGTTACGAAATAGAAAGTGACACTATAAGGTATACATTTATTTTGTTGTTAATTTAGCACCATATAGTGTTCCCTTTCCCCCTTTTCTCTTTCGATTTTCCACTATGAAAAAGACAAAAAAAAAAAAAAAGGCCGGATAGCTGTACTTGAAAGGAATGCAACTGATGGGAGGGTGTCCACTCAATCTCATATCACGTCCATTGCAAATTTGTTTTTCAAAAATGTTATTAACAATATAACTTATTATAATACTACATAATAGTGGTGGTGGTAAATAGGTTTAGGTATGCGAATCGAACACGCGTGACCCCATGCTCGAGTGGCCCAAGCACAAGCAAGTGAAAAAATTCGAAAACACAAGTATATGTATGCTAGGTATGAGCACATGAAATTCAAGTACACCAAGCACGATTACATGGGTAGCACGTATGGGCCTTTGTTTGTTGTAAATAATATAAATTCTTTAATAAATATGGTATTTACTAAATAATATGTTATTTTAATAAATAATAATTTTTGAAATAAATTATAAATTATTCCATGAGTAATAAATTATTCAATAAATAATAAATTGTTCAATGAATAATGAAATATTTAATAAACAATAAATAATTCAATGGAAAGTAAATTATTTAATAAATAATTATTACATATACAAAATCATAGGTTATGTTAAATAATAAATATTTAATAAATAATATATTCAATGAAAAGCAAATTATTTAATAAATACACAATAACATTTTTAATAAATTATGTAAATTATTTACTAAATAATAAATTATTGAATAAATAAATCATTAATAAATTACTTAATTAGCAAATGTAAATATGTGATACAATTTAATCAGTTATTGCCTTTTTTTTTTTTTGTAAAATATTGACCATGATGTAGTCAAATGTTATTTCTTAATTAACAAATGTATCTTTATTTTTTATTTTTTTTTTCATATATTAAAAGGTTCAATATCATTAATTTTTTTTCCTAAGATTATTCATCTACAAAGAAAGCAAATCGAAGGAGAACATCATACAACATTATCATTAACAAACTTTCATGGCATAAGTTAAATTCTAGTCTAGGCCACTGGAATTTATAAAAGAAAAAAAAGGAAAAGAAATTTCTAAAAATCCTATAGAAAGATAAGTCAATCATAATTGTCCTAATCATCCTCATCGTCCTCATTGTTCTCACCATCAGCACCACTATCCTCACCTCCATCCTCACTTGATACAATGCTTAGTGCCTAATTTGAACTAGTCAACCTCGTGTTGCTGTCACTACCAACAAACTAGGAATATGGATGACCTCCTTGATCATGTATCTGTACATTATCACAATCCTTTAAGCATACATAAGCTTCAATAGTTTTTGGATGCATCAAAAGGTGATAGGGGTTAAGGAGTTGCCTAACTAAATTGAAAGCTGACTCGAAAAGGACCATTGAAGCTAGATGTGCCAAAGCATCATAAACCAATAAGGAAAGGATTGGAATCATATGCGCCTTGTTGGACCACAAAGAGAGAACATCATAATATCCTCTTGTGTTTCCACTCGTCATTGTACCTCGTAAACTAGCAACTTTTCGAATTCATTGCTAGAATCGAATGTGCTCCCTGAACCTTTACTACTTCTTACAATTTGTTAGCTTCGCTTACTAGGTACATGACTACTAAGTCACGTTGGTTGGGGTGAATTATGGAACCTTAGCCTACGAAAGGTATACAAAGCTTTAAGCATGGTTTATACTTCAAAATAGAGCGTAGCTACATGATACTCAACATTATAAACCTTAACACTCTAGTAGAACCCTTTGAGGAGACTTCGAGTGGTAGAACATTCATATTGTAGATCTAACGTAGTAACTATATAGAAGAGGAAAGGAAATGGTATGACATAATCCTCGAGTTTTTAAACCATACCTAAATAGTAAAGTGCAAGACAGGAACACTTCAGTATTGCTACAACTCGTCTAAAATGTCAATCAAGTTAGGAAGAATGAGATTGCTCATTAGGTAGTATGAGCCGGACAATTTTTTTGTCACCATCAAGAAGGCCTTTAAGAATGCCTTCATCCTCTTGCATAACTTCCAATCATGTTCTATCATCGAACCTGGGGTAACATCAGGATTGTTAATTATCATATAGCTATAGAACGTTGACAAACTGACCTTCATCTCGTATGCATGTGAAAATATCTTGTAAGTCGAATTCAACCTGATTCATCAAATTGGTAAATCCTGAATTAGGATCATAACCCTTGGACATAAGTGTAGAAAAAACAAGGTTCCCTGCCTGATTCATCAAATTGGTAAATCCCAAATTAGGATACGTAAGGTACGATTGCTCACTATATGGATCAATGAAGATCTAATCTTCAAATTCATTAGGATTAAGATTGTCTAATGGATTTCCTTATCCAATTATTTTTTCGAGAAAATATGTAGATTTTTAAAGAGTTAAACACAGAGTTAGGAGCGTAAGAGAGCATTTAGAGGAATACAAGTGTAGGTTGGAAATATGAAGCAAGTGAAATGTGTTTGGTGCGAACGTTCGCATTTATAGACTTTGATTTAACATTCTTACATTTCAAATTAACGTAGCTATGTTTAAAAGTTGGGTAGGGCGACATGTGAACGTTTGCTAAAGTAAGCATGTTAGGCCTAAACATGCCTATGTTACCTCTTACCCAATGAATAATAGTTAGGCAGCCATTCCTACCCAACAAATTTTTCTTAGGCGGCAATCAACATAGGCACGTTTGGGCCCATATTAACCTAACAACCATTCGTAAAAATTTGAATGTTGGGCTAATATACCCATGTTATGGCCAGACATTGGTATGTTGGCCCAACGGTCACATGGCCTTCTTTATCCTATTAATATGCGACCACTCCTCCATTCACTCTCACATTTTCACCACTTCCTCCATATCAATTTCAATATTCTTACTCTTTGCTAAGTGAAAGTACTTTGTTTTTTAAACTTTTTTTCCCCTTAAAAAATCACCATGGAAGGCTTGTTACAACGCTACACTACTTAATCTTAAATACAAACCAAAGGTAAGTATCCTCGGACTTGCTCATCTACTTTACCACCTCCTTTAAGTGGTTCGGCCAAGGCTTACTCCGATCATCTTATTACACCCTAAATGCAGCATCATTTTATGGATGGATTTTGCATTCGGAATGTTTTCCCTACTCGATCATATGACTTTGAAGAGCTCTACCAAATTTATGATTTTCAAGGTGCTCTTGAAGTGACAAGTTTTCTAGGATTGGTAGAGTTGGAGAACACGACATGTCGATTTGGTTCGTATATTTTACTCCAGAGCAACCTTTAGTGTTGTCTATTTCGATGATGACATCATTCTCTAGCATAAAACAAATCAGGATGTTGGCTTCCTCGCCACTTACATGTTCGGCTAAGATTTGGAAATCACACTGGACTTTATCAATGAGTTATTCAATTGGCTTAGTGCAAATGCTACACATATGCCAACAAAATGGGACATGTTAGTGGCATTCTTACGTACTTTTGAGTAGCCTATATATCTAAACAAGATGTAGGCCTAGCATTTAAAGCATCTTACTACTGGTCATCTTCTACTGCATACCCAAATCCTACACCACATAATCACCAATTCCATTATCCCGCGATTGAACACTAATTTCTTTAGTAAAGAAAATATTTTCCTACTCTTCTACATGGTGGAAAGGAGACAGTTCAATATTGGTCATTTTGTTAATTGCCGCTTCTTTCGTATGTTTTCATGAAGGGATGAGCATTTAAGTTATAGCTAACTCATCAAGTATATTCTTCTCTCCAATGGGTTCAGCTTAGGCAATTACATGTTGTATACGATGAAATTTGTCTTCAACCTAGCAAAGGTAAAAAAACCCGACTACCATCTATGAGGAAATTAGTTAGTAGATAAAGTAGGGGTAGTAGCAAGAACATGTAGATGGAGGTGAAGGTAGGTAACTAGATGTTGATGATTAAAATCTTGTCCCATGAAGTCAAGATCAAGGGGTAGGAAACCAGGGACAATAAGAGCAACAGTAGGACCCCAAACCCCTCACCATAAAAGAATCATTCCGTTTATTCGAAACAATGATGACCAAGCAACAACAAATAATAGGAACCTTTACAAAAATTCAAGAAGGTGTATGGAACATTAAAAACCTAGTATCAACTATAGAGAATGATATTGTAGATATTTGATCTGAATAAAGGAAGCTACATAATTAGATAGATGGGATGTGGGCCTAACAATGAGTATATTTCGATTGGTGAGGCTTCCAGTACTAACCTTAGCCCCTCCCCTTCCACTTGGTCTTAGTGGTGGTTAAGCATCAAATTCTCCATTCTTATTGTTCAATGAAATTTAAGATTGTTTTTTTCTTAGTTCATGTTTTCTTTCTTTCTTTTTTTTTTTTTCTCGTTTTCTACATAATAAATGAAGTTATTTTTTATTAATGGTATTCTTTCTCAGTTTGACAATAGTTAATTGTTTTCCTTTGTCATTCTTTTATATATGGAATTATACGCATATAATATAAAATTAGCAAATTTAATATGTTGTATCTTATCTACATATTTATGCGTATATATATATCTATAATATGTACGTACCTATGCGCATGTATTTTATACTCATGTATTTGCCTTGTCTATATATTTATACAAATTTGTATGTATATAATTCTCTGTACATATGTATGTGTTTATACATACACAAATATACACATATATATTTTTTCGAATTATACATTTCCTACATATATATTTGTATGCGTATTTATACAAATTTTTCTATACATATTTCCAAATATATATGTATGTGTTTTCATGGAGGCATATACGTACGTATATATTTTCATGAATATATATTCATATTTATACATACATAAATACGTCTTCAAATTTATGTATTAATATATACGTCTATCTATGCACATATTCATACATATATGAAATTATATATTCAACATATATATTTAATATTTTAACATACACATTTACGCATATTCAATGTATATATTTATACGTATGTAAGAATATTTCAAGTAAAAAACTCGTATATATAATTATTATTTTTCGCATTACATTTATTTATTAAATTACTTAATAACTTCATATATTACTATATAAATATATACCAGTAGTATAAGATACACAGTCCATGTTCGAGGGTAAAAAAATTTTAAATATATAAACCATAAATCATTGCAAATACATGAAAATATTAAAAAGGAATTTTTGATATTATAATTGGAGTCCAATTACAAGCATACGAGAGCATGTGGGCAACAAGCGAATAAACAGATGGTACGTAAAGTATAGGTACATGATCATGACGTACCCGATATGCAAAAAAGCATGAGCACATAAATTTTGGTTCACAAGGGCACATAAACAACCTAATTACCACCTTTAGATAATAGTAAAGAAAACACCATGAACTTTGTTTTGAACCATTTGGTTGAAGAATTTAAAGAATAACCAACTCTGTAATTTGCTTCGAGGTTTAAGTTCTAGTTGTGTATATTACCTATGATGCAACATAAGCTTACACATTGAAGACAACCTCTCCTTTCCTTATAAATAGACTTAAAATAGATTGGTATTTATGATTATATTAAAAATTTATAATGTTTAATGCATTAATCTTGTTTGAGTACTTAACAAGAACAAAAAAGGTGTGATTTATGGCTCAAAATGCCAAAGACATTGTTATGTGATTGTTTTGGGTTTCAACTTTATAGAGCACATTAGTACCTTTTTCTTGTTGACGCCAACACCTAATATAATCAAAATTTTATGGTCCATCTCTTAGCCACATGTCACTCTCTTATCTCCATGATAACAACTAGAGGTTTATGTTTTAGCTCCTACAGTGGGCATGAGACTTTTTGTGGATGCTATGATGTAGGAAACAGGAAGTAGAAATTATAAAAAAAAAATTTGAAAAAAATAGTAAAACTAAAAATTATAAAAGAATGAAAAATTAAGAAAAAGTATAAAATCGATAAGATAAGATAATCTAAACAATAAATATGTTAATATACTATAAAATAAATAAAATATATTTCCTTTGGAATTTTTGTATGAAAAGAAGCGATGAAGTTATAAGATACATCTAGCAACCTTACACCACTAACTAAAGATGAAGAACTCACACCATCAGTAAATTGTATGACTTCGCATCACATACTATGAGATTTTGATAGTTTTCACACTATCAATGAGAAAAATCATGATATTACACCATCAACTTAAAGGAAAAGCATTACACTAATCTTGAAAAAGTAGTTTTTGTATTCAATATTAAGTTACTTTCTTGTAATTAATTATATGCTCAGCCTATTTATATTTCATAGGCATAAGAAACTAAATTTTAATTAAATTGTGAAATAAAATACTTGATATCTTAAAATAAAATACCTATCTAACTAAATCTTAGAAATAAGAAACTAAATCTAATTGAATAAAAAATAACGAGAATATCATATTTAACCTATATAACGTCAAACAAAATAAAATCTATGCGAGAATTATCATCTATTGCTTTTTTTTTTTTTTTTTATCCATAACATTCCCCTTCTCTTAAAAAGATTCATTTTCAAATCTTTTAAATTTCTTCTAGATCCTCCCAAATCAAATTATAATATGCAAAAACCAATCTTGAAATCACAAAATATCAACTCTTTATGTTAGTCATCAATTTTTTCTTGGCTTTAAAAGATTCAATTTTGATAAATGGATTTAGCCACTATTTTAATCTTTTATAATGCCTTTAGTCTCTGCTTTTCCTCTTGTACCAGTTACCATATTTTTTTCTAGATACTTTAAATCTTTGTAATGATATTCTTCTATAAACTTAGGTAATTCGTTGTTTAGATTAATTTTCTTATTAATTTTCGTACACAAATGAGTTTCAGTAGGGATTAAATCGATAGGGCTTAAAAAGTAAGATGTATAAGGATTTGCTATGGTTTCAATGACTTTCTATTATGACTCTGAGGGAAGCCTAGTAGGATTGCCTAAAATTTTTATGTCATATGTGTACCCATGATCTAAAAATCACCTTGCAAGTCAGACATTGCAAGACTTTCGATTCTTAATTTAATTAACTACTAAAGTTTTGATTCTTAATTTAATTAACTTACTACAGCATACATATAACTATAGATATCCGATAAGTCATAGTCCATCAGAATTGCAAAGAATTGATATCTCTAACCAAACGATAAGATTAAGTAATAAAGTTCTAAAACTTAAACTTATGAAAGCCATAACATATAATTCAAACAAAATATACAGTTTATCATCAAATTCTAAATTCTAAGCACCTCAACACTGGTGCTCAACACTTAGCTCTTAGCCTATGCCCGATTATCTAGCAACCTGTAAGAGAAAACTATTGGAGAGTAAGTTATAAAAGCTTAGTGAGTTATCCCTCGTATTATACCAATAAACAAGTTATCAAACAGTTTATTATCAAACATATGAATGCATGAACAAGTAATATATGTAGTTGATTGGTGCTGCATACAATATCGGATTTAATGCCCTCTAAAGTAAGGGTTGGAGATATATCGGCACTAATCACAACCGGACTTTAGCACTTGGGTTTTTAATCATATATAAATATATATAGAAATTCTCTGTTTCACAAAATAGGTTTCTATTTCTAACATTTAATAGTATACAAATATCCAAGTCTAGCAGTAAGGTGGCCTTCACAGTCCATGCTTACACCCAACAGCGGTCGTCTTTAGATACAATCTCCAGTCACCCATGGTTAGCATCTTCGACACTAAGTAAACCCGCGAACCAAAGGTAGGGTCTTGTTGTATTAATGCTCCTACACTATACTAATCAAATCATCTAAGAATTTATCCCTTTAAGGCCCTTCATTACCAAACGCGTAAGGTGACGGCCGAAACATTATATGCAATGTTTGTGCTTTATGCATGATCTATTTAATTTTAGTTAAGCTGAATATGATTAAGTCGACTTATGAGGTGATCAACAAATATCAATAAACTATTCAATTATGTAGTAATAAATTAAGTAATCAATTATTCAGCTATTATGTTTCATAATTTTTTACACAATACATAACCAGTATTTAGATACATGCATAACCCTCACCTCTATGCATCAAATTATTAATATTTACTTTAGATGCATAATTATAGGTACAAAACAAGTATAGAGTTATCAGGAGTACTCAATAGGTCATTGAATTTATCAATGGTCGTCATAATCTGATAGTAAATTAGGGTTAAAGTCGAGATCACTCAAGAATAAGGAAATGGAAAGTAGTAAGTTCAAGACTCAAAAACTAAACTAGTATTGTAATTCATACTGTTTACTTAACTTAGTTATTGATTTGTGTGAAATGGTCGATTCGAGTTTTTTATCGAATCGCGTATAATTTTTTCGATTTAACTCAAATCCTTATATACTTATAGTTAATTTCAATAGTTTTCGAGCATACTTTCTTGTAGCGAGATCCATTTTGGACGTTGTAACTCACAATTTGGATTGCGATATAAAAATATCACAAAATTATTATTTTAACTTAAAAAGCTATAAAATATTAATTTAAGATTTTTCATAGTATATTCACGATTTAATAATTATTTAAATCATATAATTGATAATTTTCTTATTTTAAGCTTATTTTACTATAATTACTTATTTTTGAGATTTTAGAATTATCAAACTAAATTTTTATACTTACTTATTTTTCTGAAATTTACGGTATTCTTATATATTTATATATATTAACTTACTTTATTTATTAAATTGATATTATAGTATATTATATATGTATTATTTAAGTTTACTTATTTTTTTTATGTATACGATACCATTCATATATGTATATTTATACGTATACTAAACTTATGTATTAAATTATTTTAACCTTAACTATATGCTATATACTATATGTATAAGTATAATATACATGTATTTATACTTTATATATATGTACATATTTGGTAATATTATACATATATATATACTAAAATACGAAATACAAATAATATACATACATACATATATATATATATATATCTAATCATTACATCCAGGACACTTTTATACATATATATATAGAAAATGTCTTTCTTTTTTTTTTTATAAATTGAAAATACTGAGTATACATATACCTATTATATGCATATACATATATATATCGTATAATCAAAATACTAAGTATATATATGTACATATACACATTCACGCATACATATATACATAAAAACATAAATAAATAAATACCATATACACACATATGTACATAAATACATAAGTAAGAAAATACATAATATATATAATTATTTGTACATACTTATATATACCATATCATATAAAGTATTGAGTATAATACCTATATACTTCCACACCCACATATATATATATATATATATATATATTTACATATCTAAGTAAGTAAATACATAGTACATATATATTATGTACGCATACATACCTATAAATAATTAAAATATATACTTAATATATATATATATATACATGTTAAAAATATATATATATATATGTACAAAAATAAATAAATAACTTACCTAATTACTTTACTAAATTAAATGGTTGAATTTCCCCTTATTTTTTTCTTCATCTTCTTCTTAGTGTTTGCTTGATTTGTGTATGTTTTGCTTTGTTCTTGTGTTGAATAAGAAAATGAAAAGAAAGAGGAGCACATGTGGTGGAAAAAACCAAATGAAGTAGGAAGGAGAAATAAAATAAAAAAAATATGATTAAAGATAAGATATGAGGTAAGATTGGGCATATGGCTTATCCCTATTTTTTTTTTTTTTATCTTATCCACTCACTTTTCATCACATGGGTGGCTTGGAGAAGAAAAAGCACCAAGAAGAAGAAAAGGAATACAAATCACGTTAAAGAGGAAAAAAAAAATAAGAAGGAAAAGGAAAAGAAAAAGGGAAGAAAAAGAAGCTACAAAAATAATTATATGTAATTTTTCCAAACGTAAAAATAATAAAAATAACATTTATAAATTAATTTTGGAATTTTAAGAAAATTTATCAATTTAATTGGTATCCATTACAGTTATAATTTTTACAAGTTATTTTAATGTTTTCGTTAAAAGTTTTACGCGATTACGTGATTTAGTTGATAATTATGATTGACTATGATTACATCAGTATTAAGTGATATTTATTCATTTTATAAGCTTAAAGTTATAGTTTTAGAGTTTCAATCAAGTTCGGGTTCGATTTCAAGTATTTGTATGCGCATTAGATTTAGGGTTTTTATACACGATTTAGGTTTCGATTAATTTTCTAGGGTTTTTTACTACTTATAATATATTTGAATTTATAATTTATTAAATTTTTATCTTACTTAGTTTTAATGACTCATGAAGTCGTCTAAAGTACTAAGCTTCAATTCTACTATTAAATAGCTAAATTTACGGGGTTTATACTTTCTCGAGAAGATGATAAAAAGAATCATATATTTTTTCATTTAACTTGTCGCCAATGATTTTCCTTTCAATCTTAGTAGAAATATTATTGGTTTGAATAAGGATTAAATCAATTGTAGGTGAAATTGGCACAACCTCGCTAAAATAATTATAAACTTCCTCTATTTCCTTAGGTGCATTGTACCGAATATTTTCATGATATGGTTTAATTTCAAAAGAATTGTGTACTATACTATTTTCTTAGACAATATGTGAGATATAGGTTGTGACATGTTTCTCTTGCTTAGTAGGTAGCTTAAGAATTTCTAATTCATCAAAATATCAACTTATGTATGCAAGTTAGCAAATAAAATTCTTTGTGATAGTATTTAAATTGTCTATCTTAGAATTTAGTTGCTTAAACATCTCAATAATATGAGTTTTCGTAATCAAATCTCCTTCAAAAGTTGTACCACTACTGCTTTCTCCAATTTTAGAAATTTTCTTTTTTTTTTTCTTTTGATTGGGAAAAGAATAAAGAAAAGAAAAGCTTTTTTTTTTTTTTAATTGTCCCTACAACAAACTCTAAATCTAAGCTTTAAGAAGAAACCTAAGAATAAGCTTTGATACAAAATTTGATGTAAGAGCAAAAATTATAAAAAAATGAAAAATTAGGAAAAAGCATAGAAATCAATAAGAAAAGTAATCTAAACAATAAATATACTTAAATGTTGCGAAATAAATAAAATATGTTTCCTTTTGTATCTTTCTATGAAAAGAAGTCATAAACTTGGAAGATATATCCAATAGCCTCACACTACCTATGAATTGTATACTATGAAATTTTGATGACCATACACTATCGATGAGAAAAGGGATAGCCTCACACCACAATGAAAAGGAAATGCATTACGCCAATCTTGATAAAATAATTTCTATGTTCAATATCAAATCAATCTCTTGTAATTAATTATGGACCTAACATTCTATGAAACTAACTCTTAATCAAATTGGAATATAAAATATTTGATATCTTAAAACAAGATACCTATCTAACTAATCTTAGAAATAAGTGTGATTCTCCTTTAAATATTAGGTAATTGTACTATAATTGTTGAGGCACCTTTTGATGTAGCAACTTTAAGTACGTCAAAGCTTAGAAATTAAGTGTACTTGGGCTAGGTCAATCCCAAGATGTGTGACTTCTTGGGAAGCTGCTATATCGAGAGACAAAACCTTGCAGCGTTCCTTGCCAAAACAGATAATATTTCAATGGGAAGAGTTACAACTGGATCATTATTGATGGCATTAAAGTAACTTTAGTAAAAGGAGTTCCAGTCAGATCGTTACAATAAGAAACTAAATCTAATCGAATAAAATATAACAAGAATATCATATCTAACCTAAATAATGTAAAACAAAATAAAATCTCTATAAAACTTATCATATATTGCTTTTTCTTGATTTGCATCATGTTGTTTGGTCGTTCGAAATCTATTAGCCATTTCAGATTTGAGGTGAGGTCTCTTGGTAAAGTTAATCATATATAAATTATTGTTTTGTCATCTACTTCTATATACTTATCTTATCAATGTTTATTAACATAAGAGGGAGAAAAAATAAATGATATGTATGGATAAATATAAAATGCCGTTTGAAATATAATTTTCATGCTTATAAACCAAGCCTTGATCGCTTCACTGCATACCCTTATCATAATAAAAGGATGCAAATTTCATAAACTAATAAAATATCATGAATAAAAGGTACAAAATTGTGGATTGTTCAAGTTAGAGTTTCTCATCTTCATTTTTTCCTATGTTATTCCTCAATTTGTTTCTAAAATATTCCTCTATGGTTATTTAAGGATTTCAAGTAATTTCCTCTTTTTGATTACAACATTATAAAACAAACCCCTTTCTTACCATCTAACTATAATAAAATGCATTAATAACATTATATAGTCAAACCATAATAAAACACATTAATACAATAGTAATCATAAATTCTCTCCCTCTTTTTTTGTTTTTTTTTTTTTTTTTAATTTATGTTCCCCTCTTACCCTTTCTAAAATGCATGCACAATTTTCTTTTAGGTTCTTCATATCTCTCCACCATTTCTAATAAGCTAAAATATATGCCTAATTTTCAATAATCGATAAATGAGAAAAGAAAACTTCTCTTTTTTATTCATTTTTGCAAGTATTCATTACAAATTTATGGAAAGTGTAAAGATCTACATCTGATGGAGGATTTCAGTTAAACTCTATGACTTCACTGCTATGAAATCTAAAATTGAAAAGTTCATACGTATATAAATTTCAAAGCACAAACTTAACAATTTCAATAAATAAATTAATTTTACACTTTATTCATACATCAAGATGATGTGTTTTGGATTCAAAGATTTTTCTTCCATATCCATGTCACAAATTTTGTTAAATGAGAAAATAAGCTTTCATTTTGCCTCCATTTGACTAGGTGATAATCAATTTAATGACTAATAATTTTGTTTAGTGAATATTTAACTATGTATACACATCCATTGTTCAATTCCTTTGTTTCTTTCCTAATCAATCTGTAGAAAAAAGAGAGATCTCTAAAAACTAATAGTCAGGAATTTTCTTAATCTCTTCTTTAACCTTATAATGTTAGGTTTGAAAAATTCTCTCTAATTTGTTTTCATTTAATAATATTTTATTATTCAACATTAGAAATTTCAAGGGTTATATTATAGAAGAATGGTCTTAAAGTAAACTTTTTGATACATATGGTTGTTTTTATTCATGTTTTTCTTTGTCATACTGTTCATGAAATTAAAGGAAAATCTGTTTGGATTTTAATTTTTGTTTTTGCTTTATCATTTTTCATATTATCTTTAAAGCTCTATAACTATCACAAGAAGTGAATACCTAAATTTGTTGTGCCATTTTAAGACAAACACAAATTGCTTTAAGTCTCTAAACATTATACATTAATTATTTTTATTATTTTTATTTTTGGTTTAATTTAATTCAAACAATAAATTTCATATGTAGTCCATAGTTTATGTTTATAAACATTTCTTTATTAATTATTTTATTTCACATATATTATCTTCTTTCCTTAGGTGCTAAGGCATCTTTAGGATTGACAATAAGAATATTCAACAAAGGAACCCTAATGTTTAGATATGTAGTTGCTCATCTTTTTAATTAAAAGAAAATTTAACTACTAATATATGCAATTTAATCATAATTATTTTTTAAAAAATTAACTACTTGTTCATTTTTTTTTCATTCAAATTGCATGGCAAAATAAGTGATTCCTTCTCATTCATAAATTTATAGCACTTTAGGTTTTGTCAATGAATTATATTGAATGATTTAGTACATAAGGGGCATGATAGAGTTTACTAATTATTCATTTTAGAGGTCTTATATTATGTTTATATGTATGTATATTTCATGGTGCAAATTTTGAATTATGTGATGGATTCATTCTATTTTGAGAATTCCATAAATGTATTTTGATCAACTGACAAGTGCACTTATCAAGTTATAATATAGTTAATTGGTATAGTATAGGTTGTTGATCCTTAAAGGACTCTACACATTACTCACTCTTACTCTACTATTCTACTTTCAAAGAAATATTGAAATTCAATTGTGAAGCGAAACAATTAAACCTTAGTTACTAATAGAAATAAAATTGAATAACTGTTAATAAACAAAGCAATAATAAAGCAAGAAACTCTAATTAACCATATAGATATCTAAACTCTACTTCATGAAGAAATTAACATACAATAATTGAAAAGATTTATAATTCATTCCCTACTTTTATTAATTGGGGGAATTCAATTAGTGAGTTAATAGGAATCCCTTCACTTATTAACTCTTAACTCTAACTACATTTTATCTAAATTGCTTTTGTAATAGAGTAAATTAAGATAGTATTAAGAATATAAATTTTCTTTACAAATACTATAATTAAATCTGGAAGAATCCTATAACTTATCGCTAAAATTATAAAAAATTCCCATCAATTATACTACATCAATTTATACATTGGATCTTGCAACCTCAATATATAATATCAAATAATTAGATTGAGATTCGAGAAATAATAGCTTAATTCAATACAAATACACAATTGAATTAACAAGAAACAGGGAATTTCGTTAGAGTAAGCAAAATATAAACTTTGCATGTCAATGCAAGGATTTACAGGCTTAGATATCTACAATTTGCGTTACAATCATGCTAAAAAGACAATCTTGCAATACATTCATGAAACTAAAAATGAAAACCTTAAAGAACAATAGTTTTCTCCTTGTTTTCTCTTCCTTTTCTTCTTTGTCCCCTCTATACTCTCTCTCTCAATGAGTATCTAACTTCTTATTTATAAGGTTTTGTAAAAATAACTCAGATATGAAAGTTTTGTAAATACCATGGCATGACCATGCCTCAGAATATAGGTGTACTTGGGCATGTACTTTAGGCGTGCTCTTTTTATAGTATTCTTCTAAGAAATCTATGGGAATTCTTTAACAAGAGGATCATGCCTAGAGAATATGGGCATTTTCTTAGACGTATACCTCTTTGGACTCAGATCTTTGACAAAATCTTCCTTTGAGATTGCTATCTTTGACCGGCTCTTCAAAATAAGTGCAATTTCTCTCAAAACTTAGGCAATTTTTGTTCTTTTCACTTTAATAACTCCTCTAAGTCCTAAAATCAACTCATCCAAGTATTAAAATCATTAAAATCCATGTCAAAATGAAAGAAAATCACTATAAAATACTATAATAAATATATGTAAATTCACAGTTATCATATTTACTTAAGATCCTTCATTGGTCCCATTTCAAAGTAAAATGAGTTATGGTATCTATTGGTCCTTTACAAGTAATCAAGAGGGAAAGGTGAATAAATTGCTCAACAAATCTAAAACTCTTTCGAAATAAAGAACCTCTTTTAATTACTTATTTAAATATCTTAGAGTCTAACAAGATATCTGCAAATAGATAATTTTAAGCAAACAAATAAATAAAAAAGAGATGGTTAAAGAAGACCATGCTAAGGATTAATAGAGGTTCTTCCTTATGAGTTAATCCTCTCTTTCAACTCTACTTTCTAGGGATCAAATGATCCACACCAGTTATTCCACTATTTTCAATAATCAAGAGAAGAATACAAGTACAGCCTCCTCGATTATAGTCAACACAACTCTATTCTCCTAGCTTGTCTCTAGCTTCAACAAAACTACTATGGTCTACTTCCTTTCTTGATTGCAATACAGTATGATTCAAATAAGACTAGGTAGGAAAATAATTATAACTTCCTAAAATATTTAGTATAAAGACTTGTAAACAATTGAAGAAAGAAAGTTTACCCTTGATCTATGCCTTTTGCAATACATATCAAAGAACTCTTTATTTTTCTTCATGGCTCCTTGTCTTATTAAATTTTTGAGAATAACGATTGGTGAATCCCTTAGACATTAGATGAGGCTTATCTTCTCTATTGAGCTTAAATAGCTTGCATGTTGGTTAAACCTTATCTCATTCTAGATTTAAAATACCAAGTTTGTTATTGTTGAAATATCTTCATAAAATCTGCAGTATTCAAAATATTTAAATATAGATAGCTTTCTCCTCTCAATCTTTAGATAATCTTGACTCTTATAGATAAACTTAATTGAATAAAATCTCCATAGCTTCTATTCTTCAAATAAATTGGCTTCCATACATTCTCAAAACTTGAATTCAAAATATCAAAAACTTGTGATCCTTACTTTTAGTTCCATGTGCTAATTAACTTAACCATGATATTGAGTCTCTTAAAAACTTGTGAGAAATCCTCCTTAAATAGTGAAACGTGTCAAATGTATTACCCAAATATACCTAAGTAGTAGAGTTGAGATTTGACTTGCAAAACAAATAAGGTTAGATTAAAATAAGTTCTTTCAAGCTACTTCTAAGTCCAACTCTAAGTCTTTGGAACTATTTTGTATGGCTTCTAAGTTTATAAAAATTGCTTCTAATTTTGCTCCTAAGTCTTTAGAATTCTTCTAACTAGCTTCTATACTAATCAAAATTGCTTCTAAGTTTACTTTTAAGTCTATCCGATCTCTCTTTTCTTCAAAATTCAAGAATACCTAGTAAAGCTTCTAAATATACTTCTAACTCCTTGTCAACCGAGAAATCTACTAAATCATCCTCTAAGGATTAGAAGCTTTTAACTATGCTTCTAACTTCTCAATCTTTAAGCATTATCCATAAGTCATGATTTCTAAGTACTTGCTTCTATCTTTGTTTCTAAGCATTATTATTATAACCAATGCTTAAAGCATTTATTAGTAAATCTTATCATAAAAAACATGCCATCAAAAGATCTAACAATATCGATACTATATATATATATATTTTAACTAATGCGTCAATGATTAGTAAAAGGGTTAATGTTATAAATGGTACCCAAACTTTACCAAATATGCACTACCTATATTTGAAAATATTAATTCATTACCTAATTGAAGTTCTTATGGTCATTTTAACTACCAAAACTAACTTTACTAAGTTTGTTTATTGATATAGACATAAGAACAAATTAGGAATTGAACATTCTAGCCACCCCAAGGTCGAAGGTGGTTGGTGGTTACCTGTAAAGGGTTGCATGACCCTCTACTAAGTGACTGCTAACCATCCCCTAGCCTTAAGATAGTTAAAACGACTATTTACAGCAAAGTAAGTTGTGATCAACTTAAAAAAGTGGGTCACTCAACCCAATGATAATCATGGGTGAATTTCTTTTTTTCTGTTCTTATATTTATGTCAGCAAACGAAGTTAACAAAGACAGTTTAAGTAATAAAAATGATCATGGAACTTTTAATTAGGTGGCAAAGCAATTTTTTCAAAATACTAGTAGTAAATTATATATTTTGGTAAAATTATGTACTATTTGTGACATTAACCCTACTCATTATTTCTTCTTTGGGTATAATGAGATTATTTACTTTATCCAACCATATAAAAATGATTCTTAACAACAAGTAAAATAAATAAAGTCTATAAACGATAGATTATATAAATCCACTTAGAATTCTCTTTTATTGTGCAAAATTGCAAATGTGATATAAAAAATTTTGTGAACTACTATATTTAAGGCTTTTAAAAAACCTTCATTGTTTTAGTTCAAACTTTATGATAAAGATAAAAATGTTAGATAAAGTGATTTGGAAAAGTTTGTTTCTTCAAAATAAAGATTATTAATACCTCAAATTAGTATAAATAGTTATAGTTCCTTATTTATTAAAAATTAAAAATTCAAGTTTTAAGATATAACAAGACTCTAAAGGTAAGTTAATTTACTAATGAAATTAATAACATAGTATGAAATGACATCTAAAGGATATATATAATACATAATATGTGATATGTACGTATATATATTGGCCAAAACAATTAAATACAGGTAATATGACATAAGTTATAAATCACATTTCTCGCTATTTGGGTGTGGTAGGGAATTTAAAACCAAATTACATTAACATGAGTTGACATATTTTTTACACCTATGACAATGTGGAACCTTGATGGTATGAAGAGGACATCTGAACTATAATTTGGCCAGGCATGTTGCATCGGCACGTGGATTTCACTAAAATTTTCATACCCTTTTAACTGAGAAGGCTTCATTTTTTTTCCTATAATATGGGAATTCATTAATAGCTAAAATATATTGTCCGAATTACAAGGCATATTACTTCTGCATGGTCTCTACACATGCATATATTTGCTTAGCCGTTATCTAGCTGCTCCCTAGTATATACAAAAGGACTGATGTCCTTTCTCTAAGTGTGTAGTAGGTGCGGTAGTGGGACAAAAGCAAGCAGCTCTTCTTCCTCCATCATGCATCCGAAATTGGCTAGACCATCTGCTAGTTGGTTAGTTTCCCTCGGCTAATACTCAATCTTCACTACTTCAAATTGGGTTAATAAGTCCCTGCAAACATTCAACAGGTTTGAAAATCTCCACTGATAAGCGTTGGTGTTATTAAGGAGCAACTTAATTGCTATCAAAGAATCAGAGGAAATTTTAGCTAGTGTCAAAGCAAAAAATATCGCCCAAAGTTCTGCTGCTAGGACATCTATGCGCCTAAGTTTTTTCGCAAATCCTAGTATCCGACTACCGTACTCATCTCTAAACACAGCCACTACTGCTGTTTGTTCTTGAATTCCATGGCATGAAGCATCCGTGTTAATCTTGATCCATGCTTCCTTTGGTAATTCCCATTTGAGAAGCTTAGTTGTTAACTTTGTAATGTTTGATCTTTTTCTATTTACAGGCCAATATTCTGCTACTGTCCATCTTATTGATTGTGGAAGATCCAGAGCTTTTATTACTTTGTCCTTTTTTATTAGATTCCTATCATGCCATATCATCCCCATGGCAAAAGCAGATAAAACTAACTTTGGCATTGATGTTTGCTTTTGTGTAGATCGATTTTGTCTGACCATGTGCAGGATCCATTATGGAAATGTTAAAGTGACATGATGAATCAATAGCACCTTTTAATCCCAAGGCCCCCCAAATACACTGGATCCTAGGACACGATCTTAGCACATCCTCTATTGTTTTAATTTGACCACATCCTCTAAGACATAAATCAATGCAACTCGAAAACTTTTTTCTCAATCGTTCACCCATTGGAATTCCAACCATTTAAAACTCTCCAAAGAATCGATTTTACTTCGGGGCTTAATATTGCCTTCCACAACCGTTTCCCTTTAACTGTTTTGTTGACTCGATATCCTTGCTTGGATCTGTAAATTTCCTATACAGTAGGATGAATGTGCATGAGCGATTCTATGACTAGTCTGTCTTTTTTGTTTGGTGACAGCAATATTGGTCCTACAGTCTAGTTAAGTAATTTTGTGGTTTCAAAGCCGACTAAATAATCATTCCATTTGCAGTTGGAGCACCAAACTTCCTGTAATTTTTCAGAATCTCTTAATAATGGTCCTCGTATCATTTGCCTCATTGGAGCTCCACCATTCCAACAGTCTTACCAAAAATTTGTGGTTTTCCCATCTCCTAATACAACCATTCTGCTCTACTTTGCTCAATTAAAAGCTTCCACTAGTTCTTTCCAAACTGATGAAGCTGTTTTAGCATCCCTTAGTCCATCTACTGAAATTAATCTCTTATATTTATGCTGGCATAAAGTAGTCAAAAACGCAGATGTATCCTGAAATTGACACCGTCTCTTAATCATACGGGCCTTATTTCACAGATTTAGATCTTGAAGAACTAGCCCTCCTATTTCCCTGGGTTTAGTTATTTGATTCCAGCTAACCCAACTTACAACTTTACCATCGGCTTGCCCCTTCTATATAAAACTTCTTGCCAATCTATCTATGTCATCTATCATATTTTTGGGAAGCTTCGTAACTTGCATGTAATAATTCGAAATAGTATTAAGGATGGAGTTTGCCAATATAATTCTACCTGCCATGCTCAACGTCCGGCCCTTCCATCCATTTAGCTTTTTATTGAGTTTGTCAATCAGGAAGACAAAATGAGAAGGCTTCGTTTGTTCGAAGAAATTTATACCATACGCATAGGAATGGGGTTAACGAAAGAAATCCACTCAACATCTCTCTCTCTCTCTCTCTCTCTCTCTCTCTTTTTCCATGGACTATAGGAGAAATTGGGAATAGTAGCAAACTGGGCTGTAAATTAACCAAATTCAACTAATGAAGAAAACATTAACGGATAAGGATTTCTAGACCTCCTCGAATGTCGAAAACCCAGTGCCACTGAACAAGGAAAGCAAGTCGGGAACCATGAAGTAAATTTCAATATGAAAAATCAAATGATGCACTCAAATTATTCTAAAAAATTCGAATCAAGTATGGGCTTACCTCTAATTTAGTGTAGTAATGCTCCAAGATTTAATTAAGTATACATGCCAAAACTAATATAATAATCATATTACTTGCAATGGATAATTTGTGTAGAGTTTATAAGATGAGTAACTGGCTTCCACGCGTTTTTCTTCTAATTATTGGACCGACTTGGAATATATACTGGTGTAGCATTGGAATTGTCTGCAATAAAAAAACTAAGAAACTGAACATTTGTATAAATCTTTACACATGATTTTGCCTTCACTTATCCCAAGGAAAGGAAGTTGCTCGAGTCAGCTGACAAACCCCATGTAAAAGAGGTCAAAAGGGGATTCAATTAAGTATGATAAGAAAAATAATTTGAAGATTTGAATTTGAGAAAGATAATTAACGATTTGCAAAATTCTGACCACAGTTTATATGAGTAGTTGAGCCAAGTGATGACTTTGAGTTTACTTTATTTATAATTAGCTAGCTTGGTTTCTTACAAGAATACTCAAATAATATGTTAACTTATAGTATATGTTGTTGATGACTAAATAGTTATTATGTATGGTTATTAAATAGTAATTCTTTTCTTATGTTCATATTCATTATAATCTTGTTATGTATTATATTAAGTTAAAGCTTGAGTCTTGGACTCTGCACCCATTTAAACATTTTTATACATAACATATAAACTTTGAGTCTTATTTTTTATTTATTTACATGTTGCCATTGTTATGAATTGGCTAATTTTCCTCCATTCTTAACATAGGTAATTTTTCTTCTTATTTTTCAAGCATGTCTTCCCATTTTTAAGAGAATATTATATTTCCTAAGATTTACAATTAAAAAGATAAATTAATATTCTCAAATTTAAAACAACATTATTCAACTCCATGTTTTTATTATATGTTGTAAATAGTTAAAAAGTTATATATATTTAAAATTTAAATAAAAAGTGTATTATGTATTGGCTTTTAATTTCTTATAATTTATCTTATCTTCATCACTTTTTTCATATGCTCAAAATATAAACCTAAGTATTATCATTTTTTGTACTTTCACACATTATATAATTTATTTTAATACCTTTATATTTATTATTATCACTTTACTTAATTCATATTTGTGAAATCCTAATCGTTCGAAGTTGGTGTGATTTAGGACTTTTGGGAAAGTTCTTGAAATTGAGTAAAACTTAACTATAGGGTCATAAAAGTTAAAAGAAGAACTTTGGTAGAGTATATTTTGTAAAATTAAGTATATAAAATATTTAATTTAATAAAAACATATTTTTACCCGATATTGAATGTATGTGTTATAAACTTATAATAGAGTCTCGAAATGTAGTGAGATATTAAAGATAAATTATTTATTCACAAAAATAATAAATTGGATTTAATGGAAGTAAAATAATTAATATAAGTGTCATGTGTATATATATATGTGTGTGTGTGTAGACACCAAAATAGGGAAAAATTATATTTAGTATACAAAATACACAAATATTAATATTATAATTAAGAAAAATGAATAAAAAAAAATTAAAAAGGATAGCCTAAGGAGTTGATTTTGAGCTATAAAAGGCGTAGTAAGTTTGCATGGAAGTAATGTAACACTTAACTTAGGCTTTGAACACCTAAAAACTTAAGAAAATTAAGAAGAAGGACATTTGTCAAGTGACAAAAATCCCAAACTGACCTAGATCATTCTATAAATTAAGATGGCCAACTCCATTTAGAAGCTTAGTCAATTTGAAATCCTATAAAATTTAGAATAGGGCATGAAAGGTTTTGGAAAATTTTAGACAAATTTAGAAGGAAATAGGCTTAAAATAAGGGTTTTCTAATTCCTTGGTTCAAGATCAACCTAGGAGTAAACCACTACCTTGGTTTGAAGGAAGGGATGGTGCTAAAATAAGCCTATACACCTTCTACCCCCAATAGTGGCTAGGGATTCTTGTAATGGTGAGTCAATAAATCTATCCTATCTTTCAAAAATTTACTAAAATTATCACCTAAAGTAAAAAAATTATGAAACTTAGTTTTCCTAAATATTTTTGTGTCTAAAATTCAAATATAAAATCAAATTTTCAAAATTTTAAGTGTTACTATAGGCTCCTTATGTAAAATGTCCCGTTAACTTGCTTTTTGTTGCATTTTCAACAACCTTAAAAATGTGGTTTTAGCTTGAATTTTTGTGAGTAAGCTCCTTAAATGCTATATTTTCTTGCTAGGCAATTTATTTTTCAAAATCTTTAAGTTGGATTATGAGCAATTTTGATCTTTGCTAAAATAGCAATTAGAAGCATGTTTTCCTAAAGGTTCTTCCATAAACTTAGTAAAATTTTTGTCATAAATTGCAAAGATGATGGTTTTCAATGTTATATATAAGGGGTTGACTATAAATTTTGAAAAAAAAAAAAATGGTTGTCAAGTCTAATATGGAAGTATAAGGCTAAATCTATACATTTTATATCTAAAACCATATGTGCTTTTACTCAAATCAAGTGTTTTAATAACTTAAAATGACATGTATAAGTATTTAAAATGATTTTTGGTGATATTGTCTTCTGTTCAAATAAGTAGGTGGTGAATTAGAGTGTTGCTAATGTGATTTTGTAAGTTACAAAAGCGAAATAAGGGAGTCAAAAAGTATGTTGCATTTGTGAAGTAATTTTTAGTATCTTTGGGTTTAATTGTGAAAAAGAAAGTTAGTTAGAATGTTGGTCGGAAAGTATACTGGAGGAAACCTTATGTAGTTAAAGTGAATCAAAAATTGGGTTACAACCTTAGTAAAAAACTATCCCAAAAGAGAGTTTGTATCAAAGAAGGATCTTAAAAACTAAGCTCAATACTTAAGTAAGTTTCTATTTTAGTTTATATTTGACATGTAATTAATTAAGGTATCATGTACTTATTATTAGGTGAGATATGGGGGGAGGATCAACAGTGCAACATTTAACTGTTTAAGGGAAGTGTTCTAAGTGACCTTGGTAAGCGCATACTTATATTTTTTGGTAGATTATATCTACTCTTTGTGTGATGTCCTACTAACTTGCTTAACTAATTTCCTTAGTTATGCTTGGGTGCTAATATGATGTGTTGGTTTGATGTTGCAAATGTTGCTTTGAGCATTCCTATAATGTATTGAACCATGATTGATGTTGAGCTGATGTTTGTTGCCATGTCAGTTGTTGAGTATAAAAGAATGAATCAACTTGATGAATGACTAGGTACTAATCCCGCTTCCTAAGGTGCTGACCTATGTGAACCAAATACCAAGGCTTCAAAGTTAAAAAATGATAATAAGACTAAACAAAGTAAACTTAACATAAAACCTTTGAGTAGTGTGTTGTGTTTTTTAGTGTTTGGCTAATGCACTTCATGGCATGGTACGAAACAACCTATAGGTTATGTTTTAATTGGAAAACTTGATATATATTTTCCTAAGCAAAGAACTTAGTTTATAAATTTAGATTTTTTAAGTATATAGAGATTTGCATAAATCAGCTTAGGTATTTAAAATAATAACTTTCTTTAGGTTATTAAATTAGGTGATTCAGATGCTTGACAATGTCGACTACCTGGATGTCTAGGGTTGGGGTTAGGCTAGGATATTGTTATCGATCATATCACGTGCATGAACATAGCATCCATTCATTGCATATGTAGGTTATTTGAGTGTTTAATGATGTTATAATTCTATAATAACTAGTTATATGTTAAGATATGTACATGCTTGTACTGTATTGGTATCTACTCTCACTCAATAATATGCTAAGGGGATATACTTGTTTTATCCTCAAGTTAAAAGAGTGTAGTAGGTTTGAGCTTTTGGTGGGAAGACTTTTTGAGTGCAATATAGAGAGTCAGCCATCTGGAGATGTTTGTGATAAACTCAATTAGTCTTGATGGAAAGTAGTAGTAATGAAATGAAAAAAAAAGTACTTTGTACTTTTAGGCCCTCTAGCTTGTAAATATTGTTAATAGTTTGTAAACTCTAAGTTTAGGATTAAACTCTAATGGAAATGTGCTTTATGATGAATGAAATGTCATAAGTTTATATAAGTGTTTAGCAGGTTTTAGTCTTTGATGAAGCATCTTTTGTTATCAGGATGTTACATCCTTTTAATGGTATTAGAGCATAAGTTAGGGACCTTAAGTTTCTAAACATGTGTGAGATGTGTAGGGTAGTTAGGTGCTGAGGTGTTGTACCATTATTAAACTATAATAATACTTACTACTTGGATTTTGTGTCATGTTTGTTCAAAAAATGATACAAAGAGGACGAGGAAGACCACAAGTGAATCAAGTGCCTCGAGGGCAAGGGGTAAAGCCATAATCATAGCTAGGGTTGTAACCAAATGCAGCACAGCCTTAGTTACCTATGGATGTGATTTAGCAACTTACGAATGCTTTGGATAGAGCTAGAAGCAGAGATAAGTTAGCTTAAGTACAGCGGATTGTGAAGCCATTTGATGGTAAGAGTACTAATCCTTTTGTAGGTAAAAAGTAGATCGATTCCTTAGAAAAAGTGTTTGAAGCTCAAGAAGTGAAGGAAAATAGGAAAGTGGGAATCTAAGCCATTTTACTAGATGGGTAAGCCAATAATTGGTGGAAAAGTAAAAAGTATTACTTAGCATAACTTATCGAGTGGAATGCATTTAGGAATGTTTTCTTATAATACTATTTCCCTAAATGTGTAAGAGGGCAAATATACGAGGAATAATATAAGCTAAAGCAAAATGGTAAGATAATTGAGGAATGCGAAAGGGATTTTAATAGATTGTTGAAGTTTACACCAGAAGCAATCCAAAATAATGAGTTAGCAAAAGTTGGAGGGTTTAAGGTAGGACTTGATTTGTATTTTCAAGTGAAGTTATAAAGGGCTAGAATCATAAGGTATGCTGATTTGGTGAACGAAGTTAGACCATTTTAGTAAGCCCATGCTTGGTGAGAGAAATTAGAAAAAAATTAATAGTAAGAAGAGGAAATTTGCGGGAAGTTCCAATAGTACTAACAAGGTAACCAAAGGGACGAGAGATAATCATCCTTTTAATAGGAATCGAAGAGCAGAAGAGTAGTATTACCTTACTGGAAGTGCAATGGGGTGCATTAACCTATGGAATGTCCTAAGTTATGAGGAAAGTGTTTAAGAGGTGGTGAAGCTGGACATTTGGCCAAGAGTTGTCAGAATCCAAATCCTCGGGATGTGTATTGTGCTAAGTGTCGCTAGATAGGACATAACTCGATGCAATGCACAGAGCCATAGCTAAGATAGGATCAAGCTTAGGCAAATAGATAGGAACTTGTTAACATGAATAATAATCAACCAAGAAGGCCAACCAAAGGCCTAAGGTTCAAGGAAGAGTTTATGCTCTTCAAAAGGAGGAAGCTAGGGATGATTGTATTGTTATAGGTAAAGTATAACTAAGAACCCTTCTCAATTTAATAATTGCATGACATATTAATATTAACTTGTTGGCAATAATGAAAATACAAAGTAAATATAACATAAGTATAAATAATTTTTCAAGGATTGGTACGTATAGGTAAAAACTATGCTTATACTTTATTTGACATTAAAGTAACAGATTCATACATGTCAAAAGAATATTTTGATAGAAATGTCCGTCTAGTAGAGACTTTAGCATATGAGAAGATGGTAGTATTTAAAAAGCTTGATGGAGGAGAGTTTTGTTTTCAGGGAAGTTTGAGTAAGGTAGTTCCCTAGTTAATTTCGGCTAGTAAGGCATGGAATTTGTTATAGTGCAGTAGTATTGGTTTCTTAACCTCAATAGTAGATGCATAAACTAAAGAAGTTAAGTTAGAAGATATACCCATAATATATGAGTTCCTTGAAGTTTTTTTCTAAAGATTTGACTAGATTACCCCTTGTAAGAGAAATTAAGTTTACTATAGATCTAGTACCAAGCACTGCACCTATTTCTAAGACTCGATATCACATAGCACCAATTGAGTTAGTGGAACTAAAGAAGCAAGTTCAAGAGTTGTTAAATAAAGGTTTCATTCGACTAAGCATGTCACCTTAGGGTACATCAGTTCTATTTGTTAAGAGAAAGGATGGGAGTCTAAGGTTATGTATAGATTATCGTGAATTGAATAAGGTGACAATTAAAAACAAATACCTACTTCCATGGATTGATGATTTATTTGATCAATTGAAGGGAGAGACAATATTTTCAAAGATAGATTTACAATTGAAGTATCACTAGTTGAAAGTTAAATAGGTGGATATACCTAAAGCTACTTTCAAAGCAAGATATGATCATCATGAATTCTTAGTGATGCCATTTGGTTTGAGAAATGCTCCAGCTACCTTTATGGACACGATGAATCAAGTATTCAGGAAGTATTTAGACTGGTTTATCATTGTATTTATAGATGGTATTCTAGCATAATTGAAGGATAAAGAGCATGCTACGTATTTAAGAATGGTACTTCAAACTCTTAAGGATAATCAATTGTATGCGAAACTTAAGAAATGTGAGTTTTGGTTAGAGCAAGTGGGATTTCTTGGCCATATTGTGTTACCTGCTGGAATATTAATTAACTTTGCAAAAGTGAAAGTAGTAACGAAGTGGTCAAGACTGACTACAGTAACCGACATCTGAAGTTTCTTAAGGATTGTTGGTTATTATAGAAGATTTATAAAATAACTTCTCTAAAATAGCAATGCCATTGACACAATTGACATGAAAAAGTGTAAAGTTTGAATGGGATGAAGTATGAAAAGGGTTTATAGTAACTTAAGAAGAGGCTGGTGATAGCCCCAATGTTAACATTTCTAAATAAAATTGGAGAGTATGAGATCTATTGTGATGCTTGAAGAAATGGGTTAGGATGTGTGTTGACGAAAAATGAAAAGGTAATTACCTATGCTTCAAGGTAACTCAAGCTTCATGAACGAAATCATCTAACTCATGACTTGGAGCTAGTAGCTGTAATTTTTTCTTTAAAGATGTAGAGACATTATTTATATGGTGAAGCATATAAAGTGAATACATTGTTGTTGGTGAATTTTGGGAAAATCCTGCAAAAGAGAATGAAATGCTTGGTACCGCGGCCAATTCGGTGCAGCCACTCCGATGCTTAAGTTAGTAGAGTAACTTTGTATAAAAGTATGTGAGTGAAGTGTTAAAGAGAGAGATCTTATGGAGTTTTTCTTTCCCATATTTTATTAGCTGTAATGTTTAAGGCAATTGTCAGAATAACTGCTAAGATACGTGAGAGCTTCTTGATTTGACATCTTTCTTAATATGTAGGGAGAGCAAGAGGTTATGTATTATAACCGTGTTAATGATAATTGTTCACGCCATGAGCCTAAATTCAAACTAGGAACAAATTTAGGATACTTAGCATAAGTGCCATATGTCAATTTTCTAGAAGCATGCCGAAAGATTCAAGCTATTCAGCATACTGGAAACCAAATGAACGAGTATGCTAGATGAGTGAAAATTGACTATCAACATACATATCATAAGAGTCTTAAATATATCTTTACATAGAAGGAGTTAAATTTAAGGTAAAGGTGATGGTTAGAATTGTTGAGGGATTATGATTTGTCAATACATTATCATCCCGAGAAAGCAAGTTTTGTTGCTAATGCTTTAAGTAGAAGGAAGTTTAGTAGCATTGCAACACTGATCACTAATAAGGGAGAGTTGATTATTGATATGGAGAAGTTGAATTTGGAAGTGATTGTAAAAGGATATGATTCGATGATGGCAAGTTTAGAGCTATGACCTATACTACTCTAGCAAATTAAGGAAGCTTAGAAGTTGTATGAAGAGTTGCAAAAGATTCAAAATAATTTAGAGAAATACCCTAGTTTTGAGATTGATGGCAAGGAGATAATAAGAGTTAATGGAAGAATGTGTGTTTCGAGGGATTTAGATATTAAGAAAGCAATTTTAGATGAGGCTCATGGTGCAAAGTATTCTTTACATCCTGGAAATGATAAGATGTATAAAGATTTGAAATAATAGTTTTGGTGGAATGGAATGAAGGAGGATCTAGCACAATACATATCACAATGTGTAACCTATCAGAAAGTGAAACTTGAGCATATAAAATCAGGTAGGCTATTGTAACCATTATTAACACCGAAGTGGAAATGGGAACATGTGACTATGGATTTTGTAAGTGGCTTACCTCAAACAAGGAAATAGCATGACATGACTTGGGTCATAGTAGATTGACTTACTAAGTTAGTGCATTTTCTTGTAGTAAAGAAAACTGTGATATTATCTTAGTTGGCAGAAATCTATGTGAAGGAGATAGTTCATCTACATAGAGTACCAATATCTATAATCTCATATCATGATCCTCGATTTTTATCTCGTTTCTAACAATCACTATAAGCAGAGATGGAGACCAAGCTGAATTTCAGTACAGCATATCATCCTTAGAGTGATCGATAGTTAGAACATACAATATAAATCTTAGAGGATATGTTAAGGGCATGTGTGTTAGAATTTGGTGAAAATTGGGATGTTCATTTGCCACTTATAGAATTTGCTTATAATAATAATTATCATGGTACTATTAAGATGGTACCATAAGAGGTGCTATATGGACATAAATGTCGGTCTCTGATTTATTTGGACAAGGTAGGGAAAAAACAAATGATTGGACTAATGATGCTTCAAGATCTCAAGGAGAAAGTACAAGTGATAAGAGAGCAAATTCAAGTTTCACAAAGTCAATAAAAAAGTTATGCAGATGTAAACTCCAATTTTGCCTTTTTGCATTTTAATTTTTTTTTAAATAAAGAAAATGTTCATAATTCAAAAAAATAAAAAAAGGGAAAAATCATAAAAATAAGAAAATAAAAAAACAAAAATATATTAAAAATTTTAATTAAATAAATAGGAAAAATAAGATTTTTTTTTTAGGTCTTAGTCATTTCTAAGGTCATTGGGTTATTTTACTTTTAGGGTTTAATTAGAAGTTAGTTAGACATGCAATTTGATAGAATTACGTTTTTATGATAAAAATGGACATTTTATTGAAAAAATAATTTTTGGGTTAGGTTGGCTTGCTTATAATATATAAATGTATATATATTGTGAAAATAGATAATTTAAGTTAATCATGATTTCAAACAATACCTCAATTGGACTTAGATTGACTACTTTATAAATATAGAAGTAAGGGTCTAATTGGAGTGGTTACATTCGTGCTAAGTGAGTAACGCATTATATATGGGTTCAAAGAAGGGAAGTGAAACTATTATGTGAAGGGATAATTGGGTGAGAATAAGATGAGGAGGAGGAATAGACAATTGCACTATCTCAAATGCATAAGTGACAAACAAGGCAGCCTTAGGAGACCTTAGGCGTTTACCTTGTAGCTTGAGTAAATGAGATCAATTCTTTACTTGAATTGCTTGTTTGATCTTAGAAAGCATAGTTTTCATAGTGGAACATCGTTTCTTCGATATCTCTCCTAATTTTAAATGATGAGGAAATACTAGGTATTTATAGGCTCTTGGACATGATGGCATCTGTTAGATCATCTAGGTGATCAATAAATGAGATGGAGCTTACTTGATTCATGGTTATTCAGAATGAGTTAGCTAACAAGCCTAAGGCCAGTAACCTTCCTTATAAGTGTATGAGCTTACTTAAGAAAAGTTGGAGGTAGATAGATCGGTCTAACAATCTTTGTTCCAAGCCCACCAAGCCAAATATCTTTGAATCATCCCAAATATAGATTGGACTCGTTAGGCCTTGTCACCTGACCTAAGGAGTTAAGCTTAAATAAATAATGGACTTATCCCAACAATTTTCAACCCTCTACATTTTGCCTACTAACCAAAAGTCCCTTGAATACATTTAAGAGGGTTTTAGGCATTTCTCAAAATTGTTTCTTCAACTATTATGTAAACACATTGAATGATGACTTTGCTTACTTGATTACTTCCAATATTTATGGAATTGATGCTTCTCTTGGATCACTGGTAAGTCGAGCATAGTATGTTAATATTCATTTTATTGCCATAGAACACATTTCGATATGTTTTTGTATCGTACTACTGACTTATTTCTCCTATGGTATTGGTTCACCAAAATATGTGTATGGTGGCTCTTCTTGGTATTTATTTCTCATTTTATGATTATTGGTAGAAAAATAAAACCATTAGAGAACTCATAGGAATCTAGAGCTTTCAAAACATCCCATTCGGCCATGTTATGGGCATATATGTGTGTGTGTGTGTGTGCGTACGTGCGTGCGTGCGTGCGTGTGTGTGTGTTTGTGTTTGTGTGTGTGTACATCTCATTCATACTAGTAAATGGGGTAGTGTTGTCGTGAAGTGAAGTAGAGCGAAGCTTTGGAGTGTTGTGAAACAAAATGATAACATCAGCCCCTTTGCAAAGATTGCAAGAGTTAAATTACGTTACGTAGAGATAGTATGGGGGTGCGGAGGCGTAGGGGCAACGCCCCTATGATACAGTTCGGTTGTTTTTTTTTTTTTTTTTTGTAACTTTTCTCATATTCTTTCATCACCATTTATATCTCTTTTCAAAATCAAACTTAATCTAATAAACACCATTTGGTTCGATCTTTTTCCTAAATCTTCTTCATATCAATTCAAATATTCTTTTCTTCAAAATTATCCGAAACCTTATCTCATCATGTTGTTACTTCTTGACATTACCTATATCTCTTCCTCAACCTATATCTAATTTAAATATATCAAAATCTTAACTTCAATTTTTTTTCAAAATTATAACTTCTTATCAAATCTTGGATTTGAATTATTTACCTCCATATAAACTCCATCATATCAACTATAAATATTCACATATGTTGTCAATTTCTCTTCACTTCTTACAATAATAATAAGCATCTATAGTAAACCTTCTCTTCATCTATTTCTATGAACTTTTTTTTTCTTTTTTTCTTTTTTTTTTTTGGGTAATTAACTTGCATCTCCTTTGTAGTTCCTATTAAAGACATAAGTTAGATAATGACATTCTCTTAACTTTACACCCTTCTCATTGTACGTGGAGCGATGACCCTCTTTTATTTCTAGGCCTTCGAGACACATATGACATTATAGGGTATGTTGCCTTTAACCATAGCCACTCGATATCTTGACAATATTTCATTAAGTTTTTATTATCTTGTTATGTAAAATCTTCCCTAGCATGAGTTCCTTTGCTAGCTTACTTTTTCATGTATCATAGCAATCTATCAAAAAATCTTTTTATTTTTTTATATGGGTGCTCCTCAACTTCTTGTTTTCATATACGTATGCATGTGTATATATATGTCCAAGTACTCTTTGTATCCAAGTCTAGTTCTTTTAGAATCTATAAATTTGGTCTCCATGCATTTACTCGTTTATTTACATATTCACACATAGGATTGGTAGATACATCTTTGACAAGCTTTTGCTCTTAGCACAACACCAAGGTGATATTTTCCAATATCAAATATGTTGTCTACATGCTTTTTTTCATATTTTCTACAAGCTTTATTCTTCAAAAAATCGGAGCAAAGGGTAAAAACACAACCAAACTTCCTTGTAACGCGAGTGATGGTCATGATAAGGTTCTTGAATCTTATTTCCTTTCCTCTTTGTCTCTTTTTTTTTTTCCTTTTAATTTTTTGCTCTCTACACTAATCTTTCTTTTTTCCTAGCCTCAATTATCAATGGATTGCCATAAGAATCTCATGTGATTGGACCTCAATAATAGCATGCATCCTTATCTCATTATAGACCACAAATCCATCCAAGAATAACGCGGACAGTGTCTACCGAGTCATTAAGACTTGTTTCTTTTCTTATATATATATATATATAATTCTTGCTAGTACTTCTTGCTGTCTATAAATGTGTTTGACAAGTTAAGAAAAGTTTGAAGCTCATCTTTGTTTGGCAATAATTTGCACTTGTAAGCAATTTATCTCTTTGGCTTCAATAGTTGCAACTTTCGGTTAAAGTCCAAATTGCTTTGCTTTAGGGTGTCTTCAATTTCTTGATTCACGTGGGCTTCATATTGGATCTCACATGGGTTACTACACCTTTTTTTTTTTTTTCAATGACAAGTGGCTAAAAATTGAAATTTCCATTGGACCATGACATGGATTGATACATGTTGTGATCTCAATTACTTTCCATCGAACAAATTCATCAAATATTGACTATTCTTCCTTTGATTTTTCTTTTTATTTAGGGAATATATTGATTTTTACACTCTAGCAAGAAAAGAGGAGAAAACTAATCCAAGTCGAAGTATGGGGGCAATAAAGAAGAAGAACTTATTGGTGCATCAAGATAATGTTTGCCATTAGTCCCGTGTCCTCGGGATAAGTGGCTAGACGAGATTATCTTTTAAGATAAGTTTTGGGACAAAGTTAAGCACCAGGAAGCCCATGCAACACCTTATACCATTGGTGGTCTCTAGTTTATCGAACTTAAGCCTCGTGTTAATTCTAAAGATACTATCATGGGAGATTCAGTGTTGCCTTTAGAAATGAGAAGAGAGAGCTACCTTTCTTTAGTACCCAATTCACATTCTTAAAGGAGCTACCCTTTAGGTAAGATGATTGGGTAGTATATATTACAGAGAAGCTAGAATACATGACTTCACTGAAGAAAGCTAAAGTCCTCCATGCTATTACCACTTTTACTTGGCTGTGGTTCCCATAAATGAGTGGAATGGAAGTATAGCGGGCGATCGTCTTAGGTTAGAGTATTTAAACCCATACTATTGAATTTGCATAGATTTGGATGAGCCGACCTTATTGCCATGACAACTACTCATAAAGAGCACAACTTTTAGATATCCTTAATGGGTGCTTTGGAAGCTACTTGCACTAAGAAGAAAAAGCCCTATTTTGCTTCTTGGCTCGTATATTTTTTTGAGGAGTGAAGGAAGGACAGACATCAAGTTTTCAGCCTAGGTCATGGGAAAGAGTAAGTACCTTCATATGCTCTTTTTTCTTTTTATTCAAGTGTTGTAGTTGTATCTTTTGCTCATACATTCTTTTTCTAGCTTTGTAGGTATGAATAGTATCATAGTTACTTGCCCCCAGTCAACCTTAAAAATCTACTTTAAGAATTAACATAGGTTAGCTAGTTCCTCCTATAAGGAGCTACCTTCTACGAGCAAGCCTTAAATGCAACAAGCCCTAGTAGGCTTTAAGCGTAGTAGACTTTGAGTGAGCACACCTCAAGAACATTAGCCTTTACATTAAGGAGCCCTAAGTAAGAAATCCTCACATGTAGCAGGCTTCAAGCGTAGTGAGTATCTTCTCAGTAGGCTTTGGATGAAGCAAGTCCCAGTAGGTCTCAAGTACAACAAGACTTGCAGATGAAAAGCCCTAATAGGGTTCACGTGCTGCAAGTTTGTTCCACAATGAATCTTAGCAAGACTATAGGATCAATATCATTATGTCAATGTTATGATTTTAGATTTTCCTTCCTTACGAAGGTATAACTTGGATGGGTACACAAGTGGATCGTATCACCATAAAGCTATAGCATATGGTTTCTCTTGAAGAAGACTAAGATCCTTGCTATCATCACTACTTTTAGTCAATTGTGGTTCCCATGTAAGTGAGATGAAAGTATGGTAAGCTAGGATCTACCAGTATATCACTACTTGAATAGTTCCTGCATAAGTGATAGATGCTAAAGCATTGCCTTAGGATTAAGGCATAGAGGCCAAGATACCACAGTGTCACCAAGATGTAAGGCATGGAAACTAAGATGCTAGGCATTACCTAGGCTTCAGCTATGAGAGCCAAGATGCCAACATACTACCTAGGCTTAAGGTATGCAAGCCGAGATGCCAACACATCACCTAGGGTTAAAGCGTAGAAGCAAAGATGTTAGAGCGTCACCTCAGCTTGAAGTGTGTAAACTGAGATGCCGAGGCATTACCTGGGCTTAAGGCATGGGAGCCAAGATGTTAAGGCATTGTTTAGGCTTATGGCATGGAAGCTAAGATGCCAAGGCGTCGCTCGAGGTTTAAGCGTAGAAGCCGAGATGCTAGGGCATAGCCTAGGCTTTAGGTGTAAGAGTTGAGATGCCAGGGCATCGCCTAAGCTTTAGGCATGGGAGCTAGGATGTGAAGGCGTTGCTTAGGCTTTAGACGTGAGAGTTGAGATGCTAAAGTGTCGCCTAGGCTTTAGGCATAGGAGTCGGGATACTAAGGCATTGCTTGGGCTTTAATTGTAAGAGCTAAGATGCTAGGGTACTGTCTAGGCTTGAGGCATGGGAGTTGAGATGCTAGGGTGTCACCTGGGCTTGAGGGAGTAAAATGTAAAATAGAAAGATGAGTAAGATAATAAAAGTTTTATTATTGAGTAATGAAATTCATTCTTCATTTACAAAAGCAATGCCATCACTTGAACCCATTTTTTTTTTTTTTCATACTTAATGAATCACTAATCACTTTCAAAGCAATCATGTGTTACCACATGGATATCATAGCTTGGAAGTGGGTTGTTGTGAATGTCATTATCTTCGATGATAAGCTTCCCATTTTGAATTCTTTCATCGAATATCTTTCTTAAGCTTCGATAATTCTTAGTGGGATGATTTACCATTTTATGAAATCAATAATATTTGGGATTTCTTCTTTTGTTCTTTGTAGGTTGGTGCTTAACTCCTGGCAACTTGATAGCTTCATCCTATAGCCAATAGTTGAGGATGGCATGTACGTTGCTCATTGAGCATGGAAATGGAAGAGTTACTGTATCTTTCTTAGGTTTCTTATTAGCATTAAAATCCCTACTCCATATTGAGGACACAAATGCTACCCATTTGTTAAGCTTGCTACTTTCTTTTCGTTGCCTCATAACAGAGTTGTTCACCCTTTGTGCATTCTCAACGAGTGCAACAAAAGAACACAGGGAAAGGTTCTTTATGTACACAGCATACTCAAAGAATATCCCTTGGATACAGATTTTCACTAGTTCTCTTTCATCATAGATACCGTGAATGTCTAAAGTGTGTTCTCTAAAGCACTCTACATAATCAGATCTTCCTCTAGGTTTTGTCTTATTCTTCCCATGTTTGTAATTGTGACTTACTCCTATCAGGTCATCATCAAGCCTATAATGCCCTAGGGTTTCTACTGGTCTCGTATAAGATATTGAAAGGAAGAGGGAGGGGAGGAGTGGTTAGGGGGTGGGGGTAAGGTGGTGTGGTTGAATTAATGTCTTTAAACGTTTGAAAATTTTTCGATATAAGAAAAATATAATTACCCCTCTTGTCAACTTATAATGGTGAATAGTGATAATTTAATAATTCAATACACAATAATTAATAAAGCAAATTAAAGAGTAAGGAAGGAAAATATCAAGTAGAGATTTTATAGAGCTTTAGCCTTTTGCCTATTGCTCTCTTCCAGCTCTATTATTGGGGACTTAGTTTATTTCACTGGTGCCATTTCACTTGATCTGCTAAATCAAATCACAAAAATTACAAGTACTTATCGTACATAGACTTTACAACACTCTACTCTGCCTATCTAGCCTCTTTATAATCTAGGCTAATACAGATCTATAAAGTAAAAATGTACTCTCAACACTCAAACAACAAATAATAATTACAAATTACAAGTGAAAACAAAAGTATAAATCTCAATTAGTTTCGCTCAAGAGAAAAATGATGAATGTTGAATAATTTGCTTTAGTGGAACTTTCTGTAACTTTTCAGAAGGTATAATTTGATCACAATTTTTTTTGTGCAACGAAATTTTTTTCTCCAGAGTTGTGTCTAACATTTTGAATCCTTTCTCTTTTATATTGAAACCTTTCAATGGCTAAAATTTTGAAGCTTATCTTTTATCCAACCGTTAGTTATTTAAGATAATTCTTTGGATATTTTTGAGAGGATCTCGGTTATTTGAATTTGAAAAACAACTCTCTTTATCTTGCTTCAATCGGATAACCTTTGATTAGTAACCACCAGGTTTGCTTCTGATTTATAATTGTTAAGATAATATGCCTTATCAGAAATTTCTAAATAAAACTCATATTCAACACTTGAATTTCCATAAAATTTGATTCAACCTTGTCCTTATCCATACTTGTGTATATCTTAATTTTTCAACAATTAATTCACTCAAAGATAATCCCCATGGATCTTAATTCCATCTTGAGTGAAACGAAATTAAGTGTATTTTCCAAATACACCCAATCTAGTAAAGCTAGGGCATGATTAATTCGAATTTGATTTAAAGCTATTTTCAATGTCATACTTCTAGACTTACTTTCTAAACAAGCTTCTAAAGAATATTAGCGTTTTATTTCTAAAGTTTCTGAATAAACTTCTGAAGTACTATATTAATTCTTCTTATGAAAGCTTCTAAAATATTCTCTAAAGATTTTCAAACTAATTTGTATTCAATCAATTCAAAGCTTCTGAATACAACTTAGTTTTACGAAATTAAACTTTCTGAAAAACCTTTTGTAAGCCTACATTCTTAATGATTCATTAGCATTTAACTCTATGTTATCATTAAAATATATGAGAGATATCTAACATTTTCAATAAATTTCAGTAGGTGTTCCTTCGCACTTCCCTTCTTACCATTGAATAGCATGAACTTAGGACTTACATAGTCCTTAGGATATGAGTTCTTTGCGATGCATTTGTGATATGGGAGTTTCAACTCTGGTACTCCCATAGATGACTTAACTTGTATTTTTCTCATATAAATGTCCAAGTCTTCCTTTGTTATAAAGGAAGTCTTTGGAATAGAAGTTGTGAATGTAGGTAGCGAAGTAAGGGCAAGATTAGGATGAGAAGTAGATCCTCCTAAGATTGGGATGAGAAGTAGATCCTCCTAAGATTGGAATGGTAGGATTGGATGAAAGAGTAGGCACCCGTAAAGATGAAGAGCTACTTAAATGGACTCTTACATTCTCTAGTATAGGAGTTAGTTGTTGTATAGGTTCTAGTAGGAGGTTTTCATCGCCTCTTCCTTGATGGAGATCCTCCTCAATGGCTAGAGGATTAATTGGTTAAACTAAGGTAGCAACGCTTGGCTGTGCAACAACTATAGGATTTGGTAAAGCCATACCTTATTGTACAACAACAATGGCAGCTATCTTGGTAAGGATGGGTTGGAACCTAGTCATAAATTGATTTAAAGCTTTGGTGGCTTCTTACATTGTCACAACCCGGAGAGGGGTTGAGTTGTAGTAGTACCGTCGTGTAATACGTAAAGATTCGAGATCAAGCACCATCCTTGATCAGGGGCCTTTGGTTCATTATACAAGGCATTCACAACTATGACCTTCTCCTAGTAACTACCATTTAGTAGTAGCAAAACATATAATTTAAAATTAGCTATCTAAATAATCACTAACATAGCATAGATAAGTGAGAATATCGGGTTTCCTCTAAATTAGTCATGCAGTACCAGGATATATCACCATAAGTAGTCTATGCTACTCAACAAACTAAAGATACTTAATAATTAGAAATTAAATAGAGTCCATACATATAAACAAATAGTTCACTCAAGCTCTCAAACTTCTTCACATCCCAATCCTAATTGGTGCTACTGAACTCAAGCATCCTACGGCCTGGCTCCAACCATAAGTCCTATTGCAATAATAAACTATAGGGGGTAAGCTCTACTGCTTAGTGAGTAACCTTCTTACTCTACAACAAGAACCATCAAGCAAGTTATTATATGAGCATATGAATGTATGGTCAAACATATGCAATGCAACAATATATATAGTTAGCCGATAACTATATACAGTACAGTTTTGGCATCCACCGTTGCTCGGGTTAGGAAGTATTTCGGTACGTTAAGATCTAGGTATCCACATCTAATTCGAAGACTCTAGTCATCAATATCACCCTCAGTAGTAGATACGGTACGGCCTCAAGTAAAAGGCAGTACTCCCTTGAGCCAAGTAGTTCCCAAAGGTCAAGGCAGGAATATGTTATACAAAATACGTCGTACGATAACAATTTTCAATACACAATTACAATATGGATCCTGTAAGCATGATCCCTTGTTCTACTACATGATGCTAACGTCTTTGTTATCATGTTATAAGATGCGATGCATGACCGGTTTAATTAGGGGTTAAGTATTTATTAATCCGACTCATGGGTGACCAATCATTATATACAGACACTCTAAGATCCTAAGCTCTAATGCAGCAAGCATATAAGTTTATATAATCTTAAGATATTTTTCAAACAAGTTCAACCATATCAAGCACATAAGGTATCCCATACGCCCCAATCATGCAACATATTCAATTACTTGACATAATTAAAGGGTTCACTAACTATAAGCACAAACAAACAAAATAAGGGTAGTGTACTCACTCAATCATGATGCTTAACAGTCCCCATAATCCTCTACTGTGTCCAAGTCAAACTCCTCATCCCTTGAAGAAGATAATTAAGTTTTATGAGTATTCTATTTGCACCAATTGACTAGGCTTATCTCTCACTATCCCGGAGTTAGTTGTTTCCATAATTTAGGCTTATCTTCTTCGTTTTAACTTCTTTTTCGATGATTATAGTCATTTTCATCATTTTCAAATGTTCTTTCATTTTGTGAATTTATTTTTAAGTTTCTAAATTAGTAAGTTTTCGGTTTGGGCCCTATAAGGTCATGGGCCCAAGTGGTGAGTTGGGTCACTTTAAGTTTTGGGCTTAGTTTTGGGTCTTGGGCTTGGTTTTTGACTTTGGATAATTTTGGACTTCTTTTAAGTATTTTAAATGGGCTTTTTCTACTCAACACTTTAAAATTTTAAAGTGAGCTTTAGTAATGCTCTTATAGGTCTAAATGGGCCTTTTTACTAAGTTTAGAGCCCTAAATCACTAAGGGGGCTATGGTGGGTGTCTTGGATGAGCTTTTGGGTTTTGTGGGCCTTTTAAATAACTCTTCTTAAGCCTTTTATCCTAGAGTTCAAATCTGGTCATTTAGCTACATGGGCTTCTAAATTGGTTTTTTTAGGCTTTTTATATCTAGTTTACTATTTGGGACCTTAGGCTCAAGCCTACTTGTCTTTTTGGACTTAAGCCCAACATTGGACTTAAGTTTAGCCCATCTTTAATATGGTTACAGATCTGTCCATTATGGTTCTTTGGGTTATTAACACCATTCTTAAGCCTATAATCACTAACTAAGTTAGTTTAGAGCCTTAACCAAACTTTAGCTTACTTAACTTGATTAATTAATTCCTAAACCATATTTAACACTAAATAAACAAGTCATTAAGCTATTAAACAAAAAGTTCCAGATCTGGTGGGTCAAAGAAAGTGGCGGCCAAGAGTAGTTTTTAGGGTCAAACTTTCCATTTTCATGCAACACTTGATTTTGATGGTGTTTTGGCTTAAGTAACCTTGTTTCTACTAATCTAAAACCATAATCATTTCATAAAAGTGTGTGGAAGTGTGATAAGGGGACAAATATGAGGTGGCATGCATGGAAAACAAGAGTCTCATCAACCTACTTGAAGATTTTCTACTAACAATTACACTACTCTATATAACTTAGCCTATTTGTGTTATAACTTATACTAAAGGTGGTTTTTCTTGTACTTACCTTTGTGGACCTTTTTGATATACCTTAGAACTTCTATGGAGTTGCTGTAAAATAAGTTTTAAGAAAGAAAATATTAGTATCTATCATTATTTTGCAAGAAATCTAAGGAAAAACCTAACCTAAGTTCTTATTAGAGCAAAGTGCAGAAGGCCTCCCTTTGTAGTTGTGTGCCGTAAGCCTTGGTGTGTATAAGGGGGTGTGATTGTGTTGAATAACAATGGGAATGTGTGTGTAAGGTGTAGGATTGGATTTGGAGTGATTTGGTGTAGTGGTGGTGAAGTTATGGGGTTTGGCGCTAGGGTGGTTAGTGGTGGCCGAGAGGAGGAAGAAGAAGGAGTTTAGGCTTGATCTTTGAAAGGAAGTTTGAGGGAGTTTTTAGATGTGTTTCAGGGTTTGAGAAAATGAAAAATGAGGGAGGGGGAAGGGGATAGCAAGTTGTGGAAGTAAGGAGAGGTAAGGGGACAAGTGGTGAGTAATTTAGGAAAACAAGGAGAAGTACTAAATGGGGACCGTGTACTTTATGTCGCTTTTGCCAATTTGGTTATGATATTGTCTCCTAAGAGTACAAGATATTTTAAAAAGGGATACGAGTTTGTCTTTTGGTCATTAATCATGTTTGAATTGTAGCTAATCAAGATGTAATGGGGTTGGTTAAGGATTAAGGCTTGACTAAGGTAATTAGTGGTGATTAGGTATGATTAGGTTAATTAGGTGCAATTAGGATGCGTTTAGGGTTTGGTTGGGCTTTGACACTATAATTTAGCTATTCTAAATGCCCTATACATGTACTTAGGTTTCCCTTAGGGTTTGTGTTCATTTATGATAATTTGATCTGTGTACGAGCTCGAAAGTTAGGGTTTGAATCGCTTAGTATTACCGATTGCTTGTATTGATCGATTCAACCTTACTATTAGTATTTATTGGTGAAAATAAGGTATTTGATCGCTTAATTAGGGTTAGATGGTCATTTTAGGGTATCAATAACATTCTAGGGTTTTTCAAGTATCAGGGTTCTTACTTATTTAGTTACGTTTTTTGGGCATACTTCAATTAGGGTTTTGGTCGAACACTTAGGATTTGATTCCTTTACTTAGGTATTATTATCATGTTTGGGATAGTTCTAGGGACTATCTACGGACCCCTTTATCCCATTCCACTTTTGGGTTATTGAAATTTCATGGGGTTTGCATGCATTATCTATATGGGATTTAGAGGAAGCTTAAGGACCGAATGGTCCTAGCTAGTATTCTCAAGTAGTGGGAGTGGATTCTACTTAGTATGCTCAACATTAGTGTTGAGCTCTTAGGACGTAATATCAGGCGTACTAGTTGTTCTCTTCCTAGGAGGTGCCATATCTCTATAATCACTCTTCTTCAGTGGAGTTGCCAAAATGTAGATGCAGGGGTCCAATTGGAGTGGTCTCGTACGTATTGCGTGAGTAACGCACTATATGTAGCTTCAAAGAATTGAATTGAAGCAAGATTATCACTTGAAGGGATGATTGGGTGAGAATAAGGTAGGGAAGAGGAATAGGCAATCTTAATATCTCAAATGCACAAATAACAGATAAGGCAGCCTTATGGGATCTCAAGCGTTCACCTTGTAGCTTGAGTGAATGAGAACAATTCTTTGCTTGAATTGCTTATTTGATCTTAGAAAGCAAAGTTTCACAATAGAATACCATTTCTCCAATCTCTCTCCTAGTTCTAAATGATGGGGAAATACTGGGTATTTATAGGCTTCTAGACCTGATGACATCCATCAGATTATCTAGGTGATCAATGGATGAGATGGAGCTTACTCAATTCATGATTATCCAAAATGAGCTAGCTAATGAGCTTAATGCCAATACCCTTCCTTATAAGTGCGTGAGCCTACCTGAGAAAGGTTAGAGGCAGATAGACTGGTCCAACGATCCCTATTCCAACTCTTAAGTAAAATCTCCTTAAATTATCCTAAATATAGACTAAACTCCTTAGGCCCTGTCACCTAGCGCAAGGAGTTAAGCCTAAATAAATAATGGGCTTATTCCAATAATTTTTAACCTTTTACAATAAGTAATTAAAGTTTTAAGTAAATGTCGAGTATGAAATGAAACCGAGCTTGTAGTTCTATCAAATTAGTCCATCCTTATGTGTGTATGTGTGTGTGTTGTGTATATATATATATATATATATATATATATTATATTATGCCTAATAGACTTAATATTTTCATGCAAGAATAAATTCATCTTCTAGGACTCAAAAAGCTTTGGCCAATTTTCAAGTGTGTTTTAGATAATAAGCATAGAAACAAATTAAATCTATTTTTTGTTAAGACAAGATCAAGAATCATGTTAGCTTAGTCGGTTAGGTATGTGGTCTTGTACGTTGTAGGTTATAAGTTCAACTTTGGGGGGAAGGAGCAAGATTTGCTTTTTGATTTACTTCAATGCTCCATGTGGCATAACCTAGTTGGTAGGATGTGTTGACTATTGTTTGACTCCATTGTTGTCCTCCTTGTAAGCATGAGAACTATAGAAAAAGAAGAAAACAAACCCTACATGACCCTTGATTTAAGACCTAATTAAACCCTTCTTTTTTTTTTTTTGTCAAATTTTATCAAAATAAAAGTGGGAATTAATAGAGGGCTTAGCATAGATTATCATTGACCCATTAATTGTATTTTTTAACAATGAAACATAAATTAAATTATACCCAAAAGGTTGAAAAAACTTGAATGTGCAAGTATTTGTCTATGTTGACTTAAGCCTGATTTGAGCTCTTCATTCATTTTCTAAGCTTCTAATTGATGTTTTAGGCAAGACCAAATGTTTAGGAACACATTTTGACATGTAATTTCATCAGAATTGCATCAATTTCGATTGCTTTCATCAAAACCCATTAATATCGAAGTCTTGAATTAATGATGTTTTTAGGTTTTCTTGAGCAGATCGAACATCAAAAACTATAAAAAAGAGATTGGGAATTTGTTTCTAGCATCTATACTCTCATAAATGTACATACAAACACATTTTTGAGGCTTTCTCTCTCTAACCGCAATCCACTTTCTTTCTTTAGAGAGCTAGAGTTTTGTTGGTTTTTGAAGAAAACCAACTTCACCAATAGCTTCCTTATGTTCTAAAACCTTTAAAACTATCATTCAATCACTTTAAGTGGCTTTGATTGAACTCCACCATGATCTTCACTATCTACCATCTTCGACTTTCGTTCATCACCGCCATAGCCACCTCCTTATGTGAAACCAACACCACTAATGTGTCTCAAGACCTCACTTTCATCAAGACGTACTATACCTAGTATGTTTTATTTTTTTTTTCCCTTCTTTTCTTTTGTTTCTTCTTTTTTTTTTCCTAAAAGAAAAAATAAACACAAAAATAATAATAATAATAAATGTAAAAAATGAGAAATCGGGTTTCCCTTTTCTTTAAAAGAAGATTTAAAAAAAAATTTATGTACATAAAATAATGTAACCTTTTTCGTTTTTCTTTTTCAACTAGGATTATACATATGGCTTTTAGTTTATTATTTTGTTCTTATAAGAAGATAGTGAATAAAAATCACGTCTTAGTATTCCATAGTCTAGGATAGGCATCTTCCTATAAACCCTAGGTGTTTTAAAGTAACTACCGCTTGAGATAAGTAGGGCCCATAAACAAACAAAATTTTTTTTAAAATAAATTACATTTTTTTTTTTAGAAGCTAATGTTTCTTTTTAGAAATTGCTTCTTTCCAAAATAAATATCTTTTCCAAAACAAAAAAAGTTTCATCAATTAGAAAAATACTTTTGTAAAAGAAAAAAATAATAATAAATGAATGCTTTTCTAAAATAAAAATTTAAAGCTTTTCCAAAGATGAACACTTCAAAATTATGACCCTATTCTAGGGGTTTTTCTTGAATAATTAAATGAATAAAGAATAAATTCATTCATGTTTTCAAACTAAAATAAATCAAAAAATTGAAATTTTTGAAACAAACTATTAGAAGTCTAATCCAAACGTAAGCACCTATAGACAACTATAAGGCGACTTAACATAGGGATTTTTTTTTTAATTTTCTCTTTTGTAAATAATTTTTTTTTTCATTCTCTTTTATGTAAGTAAAATTAATTTTCTTTAGTTGTAAATTAAAATTCATCTTTCAATTTAAGAGGGGTATTTTGAAAAATGAAGCTAAATTCGGAAGGTTAAGAGTGGTACTCATTTAGGATTTAATAGGATAGCTCTTGAACCTAATATCTCCAATTTTCAAAAATGATTTTTCCATAGATCGGTTGCTAGGTCAAAATCGATCTACCTAATTGATTTTAACTTAACCTTTTTCCCGACCTTGATTGGGTGGTAACTCCATTTTTTTTTTTCTAAATTTATTAAAAATTTGATTGTCCCTAATTCTTAGTTGATGATTTATATTGAATGGGTATAGGTTCAATATAAATTGGGTTAAGGAAAATAATAAAAACCTGAAAAATTTAGGCTCAATGGTTGATATGAGACGAAAAGCATTAGAATTTCAAGTTGGTGACTGGGTGTTCTTAAAGATAATTCCTATGAAAGTTGTAAGACGGCTTGATGTAAAGGGGAAACTAAGACCTAGATAAGTTAGGCCATATTAAATTAAAAGCAAAATTGGAAAAGTAGCTTATGAGCTAAAATTACCAAATGAAATGGTTGGTATCTATAATGTACTTCACATTTCAAACCTAAGGAAATTTGTTAGAGACCCAGTAACAATATTAGATGTAACTCTAGTAGAGTTAAAAGAAAACCTTAAATATGTGGAGCATCCTATACATATATTGGATTTGAAGGTTCTAAGTTCAAGGAATAAGGATATTGAATATGTTAAAGTCTTGTAGAGTAGACATATTGAAGATGAAGTAACTTAAGAGTCAGCAAAATGTATAAGAGTTCAATACTTTGAGCTATTCACACAAGGTTAGTATTCTACTAGTCACTTGTAACTTCTATTAAGAATGATTAAATGTGCATGAGCCTCTAGAATATAAGTAAGTTTCGAGGACAGAATTTATTGTAAGGGGGATAGAAAATGTGAAAGCCTAATCACTCTAAGTTGGTGCGATTTAAGGCTTTAGGGAAAAGTTCTCGGAATTGAGTTAAACTTAAGTATAGAGTCACAAAAGTTAAAAGAAGAGCTTTGGGAGAGTATATTTAATAAAATAAAGTATATAAAATATTTAATTTAATAAAAGTATAATTTTACTTGGTATTGAGAATATGTGTTACAAACCTAAAATACAAGTCTTGAAATGTAGAGAGATGTTAAAGATAAATTATTTATTTTATAAAAATAATAAATTGGATGTAATGGAAGTAAAAAATTAATATAAGTGCCACATGTATATGTATATATATATATATATATATATACATACACTTATTGATACCGAAATAGGGAAAAATTATATTTAGTATACAAAATATACATAAATTAATATTATAATTATACAAAATGAATAAAAAAAAATTAAAAGGGATAGTCCAAGTAGTTGATTTTGAGTTGTAAAGGGTGCAACAAGTTTGTAACAAAGTAATGTAACACTTGAGCTTAGCTTTGGACACCTAAAAACTTTAGAAAATTTAGAAAAAGGACATTTGTCAAGTGATAAACATCCCTAACTGACCCAAATCACTCTATAAATTAGGAAAGCCAACTCCATTCATAAGTTTGGTCATTATGATATCCTACAAAATTTAGCATAGGGCAGGAAAGGGTTTGGAAAATTTTAGACGAATATAGAAGGAAATAAGCTTAAAATAGGGGCTTTCAAGTTCCTCAGTTTAAGATCAACCAAGGTGTAAACCACCATCATAGTTTGAAGGAAGAGGCAGCGCTAAGATTGGCCTATAAACCATCTACCTTTAACAATGGCTGGAGCTTCTTGTGATGGTGAGTCGATAAACTTGTCCTATTTTTCAAAAATTTACTAAAAATATCATTCGATGTCCAAAAATTATGAAACTTGCTTTTCCTACATATTTTTGCATGGAGAATTCAAATATAAAATTGGAATTTCAAAATTATAAATGCTAATATAGGCTCCTTAAGAAAACTGTCCTATCAACCAATTTTTTGTTGCATTTTCAAAAACCTTAAAAATGTAGTTTTGGCTTGAATTTTGTGAGTAAGCTCCTTAAGTGGTGTATTTTCATTCTATGCTATTCTTAATGTGCCTAGGAGCTAAGTTGATCACTAGGGCTTACTATAGGAAGTAGTAATAGTAGGTCCTTCACAGTATCAAATAATGAAGGAAGGGATAAGTTGATAAATATAGTAGCTTCCATGAAGTTGCTCATAGGATATGATGCACCAATAAACATGATACAACTTGGTACTTCTCTTGATATGTTACATAAGCCAATACTAAGGTCTACACACTATTAATCTTGAGTTACTCAATAAAATTAGATAAGAGTATAAGAAAGGAAATGTAATTGGAGAGAGGCATCTCGCAAGAACAAGGATATTCATTAACTTCTAAGGTGTAAGATGATTTTGGCTACGGCAAAAAGTGCTATTTATCATAAGTCCTTTAAGGTAACATTACAATAAGGGAAAATTATGTAAAGGATAATGTAAGAAAGAGATTTTTAGTACATTCAAAAAGTGTAAATAAGACAAAAAGCAAAAAGGAATATAGTACAAGTGTTAGAAAAGTAGGGGATAGGTGGCAACCTATGAATGAGTTCGTATTTTAGGATCTTAAGGTGCTATGGCTAAGCTAAGCTGATGTTAGGGTTGTATCGATGAGTTGTGCTTAGGGCTACTGAGGTAAATGAATGACATTATAGTTCTGTAGGTTGGAAGAGTAAAGCTCGTTGTATTGTAACCTTGGAATCAGCACTTGGTAAGTCAGCTTTGGCACTTCACAAGTCACTCTTAGTATTCGATAGGTCAATGACTAGGTAAGAGTCTAAGCAAAGCAAACTGCATCCGAGTTGGGACTTTAGAGAGTTCTTCCATAGCTTCTATATGTACAAGAGCTTGTCCTTGGTAGGCTAACAAGAGAGAATCCTCCTAGTAAGAGATTGGGTTTAGAGGTTGGCAATCCATCAGGTCCTTAGGGTTGTTAAAGATTTGCCCTTAAATCTTGGTCTTCTTCTTCTTCTTCTTTCGGTAAACAGGGCATCAGGTTAGCGACATTGAAAGTAGGAGACACTCTATATCCTTTAGGTAGTTCCACTTCATAAGCATTGTCACTGATGTGTTGAAGGACCTTAAAAGGGCCATGCGACCTAAGTGATAACTTGTTTATCCTCTTCCTTGGGAATCATTCCTTACTGAGGTAGATCTAGATAAGGTTACTTAGGCTGTAAACAACTTGATGTGCTTAGGAGCTCGGTAATCACTAGGACTAACCATAGGGAATGGGGACTAAATGGGTCATTCGTAATAATTAAGAAAATGAAGTGAAGAAGCTAAAAAGCATAGTAGATTATATAAAGTTGCTCGGAGGATGTGACTCACCATTGAATATACCATAACTCAACACTTAGCTTGATATGATGCATAAGCTAATGTCAAGGTCCACCTACCACTAATCTTGAGTTATTTGGTAAGATTAGATAAGAGTGTAAAGAGATTGTACTTGGAAAAGAATATCTCACAAGAACAAGTATATTCAATATCTAAGAGGAATGTAAAATATTTCAATTGCAGTGAAAAATGAACTATTTATAGTAAGTCCCTAAGGCAATAAGGAAACCTAAGCAATTACAATAAAGGATAATACAAAAATACTATCATAGTAAATTTCCAAAAGGGTAAAAATAGATAAATAGAATAAAGGAATATAGTACAATGTTAGAAAAAGGAATGATAGGTGGTATGTTGTGATTAGGTATACGTTTTAGAGTCTAGGGACATTGGAGTTGAGTTTTATTGATGTTGAGGATGGTGCTAATGAAGGGTACTTGGAGTTACTGAGATGAATAGAGTATTCTATAGCTTAATAGGTTGAGTAAGTAGTACTTGGCATGTAGGTACTCGGCCTCAATAGTCAATAGTTTAGTATGTTAGAAGAAAGAGTTTGGCATGTGGGTGCCTTAGCCTTAGCACTCGATAGGTCGATTCCTGTAGGTTAGAGCAGGGCTTAGTGCATATTGACCTTTGCTTTGGTATTCAACTAGTCAGCCTCGACACATGAGTAGTTAGCTACTGTATAAGGATCAAAATAGAGTAAGGTGTATTTGAGCTAAGTTCTCAAGAAGTTCGCCTACTACTCTTTTGTACACCGTATTTTATCTTCGGTAGGTTGACAAGAGAAAATTCTTCTAGTGAGAAATTGAGGGCTTTGGAGATGTCCAGAGGTCGGCATTTCATTAGTTCACTAGGGTTGTTGAAGATTTACCCTCAAATCTTCATCTTCTTCTTCCTCTCCTAGTGCATAGGACGTCAGGTCAACAACATTGAAAGTAGGAGACATTGTGTATCCTTCAAGTAACTTAAGCTCATAGGCATTATTATTGACATGCCAAAGGATCTTAAAAGGTCTATCTAACCTAAGGGATAACTTATTCTTCCTCTTTCCTAGAAAATGCTCCTTGTTAAGGTAGACTTGGATAAGGTCTCCTAGGCTATAAATGACTTACTTCCTCTTTCTACTTCCCTACTCCTTCTATTGGGCAACAGTCTTAGCTAGTTGTTCGGTAACCTTTTGATGTAACTTTTGGAACTCCTTAGTGCACTGTAGGCCTACTCATCTTTCTCCTTAAGAGGTTGGGTATAAAACCATGTATAAGGGTAAGTTTAGGTTAAGTCCATAAATGACCTCAAAAGGTAACCTTCTCATTGAGCTATAAGTGGTGCGGTTGTAAAAAATTTCAATGATGGGTAGGCATAGATCTCAATCATGCAAATTCTTTCCAATAGTAGCTCAAAGGAGGTTATCGACAATTTAGTTCACAACTTCTGTTTGGCTATTTGTTTGGGGGTAGCAAGAAGTACTAAACATGAGCTTAGTGCTGAGCTTCTTCCATAAGGTTCTTCAGAAGAAGCTTATGAACTTTGAATCATAATTAGATACATTACTCCCTAGCACTCCATACAACGGTATGATCTCTTGCAAACAGAGGTAGCAACAAAGAGAGCATCACTGGTTTTGTAGCAGGCAATGAAGTGGCTCATCTTGCTGAATCGATCAACCATAACCATGATAGAGTCATGCTTCCGTAGTGTTTTGGGTAGGCCGAAGATGAAATCCATGCTCAGATTGGTCTATGGCTATTCAGGTATAGGCAGAGGTGCATATTCTCCATATGGCTCCTTTCATCCCTTAGTATGTTTGCACACCTCACATCATTCAAGTACTTGGCGTACATTGTTTATCATCTCAGGCCAATAAAAATGTTCCTTCAGCAACTCAACCATTTTCTTCTCATCAAAGTGGCCGACTAAGCCTTCAACATGGGCTTCTCAAACATGTGATTCCCTAGCAGAACTACTCAGCACATAAACTTTCTTACCCTTCATTAGAAACCCTTAGCTTAAATAGAAACCATCTACAACTCCTCCAACATTGCAATTGGCCACTAAGGGCCCAAAATATGGATCAAGCTCATACTAATTAGGTAAGGTGCCAAATCCAAGTATTCTAGCTTGCAATGTTGTAATGAGAACATGTTAACCAGAGAGTGTATCGACTACAGTATTAGTGTTTCCCTTCTTATATCATATGACATAACAAAAAGTCTCCAAAAACTCAACCCACTTAGTATGTCATCGTAAAAGTTTCTATTGTCCTTTGAGATGCTTAAGACATTCATGGTCTGTGTAGACGATGAACTCTCATTAAAGTAAGTACCGTTGCCAGTTCTAAAGTGCTTGGACAAGGGAATAGAATTCCTTGTCATATGGTGAGTAATTTATTGTGGCTCTTCTGAGCCTCTCACTAAAATAGGCAATTGGTCTACATTCCTCCATAAAAACAGCTCCAATGTTGACTCTAGATGCATCACATTCAAGTTCAAAAGCTTTCTCGAAGTTGGGTAGGATGAGTATTAGGGTGGAAGTCAACCTAAACTTGATCTCATCAAAACTCTTTTAAGCCTTTTCAGACCACTTGAAGTCAAAGTTCTTCCTGGTTAACTTAGTCAGCAGGGCAGTTATGAAACTAAACTTCTGAATGAATCTTCGATAGAATGAAGCTAGACTATGGAAACTTCTTACTTCAATAGCATTATTCAACATTGGCCAATTGAGAACTACTTAGACTTTCTCTTCATCAACCCTGACACCTCCTCCAGAAACAACATATCTAAGGAATATTACCTTGCTTTAGCAGAACATATACTTCTTCAGATTATCAAATAGTGTCTTGGCACGAATGATATCAAATATAGATCTCAAGTGCACAACATGGGACATGAGGTTAGCATTATATACCAAAATATCATCAAAGTACACTGCAACGCATTTACCAATCATTGGTCTCAAGACATGATTCATAACTCACATAAAAGTGTTCGGTACATTTGTCAAACTAAATGACATCACCATCTACTCGAACGTACCATCCCTTATTTTGAAAGCAATCTTCCATTCATCTCCATGTCTTATCTATATTTGATGATAGCCACTCTTAAGATCAATCTTCGAAAAGACTTAAGTATTGTGCAACTCATCGAGCATATCATTTAACTCAGGAATTGGATATCAGTATTTAACAGTGATTTTGTTGATTGCTTAGCTATTAATGTACATTCTCCATGAGCCATCCTTTTTCAACACCAAAACAGCCGGTATGGCATAGGGGCTTATACTCTTTCAAACATATCCATGATCAATCAACTCATCAACCTATTTCTTCAGCTTGGTAGCTTACTCAAGGTTGAGCCTATTGGTAGGTTGGTTAGGTAGAGCAACTTCGGGTTGAAGGTTAACACAATGTTCTATACCTCTAATGGGTAGCAAACCTCTTAGCATCTCAGTAGGAAATTGGTCGGCATGCTCTTTGTCGAGCTTGGTTTTTCACCCTCCCGATTCTTTTTATAAAATTAGGTTTTCTTTAAGTTGATTAGTACTAAACCCTATCCATTTAATACTGATCCTCGACTAGGGTTTAAAGAAAACCATTTTTTCAATTTAAAAAGGGATTAGAGTCGCCACCCAACTGGAGTCGGGAAAAAGGGTTAAGTTATAACCAATTAGGTAGATTAAAAAAAATCAATTTGTAAAACGGCTTTTTTGAAAACCAAAGATTTAGGTCCGGGGGCTAATTTATTAAACTTTAAACGGGTACCACTTTTTAACTTTTCGAATTTAAATTTGCTTTTCAAATATACCTTCTTTAATTTGTAAAACAGCAAATTATAATACACGCGACTAAATTGATCAATTCACATAAATATCTAAAACGGGAAAAAATAAAACTTCCACATTTTAAGTCACCCCGTACTTTTATGCGAATGCCTATGTACCCACTGTATAGGATCAGACATAGTAGTTCTTTTAATGAAAATATAGCGGGTTTATTGATTTTAACTTTGGAAAAATTATCAGGTTTATGTTTTACTCATTTTGAGTTGATTTGAGAAAAGATTATAAAGGATCCTAAGTTGGATTTTATTTCTAGAAATTCTAAATGATTCTCATTTGAAAAATGATTAATTTATTTTCATTTATTTTTAGAAAACTCAAATTTTCTAAGTGTCAAAACAATTTTTTTTTTCTACTAACCTATTTATTTATTTTTATTATTTTTTTATACTTATTCTATCTATTTCTACAAATAAATAGATTACTTCTTTTCTCTTTTTTTTCCTCTTTTTTTTTTCTTCTCTTTCTTTTTTCTTTTTTCTTTTTCTTATTTATAACATTTACAAATAAACAAATGAATTTAAAAAAAAAAGAAGAAGGTTGGCTTGGAGTCAACTCACTTCGGCTCGATCGGCTCATGAAATTCGATGGTGGTGGTTTTCATCAACAAACATCGTAGGGGGTGCTATCCTAGAGAGGGAGGAATCGTACTAGAGAGAGAGGAATCATGCTAGAGAGAGGAAACTTCGATTTTTGTTTTTCTAAAGTGTTTCAAAGTTTTCGTTGTATTTTGAAAATGAAGAATATACTCCTATTTATAGGTATCATGGTTGAGTTAAGAATGAAAAAAATTAAATGCAATATAATTTTCTTCCAATTTTGGATTGGATGAACCTAGACAATATGTGGTGCCCAATACATAGCTACACATGTATGAATGTGCTGGAGTGTGTCGGAGTGTATCGGAGTGTGTTTACTACACTTAGAAGTGAGTTAGCAAATGATGTGGCTCGTAATGTAGTGATGACATGGCAATAAAGTGAGAAAAGAAAATAAAAAATACCTTTTGTACCTTCCATGGATTGAACCCAAGATCTTCAAGTCATATGCATTATTAAGTCTAAGTGCTTATCCAGCTGAGCTATTGGTTTTTCTTTATTCATATGTGTAATTAATTGCACATATGGTTCAGGTCAACCTGAGCTAAATTCAAATCTAAGCTTAGACCCAATAGCTTTTTATTCAAAACTATTGAAATTAAAATTATATTCTATTTAAATAACCTAAAAATTTATTATTTTCTGAATTCCCTATTTTATTTTGTGACTTTTCAAGTTTCTTACTTTTTTGTATTTTTTTCTAAATTTCTTATTTTTTGTGTTTTTTCCTATTTTTTCTAAGTTTTCCTAAAACTCCTATTTTTCTAAATTTTTTCATTTTTTTAGGGTTTTTCTTTAATCTTGCATTTTTTGAACTTTTCTAATTTAGGACCTTATAACTTAAATTGAAAAATAAAGGGGGTGGGGGATTACAAAAATTAGGTGTCTACAACTGCTCCTCTTTATGGTGAAGTTTGAGCAAAACTTTGCCATAAAGATAATATAGACACTATTTTTGCCCCAAGAGTGGATTTTATTCTAAGAAGCATGAAGCGCTACAGCTAGCTAGCTATTTTAAGTCCAATCCATTTGGGATTTGGAGAAGAGAAGGGTGGCGATCTAAAAGCTAGCTGAAAGACTGAAAGAAGAATTGAAGTCTGGTCATGCTCTTATGAATTGAAGTAAAATGGGCAAAGCACTCCTAGAGCTGGCTAAGACCTTAAGAAGAATGAGCAAACTTGGTCATGCCTTAATGAGTTGACTAACCAAGGTAGGCAAAGCGCTCCTAGAGTTGGCTAAGACCCTAAGAAGAATGAGCAAACTTAGTCGTGCCCTAATGAGCTGACTAACCAAGGTAGATAAAGCGCTCCTAGAGCTGACTAAGACCTTTAGAAGAATGAAAAAAATTGGTCGTGCCCTAATGAGTTGACTAACCAAGGTGGGCAAAGCGTTCCTAGAGTTAACTAAGACCTTGGGAAGAATGAGCAAACTTGGTAGTGCCCTAATGAGCTGACTAACCAAGGTGGGCAAAGCACTCCTAGCGCTGGTTAAGACCCTAAGAAGAATGAGAAAACTTGGTTATGCCCTAATGAGCTGACTCACTAAGGTGGGCAAAGTGCTCCTAGAGCTGGCTAAAACCTTAAGAAGAATGAGCAAACTTTGTTATGCCTGAATGAGCTGACTAACCAAGGCGGGAGCGTCTCTTAGGGACTAGCAACCCTAAAATTTGATCGATTTGGAAGACTTGGTAATGCTCCTTTGAGCTGACTTTCTTAGGTAGGATGGGCGAAGCACTCCTAAAGCTAGCTAAGACCCTTAATTGAAAATAAATGAAGAGAAGTGCCCCTTGGGCTTGAGAATTATTGAAAGAAAGTGCCCAACGGCCTCGCTAAAGACCCTATATGGAGTTAGTGACAAAGGGGTTGAAGATGGCTAGAAGCCCAAAAAGATAAGATGATGCCCTAAAGGCTTAACGAGATCCCTAAAATGAAAGACAGGATAACGCCCTAAAAGCTGGCTGGAGCCCTAAAAATAATAAAAGAGGTTAGCACTCTAAGAGTTGACTTGAACCCTAAGAGAAGAATGGGAAAATGCCTTAAAGGCCAGCTGGAACCCTAATAAGAGAGGGATCATTGCTCTAAGAGTTGAATTAAACCCTAATAGAAAGATGAGACATTACCCTAAAGGCTGGCTTGAACCTTGAAAAGAATAAGAGAGAGGTTAGTGCTCTAAGAGTTGGCTTGAACCCTAAGAGAAAGATGGGACAGCGCCTTAAAGGCTAATTAGAACCCTAAAAGGAATGAAGAAGGGTCAGCTCTAAGAGCTAGCTAACACCCTAAAAAGATGGGACAATGCCCTAAAGGCTAGCTAGAGCCCTAAAAGGAATAAAAGAAGGGTCAGCTCTAAAAGTTAGCTAACACCCTAGAAAGACGGGACAATGCCCTAAAGGCTAGCTAGAGCCCTAAAAAGAATAAAAGAAGGGTCAGCTCTAAAAGCTAGCTAACACCTTAGAAAGATGGGACAATGCCCTAAAGGCTAGCTAAAGCCCTAAAAAGAATAAAAGAAGGGTCAGCTCTAAGAGCTAGCTAACACCCAAGAAAGATGGGACAATGCCCTAAAGGCTAGCTAGAGTCCTAAAAAGAAATAAAGGAGGGGTTAGTGCTCTAAGAGCTGGCTTGAATCCTAAGAGAAAAACGATGAAGGATTAAAGAACTAATGTAAGGCAAGCAACCAGTTTCAAAAGACACTTTTGCTTGGAAAAGTATTTACATAGAGATTGTTGAAAAACCATTTATGAACAAGGAAAAGAGTAGGGATAAGCCCCTTGATTTGAAAAAAGAGTTTGAAGGATGTTAAAAACCACAATTGGGGAAGAATGACTTAAACTAGAAAAATGACAACCTTGGAAAGGAAATGGATGACATGGATTAAAAACTTGGCTATTCGAGCTGACATGGATTTGGATAAAAGATTTTGTGATGAGCCTTTACTTGCTCTCTCTTCTTTTTCTTATTTTTATTTTTATTTTTTTTTAAGTTTTGCCAACAGGTATAAACTCTTATTAAGGAACAATCTTATAACCAACCCTATCTTTGGTAATCATGTGGATTTTCTTAATGCCCTTGACCTTAGGGCTTCTCTTTGTACTTTTTTGATCTTAAGCCATTCCTTTCTTGAAGAGAAGGTAACTCACAATTAGTTTAGTCAAAAAGGTCTTCCTTACTGGCTTTCAGTCTAGATTACACTCTCGACTTCAGTTCCAAAAATTATAGTCCGTTTTGTAAATGATACTCCTTGAACAATCCGTTAGGTCTTTTTTGGTTTACCCTTATGAATTTAGGCTTTTGGTCCAAGGGTTTCAAAAAAGATTAATGAAAAGGCTTGTTTTGACAGAAACACTTTTATTAATTCCAAGTGTACAAATCAAGAACCTTGGGGAAAAATTACAAGCATGCTTGCCCCTATTTCAAAGACAATTTTTATTAAAGATAAATTATCTTTTAAGATTTGAAGAGCTTTTACATGTATAAGGGCGGTATTGTGGGTGGGGAGGCCTTATGTGATTTAGTATAGGTAAGAGAGGCTTCAAAGTGTTAGTATAGATATGGAAATTTGGGTTTCTAGGCTTAGGAGTGTGATTTAAGGCCTTGTGTTTTCTAAGGCTATTTGGGCATCGACTCCTAGCCCTCTTGATTTGGTTTGGTTGCCCTTATTGGCATGTGAAACATTTCTTAGGGCTTTTTATCCTATACTTCCAGGCCCAATTCTTTGGCTTTTTTTTTTCTATTTTAATTTCTTCGCCCTACTATCTCTTATTATTTTTCTCTTTCCTTTTGGCCCCAAGAGTAACTGTTTCCATTGATGATTCAAGGCCTTAATTCCATAGATTTCAAGTATATGGGCTTGAGGTAGTTGAAAAAGGAAATTGGCTCTTCTTCATTTCAAAGAAAAATAATTTATCAGAAATAAAAGTCTTTTTTGAATTAATGTTATTTAAACAAGCATAAACTAATCTTACCCCTATCTTCTACTTAATGACTCCAACCTCCGAATTGCCCCATTGTAGGGTGGTTCTTGATAGGGTTTAAATTTAGAAATTCACCAAATAGGTCCAATAGGGTGAATAATAGATGATTGTATTTAAGATTTCGAAGTGAATGCCTAACTTCACTTCAATCTACATATCACATTCAAAGTGAACCTCCTTTAAGGAATGAGTCTAAAATATCCTCACAATTATGTTGCTCAACTCTCAAAGTGTTTCAGGTCGGTGTATAGGATATAGCTTGCCTCTTCTCATCCTAAACTTTTCAAAAAGTGAGTTACTGATTCCTTAAGGAGGAGTCTACTTTTTTATTTGCCTAGGATCAAGTTTTTCCCCCCAGTTTCTCAAATCATGCCCCAGAATTTGATTTTGTGTTCTAGTTCGATTCATGATTAAGCTTGGCTTTCTAAATAGATTAAGGGTTTTGGCTTAGCTTGGTTACTTTTAGGAGTTGAGGATTATGCTTAGGTCAATAGCCTTGATGGTTATGGCTCATGTTTGGATTGGCTGGCTAGCCTAATGGCTTATGTTTAGGTAAGCTGGTGTTTAGGTTGAATGCTTAGCCAAGTGGCCTATGTTTGAGTAGGTTACTTAAATGGGCCTAAGGTTAGTGTTGGCCAAGTAGCTTATGTTTGGATTAGATGGTGATAAAGGGCTAGGTTTGGTGTGGGTTGAAAGCCAAATATTTAGGCTGGCTGCTTGAGTGGGCCAGAGGGCTTATGTTTGTTCAAGGGGCTCGTATTTGGGGTTAAATGGGCCAAGGGACTTGTATTTGGCTTGAATGGGCCAAGGGGCTCATGCTTGGCTTAAATGGGCTTAGGGGCTTATTGTGGTTTGAAAACCAAGTATTTAGGTTAGTCACTTGAGTGGGCTAGAGGCCCGAGCTTGTACTAGTTCCTTAGGCCCATATGCATTTATAGTTGTTGGCAACTTTTATTTTCATTTTTGTTTATTTTTTTTTCAATTTTTTAGAGAGAGAAAGGTAAAGTCTATTTTCAGAAAATAATTTACAAATAAAGATGGTGGTTTTTTTCTTTTTCTTTGAGTTTCTATTTACAAGTCTATGGATTTTGTTTATATTTTTCTAAATGAGATCGAATGGTGGTTAAATGGAAGACTATTTACAAAGATGGGAATTTTAAAGAATGACGAACAATGAACTAAAGAGAGCTTTATTATTTTTGAAAAAGGAAGATGAGAATACAAAAAACAAAGGCAGAGAACCTAAACTTTATTCAGGAATTTTATTCTAGGCTCCTTAGACTTGAATCGGAAAGACCTTACATTAAGTCTCATAAATATGCCTTAAGGTCCTTTATCATCTCATAAATATTCCCAATGACCTGTACCAAAATGGACCTTAAGGCTTGGTTGTGAGCTTCAAAACACTCAAGCTTTTCTTTCAAATAGGCGATTTCATCCCTTAGCACCTGTTCGTAGAACCTAGAGGCATCCAATGGCCTATTACTTGGCTGATCATTCGCTTGGTTGTTTGTCATCTTAAGTTTACACATTTTATGGACAAGGATCGGTCATTGACGTAATGATAGAAAAACAAAAACGTGGCAATATGCAAATGCTAAGGTCACTTAGGTTAATATATTACTCCTTAAGTTGCAACCTTACTAAAATTTTCAAAAACTTGTTTGCAAAAACTCTTAAATGATCAGTAGGGTTGCAATTTCTTAAGGGTAGTGTATTAACTCAAGTTTGGAGATAAGTACATACAAACAGGGTAGGTTCTAAAAGGTCTGTAAGCTCTATAACCTCACTTGTTTTTAGAAAAAACTTTTATTGGTCACATGAGCTTAAGTAGGGTGGCTTCATCGGTCCCAAACAGTGGTTGCCCCACTACACCTGAAACTTACATAATGGCTCCCCTCCTAAGGTCCTAAGAGAGCCTAGGTCTGACTGTATCTACCTTACATCCTCGATGCAACAAATGAAACCCTATACCCCGATGTATGCTATTTACAAAATAAATATGCTAATTAAAACAAATATATACATGAAGCCAATAATAAATAAACAAATCAATATATAAAGAAATAAATAAATAACTAAACAATGTAGGTAATTTGAAAAGTGATTTTAATTTCAAAATGTTTTTAAGTGGTTAGCCCTCTTGACGGTTCTTAGTGGAGTCGCCAAGATGTCGAGCCTAATTTTTCACTCTCCTAGTTCTTTTTATAAAATTAGGTTTTCTCTAAGCCGATCAATACTGTCGAGTCTGATTTTTCGGTTTTTGTTTAAAATTGATTTCTCATTTCTTGATCAATACTAAACCCTAACCCATTTAATATTAATCCTCGACTAAAGAAATTGAGAAATTCCGGGTTTTTTTATTAAAAATAATTTTTGGAGTCACCACCCGACCGAAGTCGGTAAAAGAAAAAAAACAGTAACCAATTGGGTGGATTGGTTACGATTTAGCTACCGGTCTTTGATTTCAAATTTAATAAAGAACCAGAGGGTTCCGAATTCAGGGGCTAACCTATTAAACCCTAACGGGTACCACTATTTATTACCGAAATTAGGATTATTTTTCTAACTATAATATTTTTAGAAAAAAAATAAAAAAAATAAAAAAAGAACCTAAGTTTCTACATATTTTATCGTCGCCCCGAAGGTGCCTACGTACCTGCTAGCCAGGATCAGACGATCGTAATTCTTTCTGAAAACTTTAATGTGTTAGTTCTTTTTATAAAAAATGATTGGTTGAATTTACGTTTTTATTAACCATTTTATTTTTATTAAGAAAAATTCCTAGAAACCTAATTTTTATTCCTAATTATAAAAAAAAAAAACCTAAAAACCTAATTTTTGAAAAGTGCCAAATTAAGATTTTTATTTTAAAAACAACTAAGTGATAATTTTTTATTTTCAAGAGAAACCTTAAAGATTTTATGAAATATGCAATGTTCTACAGAATGAAACTTTTATATAAAAAAGATTCTTAAAACATTAAAAAAGAAAGAAAGAAAGAAAGAAATATTTCCTAATCATAGAAAAGATGTCTAAATCATATAAAAGATGTCTGAATCATAGAAAATATGTCTGAATCATAACGAAGAAACCTAAACTATGAAAAAGACATCTAAACTATGTAAAAGACATCTAAACTATGAGAAAAACATCTAAACTATGGAAAAGACATCTAAACTATGAAAAAGACATCTAAACGATAGAAAAGATGTCTAATCATAGAAAAGAAAACAATTAAAGATTTTTTTATTTTATCAACATCAAAATGATTTTTTAATTTAGAAAAATTACATATTTTATCATCGCCCCGAAAGTGTCTACGTACTCGCTAGCTGGGATCAGACGATCGTAGTTCTTTCGAGAAATCTTAAATGTGTTGATTTATTTTATTTTGTGAAAACTGACTGAGTTTACGTTTTAAGTTATTCGGTTTATTTTAAAAAAATTTAACGAGGTTCTAACTTTTGAATGTTGTTATTTAAAAAAAAAAGCTCTAAAAATCCTATTTTTAAAAAGGCCTTTTATTAATTTTTATTTAAAAAAAAATTCTATATGATAAATCCTTAAATAAAGCCAAATCTAAAAAGATAATTAATTTTAACAATCACTAAACTAATATATATAAGTATCTACCAAAACAAAATAATTCCATATAATACACTTAACTAATGTATTCCTATATGATATATTATGTTAACTAATAATATAATAATAAAATGATAATAATATAATAAAATAAATTTAGAAGAAACTGAACCTTGCTTGGCTATTCACTATGTAATGGTGTGTAAGCGAGGGACGTTAGTGATATGAATTGAGCGTGGCAGTGGAAATCGCGTGAATTGCTAGCGTTAGGGGGCCGTCTAAGTCTTCAAGTGTGTATCCATATGCTGCATGGGACTTGTATGCCGTGGCAATGTGGAGTGGCCTTCGGTCGGGGAGTCAAGCATGAACTTGCGTGTATAGCAACGTGTATTGGTATTGTTGGTCCAGGGGGCGTTGGTTATTCAACGTGCTGGCATGGTATGTGCAATGAACGTATAGAAGAGGGGATCAAGCGAAGGAATATGGGTTTCTGTATGGGTCTTCAATTAGACGTACGATGTAAGGATTTGGGGCAGGCTTCGTGCGTAGGGTGATAAGTGAAGTAGACAGGCGTGGGAGTATGTGCAACAAGCAATGTCGTGGGCTGTGCTTCGTGTGTAATATATGGAGGCTGTGGCTTGTTTTCGGTCAAATTGTGAAGTAGCCTTGCGGTTGCTATTAGATTGTCAAGTGTTCAGGCGTATTTTGTTGGATTATTGTTCATCAGCCTTGATGCCCCCAATGTTTTGTTGGATTATTGTTCATCAGCCTTGATGCCCCCAATGTTCTCCTACTGGACGTGTTTTTTCTCCTCTGGATGTACATAGATCACGGACATCAACAGCAAGGCTAGATCAGGCTTGGCTCTAGAAGGTTCTACTGCTGGATTGCTGTTCCTTATTCAGTTCATCGATTGTCGCTGTCTGCTGGCCGTAGAGTGATGTCAGGACTAGGCGACGACTGTAGCTGCTGTTCGTTAGAGGGTGGGATTGTGAGGATCTGCTACTGGGTTGGAATTTGGATGTGCAGCAGGCGTGGAGATGCTGCTGCTTTTGTTTTTCGATGAAGTAGATTTTTTCAATTTTTATGAAGCTCCTCATTATTCCGTTTCCCGTATCGAAATATGATTTAATTAGATATGATTCTTTTGCAAAGATAGAAAAATAAAGATATTGATGCCTGCTGAAACTTGAACCCGTGACCTCAAACTAAATCCACCTAAGCACTCTGCTACTTATCCGTTAGGCCGTTGACCTGTTTCTTAACATTCATTACCATTAAATTATATTTAAACTATCTGAATCCCTAAACTAAAATTTTTAACTAAACTAAAATTAACATTAACATTAAACTAATTATTCCTAATATAAATTACTTCCTAAAAATCTACGAAATCTTTATAATTTTTCCTCTTCTTATTTTTTGGTATTTTCATTATTTTGTTAATTTTTTATTATTTTTATCTTTTATTAATTTTTTTATTTTTTTATTTTTTGAATTAGGACCCTTTTTTGTAAAAATAAAAACTAAGACTATGGAAGGGCAAAAATTAGGTGTCTACAAGTACTAAACCCTACCCGTTTAATACTGATCATCAACTATGGTTTAAAGAAAACCAGTTTTTCAATTTAAAAAGGGATTGGAGTCGCCACCCGATCGGAGTTAGGAAAAAGGGTTAAGTTATAACCAATTGCGTGGATTTGTTATAATTTAGCTACTGGTCTATTGATTAAAAAAAAAAAAAAACAATTTATAAAACGGCTTTTTTGAAAACCAAAGATTTAGGTCTGGGGGCTAATTTATTAAACCTTAAATGAGTATCACTTTTTAACTTTCCAAATTTAACTTCACTTTTCAAATATACTATTTTTAATTTGTAAAACAGCTAATCATAATACACACGACTAAATTGATCAATTTACATCAATATCTAAAAAGGGAAAAAATAAAACTTCCACATTTTAAGTCGCCTCGTACTTCCGTACAGGTGCCCTACGTACCCATTATACGGGATCAGACATACGTAGTTCTTTTAATGAAAATTTAGCAGGTTGATTGATTTTTTAACTTTGGAAAAATTGTCGGGTTTACGTTTTTACCCATTTTGAGTTGATTTGAGAAAAGATTATAAGGGTCCTAAGTTGGATTTTATTTTCAAAAATTCTAAATGATTTTTATTTGAAAAATGATTGATTTATTTTCATTTATTTTTAGAAAACTCAATTTTTCTAAGTATCAAAATGATTTTTTTTTACTAACCTATTTATTTATTTTTATTATTTTTTTATACTTATTCTATCTATTTCTATAAATAAATAGATTACTTCTTTTCTCTCTTTTTTTTTTCCTCTTGTTGTTTTTTCTTCTCTTTCTTTTCTCCTTTTCTCATTTGCAACATTTACAAATAAACAAATGAATTAAAAAAAAAAAAAAAGAAGGTTGGCTTGGAGTCGGCTCACTTCAGCACGGTCAGCCTATGTTGGCTTACTTTGGCTTAGATCGGCTTGGTCGTCTCGCTTTGGCTTAGATCAGCTCACTTCGGCTTGAAGTCGGCTCACTTCGGCTTGGATCAACTCACTTCGGCTTCGATCGGCTCACTTTGGCTCGATCAACTCGTGAAATTCGATGGTGGTGGTTTTTGTTAATAAACACCATAGGGGATGCTATCCTAAAGAGAGAGGAACCGTACTAAAGAGAGGAAACTTCGATTTTTGTTTTTCTAAAGTGTTTCAAAGTTTTCGTTGTGTTTTGAAAATGAAGAGTAGACCCCTATTTATAGGTATCATGGTCAAGTTAAGGATGAAAAAAATTAAATGAAATATGATTTTCTTCCAATTTTGGATTGGACGAACCTGGACAATATGTGGTACTAAATACATAGCTATGCGTGTATGAATGTACCGGAGTGTGTTAAAGTATGTCTACCACACTTAGAAGTAAGTTGGCAAATGACGTGGTGATGATATGACAATAAAGTGAGAAAAGAATATAAAAAGATACCTTTTGCACCTTCCATGGATTGAACCCAAGATCTCCAAGTCATATACAGTATCAAGTCCAAGTGCTTGTCCAGCTAAGCTATTAGTTTTTCTTTATTCATATATGTAATTAATTACACATATGGTTCAGGTCAACCTGAGCTAGATTCAAATCTAAGTATAGACCCAATGGCCTTTTATTCAAAACTATTGAAATTAAAATTATATTCTATTTAAACAACTTAAAAATTTATTATTTTATAAATTCCCTATTTTATTTTGTGACTTTTCAAATTTCTTACTTTTTTGTATTTTTTCTAAATTTCTTTTTTTTTGTGTGTTTTTTCCTACTTTTTCTAAGTTTTCTTAGAACTCCTATTTTTCTAAATTTCTTAGTTTTTGGGGTTTTTCTTTAATTTTCCATTTTTTGAACATTTCTAATTTAGGACCCTATAACGTAAACTAAAAAATAAAGGGAGGGTAGGGGGAGGGGGGTAGTTGGGGTGGTGTGAATTCGATGTCTACACTCTTGAAGTAATATCTATACCTTAGTAGGAAGAGTTCTAACTTCTCTTAACTCTAGGAGCTTCCTGACTAACAACATCACACATCCTTCTATCTTGACATTTATGGAAAATTGGGCTCGGGAAATCACTAAAGACTTTTGCAACAGTGATTGAGTAATCTTCTCTTGTAACTCCTGTGCTTCCTTAGGGCTCATTAAGGTTAGTATAATCTTCTTCTCATCCTTTTGGAACATATAATTGTTCTTATGTCCATGATGTAATATTCTTAAACCAAATAACTAAGGTCAACCTAAAAATGTGTGAAGCACACATGGGTAAGACGTCACTTAACTCCTCATCCTTGTATCCATCACCAACAGTAATAGGTACTTTAACTTGCTCAATAATGGTTAAACCTTCCTTCTCATTCGACCAATGAAACTTATGCTGCTTAGGGTGTGGGTAAGTCAACAACTTTAGGGTCTTGACTACTCCTTGCACTATAATATTAGTATAACTTCCTCCATCTATGATTAATGCATAGAGCTAGCCATTCACTCTATAATTCACTTAGAATAGGTTATCCCTCTACCCATCCTCTTTAGAAATAAAGGTATGAGAGATCTTCAAATGATGAAATAGTACTCGGCCCTTGGTACATGTAAGGTCACAGCATTGGGATCCTTTAGAAGTCCTTCTAGCACCCGATCGAATCCCTCTTCATCCTATCCTTCATTAGCACTCTCTACTTCAAATTGGGGATTGTCTCCCTTGATTGTCATGATATGTCAGTTCAAACATTGACTAACCATGTGTCTACAGTCGAGACATTTAAAACAGTTGATCTCTTGGGTCTTCCTCCCTAAGCTCTAACCTTAGTCCCTTTGGATCTTAGGCTCCTTAGCCTTACCCTTGCCTTAACCATCATTAGGGGTTGGCACCTATCTTCGGTGGTCCACTTCAAAACTATTTTATGCTCAGTTATTTCCAGGTTAGCATAACATTTTGAGTTGGTAATCCTAGTAGGCTGCTCGGTATTAAGCTAATCTAGCTCTACCTTTGCCTTTTGACCTTTTATGCTACTCTAATGGCCTCATCTTAAGTCCCAAGCCTCTATAACTCCACTATTTTACTAGTTTTGATTCTAAGCTAAAAAATGAACCATGCTATAGTTTAGGTCTTAGGTTTGTCAATATCACATTGGATCATCAGTAATTGGAATCTCAGACGTACTCTTCTACTGATCTATTTCCTTACCTTAAGTCTTGCAATCATTGGAATGTGCCTTATTCATACTATTCTAGAAAAAATCTGCTTCTTAAAACTCTCTTCATCTCATTTTATGTTGAGCTCTTTGGTGCCCATTCTAAAATTTTTTCCACTACATTGCTGCATACCCAAAAAATTCTAATAAGGCCACTCATATACAAACAACTTCTTTGTAATCATAAAAGTTAAATATCTTTTCGATCTTCTCTTCCTAATCTAGGTAGTCATCAGCACTACCAGACCCATTAAAACTCCAGATCTACACTTTGAGATGCTTAGCTTTTCTAAGATTTATAAGCTCATGCTCCTTAACTCTATCATATTATTTGTTCTCCTCATACTCCTCGACTTCATCTAACTTGAATGTCCTTCTTGCAACTTTATCAGTATTTAGGGTGGAGCTTGTTCATATTTCATGCATCTATGGGGTCAAACACATAGAGTGGCACCACAATGAAGCAAATCAAAACAAATAGGGAAAAAGTTAGCAAAGTTTAGGAAGCTACCAAATGGATATGACACACCACTCGATCTTACTCGGCCTACAATTTGCTGGATATGACATACTGGTCTGAAATGAAGAGTTACTTGCCACTACTCCTTGCTAAAGGGAATAGATAAGATTTAGATGATAACAAGAACATTAAGGTTGCTAAAGTGAATAATTCTATATTAATTAGTTGATTCTGTGTACAAGAAAGTAGGGGGTTTATATAGTCATCCACTAAGGTTACTTTACATGTATGAAAAGACAAAAAAGTTGGTTATATGAATACTAAAAAGAGGCAAAAGAGATAGAATATTTAGTGCGAAAAGTGAATAATCCTTTTAGAAAGATCGTACCAAAAGATACGTATCATGTGGTGGATGGGAGTTAAGACTATGATACAAAGTAGATAAAATAGAAAGTGCCGACAGTAATTAAGGGCTAACCTGATTTGGACTAAGCTGAAGACCAATTAGTTCTTCTGAAGAGAAGTCAACTTGATCCGGGGTCGGATGCTTATGGTTGGTTTGGGAGCTTGCTTAGGCTATTCTTGGGTCATCTTCTAGGATAAAGTGTCGTTGTTGAACAAGGGTGAATTTAACACAAGTAAGGATCCGATAGTCAAGTCGGTAAGAGACTAGCTCAAGATAGGAACCTTTATCTTGGCCATAGCTTAGAGCTAGTATCTTTTGAGTGAGTCCTTATAATCCTCTAGCTTGGCTAGGTGTGATCGGTCGAAGGGGTTGATTCCTATCATTTGCCTAGGGGTTGGAAAGATTTGTCCTCAAATTTAGAACAGTCTCTACTCTTTTTTCTAGGGCGCTCGTAGGGCCTTCTTCTGTTAGTTGGTGCGAAATTAGATCAGATACATTGAAGGTAGAGGAAATACCATAGTCATTAAGCAACTCGATCTAGTAAGCATTATGGTTGATCTTCTTCAAGACCTTGAATGGGCAATCGACTTAAGGTAATAGTTTGCTCTATCTCAAGTATGGGAATTACTCTCGGCTGAGGTAAATCCATACTAAGTCTCCTAGATGGAAGGAAATAGTTCAGTAGCCTTGGTTACTAATTTCGTATTGTTATTTTTAGCAATCTTCTTAGTTACAAGCTAGTGTAGCTTAGGTAATTCTAGGGCTTGGTTAACTCTGAATTGACACTCTTCGATAATTGTTGGAGCGCTAATCATATCCTTGGGAATAGTAGGGTTAAGGCCATAAACGACCTTGAATGAGGTCTTCCTAATAGTGCTATAGATAGTTCAGTTGTATACAAACTCCACATCTAGTAGGTATAGATCCTAATCCCTTAAATTCTTTCTCACGATAGCTCTGAACAGATTACTTAGTGTCCTACTTACTACTTTATTATGACCATCAGTCTGAAGGTGACTACTAGAGCTAAATATAAATTTAGTTCCAAGTCTTCTTTAAAGAGTCTTCTAAAAATAGCTCAAAAATTTTGTGTCCTGATATGAGAAAATAATCTTCGGTACCTCAAGTAGTTGGACAACCTCTTGTAAAAACAAATTAGCAATATATAAAGCATCATTAGTTCATTGGTATAGAATAAAGCATGCTATCTTGTTGAAGCGGTCCACTACAACAAAGATGAAATCTTTCCCCCTAGATGTCCGAGGCAACCTTAGGACAAAGTCCATGTTGAGGTCTACCTAAGGTAAGGTTAGTGTTGGCAGTAGCATGTACTCTCCACGAGGTTCTCTCTTGCCCTTAGCTTACTTGTACGCTTCACAATGACTAACTACCTTATGGACATCCTTAGCCAAAACTGGCTAATAAAATTTTTCTCCCAATAGATTGGCTATCTTAATCTCCCTGAAATGATTAGATAATCCTCTGCTATGAGCTTCCCTGATCAATAGCTCACATGTTGAGCGGTTTAGAATACATAGCCTATGGTCCTTGAATAGATAGCTATCCTTAAGATAATATCCTCTAACAATTGCCCCCTTCTTGACACTATTGAACAACAAGACCAAAGTAAGGGTTAGCAGCATACTATTTAGTGATGAGTGAGAATCCTAATAGTTTTGTTTGCAAAGTGGTTAGCAAAGTTTGCCACCGTAATAGAGCCTCGGCGATTACATTTATGCTTCCCTTCTTATGCCAGATGACATACAAAAACCCTTCCATAAATTTTGACCACTTGGCTTGTTTCTTTGATAGTTCGTTTTGACTCCCAAGTTACTTCAATGATTTGTAGTCAGTGTAAATAACAAACGCTCATGGTAGCAGATAGTGTTGCTAAAGAATAAGGGCTTGAAAAAGGGAATACAACTCCTTCTCATACACAAAATAGATTAGGGCAAGACCACTAAATTTCTTATTATAGTAGGTGACAGGTTATCGCGCCTACATTAGGACAACACCAATTCTAACTCCCTATGCATCACATTCTAATTTGAAGGGTTTGTCAAAATCTGGCAGTGACTACGCAGGTGCCAAGGTAAGTTTTTCTTGATCTCTTTAAAGCTCTACTTAGCTCGGTCATTTTACTTAAATCCTTCACTCTTGTTTGTCAACTTGGTCAATGGGGCGGCTATTGTACGGAAGTCCTTAATAAATTGCCTAAAGAAAGAAGCTAGGCCATGACAACTTTAGACCTCAGTAGAATTCTTCGACATCAGCCATTCCAAAACAGTTTAAATCTTTTTCTCATCTACTTGGATCCCTTCCCTTGACACTACAAACCTTCCGAAAACCACCTCATTCTAGTAGAACATACACTTTTTCACATTCCGACACAACTTCTTAGTTTGTAAAATGTTAAATACGTCACGAAGATGTTGAACATAGTTATTTAGGTCAACACTATATACCAATATGTTATCAAAATACACAACCACACACCTTCCAATTAGAGGGCACATCACATGGTTCATTAACCTCATGAACGTGCTCGACGCATTAGTAAGTCTGAATGGCATAACCAACCATTCATAGAGTTCACGCTTAGTCTTAAAGGAAGTCTTCCACTCATGTCCTGGTCTCATACGAATTTAGTGGTAGCCACTTCATAAATCAATCTTTGAAAATATCATGGCACCATGAAGCTCATCTAGTATATCATCGAGCCTCAGTGTCGAATATCTATATCTGCTAGTAATCCGTTTGATTACTCAACTATCGATATACATACGCCATGAACCATCTTTCTTCAGAAAGAGTTGAGTTAGTACTGTGCAAGGGCTCATGCTCTCCCCTACATATCCTCAATCTATTAGTTCATCCAACTATTTCTTTAACTCAGTAGCTTACTTAAGGTTCATCCTGTATGCAGGTTGGTTCGGTAGGGTAATGCCTGGTTACAGATTAATACAATGCTCTATTCCTCGAACTAGAGGCAATCCTTTAGGCAATTCTTCCAAAAACGAGTCGAAAAATTGATTTAGCCAGCTTCAGATCTCTTTTAGAACATCATCTAATTCCCTCATCTCCAATAATCACCTAACTAACAAGAACATGGGTGTTCGGCCTTTTCAGCAACTCGGAGCTCTTTTTGGCTTCTCTCTAAGGCTTTCTTCTTACTAGTTCGAGTAAACTGGTTATAGGCTTTGTTTACTTGAGACGAGCTTATGGGTTGCAACACAATTTTCCTTCCATCCTTAACAAAGGCATAGGTATTCTTATATCTATTGTGAGTGATACATCAGTCAAATAACCAAGGTCATCCAAACAATAGATGTGAAGCTCCCATAGGGATGACATCGCAAACTACTTCGTCTTTGTACACATTCCCAACACTGATTGGTACGGTCACTTGTTCGGTTACGTGTAAAGTACCTTTATCATGAAGCCAATGTAGCTTGTAAGGTTGGGGATACTTTGAGGTTAGTAGACCCAACCTCTGCACAAAGTACTATGCAACAACATTAGTACAACTTCCCCCATCCACAGTGATCATACAAAATTGGCCTTTGATGGTATACTTAATATGGAATTGATTCTCCCTTTGGTCCTCCTCGGAGTTTGGTAAGAAACTTAGTACTCGTCTTAGGATTAGGGTCATCACTTCTCCCCAATAGGCAGAGACATAAGTCTCCTCTTCTTCTTCGACTTCGGGCTTTCCTACATCCTCTTCTTTTTTGGGCTCGCTCTTGTTGGTAATATCCACCTCATTTCCTCGAAGCACCGTAATACGTCGATTCGAACACTTAGTAGCCATATGTTTGAAGCCTAAGTATTTAAAGTACTTCACCCCACTAGTCATCTATCTAGAGGTTTGCCCTTTCTCATATATCCTCGAGGTTAACCTAACCTCGAGTCAACCTGTTTGACTGGCTTGGCCTTATTGGCTCAGTTAGCTATCATTAGATCAGTCATTCCTATCTTCAACCTTATATGGCCTCTTTAGTTCAGCTTGAACAAATCAATGTGAAACTAGGGATTAAGAAAATGTTAGCCCAAATCGGCTCGGAGCACTTCTCCTTTATTTTTCGACCCTTTGCACTATCTTCATCGCCTCTTCCATGGTTTAAAATCTTTATTCTTCTACGATGTTACAAATCACGTACTTGAGCCTAAAAATGAACCTCGATACTATACAAACCTCAGGTTCTTCCACGATGGCTCCGATCATTAGCATTTAGAACTCTTTGACATAGTCATCAACAGATTGACTTCCTTAGCGAAGCTCCTACAACTTTGCAAATGTATCTTGTAGGTAGGTCTCGGGTACAAATCTACCTCCCAACAACCTTTTCATCTCATCCCAGGTTCTAACACCTTGTCTTCCATCCTATACTCTAGCCATCCTTAGATTCTTCCACTACATTGTGGCATACCTAATAAACTCCAACACAGTAAGTCAAACTTTGATAGCATCTGTATATCCATAACATTTAAACACTTTCTCAACCTTCTTTTCCCACTCTAAGTATTCATCTACATCTCCACTTCTACTGTAGGGCAGGATTTAAACCTTAACATTATCTAGTCCTTAAGAAACTTGGCATCCTTATCCCTGTGCTTAGCAATAATTAGCTTCTTCTTCCTCCCTAAACTCTTCAACATCTAACTCCTCATCATCTTTCTCGATCTTGTCTATCTCCAATCTTTGTCTAGTAGCTCTTCCAATTTGAGGGGGTAGAGTTGGGCGATGGACTCAACCAGCTTGGCATAACCCCTCTCTTGAATATTTTCCAATAGATTTTGTGTAGCATACCTTATAGTTGTTTTCTGTTAACTTACATCACTATGACTAGATTCTCAATAAGGTTTGTAAGTCTATTAAGTTTATTATCGACGGATCATAGGGTGTTATTACCATTATGACTACAACTAGGTTAAACACTACTACTTTGGTCACCGATAATACCATAGACACTTGAATCTAGCATAGTACAATACTTCTTCAACAGATTAACAATTCACTAACAACTTTAGTGCCCAATGGTCGCTTAAACAAAATAGAAACAAACTTGCTCTATTTTCATAATGAGAAACAGAGTAACAATGAAACCACACTTGCTATTACACAAACATACTACAATAGCTATGGAAGGAATACAGCAGCTACAATAGTAAAGCCAACCAAAGCTTCACTGTAACTTTACACACTCTCTCTCGAAACTGTACTTTGATACTAATGAAGCTAATGCATCTCTAGGGTTGAACATATGAAGTGGCACTACAACGAAGTGAATCAAAACAAACAAGGAAAAAGTTAGCAAAGTCCAAGCTGCTACCAAATGGATATGATATACCACTAAATCCTACTCGGCCTACAATTCGCTGGACACGATACAATGGTTTGAATTGAAGGGTCACTCGCCACTATTCCTTGCTAAAGGGAATAAATAAGAATTAAATGATAACGATAACACTAAGGTTGCTCAAGTAAATAATTCTGTATTGATTAGTTGATTCTATTTATAAGAAAGTAGGGGTTCATATATCCATCTACTATGGTTACTTTACATGTATGAAAAAACAAAAAAGGGTATTCCACAATTAGGTTACATGAAACTTACTAAAAGGGGGCAAAAGAGATAGAATATTCAATGCAGAAAGTAAGGAATCCTTTTGGAAAGATCATGCTAGAAGACACTTGTCATGTGGTGGATGGGAGTTAGGACTATGATACAAAGTAGATGAAATAGAAAGTGCTAGTAGTAATTAGGGGCCAACCTGATTTAAACCAAGCCGAAGACCAATTAGTTCTTTTGAAGAGAAGTCAGCTCGATTTGGGGTCAGAAGCTTATGGTTGGTTTAGGAGCTTGCCTCGGTTATTCTTGGCTCATCTTCTAGGATAAAGCATCACTATTGAATAGGGGCGAATTTGATACAAGGGTTTAATAGTTAGGTTGGCAAGAGACTGGCTTAGGATAGGAATCTCCATCTTAACCATGGCCTAGACCTAATATCCTCTGAGCAAGTCCTTGGAGTCCTCGAGCTCGGCTATACGTTATTAGTCTAAAGGGTTGATTCCTATCAATATTAATTGGTCTAGCACATGTTCCTCATCCATCTACCTTTCGGCCTTTCTCTTACTTCTCAACCTTATTTAACAAAAACTCTTTTTTGAGGATTAGTCTCTATAACCCTTTGTATAAAAATAGCTTGATTGGTTATAATAGTAGCAAGGTCTTACATTTGCTCATCAGCACTTTGTGGGGTTTGTTGGGTAACACGACAACGACTATAACCATGAGCGTCACTCTCAGCACCATTAATCTCTCCTTAGACACTATGATTCAACATTTTCAATACAAGACTATAGAAAATTAGCTACTCTAATAAAAAAATCCTCACATAACTAGATAGCATAACTTCTTACAACGATTTGAAAGTTGCTCTATTTTTCTGTAAGAAAACAAAGTAAAACAGAATACACAAATACACACTATAATAAGATCAACTACTTCGAAACTTAGCTCTCAGTTACAACCTTAAGCTTTGATACCAAGCCTATATAATATGCCTAGGAGCTTGATAACTCTAATTTTAAACATATTTCATATGGTGATTTTATAGCATTTCCCTTACATTTTTGGTTTTCTTTAAAGAAAATGATACTTAATTAACTAAAATGTTGATTTCAGGGTTTAAACGCATTCTAGGCTCGAAAACGAAGAAAATGAATCAAGTTTCACTCAATTCCGAGTTCAAACGAAGAAGTTATGAAATTTTGAAGTTGTGCAGAAATTTTGCCTTTGTGCAGAAAGTTACACGACCTGGGGATAAGGCCGTGTACCAGGCCGTGTCTGGTGACGAAAATAAAATCCGTGTAATACACATATATAAGGAGATCTTAGGGTTCAAAAGAGAGAGAGACATTACAGAAACGGAGAGAAACAAGAGAAGAGAAGAGACTTGAGGAGAACATCAATCAAGAAGCAAGAACGACATCGATTTCAAGATTAGAGAAATTGTTCATCAAATCAAGAGGGGTTTTCATGTTTTATTTTATGTCTTTGATGGAACTCGTTTTTAGATTCGTTATTATAGCTTAGAATTCAAGTATTTAGGATTATGGAACCTAGGGTTTCATGTAACCCTTGGATTGAATTATAATTTCAAGAAAGTTTCTATCTTTTCTTGATTCAATTATGTCGTTTAGATATGGATTGATAATTCTAGAGTGTCAATATATGATATTATGCATGTTGATTGAGAAATTGCATGTGTAATTAGATCTTAATATAATTGAAGAGAATTACATGTATACTTAGAGATAAGATACATGATTCTTCCGGAAAGTTGATTGTTTGTGTGGGAATTCATTATACATTAATGCGATTCTAAGTTATATTGCTAAGTGAAGAGATTCCGGTAAATAATTTAGAATTAGGGTTAATATGCTTGAGAAAGATATTAGCTTTAATTGTGAATCCCTCCGGTCAAGAATTATAGAAACTAAATTGAATATATTTTAAAAGGTTACATGTTAAACACTAGGGGAAATAATTCCTAAATACATTATTGCATACTTGAAGTCGTTTGTAGTTTTATTGCTTTCTAATTTGCGTAATTAAGTCTCATAAGTAGTTTAGTTTATTAATTTCAATATTTTTAATTCATTCAACTCGACATAATTTTCCGGTTAGATAATAAAGCTAAAGTTAATATTAGTACTCAAAATCTCTGAGGGATCGACTCGGACTCATATCCGACTATATTAAAATTGATAGGTGCGCTTGCCTTGTATCAGAGCTTAACAATCACTAGAACTTATTATGGAGAATGGGAACCAAATGGGTCCTTCATAATAATGAAGAAAATGAAGTGAAGAAGTAGAAAAGCACAATGGCTTATGTGAAGCTGCTCAGAGGATGTGACTTACTAACAAGTACAACACGACTCTACACTTCGCTTGATATGATATACAAGCTAATGTCAAAGTCCACTTACCATTAGATAAGAGTGTAAAGACGTTGTACTTAGAGAGAAATATCTCATAAGAACAAGTATATTCAATATCTAAGAAGAGAGGAATGTAAGATATTTCGACTACAATGAAAAAGAGACTATTTATAGTAAGTTCCTAGGGTAATAAGGAAACCTAAATAATTAAAATAAAGGATAATACAAAAATACTATCATAGTACATTTCCACAAGGGTAAGAAGGGATAAATAAGATAAAGGAATATAGTATAATGTTAGAAAAGGGAATGACTTATGGCATGCTACGGTTGGGTATACGTTTTGAAGGCCTCAAAGATAAGTGTGAGTGAAGGGTCTGGAGGTCAACAGTTCATCACAATTCACCTCCTACTTCAACTTCCTTACTCTCTCTATTAGGTTACTGTCTCAACTAATTGTTTGGCAACCTTCTTTTGTAGTTTCTAAAACTCTTCGGCACATTACAAGCTGGTATGACTTTTTCCTAAGGGAGTCAAGCTAGTAATCATATCCAAAGGTAAGTTCGAGTTGAGTCCATAGACGACCTCGAAATGTATCCTTCCTATCGACCTATAAGTAGAGCGATTGCAAGCGAACTCAATGATAGGTAGGCAGAGATCCTAATCATGTAGATTATTCCCAACAGTAGCTTAAAAGAGGTTGCTTATTATTCTATTCACTACTTCTATTTGGTTGTTTATTTGTAGATGGCAAGAAGTACTAAACATGAGCTTAGTGTCAAGCTTCTTCCATAGTGTTTACCACAAAAAGCTTGTGAACTTTGAATCATGATTAGATACAATACTCTTCAGGACTCTATGCAGCCATATGATCTCCTATAAAAAGAGTTTAGCAACAAATAAAGCATCATTAGTTTTGTGGCAAGAGATGAAGTGGCTCATTTTGCTAAATCGATTGACTACTACCATGATAGAATCATGTTTTTGAGGTTTTCTAGCTAAGTTGAGCATGAAATCCATACTCAGATCAATCTATAGCTGCTTAGGTATGGGCAAAGGAATATACTCTACGTATGGCTCCTTCTTCCCTTGGCTCACTTGTACACCTTGCACTACTCAAGAATTTTCCGCATATCCTTCATCATCTTAGGCCAATAGAAGTTTTCTTTCAACAACTCAATGATTCTCTTCTTGGTAAAATGGCCAACTAAGCCTCTAGCATAGGTTTCTTAGACAAGTAATTCCCTAATAGAACCATTCGGCACACAGACTTACCTTCCCTTCATAAAAAGTCCTTGGCTCAACTAAAACCTATCCATTACTCCTCTAATGTTACATTTAGCTACTAAGGATTCAAAGTATGGATCATACTCATATTAATTAGATAAGGTACCAAATCCAAGCATTTTAGCCTACAATGTTATGATAAGAATATGCTGACAAGAAAGGGCATCGACTATAGTGCTAAAACTTCCCTTCTTGGACTTGATGACGTAACAAAAGGCTTCTAAGTACTCGACCTACTTGGCATGGCATTAGGAGAGTTTTCGCTATCCTCTAAGATGCTTAAGAGATTCATGGTCTATGTAGATAATGAACTCTATTAGCAGTAGGTGTGTTACCAATTTTGACGTGCTCGAATAAGGACATAGAACTCCCTATCATATGCCAAGTAATTCAGTGTAGTACCTTTGAGCTTCTCACTGAAATATGCAACTGGTCAGCACTCCTGCATAAGAATAGCTCTAATGTAGACTCTAGATGCATCACATTCTAACTCAAAAACCTAATCAAAGTCAGGTACTATTAACATTAGGGTAGAGGTTAACTTGGGTTCAATCTCTTCAAAACTCCTTTGAGTTTTCTCAACCCATTTGAATTAAGAGTTTTTCCTGGTCAGCTCAGTCAATGAGGCAGCTATGGAACTAAAGTTCCGATTGAATCTTCGATAAAATGAAGCTAAACCATTAAAACTTCTAACTTTTGCAACCCTTGTTAGTGTTAGCCATTTAAGAATGGCTTGCATCTTTTCATCGTCCACTTTGATTACTCTTCTAAAGACAACATATCCAAGGAATACGACCTTGCTCTAATAGAGTACGCATTTCTTCAAATTGTTGAACAATTGTTTAGCTTGGAGGATATCAAATATTACTCTTAAGTGATCGACATGAGAGTTAAGGTTGGCGCTATGCACTAAAATGTCATCAAAATAAACAACAACACACTTTCCTATCAAAGCTCTTGAAACATGATTCATAAATTGCATGAAAGCGCTTGGCGCGTTTGTATGACCGAATGGCATCACTAACCACTCGAATAGGTAGTCCTTCATTTTGAAAGCAGTCTTCCACTCATCTCTAAGTCTCGTTCTGATTTGGTGGTAACCACTCTTTGGATCAAACTTTGAAAATATTCATGTACCATGCAACTCATCTAGCATATAATCCAATCATGAGATTGACTATCGGTGCTTGATAGTAATCTTGTTGATAACTTGGCTATCAACATACATGATTCATAAGTTTTCTAGAACAAACCTACTCCCTAGAACTCTCTTCATATCGTTCCAAGTTTGGATTTCTTATTTGCCTTGCTAACATACGTTCTACAATTTCTTCCATCATATTGCTACATACTTAGAAAATTCTAAAGTAGCTACTTGACTGCATACAAAGTCCTTGAAATCATAGAAGTCAAATATCTTTTCAATCTTCTCTTAGTCTAGACAATAATCAACATTACCAAACCCATTAAAACTCATAATTTGTACCTTAAGAAGCTCGACTCCTCTAGGGAGAGAGGGGGCAAAGCTTACATTCTTCGAATCCATCATATCGCTACTCTTCCTCCTCCTCATACTCCTCAACTTCATCCAACTTAAGTCTTCTCCTTGCAACCGTTTCAACATGTCGAAGTAGAGTTAGGTTTACATTAACATCTTCAGGGGCTCGATGCTTACCTACCTATCTTCTTAACCTATCTCTCACTTCTTGGCCTTGTTCATCTACGCTCTCTTGCGGTTTAGTCTCTATTACCCTCTGAACAAAATAAGCATGGTTGGCTACAATAGCAACAAGGTCTTGTAATTTTTCATCAGTAGTTTGCAAGTTTGTTAGGTAACATGACCATGACCATGAGCATCACTCAACATCATTAATCTCTCCTTAAACATTAGGATTCAACGTTCTCAATACAAAACTTCAAAAAGCCTACTACTCAACAGAAGATTACACACAACTTTTAAAATAAGATATCACATAGTGACTTAAGAACTTAGTATGTTTTTCCACTTGATAAATAGAGTATACTAGAACACATACTATAACAAGAACTACCGCAATACTAAGCTTTCGATTGCAACCTCAAGCTCTAATACTAGGATTATATGATGTACCTAGGAGTTGAGCAAAGTTGATTACAAGGGCTTATCTTAGGAAATAGTAACAGTAGGTCTTTCTCAATATCAAAGAATGGTGGAAGGGATAAGTCGACAAACACAGTAGCCTCCGTAAAGCTACATGCAAGATATGACGCACCAACGAATATGACATGACTTAGTATTTTCTTGATATGACACATAAGCTAATACTAAGGTCCATTCGCCACTAATTTCAAGCTACTTAGCAAAATTAGATAAGAGTATAAGAAAGGAAATGTACTTAGAGAGAGGTATCTTGTAAAAACAAGGATATTCATTAACTTCTAAGGGTAAGATGATTCTGGTTGTAGTAAAAAGGGCCATTTATCATATGTCCTTTAAGGCAACATTACAATAAAGGAAAATTATGTAATGGATAATGTGAGAGAGATTCTTAGTACATTTGAAAAGGGTAAATAAGATAAAAAACAAAAAGGAATGTAGTATAAGTGTTAGAAAAGTAGGGGACAGGTGGTAACTTGTGAATAGGTTTGTATTTTGGGATCTTAGGGCGTTGTAGTTGAGTTAAGTTGATGTTGGGGTTTCTATCGATGAGTTGTGCTTAAGGCTACTGAGGTGAATGAATGACACTACGGTTCTATAGGCTGGAAGAGTGGAGCTTAGCATATAGTGACCTCGAACTTGGCACTTAGTAAGTCAACGTCGATACTTAGCAATTATAGTAAATGTTTACACCCAATGTGCTAGTACATGATAGGGACATGTTGCAAACTATAACTGTCACAACCCGGAGGTATCTTGGTTGTGGTAATCATGCCATATATCGCAAGAAGACCTAAGATCAATAATTACTATTGATTATGAATCTTCCTCACCATATACAAGGCTTCTGCTACAATCATCACCTCTATAAGAGACTAATATTAAGCAATAATACCACAGCAATATAAAATAAGTAGTTCATTAAATTAAACTTAACTATAAGGTCTAGGAATCATCATCCACAAAACAAGTTTGTAAAACATACCAGGGAAATACCAATAGATACTACAATAGTCTTAATCGCTACTAAAATATTTAAGAGATATAAACAACACCAAAGAGTCCAAAGATAAAACTTAAGTTCACTTTTGCTCTTACCTTCTCACAAGACTCCCAAAAGCTAGCTTGACTTAACTTACGCATCCCTCAGCCTAACTCTAACCAGAGATATGTTGTTAGTGAATTTTGAGATGAGGAAAAATCTTACAAAAGAAAGTGAAATGCTTAGTACCAGGATCAGTCTAGTGTGGCCACTCCGATGCCTAAGTTAGTAAGGTAATTTAGTATAGTAAGTACGTAAATAAAAAGTATCAGGAGCCCTTCTAGAGTTTCTTTTCGATATTTATAGATGGTTGTAGCATCTAAAGCAGTTGTTAGGATAACTATTAAGACGCATGGAAGCTTCTTGACTTGACATCTCTCCTAATATGTAAGGGTAGCAGGCGAATGTGTAATATAACCATGCTTATGATAACTGTTTACACCATAGATTTGAATTCAAACTAGGAGTGCTTCTTATACTTGGCATAAATGCTCTTAGTACAAATGCCAAGAGAGTTGGTTACACAACATCTCGACAAGCGAAAGGTCAAGTGTCAGATGAGCAAAAACTGACCATCAACAAGATCAACCTACAATAATTAACTATAGGGGTAAAAGCAAACAACTAGCTTAGTGCAAGTACAAGCATATGAAATGCTCACATTGTGCATAGCCTACCAGCATCTATGTAAAGCATGGTTTTACACCTATAGTTGCTTAGATTGGAAAGTATTTAGGCATGTTAGGACCTAGGTGTCTACAGTCATTATGTTAGTATAAATTCTCATCATATCAAACCACCTGTAGTAGTAGATATAGCTTGGCCCTAAACTAAGAGCAGTACTTCTCAAAGTTAATTAGTTCTCAAAAGTTGGAGTAAGAACATGTCACACGAGTATTTCGTGTAATAACAACTTATCAAAACAATATAATATTAGGATCCATTTGCATGATTGCTCTACCAGGTGGTGCTGATGCCACTATTCTTTATGCAAAGAGATACAATGCATGACCGGTTCATTTATAGGTTGTAGAATTTATTAATTTGGATTCATGGGGTAATCAAGCAAGTATAATTTAAAGTCTCCAATACCTTAAGTTCTAATGCAGCAAGAAATTAAGTTTAGAATACCTTAGGGTATTTTACAAGTAAGAGTCAACCAATTCAATTACACACAAATTCACAAATCCCTCTAACATGTAACCAATTCAATTATCAAATGAGATTACATAGCACTTTAACTACAAGCATAAGTATAGTCAATTAAAGGGCAATGTATTCACTCAACCATGGCATCTAACAATCCTAGTAATTCTTTATGGTCTTGAACTGTTACATCCTGGCATATCACGGAATGTACCATTATACAAGAATATCTATTGAAAACTTAACTTAACCTACTCATTCATCAAAAGACAACATTGTTTACATGATATAAGGGGTTACTGCGTTGGAGTTCAGCGGGATATTTTGTTACACATTATGTGTATAACATAATAGTTACATCAAAACATGACTGGCTTTTCCCTTTGCCATCTTCACAATAATAAGATTCCTATCTTAGTATATGTTCTATACAAAAGTCGTTGACTCCGACTTATGCTCTTAGTATATATATATTTCCCCTTAGTGTTGGGCCCTTCACGAGACAGTTAACCTGAGGATAAAACATTTTATCCCCTTAGCTACTAAAATTGAGTGAGAGTGGATAACAAATAACATAATATAGACAATATGATACATAATACTATACATCACAACTGAAATATTTCAATTATAACTTGCAAGTTCAATTTCATATATGCATCTACCCAATCAGGCATTTACTACTAGCAAAGCAACATGCTATGCTCATACACGTGGCATGCATTGATACCAATATCCTATTCCTTCTAATCTTCTTCCGATTAGTCAACATAGTCAGGCATCTAGATACAATGTCCAAGTATCTATGGGCAAAAAGGAACTACCTAGGAGTAGGACCCCTACCAAATTTGACTACATATTATAGTCTACCATTTTCAAAAAGGGCAACAAGGAGTTGCTTGGGAGTAAGACCTCCTAACTTTGCTTTACAAAATTAGACTAGACACTATAATTCACTAAATCAAAGTAGCAACACTACTAAATTAAACTATGCACTATAGTATACCAAACTTGACTATCAAGATAGTCACATTGTTTGGGTAATGAAATCTATATGCTTCCAAAAACTGAGCTCATAAAGTCATGTTCTTTCCATGATCACTTGGAAGTCTCATTTTGAAAGTTCTAACTCATAAGTCCCCTTTTGTGTCATGCTATGCCATGGTATGCAATAGCAACTCAAGTATATCAATCAACACAATCGATCTTTAAGTTTTATTTAACCTAGTTATTTGATTCTAGTTTTCGAACTCTCCATAAGGTAATTTTAGTATCTTACTTAGGGTTCACTTAGGTGAACATCTAGAATATTGAGTTAGTAATCACTTAACTTTCCTAGTTAGCACAATCAATCATAAGTATAAATCATCACCTAGCATAGTAGCATAACAGTTTAACCATAATATAGTTACTATCATTTAAAATCACCACATTAACATCCACTATAATAACATATCAATTCATCTAAGATATGCCTATATTTAATCAACACAATACCAATTAACACAATACCAAACAACATGTAGTGTTATGAGTAGCAATAAATCAACTCCAAGCATAGGTTAGATCTACTTACTTAGACTTAGTAATAGTGCAATATCCAATACGTTATGACGTGGTCCTTCCTTACTTATCACACCTATCAAAATATAATAGTCTTCAAATCAAGTATGGGTCAACCCCAAACTGTTATAAGCATTCATTTCTGTGTTTTTAAACTTTGTTTGACCGTATTTTACTTATTTCCTATTCGATTTCAGTAAAATTTATGATGTCTATTTCAAGTACTATTAAGATATCTTAAGAATCAAGTCTATCAATATTATCAAAAGTCTAAAAATACCCTTTTTTCTCATTACAACTCAACTATACGCTATCCTAACTCTATAATTAATTCAAATAAACTTTAGTACTGAACTAAAAACCCTAAAAATCACACTTTCCAAACTTATCCAGTAATCCTTAATATACCCCAATGTGTTCATTTTACATGAATTTGACAAGTAATTTACTAGTATTAATTACTATATTACATATTAAGCCAATATATAAACTTATATTAAGAAAATACGTAATAAATACGTAATAAATACTATACGAGCCTAATTAATTTCACAAAAAATCCCATAGACTCACAAAAATATTTAGGTTAATTATCAACCATCAATTATACTAAATTGACTATTATCTATTTTTACAAAAATAGGGGTTTTAGTTTGAAATTACAGAAAATTAAGAAAAATAAATAAATTTATGTGTGAGATAAAAATTAAATATTCAAAATATAATTATAAACATTTAAAATTCTAAACATGTACGGCTCATTTATTAATTTCATCAAAAACTAATTATTTCAATAATTCGGTAAAATTGGCAGTTTTAATCAATATAATTATAAAAAATAGTAAACATGATTAATTTCGAAAATTCTTGTTATCAAAATTAAATATATATATTAGGTGTATCATATACAAAAAATGAACTTAAAATAACATCATCTAATATTTATAAAAATTAGTTTAATTTTCGTCCAAACAGGGCATTTTCTTAACAAACCCATATTTTCAATAATTATTTAATTAAAATAAAATTACTATATTAATCTACTCCTAAAATAATTTTGGAAAACCAAATTTCTTAATTAATTGACAACATTTGATATTTTTAGCAAATTAAACGAGTTATGAGTGGAAAATTGATTCACCTAAACCAACTACCTCCAGCCACCATTTAGCTGCCATACCTTGTCGAAATGCCTTCTTCAACCACCCTCTATTGGTCCTCCAAGCCCCACCAACTTAGGTTGTAGTTTAGTACACGAATTTCCTTAGACCTATTTCGACCCTATTTCTTGTTCTATTTTTATTTTATTATTTTCTAATTTTTTCAAAATTTCTAAAATTATATTCTTATGTTTTTAGGTTCCCAAAATATTGTAAATGATGTTTGGAGCCTTATTTATATTTATAGGTTTTAGGATTTTTTATACGTAAAAAGTGAAATTACAAATATCAATTTCATTTTTTCCTAAGCGCCATGTGTGATTCCCTCATTAACCAAGTGTTAACTCATCATTTCCAATTGATACTAGCTTGACACATCATTTGATGACTCATCCATCCAAGTTTTTAATTAATTTTCCATTATTTTACCTAATTTTAATAATTTATTATTATTATTATATATATTTAATACATATAATGTATATCGCATGTAATACATATATATTATGTAGAATTCAACTTCATTTATTATTTTTGAAAGTTAATTAACTTATCTCTAATATCTCGCTAAATCTAAAATTTTGAATTTTATGATTATCGGTTTTATTAATAAATTAACATTTTTCTCAAATTAATATTTTTATATAGCTTATTTTAAGAAATTGACTTTACTTAATTACTTAATCTAACTTTTCTAACTTTACTATGAAGTTTAAAACAAAATGGATAACTTAGTCCAACGCCCTAAATTTAGGGATTCAAATCCTAAGGTTATTAAATTGGCTCGAAATGTTGAGGTATTACGTGAACTCAATATCCAAACCACTTGAGTAAGGTAATTAAAGTAAATAAGACTCATCTTATACTTAGTCTATTCACTAATCCTATTATAAATCCCTAATTTTGCCTACTTTGCATTTCGATCATATCTTTCTCATTTTAAGTTAGAATTTCATGTTTTTATAGTTGATTTTTATCATTTTTTATTATTCTTTCATTTAGGAGATCTTTTTAAGGTGTTTGGGTTCCTAAGGTTTTGATTTGGGCTACACAATTTTGTTGGTCAAAGGTCTTGGTTTGAAAACTTTAGGGTTTGGGTCTAGTTTTGGACTTTTAGGTTAATTTTGAGTATTGGGCCTTACACTTGAGCTTCTAAGCCTTTATTTAAGTATTTTTAAGATAATTTTTTAGTTTATTTCCCTAAAATTTTAACTAGGCTTTAATTTTACTCTTGTAGGCCTAAATAGACCATTTTTGATAGTTTTAGGCCTTATTTCACTAAGAGCCTTATAGAGGGTGGTTCTAATGAGCTTTTAGACTTAATAAGCCTTTAATATACTATTTTATGGGTCTATTAAATTCAGGGTAAGATTTGGTACTATTGTTATTACGCCTTATATTTAGTCTTTTAAAGTACTTTTGGGCTCATTTTGCTTTCTAAGGTCCTAAATCCAATCCTATCTGCTATTTTGGGTTTAAGTCCACTAAAACTCAAGTATAGGTCCAATTTCTAAGAGTGTACAGTTTTAGCTTGCCACATTTATTGGGTTTTTAATCTCATACCTAAGGCCTTAATCACTAACTAAGCTTATATAGGTCATTACTTCAACACTCTCTAACTTAACTTGGTTAATCATAACCTAAACCATACTTTACATAAATTAATCATCTCGTTACCTTAATAAATCATAATTTATAACTTGATATCATCACTATTAGGGGTAGCCTAATAGGGTTCTTTTAGGGTTTTCTTCATAAAATTCTATCCTACACTAACTCTAAGGTGTTTCTTCATTTTAATCCAATATATACTTATTTTAAGCTATTGTAATTACATGTCATGATGAAGATGAAGGGGCTCTATACTAAGGAAGTGGTGACATGCAAGGCTCCATGGGTTTCATGGAGTTTTTATGCAAGTCTCCTATGGTTATTATATCATATCTACTTATATGCGTACATGAATAACTTATCCTTAGTAAATGGAGCTTTTCTTTGATATCTTCTACATGAACCTACTTAAAACTCAATCATATTATCATGCTTGAACAGAAAAATAAGTGGCAAAGTTCTAAATACAAGAAACTATAAGCAATAGGTGTAAATCTAAATCAATAAGAGGAGTTGGTTTACCTTGTGCAATGATATGGGTATACAGTCTTTCATAACTTTTTCGATGACTTGATGGCTCCAATGTGTCGTAAGGGATGTCAGCTGTTACATCCTAGCTTAGCACAGAATGCACCATCACATAAGAATATATGTTGAAAACCTAACTCAACCTACTCATTCATCAAAAGATAGCTTTGTTTACGTTATAAAGGGGTTACTTTATCGGAGTTCAGCTGGATATTTAGTTACAACTTATGTGTACAATATAATATTTACATCAAAATATAAACCAGCATTTTCTTTTGTCATCTTGATAATAATAGGATTCCTAACTTAATACAGGTTCTATACAAAAGTTGTTGACTCTAACTCATGCTCTTAATATATATTCCCCCTTAGTGTTGGGCCCTTCATAACGCTATTAACATGAGGATAAAACATTTTATCCCCTTAGCTATCGAAGTTGAGTAAGAGTGGATAACAAACAACACAATATAAACAATATGATAAACAACATTGTATATCATAACTGAAACATTTTAACCATAAATTGCAGGTTCAACTTTACATATGCATTCACCCAATTAAGCATTTATTGATAGCAATGCAGCATGCTATGCATATGTACGTGGCATGCATCGATACCGATATCCTCTGCCCTTCAATTTTCATTCGATTAGTTGACGTAACCAGGCATCTGGATTTGACTTCTAGGAACCTATAGGCAACAAGAAGCTACTTGAGAGTAGGTCCCCCACCAAATTAGACTACACATTGTAGTAGTCTACCAATATCAAAAAGGGCAACGAGGAGTTGCTTGAGAGTAAGACCCCCAAGTTTGTTTTATAAACTTTAGACTACATACTATAGTTCACCAAATGAAAAAGGCAATAATACCAAATTAGAATACACACTGTAGTCTACCAAATCTGACTATTAAAATAGTCATAATGTTTGAGCAATGCAAATCTATATGCCTTTAAACACTGAGTTCATAAAGTTATGCTTTTTCTATGATCACTTAGAAGCTTAATTTTGAAAGTTCTAACCCGTAGATCATTTTAATGCTATGCCATGCCATGTAATAACAACTCAAGTATATCTCTTAACACAATTAGTTTTTCAGTTTTACTTAACCTAGTGATCTGATTCTAGTTTTCAAACTCTCCTTAATAGAATTCTAGCATCTCACTTAGGGCTTACTTAGGTAAACACCCAAAAGATTGAGTTAGCAATCACTCAACTTCCCTAGTTAGTACAATCATTTGTGAGTACAAATCATCACCCAACATAGCAATATAATAGTTTAATAAAAATATAGTTATCGTCATTTATAATCACCACATCAGCATTAACCATAGTAGCATATCAATTTACCCACAATATAACCATATCCAATTGGTACAGCATCAAATAGCACACATTGTTATGAGTAGTACTATATTTACTCCAAGTATGGGTTAAATCCACTTACCTAGACTTAGCAATAGCGCAATATCCTATGCTTCGTGATGTGGCCCTTCCTTACTTATTACATCTATGAAAATATAAACATAGTTTCTAAGTCAAGTATCGATCGAATCCAAATTCTCATAAACTTTCTCTACCATGTCTTTAAACTTCATTTGGCCGTATCTTACTCAATCCTTACCCGATTTCAGTGAACTTTATATTGTCATAATCATTATTTCAATGAACTATATATATTAGGTGTATTATATACAAAAATTGAGCTTAAGACAATATCATCTAATATTTATAAAAATTTATTTAGTTTTCATCCAAATAGGGCATTTTCTTAAGGATCCTATATTTACAATCATTATTTAACTAAAATAAAATTGCTATATTAATCTACACTTAAAATAATCCCATAAAACCAAATTTCACAATTAATTAATAACATTTAATATTTTTACAACACTAAATAAATTATGGGTGGAATTTTGGTTAACTTGCACTGGCTACCTCTAGGCCCCCTTCGACCACCTAACCTTATCTGAATACCTCCTTTAACCACCTTCTCTTTAACTCCCAAGCTGCTCCAAGTAAAGTTGTGGTTTGGTGCACAAACCGCTTTAAAAACAATTCCGACCCTATTTGTTGTTCTATTTTTATATTATTTTTTCTAATTTTTTTAAATTTTTTAAAATTATGTTCTTGTGTTTTTAGGTTCCTAAAATATTGCAAATGATGGTTGGAGCCTTATTTATAAGCTTTTGGATTTTTACATATCAAAAAGTGAAATTATACATGTCATTTTTTCCTTTTCCCTAGGTGTCACGTATCATTCTCTAAATAATCAAGTGTTGACTCATGTTTTCCAATTAATCCTAGGTTTCCACATCATTGGATGACTCATCCTTTCATTTGTTTTTATTAATTTTCTATTATTTTATATTAATTTCCCTTATTTTAATAATTTATTATTAATATTTATATGTAATTAATACTTATAATGTATATCACGTGTAAATATATGTATATTATATATAATTCGACTTCATTTATTATTTTTATAAGTTAAATAACTTATCTTTAATATCTTGTTATATCCAAAAGCTCAAATTTCACGTTTTCAATAATTATTAACTTTATCGATAAATTGACATTTTTTTTCAAATTAATATTTTTATATAGCTTATTTTGAGAAATTGACTTTATTTAAATTATTTCATCTAATTTTTCTAACCTTACTATGAAGTTCGAAATAAAACGGATAACATAGCCTGACACTTTAAATTTAGGAGCTCAAATCCTAGGATTATCGTATGAGCTCGAATTTCTAGGGTATTACATCTTACCCCTCTTACAAAATGTTTCATCATCGAAACTTCCACAATCAAGGACTTTCATGCTTGTGACTTAATACTATGCTTCCATTATGTAACTTTGATTTCCACATCATATCACAATCATCAACTATTGTTGAGGTTAAAATCCTTCAATACTGATTCCTGCATCTTAACCCTAAATTTATTAACTCGTGAACTTTCTGTTTGACTTACTTATCTCATTACTTCCATCATATTGTGTTTCTGACTTTTGCTATGTAAACTTATTATAGTTGGTCTTGTTTCACTCCTCCTTTTTGTTCAAGTTGTCTTTCCATAGTATTTAGTCCATTACTATTACTTCGTTAGGTTCTTATCTTAGGTACCATAATCCTTATATTATTATCTATGATTTTACCCTCACAACTATTCATTTCAAACTAGCATGTTCCTATGCCATTCCTTAATCATCATCCAAACTATTATCTCCAAATTATTCTCATTTTATTCTTTTAGTTAGTTCAGACTCTTGTATTAGTTAATCTTATAGAACTCATAATCATCCCTTTCATTATTTCCTTATCCATATCATAGTTAGCTAATATGTCTTTTCATCTCATCCTTATCATTTAGGTATTGTCTAGGTCCCAATTTCCACTTAGGATAAACATAACAAATTCAATTTCTTTACGTCTACAGGTTTTACATCACGATCGTTGCTTAATGATCATAATTACAATCTTGGGTATTTCCCATAGTTAACACATATATCAGTAAGAATGAGTTTAGCAAATCTAAACTTTCCACTAACTTGCACATTAAGGAGATGAAGAATGACTCAAACTAAGTAGACTCGAGTGGACCTGACATAAGTTGACACAAGTCTTGACGAAGAAGAGTTAGAAGACACTCAACATTTTTCTAGCTGACAATAGACACGATAGGATTCACAAAGACGAGAAATTTTGCCATGAAAGATACAAGAGTCATAACAAACATGAGACTTGACAAAAGAGTCATGAAAGTCATAGATTTTCCATACTATTCTTGCTTATGACATGTGCCAAGTGATACGGACTTGTAGATGAACATACGAACCCATCACGCGTAACCAAAAGGGTGGGTCTAAGCCGTAAGATGGCTTGAAAAAGTAAATGATAGTCAAGGGTGAGCAAAGGTTCCCATGAACTGATGATGCATATGATACACCAACACCTCACATGAGCTCATGTCACACTTGATATGATGCATAAGTATGGCCAAAGGTCACTCACCACTAATCTACACTCGAATGGGCTAGATAAGAGTAGCTTAAGAGTAAGTAAGAAGACACATAGCTCAAGAGAGGGTAAAAAGTCTAGTATATTCTTCTGTATATTCTCATAACTGTTACATTAAGTGATTATTTATAGTACCTTATTAGGGCAAGTTTTACATTACGGATAATTACAAAAATGAATCCCTATTTACTAAATAAAAGTAAAATAATTTACAAGGAAAGCATGAAATCGTGTACAACGAATGTCATCTGTTAAAAAGGATAGCGCATACATGTTTTTACCATACAATTCTGACAATATTGTGATCCGAGTAAGGGTAAGCCTCTATTAAAGTCTACTCGATGTTAAAAGTTCGATACCCTGACTACTGGGGCTGGATTATGGTTAGCTCAGGGATGGCTCACAGTAAGGTCAGCCTTGGATGGTCGACTCCTGAAAGTTATCAGCTCGACCTTTAGATTTGGTGCTTAGGTTAATGCACAACAGACAGTTCGATTCGGTACATCAACTGGTCACCTTGGCAATGCCTTGGATAGCATGGAGAGCAAAGTAGCTCGGTATATTGGACTGGGGTAAGCATTGCTTCTTGGCGCTCAACTCACCTCGGAGAGCATAGCAAACCACTTGAGAGAGCCCTTGGGCTTGGGAGTGTATAATTGGTCCTTGATACCTATCATCCCCTCCAAGTTGTTTGAGATTTAGGATCAAATCTAGTTCAAGTCTAGGTTGCTCGTCTTCAAGAGTGTAAGGTTGGGGGTTGGCAATGTTGGAAGAGTTTGAGACTCCATATCCTTCAAGTAATTTAATCCTATAGGCATAGGGATTAATCTTTTCAAGCACTTTAAAAGGTTTATCGGCTCTAGGAGACAACTTGCTCTTCCTCAAGTTTGAGAATCATTCGTTATTGAGATGTATCCAAACCAAATCGCCTGGTTGAAATTCTCTCTTCCTCCATCCTTAGCTTTACTTCTCAAGCTTAATATTTGCTCAACCCAATTGCTCTATAACCTTCTGGTGTATGTCTTTGATGACCTCAACTTTCTCGATGGTAGGCTGATCAACATCAAGCATCGATTAGTGTGCTTAGTCCAATGGCAGTTTGGGGTTAAACCCACAGGTGACCTCAAATGGAGACATGCTTATTACATTGTGGGCAGTCCTGTTGTAAGCGAACTTAATGATTGGTAGGCATAGATCCCAGTCGGCCATGTTTTGTTCGATAGCAACCCATAGCAAAGTTCCTATGATTTTGTTGATAACTTCGGTCTGTGCATCAGTCTATAGGTAGCAAGACATGCTGTACAATAACTTAGTTCCCATTTGCCTCCACAACATCCTCTAAAAGTGGCTCATGAACTTAAGGTCTCATTTTGAAACATTAGTCTTAGGAATTTCGTGCATCTTGATTATTTCCTATAAGAAAAGAAAAGAAATAGCCAAAGCATCATTAATTTTGGAATAGGGCACGAAATGTGCCATCTTGGTAAATTGATCCATAACCACCATGATGGAGTCCTTCCCTCAAGATGTCCTTGACAATCCTAACATGAAGTCCATGCTCAACTTAGACCATAGTTGGGTCGGGATTGGCAAGGGTTGGTAATGTCCTTACTTGGCTCGACTCATCACTTTTCGACAAGTCATACACTTTTCTAGCATGGATTGGACATCTCTCTTCATCCTTAGCCAAAAGAATTTGGAGGATAGTACCTCATAAGTTCAACGTTAGCCAAAGTATCCTATCAATCCCCCTCTATGCACCTCGCGCACTAGCAATTCTTGCGTAGAACAGGTCGGGATACTTAGCCTTCTCTTCCTAAATAAGTATCTGTCCTCCCTATGATAATCATCCAGTGTTCGTCCTCCCTCATAACGAGCGTAGATAGGACCAAAGTGTAGGTCCTTAGCATACAAATTCTTAATGGTTGAAAAACCAAGTAACCTCATCTACAACTCGGTCGGGAGGGTATATCATGTCGATAGGGCGTCAGCCACTACATTGTTCTTTTCGTTCTTGTATTTTACGACATAAGAAAAACCCTCCATGAACTCAACCTACTTAGCTTGTCTCTAAGATGACTTCGGTTGGCTCATTAGATATCTTAAGGATTCATGATCAGTGTAGATCACAAATTCCTTAGGCAATAGATAATGTTGCCATACCATTAGGGCTCAAATTAAGGGGTAGAACTCCTTCTCGTAGACAGAATAGTTGAGTGTAGCTCCTTGAAGTTTCTTGCTAAAGTAAGCAATAGGTTGGCCTTCATGCATTAGCATATCACCTATGTCCAGTCTGGACACATCAGGCTTTACTTCATATACCATATCGAAGCTCAACAAAGCTAAGACAGGGGTTGTAGTTAGCTTTTCCTTCACATCCTCAAAACTCCTCCTCTCTTTCTCACCCCATTTGAATTCAACATTCTTCTTTAAGAGTTTGATGAGTAGGGCTACAATTGTGTTGAAATTCTTTATGAATCGGTGATAAAATGACGCCAGGTCATGGAAACTTCTCACATTGATAGAACAGGTCGACTTAGGCCATTCTATGATTGCTCTTATCTTCTCTTCATCAACTTAAATGCCACCTCCACTCACAACAAAACCCAAGAAGATCACCTCGAAACGATAAAAGTTGCATTTCTTCAAATTGGCATTAAGCTATTTAGCTCGAAGTTTAGTAAGCACTTGTCAAAGATGCTCTCAGTGAGTCTCCAGGTCAGGACTGTATACTAGAATGTCATCAAAATAAACTATGACAAACTTTCCCAGTAATTCTCAAAGCACATAATTCATAAGTTGCATGAATGTGCTCAACGTATTGGATAGTCCAAATAGCATTACAAGCCATTCATATAAACCATGTCATGTCTTGAATATGCTCTTCCACTCATTGCCTTTACGTATGCGAATCTGATGGTACCCAACTTTAAGGTCGATCTTAGAGAACACTCTTGCTCCACTCAATTCATCTAGCATGTCATTAAACCTAGGTATGGGATACCTATACTTAATGGTAATTCGATTGATTGCTCAGCTATCTATACATATTCTCTAAGAACCATCTTTCTTTAGCATTAATAAGGCCAGTACAACACAAGGGCTCAAGGACTCGCGCACATACCCCTTCTTCATCAACTTATCTACTTGCCTCTATAGTTCGGTAACCTATTCAAGATTCAGCTTATGGGCAAGCTTATTTGGCAGTACAGCCTTTGGCTATAAGTTAATTGCATGCTCGATGCCTCGGTTTGAGGGCAGACCATATGGGAGCTCTTTCGAAAACAGATCGGTAAATTCATCTAATAGGGGTTTTACTTTGGTCGATAGCTTTTTCTCCTCGGGTCTCATCTCTAGAAGCCTCCTGACAAGCAGATAGGTCAGTCCCTCCAACTCCATGTCTCTTATCAGTTTGGCTCGAGTCAATACTAAAGCCTCTTTCCTCAAGGCTCGGCTAAGCTAGGACCGCATGACTTTTACCTGCTCGGTAGTTATGGGACTCAATTTCAACCTTCTTCCTTCATGCTCCACAAAATATGTGTTCCTCCTGTTGTCATACATAATTACTCGATCCTCCTTGTCTCAGTTCTTGCAGTCTCTTGAAGGCATTCTATAAATAATAGCTCGGCACAAATCTTCTCCGCATAACTCTCTTCATATCATCCTAACTCCTAATCTCTCGTTCTCTTTCTCTTCTTCGGGTAGCTTGCAAGTTCTTCCACTACAAGGTGACATAACTAATGATCTCCAACACAGCAAGTCTAACTTTTGCATTATCGAGCACTTTGTAGCATTCAAACTGCTTTTCAATCTTATATACCCAATCAAGTAGTCCTCAGCATCACCACATCTAAAGAAACTTAGAATACGCATCCTTAATCCTTCAACTCTAGGGGCTCATGCATTTCTTTCCTCAAGCTCATAATATTCCTCTACCTCATCATCTCCTTTTACTTCCTCCTCAATCTCTTTAAGTGCTAGCCTTCATCTAGCATCCTTACCAATTCCTTCAGCTTAGGGTGGTCGAATTAAGACGTTAACTTAGCCAAACTAGCCATTGCCTCATCCTTGCTGTTTGCGTTCCCTAGTAAGGCTATTTCTAGTTTTTTGCTTGTCTTCTTAGATAATAGTCACCAGACTAGCTGTCAAGTCGGTGAGCTTATCCAAGCGATCACTTACTGACTAAGGTGAAAGGCTTCCTTCTTACCTTTGGCCATGTCGAGTACCACTTTCTTGGTCTCCCAAAGTTCCTTGCACACTTGAATCCAATACTGATGGTTACTTCATAATGACAATTTCACAATAAATACATAGTCAACCACACTCTGTTTTGGTGTATCGAAAATAAGGGAAAACAGAGTACAGAATACTTTTCAACTACTAAACTTCAAAGCTAACAATAGAACTATTGTCACACGAGAGCAGTGATAAATTATTAAAAGAACACAATAGCAGATTCCAGCTTTGAACATAGCCAAGCTTTGATACTAAGATGATATGGACTCGTAGATGAATACACGAACCCAATATCACACGAAACCAAAGGGGTGGGTCCAAGTCACAAGATGGCTCAAAAAAGTAAATGATAGTCGAGAGTGAATAGGGGTTCTCGTACACTGACAATAGATACGATGCACAAACACCTCACACGAGCTCAAGTCACACTTGATATGACGCACAATTATGGCTGGAGGTCACTCGCTACTAGTCTACACTTGAATGGGCTAGATAAGTATAGCTCAAGAGTAAGCAAGAGGACACTTAGCTCAAGAGAGGGTAAAAAGTCCAGTGTATTCTTCTGTATATTCTTGTGGTTGTTACAATATGTGATTATTTATAATACCCTGTTAGGACAAGTTCTACGTTATAGATTATTACAAAAATGAATCCTTATTTACTAAATAAAAGGAAAATAATTTACAGGGAAAGTATGAAATCGTATACAATGAGTGTCATTTATCAAAAAGGATAGTATGGTTGTTAAAAAGGACAATGCACACGTGTTTTTACTCTACAATTTTGACAATATTGTAATCCAAGCAAGGGTGGGCCTCTATTCAAGTTTATTCAGTGTCATAAGTTCAACACCTTGACTTCTGAGGCTAGACTAAGGTTAGCTCAAGGAAGGCTCACAGTAGGGTCTGCCTTAGATGGTCAGCTCCTGACAATTATCAGCTCAGCTTCAACACCATGGAGATTGTTGTATTTAGATTTGGTGCTTGGGCTAATGCACGGTGGAGGGTGGGTTCGATTCAGCACATCAACTAGTCACCTTAGCAACGCCTTAGATAGTATGGAGAGCAAAGTAGCATGGTAGATTGAATTGGGGCAAGCACTACTCTTCGGCACTTAACTCACCTCAAAGAGCTTGGCGGATCACCTAAGAGAGCCCCTAAGCTTGGGAGCGTATAATTGGTCCTTAATCCTTATCACCAAGGGTATATGAAAGGCATACATCTCATAGTTTTGATAGTTATATATCTTATTAACTTCACATACCTTATTGTCATTTAACTCTTTAATCTCATCATTAGCTATTACCTTATGAATCACAATCTCATTTTATATAAAATCGATCCTTGAATTAGTCTCTGATTATACTTCAAATAAAATTTTTGATCCATTCTCAAAACTTACTTATGATAATCTACCTTAGATATTTCTTACTATTCCATCATTCCAATAACAATTTTTGCTTGCCTCACTACAACATACATATCATCTTTAGAATCTGCATTACTCCTTCTCTATAAGTTCTTTTTCTTCCCATAACTTCACGCAACATTTAAGTTTCTATAAATCTTCTACAATTCCCTTGTCATCAGGCCACTTAAATGCTTGTATCCTTTTCTCATAATCAACATTTGCTCAATGCTTAACTCCAGTATTACATTCAATCCTTTTATATCTAAGAAAACCAACCTTCCAATCATCTTATGAGTATCAAGATTAACATTCCCCATCCTTTACTTTATGTTGCATCACTTGTTTTCCTTCAGCAAGGGTTGTAACTATTAACTTTGAAGTTTCTATAGATAGTTTATTTCTATCCACGTATTCTTTTGCTATATACAAGTGAATTACCTTAGTATCAAATAAAGTATATGTATAGGCATAACTATCTCTTACACATACCATTTCTAAAATAATTTATGATAACTATACTACTACTACTTTCAAGCATTTCTTATTTATCTACCATTAACTACCAGGTACATATACACTTAAAGTTATCAAGTTTAAAGATCATACCTACTATACCTTAGTCATCTCTAGCTTCGTCTTGCTGAACAGCATAAGCATACATCTTACCTAACTCTTTGGGCTTAGGTTCTTCCCTTCTAAGTCATTTGTTCCTATTACTTGGTCCTGGTCCATTACTTTGGTTTTGCTATTTAACTGGTCTCTCTTGTTGCCATCCTACACAATGTCAAACAAAATGCTCTCGTTGATGGTATTTGTAACAATATATACTTCTTGGATCAGGATTTTCACACTGCTTGGCTATATGTCCAATTTCACCACACTTACAGCACTTTCCTCTCAATTCTAGGCATTCCTAAGCTCGATGCTTACCATTACACTTCTAACAAGGTTATATTTTTTATAAAGGTCTTTTGTTTCCTTTTACGGATCGAATGGATTTCTTTCTTTTAGCTATATTACTTTTACTACTAAAACCAACATCCAACTTCCTTTTTTTATTCTCAATCTCATTTGCAACCTGTCTAAGATTACGAACTTGTTCAATTAGATGAGTTTCATTAATGACATCAATATATCTTTTCACCTTACACCTCTTTAACTCTACCTGGTAATAAAGATCAAGCCCTACCTTGAACAACTTAACTTTAGAAACCTTATTATTTCACATAGCTTCAGGAGCAAACTTCAATAACCTACTAAAATCCCTTTAATATTCTTCAATCATTCTTCTCCTCTACCTTAGCTTATAGTATTCTTCACACGTTTGTTCTCTCATACCCTTAGGAAAATATCGTTCTAGAAATGTATCTCTAAATATAGCCTAATCAATTGGTTCTGGTAAATTTCATCTCCTTGCCTCCTACCAATTATTTGCATCCCCATCTAATAGAATAGCAACTATCCTAACTTTCTTATTTTTCTCAATCTCATATATTTCAAAGGCTTTCTTAAGTGAGTCAGTCCATTCTTCTATCACCAAAGGATTAGTATTCCTTCCATTAAATGGTTTCGCTATTCGTTGTACTTGAGCTAACTTATCTCCATCTCCTCTAACTCCTACCAGTGTAATCATAAACTGTTGTGCTAATCTCTCCATATGTTGTGGTTGCTCAAGGTTAAGTTAAGGCTATTGTGATAGATTCTCTCTTTGCTCCTCAAATACACAGCTCATTAGTGATATTCCACATTCCCTACAAATCATCTTTCAAATAAACATCACATAAAATTCTACGGATAACTACTACAGTTGTTTTACTAAACTATGACTCTTCATTACCTAACTAGCATACACATCTCACATATGCCTAAAGGTTATGGTTCCTAATTAATACTTTGATACCACCTAAAGGATGTCATATCTTAGCTTAGCATGAAATGCACTATTACATAGGAATACCTATTGAAAACTTAACTCAACCTGCTCATTCATCAAAAGACAACTTTTTTTACATTATAAAGGGGTTACTACATTAGAGTTTATCTAGATATTTAGTTACAACTTATGTAACAACATAATATTTACATCAAAACATGAACTAACTTTTTCTTTTGTCATCTTCACAATAGTAGGATGTGTAACTTAGTACAGGTTCCATATAAAAGTTGCTGACTTCGACTCATGCTCTCAATATTTATTCCCCCTTAGCATTGAGCCCTTCACAATGCTGTTAACCTAAGGATAAAATATTTTATACCCTCAACTCCTGAAGCTAAATGAGAATAGATAACAAATAATACAATATAGAAAATATGATTGAAAATATTGCATATTACAATTAAAACATTTTAACCATAAATTGTGGGTTCAACTTCACATATGCACTCACCGAACTAGGCATTTATTGCAAGTAATGTAGCATACTATGCCCATATACATGGTACACATTGGTATCGATATCCTATGCCTTCCAATTTTCATTTGGTTAGTCGACATAGCCGAGCATCTAAATATAATATCTAGGAACCTATAGGCAAGAAGGAGCTACTTGGGAGTAGGACCCCCCACCAAATTGGACTACATACTATAGTAGTCTACCAATATCAAAAAGGGCAACAAAGAGCTACTTGGGAGTAGGACCCCCAACTTTGTTTTATAAACTTTAAACTATATACTATAGTTCACTAAATCAAAGAGGCAACAATGCCAAATTAGACCACATACTGTGGTTTACCAAATTTGACTATCAAAATAGTCACAATGTTCGGGCAATGCAAATCTATATGCCTCTAAAAATTGAGTTTATAAAGCCATGCTTTTTTCATGATCATTTGGAAGCCTTATTTTGAAAGTTTTGACCCGTAAGTCTTTTTTATGTCATGCTATGCCATGATATATAATAACAACTTAAGTATATCACTCAGCACAATCAGTCTTTCGGTTTTATTCAACTTAGTGATCTGATTTTAGTTTTTAAACTCTCACTAATAGAATTTTAGCATCTCACTTAGGGTTCACTTAGATGAATACCTAGAAGATTGAGTTAGCAATTACTCAACTTCCCTAATTAGCACAATCATTCGTAAGTACAAATCATCACCTAACATAATAGTATAACAATTTAACCAAGATACAATTATCATCATTCATAATCACTACATCAGCATTCACCATAGTGGCATATCAATTCACCTAAGATATAGCCATGTCCAATCGACACTACATCAAATAACATGCAGTGTTATGAGTAGCAATATATCTACTCTAAGTATGGGTTAGATCCACTTACCTAGGCTTAGCAATAGCGAAATATCCTATACTTCGTGACATGGTCTTTCCTTACTTATTATACCTATGAAAATATAAACACAATTTCCAAGTCAAGTACCAATTTGAATCCAAATTCTCATAAATTTTCCCTACTATGTCTTTAAACTTCATTTAATCATATCTTACTCAATCCTTATTTGATTTCAATGAACTTTATATCTTCACAATCATTTTTTAAGTACTATTAATATATCTTAAGAATCAAGTCTATTAATATTGTCAAAGTCCAAAAATACCCTTTTCTCACTATGACTAGACTATACGTTACCGTAACACCATAATTAACCCAATTAAGCTTTAATACTAAACTAAAACCTTAAAAAACACACTTTCCAAACTTATCTAGTAACCCTTAATTTTACCCAATATGTTCATTTCACGTCAATTTAACAAGTATTTTACTAATACTAATTACAATATTACATATTAAGTCCATATATAGGCTTATATTAGGAAAATATGTGATAAATAGTATACAAGCCCAATTAATTTCATGAAAAATCCTATAGACTCACAAAAAAATATAATTTAATTATTGATCATGAATTTCACTAAATTGGCTATTACAAAAATAGCGATTTAGTTCAATATAATGGAAAATTAGGAAAAATAAACAAATTTATGTGTGAGACAGAAATTAAGTGTTCTAAATATCATTATAAACTTCTAGAAGTCAAAACATATAGGGCTCATTCATTTATTTCATTAAAAACCAATTATTGGAACAATTGGGTAAAACTAGCAATTTTATTCAAAATAATTATAAAAAATAATAACCATGCTTAATTTAAAAAATTATTATTACCAAAATTAAATATATATATATATTAGGTGTATTATATACAAAAATTGAGCTTGAAATAACATCATTTAATATTTATAAAAATTTATTCAATTTTCACTCAAATGGGGCATTTTCTTAACGACCTTATATGTACAATCATTATTTTACTAAAATAAAATTGCTAAATTAATCTATACTTAAAATAATACTATGAAACCAAATTTCACAATTAATTAATAACATTTAACATTTTTATTAAATTAAATAAGTTATAAACAGAATTTTGGTTCACCTGAATCAATTGCCTTCAACCACCCTTTAGCCACTCAACCTTATCGGAATACCTCCTTTGGCATCCCTCTCTTTAACTCCCAAGTTTCTCTAAGTCAGGTTGTGGTTTTGTATACAAACCGCCCAAAACCCATTCCCACCTTATTTCTTGTTCTATTTTTATTTTATTTTTTTCTAATTTTTTCAAATTTTCTAAAATTATGCTCTTGTGTTTTCAAGTTTCTAAAATATTGCAGATGATCTTTGGAGCCCTATTTATAGGCTTTTGGATTTTTATATGTCAAAAAGTGAAATTACGCATGCATTTTTCTCTTTTCCTTAGGTGTCATGTACCATTCACTAAATAATCAAGTGTTAACTCATGTTTTTCAATTAATGCTAGGTTGCCACATCATTGTATGACTCATCCTTTCATTTTTCTTATTGATTTTCTATTATTTTATATTAATTTCCCTTATTTTAATAATTTATTATTAATATATCTATGTAATTAATACTTATAATGTATATCACATGTAAATATATATATATTATATATAATTCGACTTCATTTACTATTTTTATAAGTTAAATAATTTATTTCTAATATTTCGCTATATCTAAAAGCTTGAATTTCATGTTTTTGGTAATTATCGACTTTCTTGATAAATTGATATTTTTCTCAAATTAATATATTTATATAGCTTGTTTTGAGAAATTAAATTAACTTAAATTACTTTGTTTAACTTTTCTAACCTTATTGTGATGTTTAAAATAAAATAGATAATATAGTTCAGCACCCTAAATTTAGGGACTTGGACAATAGGGTTATCGTATGGACTCGAATTCTTAAGGTATTACATCCGCTTTGTAAGGGAGTGAGTATGTTAGGTGGCATGGGTGGTGGTTTGTTTATTGGAGTGGTGGTGGTGGAGATAGAAGGCCAACAATGGTGGTGTCGGGGTGATTGAGAGAAAGAAAAGAGAAGAAGGGAAGGTGGTTGGTCTTAGGTTGGTTTGGGGGTATATATGAGCTTATTGAGTGTGAAACAAAATCGAAAATTCAAATGGATAAGAGTGGGTAGGGGTCGACAAGGGTAAGGAGGGGGTGGGGTAGTAGGAGACATCTTCTTCCCTTTTTTGTCTAAGATGGTACAAGGAGTGGGGGGAGTACATACTTTTTGTAATTTTTGCTAAACAAGGCAATGATTTGTCTCCAAAATATCCCCATTGTCTACTAACTCCTTTGTCTTATCTTCTTAATTAATCTTATCCATTTCTTAACAAGGAAGACTAGCATTGGTAGGTGGATTAAAGTGTAATTAAGCTACTTATCTATGATTAAACTTAATTAAGCAACTTTAGACTTAATTAAGGTGTCAATGGGACTTTATCATGTTTTTATCACTTTGATTAAGGCCATTGACCTATATAATTTCATTTGTTAGAATCCTTTAGTATTTGGGGCCAATTAGGGTTCTAGACCACATATGGGACTGGTGATTTAGGATATTTGAGCAAATAGAGAAGTTGTTTGCGATTAATGAATAGCTTAGGGATATATTTAGGGTTTATTAGTCAAATTATGGTTTTAAACTTCTAGTCTATTAGTAGTTTCCAATTGTTTTACGGTTTTCACATATTAGGGTTTCTAGGGTTTTATACATACAATTAGAGTTTTAAGGTTTTACTTTCTTTGAGGTTTTTCTACTTGTTTTCTAGGGTTTGTAACTTATTATTTAGGTTTTCTTGTTTTATTTACAATTTTTATCTTTATACCCTGAATAGTTCTAAGGATTGTCCTTTGACTTCCATATCCAATTCTGAGTTCAGGTTTGAAAACCTGTAGAGTTTACTATAACACCTAGGTTTTAAGGCGTTATAGTCCAAGTTGGCATTAGAGCATAGGTTCCTAATCCTTAAAAAAACTAGGAAAATGATTTGCAAGATGATGAGATGGCAAGAGTGAGTAAAAATGTAGGCTAAGTATGACCTTATGAGCAAATTATCATATACAGATGCAATTACATAGAATTATATTATTTGATGTCATTAATTATTTTAAGGTCATTTACACTAAATTATTTTGGCAAATAATATTTATTTTAGAGTTTTACTTAAGTGTTTTAGAGATAATAGATGTCTATAGAATTCAATTTTTCTTAACAACAGATATAGTGGTGAAATTCATCAAGATAGCAATGAGTATTACATATCTTTAAGGGTAAACTATAATATCTCAATTATTATACTATTTTACTTCTATTAGGAATGACCATGCAATCAGTGCTCAATAATTTACAAGATTGTAAAATTTAGTTGTAGATGCTTAACCTTAAATATTTATAAAATCATTAATTAACTAACAATTCATAGAATTGGAAATAAATAAATGTTATAATAATAACTACCAAATAAAAATGGTTAAAAGATTTAGTAATTAATAATACTTTAAATACATAATAAAACAGGTTGATGGAGAATGACTAATCGGTATATAATAAAATAATGTAAAAAGCAAATTAATACATGAGTATAATTAAAGATACCACATAATGAAATATTCATAAACTATTTTTTACCATAAATATATGAGTGGTTGACCATGACACCTATACTGTTGACAATGTTGTCCATCATATTCATTAATTTATTAAAATAATTAAAATAGAACACTAACTAAAAAATAAAACATATCCCAAATTTCAATATGCAAGTAAGTGTCTGTTAGAATATCTTCCTCTATAGATGGCACTACTACCATAGGAATAATAATAATAATAATCATCATCATCATCATAATTCCAATAGCACTATTAGTTATAATCATTAAATATCTCAAAAAATAAGTAACCATCTCACATAATTTCACAATGAGAAACATAATAATAAAATGGTTACTCAACAATGATTGTAATATTAGCACAATAGTAACAACCACATGACATAAACAATTAAGATGATCAATTGAACAATAACAATAATAATAAAAAGATTTCATATTGTGAAACCATGTTTCTACAAATCTACATAATGAGCAATAACGTAAAACTAAAAATCATTTAAATAGATGTAATTCCTCGAATAGATAATTAACAATACACCATGAATAAAAAGTCTCGTTACAAAAATAATAAATAATAATGAAATAAAAGAATGCAAAAAAGAGAAGGGAGAATATATAACAAATTGAAATACTTATTTAAAGAGAAAGAAAGGAATTGAATGTTTTGTACATACTTAAGTACGCATACATATGAGATAGGAATGGTGAGTCCACATTTCCTCCTTGTTATGATCTACGTTGTATCACATATGTTGTATCTTGTAAGTCGTCCCATCTTGTCTCATAATATCATGTTGAATTCGGTTGAGAGTTAGATGTGTTCCCATTATGTCCAATTTAGTGAAACGTCAAGATTCGTAAATCTTACTTATATGAATAATTGTGCTTGGTGGTATGTAATATTAGTTCCACAATATTAAATAGCGGTAAATAAAAGTATAAGGAAATAAAATGAAGAAAAAATAAATCAATGAATGTGCAATTAAATAAATAAGTAAAAGATGACCAAATATATAAAATAAGGTAATTGAGACAACCAAAGAGATGTCTGTAATACCTATTGTGATAACCAAAGTAAAGAATAGTAATAATAATAGTCACAAAAATAAAGATAGTAAAGCAAAGACAACAAATAAGCTAAAATAAAATAATAAAAAATTAAAAAGGTAAAGTAATATAGAAAACCTTAAAGTGTACACACTAAAGGGAATACATGATGCTCTCTCATCAAGACCCCTCTTCAAACCCTATTCCTAGCCCTTCTTTTCATAATTGTAAGAAAAAGAGACTTAAACCTCTTAAAAATCTAGAATTAGATTTGGCTTTTGATTTAACACATTCTTCTCCTTCGCAAGAACCTAGTTCTTTAAGGAAATCTAAAGTATCTCACAAAGATACACTAATTGGCAAATTAGAGAATAGATATGTTGAAGCTTTTTCTCTTCATGATCTAGATGAAATGGATGAATGTAAGGATAATTTAGACCTTTCACAACAACTATCAGAGGATAATTCCTTTCTTACTCCAAGTATTAAGTGTCTCACTCTCTTTATTGATGATAAGAAGTGAATTAGGGCAAAGTGGAGGAACTCCATTATAATTAAATTATATGGGGCTTCCCTTGGTTACAAATTCATGTTTCAAGAAATTAAAGCTTATTTATAATTCTGCTCAAATTTCTCTATGATTAGAGTGGGTACTAACTTTTATGTTATTACTTTTGATAGTATATATGATTTTAGAATAGTTATTAAGGATGTGCCTTAGTTTACTAATGACCATTTTTTAACAATTAAGAGGTAGGAGCCAAATTTTTAGCCTTCCTCATCTTCCTTGAATTTTGTTGTTGTTTAGGTAGATATTTGTGGCTTACTCTAGAATATTATGATATAGACCTTTTAAAGTCCATAGGACCCCTTATTGGTCAGAATCTAAGAATTGACACCTACATTACTTAAGCAGAAGGGGGGGATTTGCACACATTTGTGTACAAGTTAATTTTCATCAACCTTTAGTTCATTCAGCTATGGTAGATAACTATTTATATAGTTTGCAACATAAAGGTATCAAGCTTTATGCTAAAACTGTAGTTGTACTGGTCATAGTGAGAAAACTTGTCCAGATCAAATAAATAATAATTTGAATTCCATAGAAGAAGGAAATGATAGTGGAAATTCAAGTCACCAGGAAAAAGATCACCTAGGTAATAATCATGTTCAAGGCCAAAAAAATAGCATAAATTAATAATGTATAGGATCCATAGGGAAATATGGAGATAACTATAGATATTAGCTTTAGGAAACAATCAAGTAATAGCCTTGAGCAAGGGAATAGGGCCCAAGGTAATTATGGTGAATGTTTACTTATGATTAGGTTAAATAAACAAAAAATGAAAAATCAGACTAGTGAAATCAAAAGCTCAAATAAAAAATTAACTTGCAATTGAATCTAAGGCCTCTACCTAATCTAAATATCAATAGTAGAGAGCTAATGATACTCTTAGATATTCCAAATGTAACAAATTCGTCTCCTTTGAGTGGAACTAAAAATGGCCAAGCAGAAGGAAGGAATTGTGCTATTGTCAAATGATATCATGTCCTTAAGTCCTTTGGGCAAGAAGTAGAACATAAAATAATAATAGCACTATGTAACTAGGTAATCATAATGATAGCACAGATAAGGCATCAAAGACAAAGAAACGATTTTTCTTTTAAAGTTGAGGAATTAAAAGGATTAACAATGCTAAATAAAAGAAAATTGAGAAAGGAAACCTCTTCTTCTTTTATATTGACCAAAACTCTCAATAGAAGCAATGGAACACAAATGTCAAAATGCTCTTACCACAAATGGATTACCCTTGGTTAGAGGATTACATTAAGATTCTCATCCTAAAATGGAACAAGTTCATAAAGTTCTTATAGAACTACTAGAAGTTTAGAAAATTCCAAGACACATAGTAACACCTTACATGGCCCTAAGGATCATAGTGATTGTCCTACTTCCTCAGGGGGAAATTTATCTATAGGTCCCAAAAGTAACCAAGGGAGCGATAAATTGGTTACTTAGAAAGTTCTAAAAAAAATTTGCAAATCAAAACTTAAAAGCGTCCCCTTTGATTATTTTAGCAAGTGTGGCATAAAACAATATATAGAAAACAAATAAAACATAAATTAATAAGAGAATAAGGATGAAAAAATCAGGCTCAAGAATTATAATACTTCAGCCTTATACCTACTATACTCTTCTAGCTACACTATTGGGGACTTGGTATTCCACACTGGTATAGTTCCACTATCCACTTCTCACTATCTCAATAAAGAGAGAATCAAATACAAGTCTTTCCTTTTCGTCTCACTAGGCTAGCCTTACCTATACATAGATTTATAAGACTTTGAGTCTCTCCTCTAACACAAGACCTATCACTTAAACAATGAGATTTATAATGATAAAGAGGACAAAATACAATAATCCTCTCAACATAAGTATAAGATAAAATTAGAATATTGAACTAAAGTAGGTAAGGTTGTCTCTAATTTAGCTTCTAAATATGTCTCTGAATTTCTTGAGTATGAAGTTTGCTATAAAGAATTGTAGATTAGATGTCTCTCTAAAATTTGACCCGTCTTGTTTTCACTTCAAGTGTAACATCTTTTTGCTAAAATCTTAAATATACCTTTGACATAACTTAAGGAATCTTAACAAGTCTTGATCTAGCCTTTGTAAGTTGTAATCCCTTAATTTGTGGAAGGTAAATCTCCTTTGTTGATTAGTTTAATTCGAACATCGTACTACTTTACTTATAATGAATGAAGTTTGCATATTTTCTTGTGTGTATGATCTAGTTTGACTACATAGTTCATCAATATACCTGTCAAAAAATTAACTTCTTTTGAAAATAAATATTTCCTAAAAATTAGGAGCAAATCCTAATACTTAATGATCTTGAATTTAAACTTAAATCTTCTAAAATATCTTTACTAAAGCTTTACATGTGTATATTATACCAATTTTCATATCTTTGAATAAATATCCTTAAAAAAATGTTGTTATAATATCTCAATTTAAATTTAATAAAGATCTATAGCAACATAGTTAAGATTCATCCTTATCTTTTATTATTTGCACACATATGCCCTCTTCCATTCTTGATTTGAGCTTTACTACAAATCTAATTTGAACTCCTTGAAATCCTTCATATATCCTGATGATAATCCATCATAAATCATGTAGAATCTAATAATATGATTCCAACAAAAATCTGTCTATTGTCATAAAATATCATGTTTGATTAACGTTGTCCTTAGAATGATTTAATTGATTCCTCCTTAATCCCTATAGATTTAATGTCTAGCTTCATGGAACGTATTGGATACATTAGCCAAATATATCGAACAAGTGAAACTGGACCTTAAAAAAATTAAAAGTTCAACAAATTTCACAGATCAAACTATTCTATAACACTCTGATACTGTTTAGTGTCTTTAAATTAGTCTTTGAATTTGCTTTTGATTTTTAGATTTAGTTCTTAAATAAATTCTTATATTTTGCTTACTAACCTGCACACTTAGTACATTGATTAAGTATCTTTACTCTTTTTATTATCATTAAAAGAATGATGAGAAAACTCAACATTACCTAACTAAGCTAAGCCTAATAATAGCCTATAAGAGGGATTGCTCTATCTAAATACACACATCAATTCAAGGGAGCAACCCAAAGCCATCAAAACTCATGGCTTAATGGGAAGTAACCATCAAGTCAATAATGGAGCAAACCCTCAAGATACCAGATATGGATTTACCAAATTAGCCATTACTAATGATAATCTGCATGAGAAGATTGGAAACAGTCCCTATCACCTTCATGAATAGAGAGCAGACAATGGCAATAGTGGATTTAGTGGAGAATTTAAGTAAATTCTCCTTTGAAGTGAAAGGGACAAGAAAGGTTGGAGTTGAGATTATTTAATACAAAATTATGGTATAGAGAATGCACGAAGAAAGGTTACTCACCATGGTTTGGACTACTAAAGTATCAGCCTACAGTGTTAGAGGGATCAAGTTAATAGCTAAGAAAGATGCAACAATGGAGGTTATAAATGAGTACATGCCTGACCTAGTTGTCCTCGTGGAAATCAAACTTGACTTCCTAATAGCCTACACCTTCTCACATCAGTCACAATTAGACGGTTTTGTAGTAGAAGAGTGATAAGTGTGAATTTACAAATATTTATTGAGGCATTTTATAGTGATTTTCTTCCATTTTGATATGGATTTTAATGATTTTCATACTTAGATGAGTAAATTGTTGATTTCGAGACTTGGAGGAATGATTAAAGTAAAAAGAGTGAAAATCACCCAAGTTCAAGAAGCATTTCACTTAATTTTAATAACCAGTCAAAGATAGCAAGCTCAAGAGGAGATTTTATTAAAGATCAAAGTCTAGAGAAGAACACATCCAAGCACACACTTGTGTTCTCTAGCTATGATCCTCTCATCAAAGAATTTCCATGGATTTCTTAGAAGAATATTGCAAAAAGAATACGCTTAGAGTACATGCCCGAGTTCCTAAGGCATGGTCATACCATAATATCAAAAACTCCCATATTTGGTTATTTTAACACAATCTTATGAATAAGAAGTCAAAAACTCATATAAGAGGGGACACGTACAGGAGAAAGAAAGAGAAACAAGAAAGAAAACTTTTCTTCTTTAGGATTTTCATTATGAGTTTTATAATTTTGTTACAAATTTATCTTTTCAACATGATTGTAGTGTAGATTATAGATATTTAGACTTGTAAGTCCTTAAACTAACATGTAAAGTGCATATTTTGCTTATTCTAATGGAATTCCCTCTTCTTTATTAATTCAATTGTATCTTTGTATTGAATTAGATCGATATTTCTAGAGTCTCAATCTAATTTTCTGATATTGTACATTGAGATTACAAGACTCGATGTGTAATTAGATCTACCACTATTGATGAGAATCTACAATAATCTTAATGATAAGTTATAGCGTTCATTTTAGATTTAATTGTAATATTTATAAAGGGAATTCTTGTTCATAATGTTGTCCTAATTTACTTTAATGCTAAAGCAATTTGGATATAGCGTAATTAAGGTTAGGAGTTAATAAGTGAAGTGATTCCTATTAACTCACTAATCGAATTCTCTTGGTTAATAAGAATAGGGAAAGAATTAGAAATGTTTTGAATTACTGTACATTAACTCCTTGAAGAAGCAGAGTCTAGATATCCATATGGTTAATCTAGGCTTCTTGCTTTGATATTGCTTATTAATTAGTAATTATACATTTTTATTTCTCTTAGTTCTTAGAATTAAATTGGTTCATTTCGCAATTGAATTTTAATTATTTCTTTATAAGTAGAATAACAGAACTAAGGTGAGCAATGTGCGCAGTCTTTAAGGGATTGATAACCTAGACTTTGCTAGTCTACTATATTATAACTTAACAGGTGTACTTACCAACTGATTAAGTTTTTTATGCTATTGTTGAGATTGCAAATCAAGAAAGCTTATACATTTATTATTCTATTTTTTTCCCTTTCATTTATTTTTATATTCATTTTCTAATTAAAATCACTTCTAATTTGTTTTCTCTTTGTGTGACTAAGGAAATTAGAGTAATGACCAACAAGAAGAAGTATCGAAGATCTTATTTAAGCCGATATGGTTGTAGGTCCTTTCTTCTAGATAAAGGAGATCATGATGCTTGGGAACCCTTTTAGAACACACTTAATTTGCATTTGTTGACACCCAATTTTTGCCTATACCAAGGCTTAACAAGTGAGGCCCATCATAAAGGCCTATCATGCAAATAAGCTGTGAGCTTGTCAATCACTTGGTGACTTCCTCCTTGAGGCCATGTGCTCATACAAGAAGCACATGAGTTATCGATGAGCCTGTCGTCCACACCTCAACTTGCTTGACAAGCCAAACAACACTCATATAAGTAGTTTGCCCCTTTATCATTGAGTTGGCATGCATCGATTCTTTATTATAGGCCTAAAGCTCAACTTACCCCCCAATTGAGCATTAGCTAATCCCTTTTTCGGCATCTCAACCTGGCTTTTGTCTTTAGTGCCTATTCTCCATTGCAACTCATTAATGAGCACGACATCCATAGTATGGCTAACACATCTGGTAGCCCCTACTCCTATCAGATCATTGAGCTACAGATTTAGTGGTTTAGTTGTCCCAACATGCCTCCTACAATGAAGCTTAGTCTCTATCATGGAGTGTAATACCTACCGTAGCCAATACGAGCGAATCCTTGATCACCACATATCCAAGTAATCCCCATAAAGGCCTAGGCACCAAGAAGTAAGGGAGCTTGTCTTTTACTCTCTCAGAATCTTGCACTTCCCCCCTTCTCCTAATTGAAGTCCAACACATTACACATACACTAGGTGAGCATAGTTGTCAAGGCCCTAAAAGGGGCATAGTAGGATTGCATGAAAATTTCCATGTCACGTATGCACCCATGATATGGAAACCACCTTGCAAGTCAAAAATTGCAACACTCTAAATGACTAATTACTAAGGATGTTGAATTGTTAATTAATTAACATATTGTAAGATAGAAGTAACTATGGATATTCAATATTCCACAGTTCCTCAGAACCGCAAAGAATTGGTATCCCTTACCAAATGATAAGATCAAAGAGAATTAACTTAAAATTCAAACTTATTAAAGTTACTAAATTTAAATATATAAGTAGTAGTAACATTTAATGTTTGAAATGAGCAATACAATCTTTCTCTAATTCTAACCTCTAAAACATATCAATATACACACTTAATGCTCGGCTCTTAACCCATGCCCAAATACCTAGCACTTGCAAAAGAAAAATTATTAGGGGGTAAGTTACAAGAGCTTAGTGAGTTATCCCTCATGTTATACTGACAAGCAAGTTATCAAACAAATTATTACAATCATATGAATGCATATACATGCAGTATGCTAAACAATATATGCAGTTGACTGGTACTGCATATAATATCGAATTTTAATACCATCCGAGATAAGGGTTAGAGATTCATTAGCACCAATCACGATCGGGCTCTAGCACCTGGGTTTTTACCCATAACTTTGAATTCTGTATTTCACAAAAATACATTTTGATTTCTTAAAATCCAGTAATATACAAAATCCCAGGCCTAACGGTATCTACACTCACACCCTACAGTAGAGATTCTAAACTTGACCCTCAACTATACAGTTGGCATCTCAATTGCCTAGTAAGCCCACAGGTTCAGCTAAGGTCATGTTGTATGAGTACACCATACAAAAACACTTTAATATATATAAACAACCCCTGCAAGGCCTCTCTTTACCTCCGCGTGAAGTGACAATCGAAATTAGTAATGCAATGCATGGATACTGCATAGCCCTTTTAATTTAAGATAAGCCAAATATAATTAAGTCAAATTATGTAGTAATCAATCAATATCAGTAAACCATCTAAATCATGTATCAATCATACAATCAAATCCTTAATTATTGTATTAAACAATATTTTCCCCCATAAGCAATCAGTATAAAGCACATGCATATCTTAAATCCCCACACATCAAGTTATTACTATTTAATTTAAGTGCACTAACTACAAACACAAACAAGTATAAAGTCATTGAGAGTACTCACCTAACTATGACGACTCATTCTAGTCGTAATAATCGATTAGAAGATCCTCGCCTTTGTAGGGATCACCTGATCATTACGAGATAATAGGGTTAATAAGTAATTGAATTAACTAATGGTTTAAGATATCTATCTACCTAATTCTACTTATATTACTATCAGTTTTTTATTTAATTAAACCTAATTGCTAATCGTATGTAACTTTTTCATTTTATTTTCAATATTTACGAATTTATAGTCGTTTTTCATCTTTTTCGGATGCATGTTCATACGATGATGTCCGTTTGGACGTTAAGACCCGTGTTTTACGATATGGACTAAATTTATTGAAATTCTAACTATTGAAGCTTAATTATTCTTATTGGTTAGTTTTATGTTCTATTTTAGTAGTTAGTAGTTTCATTAACTATTAATTCTTACACTTAAACGATCTTATAGTTTATTATTTTAGAGGCTTATGTCATCGATTATATCATCAATTGCTTATATCATGGCTTATGTCATTATTTAATTGCATCATTGCTTACATCATTATTCAATTATATCATTGCTTACATCATCATCCATTATTATCCTTATGTATTCATGCACTTTATACATATGTTATATATATACTTATACTTCTAACATACTAATATGTATACTTGTGTACTCATTGTATATTAGTACATATACCTGTATACACATACGGTGACATATGTATTTTCGTATGCCTACAGTACTATCTTAAGAAAGCTTCACAAATTTCATATTTTTACTTTTTAAGAGCTTATTTGGCAAGGTATATGTATGTATAGTTAGTATACTCTTCCTTTTTAGTTATGTACATAATAGATACTTAAGTATAAGAGTATCCATACATGTATTCATCAAGTGTATTCTTGTATACACATACTTATACATATGTATATGTGTTCCTCTTCCAATTATCTAAGGATTTCCTATACTTATACTAAGTATTTCACCAAACCCTTATACATACACTTCTTATGTATTCACTTCTTGTATGTACATATGTGTTTCTACATGTATTCCTAGGTATTTCTACACTTCTAAACACAAGTATAAAGATTCCCATCTTCAACAACACAAAAGCACATATTACATAAGGTTCTTACACTAATCTTAGATAGATAACTAACTCACTAATTAAGATAAGAAATCATATAAAACATACCTTTTTCTCCTTTATAATTTGAAAAGGAAAGCAAGTAGATATAGTAGATTGGTGTGTGGTGGTATTTGAAATTGTGAAAGTGAAATTTTGGAAAAGTTGAAGATGACAAAGCAAAGGGGAGTTTACGGTTTGAAATGGAAGGGGAAAAGGAGATGTTCTTATCTTAAATTTTGTTTTATAATTGAGAAAAGTGAAGTCTAGAAGAGGGAGAAGTATGGACGGCAAAAGAGGGAAAAGAAAGGGAAAAAAAAATCAAAAGAAAAGAGAAGAAAACTCTAGATGACAATGACATATATGTTGACTTAGTCAACCTTTTGACTTTGGTCAACCTTTGACTTGGTCAAATATTAACTTAGTCAACTCTCTTAAAATTACATGTAATTTGAATGCACATAATGAGGTCATTAAAGAAAATTGGCAAGAAAATTAGGGAAATATGTGGTTTATTGAAATGATTAGTAAAAATAGTTAATGAGATCTCTCTTTCAGTATTTATATCCTAAATACATTATTTAGTATGGTACTTAGTGTAACTATCATGAAATATACCATTTAGGATGCTAATGTCTACAATATGTAATATAAACATCAACTAATTACTTAACTCTATATAACACTAACTTAGTTATATGATTAGAAGTAGATGTAATATATAACACAATATCTTAGTTTCTAATGGATTACTTTAGTATTATATGTATTTATGAATGATTGACAGTTATCTTTGATCTTTTACTAATGATTTAGTATGATACTAAAAATATATTGTTAATTAGGGTTTTAGAGTAAAGTATAGTGAATTAATACTTTTATATCTTCAAAGTTATAGTTTTAGGGTTTTATCACTTTCGAGCGCAATCTCTAATGTTTATATACATTTAAGGTATAGAAGTTTTCTATACGATTAAATCTTCGATTGTTATCTTAGGGGTTTCATCTTAACTAGCCTTGTCAACTCTTAGAGTCTTCAAGCACACTAGGGTCTACTTTGGGTATTAAGTTGAAAATTTTAGGGGTTTACAATAGTCCCTTAGGTCTTTATTGCTTATGTCCCCTTCTCTTGGTTCTCCTTGCTAACCTAAGTGTTGAAAGGCCCCCATAGTTACACTCATAAGGAGCTTTTTATAGGTATCAAGGAGCAAGAGTTGAAGCCTAAGCCTACTTAAGCTAGACTCTCACAACCCTATACATCTTAGTTGGTCTAACTACAATCAATATTTTGGCGCCCACCATTTTAGGTCACTACAACAATGATGGCTAAAAGCAAAAACAATAACCTACAAGCTTCTTATGGAGGATACCAACACCTCCCAACAAGGTGAAGGCAATCAAACATTTCCACCTTAAAATGAAAGCATCGAAGTCCAACAACTCAGGTCACTTGTCTAGCAAATGCTGGAATTAAACTGAAAATATCACAAGTCTATTGTAACTTTAAACAAAAATGTTACATTACTAAAAAATCCATTTCAAAAATGCCTAAACAAGGAGGCAATCATTGACTCCTTCTCATAACTAAGCAAAATGACAACCTATACAACATACGCCTTACGCATTCACGTAAGTAGATTTAATACAGTCACCAACCGTACAAAGATTTGCATCAACGGTTGAACCACAACTGTAACGAAACATACGCAGAAGGCGAGCATACAACAATAAGTAAGTCGGTAAATAGCCTGTCGCTAAGGCTATCGCCAAAAGACTATGAAGACATTAACATGGACGAGATCAATGGACACACCCGCTACGCCTCTGATGTATGCAATTAGAAGAAAGTTGAATCTTCCACATAAGTATCATGCTTTATGGTCGACAAAAAGCCCATTCATCTCTTTGATCCTTGAGGAAACGCTCCCAACAGGTGCAAGGCTACCACATCTAAACACTTACCATGGCACTACTGATCTAAATAATCACCTCATCCACTTCCGAACAATGATGAGCTATCATGTGTAAAGCTTTCCCTAGTATACTAGCAAAAGCCACTTTGCTTTGGTTCAATACCCTTTCTAAGGCATTTGTCACTTCATTTGATGACCCAGGAAGCAAATTTCAATAACACTTCCTTAATTCTTGAGTCCTACGAAGAGACTCCTTTATCCTTTACAATGTTAGGCAACGCCTTAATGAAACCCTACAAGCATACCTCAAGCGCTTCAACTGAGCGAAGCTATAAGTTTCTAAGCTAGATACGAGAACGACTCTATAGGCCTAACAAGTATAGATCCTAATGGAAGGTTCTTTAACACAGTGTCATTGGATAAGCTTAAATCGTTGCATGAATTCATGAAAGTTACCAAGAATACATAGCTCAAGAAGATGCCATCAGAGCACACATTGAAGTGGAAACTACCACGCATATCTTAGCAAAAAATTGTCTAGGTACTCACAATCCTAAACCACAACCCCTGTATGCGAAAAGCATAGGAAGAAAAAGTGAAAATTCCAAGACTACACCTCGTACATACCCTTAACCAAACCATTTAGTGAAATTATGCATGAGGTTCGAGAGCAACTCATAAGACCACCCACCATCCACAAGATACCAAAAGTGGAAAATTCAAGAAAGTATTGTGACTACCACAAAGCATATACACAAAACCAATGAATGCCGCCATCTTAAGAATGTATTTGAAGGCCTTGTTCATAAAGGCTACATCAACCACCTTGTTGCAGATGAGAAAAACCAAATCCAACAACTAACCCAACGCTATTGAATAGATCACCAATAGCAGAACCACAATCAATAAGTCAATGCCCCTACATATGAACAGAACCAAAGGGGATGACACCATATTCAATAGCCCCAACCTCCTCTAGAGTGATACAACCTTAATAGCCAAACATGAGGTTCACATAGTAAGAAATAAGAAGCTAAAGGCTAACATAGTCATAACTTTCGCCAATGCCGATAAGCAAGGAATCAACCTGCCTCACAGTGATGTACTTATCATCAATGCTAAAATTAGGTACTTTAATGTCCCCAAAACGTTCGTCAATAGCAAGAGTTTGGTAGACATACTCTTCTATAGCACTTTCAAGAAAATGAGAGAATAGCTTGACAAGCTACTTCAACCTTGCAAACATGGCCTTACAGGGTTTAGAGGCAGCAGACCAGTGCTTGCTAAGGGAATCATCACCCTACTAGTTCATTTAAGAGACAATGAACACATCACTATACAATCGATCGACTTCATCATTGTTGACATATGATCACCATATAGTGCTACCCTTAGTAGACTAAGTATCACAAAATTTGATATGCTTGTTAGCTAAAGATGCCTAAAAGCAAAGTTCATGACACCAACTGGTGTAGGTAAGGCTAGAGGCAATCAGGCCTTGTCTAAGATGCTTTACCTCAAATCCCAATCTAGAAACAACATCATGAACATCGAGTCAACCAACTCCCTTACTTCAGTAATGCAGGGAGAACATGCAAAAATAACCCTAGAAGTCCATTATTCAATGCCCCTGGAATGATAACCAAAATAGTAGCAAAATTGCCAAACAACAATAAGGCTGAACTAATAGAATTCCTTAAGTAAAACTTAGACGTCTTTATGTCTAACCTAGAAGATATGCTAGGGATCAATAACATATTGGAGGCTACTCACCACCTCAATGTTAATCTTTCCATCTAACCTGTTAAGTAAACGAAACAACATGTTGCCCTTGAACGTCAGGCTACGATTGAGGAGGAAGTGTAGAAGCTGCTACTAGTAGGCTTCATTTAGTAGGAGAAATACCCCACCTGGCTTACTAAGACCATGCTCATCAAGAACGTAAATGGAAAGTGGCACATGTGTGTTGACTACAATAACTTCAATAAGGCATGTCTAAAGGATTACTTCCCCTCACTACGTATAGACCAACTCATCGACTTAATGTCTAGTCATGTGCTCCTCAGTTTCATGAACACTTACTTTTGATAAAACCAAATCCGAATGGCCCCCCAAAATGAAGTCCATACATCCTTTATTATAGACTTCGGGACCTATTGCTACAAAGTAATACCCTTCAACCTCAAAAACGCCGAAGCTAAATATAAAAAACTAGTCATCCACATCTTTAAGCCATAAATATGTAGGAACATTAAGGTCTACATCAATGATATGATTGCTAAGAGTAAAACTAAGAAAGACCACATCAATGACCTCTAGGAAATCTTCTAAAACCCTATGCCAATTCCAAATGAAACTTAACCCTTAAAAGTGCACCTTTGGAGTTTCTTTGAGAAAATTCTATGGTTCCATGGTCAGAGAGCGAGGGATAGAAGCCAACCTTAACAAAATCAAAGCAGTCCATGATATATAAGCCCCCACTAAAATCAAAGAGGTCTAGCGATTGACAAGAAGAATAGTTGCCCTCAATGGCTTTGTATCTTGAAGTTCCAACAATTGTGTAAAATTTTTCAACCTATTCAAGTACCCTACTAAGTTTAAGTGGATGCCAGAATGTCAAAAAGCCTTCCAAGAGTTAAAGAACTTCTTAGCAAGCATGCCTATACTCTCCAAACTAATACCTAGAGAAGAATTGTACTTATACCCCGAAATCAACAATAAAGCATTATGCTTAGTACTTGTTCGAGCTAATAATCATGACTACTGGCTAGTTTACTATGTTAGTGACATTGTCCAAGGGCTAGAGCTTAGATACACCAAATAGAAAAGTTCACCCTCGTAGTGGTCATCATAGCTTGAAAGCTTAAGCTCTATTTCTAACCACATCCAATCATTATAATAAGGGACAAACCATTTTGAACAGCTTTGCAAAGGCCCAACACTTTAAGCCAAATGATGAATTACTCCTTCGAGCTCAGCCCCCATGGAGTCCAATTTTGCCTAAGATAGGTAATCAAAGAATAGGTCCTCATGGATTTCATAATATAATACATTGGAGCAGACAAACCCCAACTCAACCCTACCATACTAATTTGGACACTCTACATCGATGGCTCCTCCACTAAGGGGAAGGGGAGTGGAGCTAGTATCACAAGGCTTGCATAGAATGAAGATCCTCTATGCCTTGAAATTTGGTTTCCTAATGAATAACAGTAAAGCCAAATATGAGGCACTCATTGTCGGCTTGAGAATTGCCAAGGACATCAGAACAGAAAACTTAGCATACACTCAAACATTGTGCTGATTATACAACAAATCAAAGGAGAATACTAGACTAAGGGTGAAATAATGGTCAAATACCTACATTTAATACAAGGTCTTCTTGTGGAATTCACTTCTTAGGAAGTCAACAAGATTCGACAAGCAAATAATGCAAAAGTGGACAAATTATCTAGGATAGCCTCATCCGCTATCCTTACATCACACGACTATGATAAGTCACTATTCATACAGTATCTCCCCAAGCAAAGTATTAAGGTGCAAGAGCAATAAGTCACCAAAATAATAGAAGTAACCCCCAAGCCCTCTTCGATGGACCCCCTTATACGGTACCTCATGATAGGGGTATTACCTAGGGACTGAGTAGAGGCAAAGAAGCTAGCCTATGCCACACCCAATTATACATTGATCAATGATGTGCTCTACTAATGAGGTCATAGCACCCTACTCCTTAAATTACTCTAAACAAAAGTAGGTACTTGGGTCCTTGAGGAGCTCTATGTAGAAATCTGCAACAATTACATCTAATCCCAAGCACTATACCTTCAAGCAATTAGATTAGGTTATTGTTGGCCAATGATGAAGGAGGATGCCAAGACTATGGTCTAGATATGCAATTCTTACCAAAAGATTATGGCAATCACTCACGCCCCTAATTCAAAGTTATACCCTTTGATAAGCTCATGGCCATTCGCGTAGCAAGGATTAGATGTTCTTGGCCCTTTCCCAAAAGCCTCAATAGGCTGACAATTCATTATAGTAGCAATAGGTTACTTCATTAAGTGGTAAGAGGCATTGGCTGTAGCCATGATCATAGCCTAAGCTACCGAAGGATTTACGCTTATCCACTTACTATCTCATTTTAGAGTACTGTATAAGTTGATCACTAATAATGGAATGCAATTCAACAATGATCAATTTAGAGACTTCTGCAATAAGCATAACATTGGGTTACACTACACCTAGGTATCCTATTCTCAAACCAATAACCAAGTTGAAGCTATCAATAAGATAATCCTCAATAGCCTGAAGAAGAAGGTGGAGTAAGCAGGAGGTAAGTAGGCCGACGAGCTTCCAAGCATACTTTGGGGATACGGCACAACGCATAGAACCTCAACTAGAGAAACCCCATTTCATCTTACATTCGGAATGGAAGCCATCCTCTCAATTGAGTTGGAATTACCAACCAGTAGGGCCCAACACTTTAACATAAATGCCAATCACATAGCCTTAGAAGCAAACCATGACAACATTGATGAAGTTCACGACGTTGCACAAGCATGAACGATAACCTATCAACAGCAAGCTACCTAATATTACAACTGCAGCATTCAAAATAAAGTTTTCTACCCTAGAAACCTAATGTATAGAAAGTTAGAGGCCGTTGGTTTTTAGGACAGGCAAGGCCTGATTAAGAGGACCCCGTACGAGTGGTTAAGGATGTAAGAAATGCTTATAATCTTGAGATGCTAGAAGGATGACCTATCCCCAGGGCATGGAATGCCTAGAATCTAAGACCTTACTTCCCTTAAGTTACAATGACAAGAATAAAAAACACTTGTAAACATGGTTAAATGCAATGAATTGACCAAGATTCCTACATGTGTCTCTCTTTCTCTCCCACTTCTCATGCATTTATGCAATGCTTATTCGCACTATAACGTAGCCTCAAGTCAATTTCCACCCCTAAACACACTTTCCCCCATTAGTCCATATACTAATGCTGTAGAAACATACCAAGGCATCAATATACATCGAAACCCTAACCTTAGGTCAATTTTTAGCCCTAAGCTTTGCCCAAGTTAATTGCTACACTAATGCTGCAAGGACTCTCCTTAGGCATTGGTTTATATCAAGCCCCTAACCTTAGGTTGATTTTCATCCCCAAGCTTTGCCTAATTTAGTTGCTACACTAACACTACAGGTACCCTTCTCGGGCATTGATTTACATCAAGCCCCTAACCTTAGGTAGATTTTCAACTCTAAGCTTTGCCCAAGTTAGTTGCTATACTAATGTAGTAGGTACCTTCTTGGGCATCAATTTATATTAAGCCCCTAACCTTAGGTCGATTTTCATCCCTAAGCTTTGCCTAAGTTAGTTCCTATACTATTGTCATAAGTACTCCACATGGGTACTAATTTACATCAAGCCCCCAACGTCAAGTTGATTTTCATCCCCAAATAGTTGTCTTGGTAAGATATTATTATAATAGTTATTAAACACAACTCTAGGTTGAATTGAACAACGAAAATCAAAGAGAAATAGAATAAACAAACAACAAACAATGAACAAAAAAGGAGAACTTTATTTCATTATAGTAAAGTACTAGGTTCAACAGGTTGACATGCTAACACCGATTAGATCTAAAAAGAAAACTAAGCGATACAAAAGCATGTAGCTACTTTCTAGATTGCCCTAATATGCTTAACTTGAACAGCCACTTTCTATTCTAACTTAGCTTCTCATTCAGAGCCCTTCTCCATAAGGAACTCATCTTAACTTCGACTCAATCCGCAACCTCTAAAGGGAAAGCTGTGACTACCTCCCTATGCTCCAGTAGAGCTAAGCTCCAAGGGTCCCAGTGATACTCAACCTCTAAATGGAGGTCTTACTTCTACGCTCTAAAGCCTCTCTTCTATAGAAGTAATAGCAAAGATAATTGATTTAGCTACTCCACTTAAAGCACCGAGCTACTAAGGCCCTATTGACAATAAAGGAAGATTGGTGCTCCATGCAAAGTGGACCAGAGAACTTATGAAGCAAATGATTCCCTATAAAGGCCTCAGTTTATAGGTTAGGGTAGAGAAAAGAACCCGTTTACCACCATAGTCACCACGGCTACCCTTGTTTGCTTAGGGTCATCTTAGATAGTGTGTCTAAAAGATGCTTAAAACCTCATGCAAACAAGTGCCCATGTAGTGTAGCCACCACGAATAAGTGGTAAGCAATGCTCGAGCCCCCATCTTTTGCTTAGCATTATTGGACACAAAGAAGGGAGGACCCAAAGGCCACATACACCTCCTAGTTATAACTCGAGATCTACCCACCGTTGCTGAGTAACTGTCCATACCTCATGAACACAACCTAAAGGAAGAGGTTAAAGATGACCCCCTCCCTAGCTTGAGCACTCTATCCTTCAACATGATTACCTTGGACACACTTATATCAACTTTCACTTATACCTCATTAATTTGTTTAGGTGTTTTGCATGGCAAAGCAAGGAGCCATGCACTCTTTATATAGAAGCCATGACACATCCTTAGCCATACATGTGTTGGCAATCATACAAGCCCAACACGTTAGGAACCCAAGCGACGCCTGAAGAATTAATGATGCACCATATACGCATTAAATATCTTCTGGAAGGTGCTCTGCTCAAGGTGCTCCACTTACTAAGAACACATGTTACTCAAAATAAACTCTACTGAGAAGATATTCCATGTTAGCAATGATTCAACCCATCGAAATTGCCTTGCTAAGGAGATCTTGTGATGTCATCACAAGATCTACTCTAGCAAGCTCATCACCATGACACTAAGCCCTTATAATGACTTAGGAAATTACAATCTACTTGAGAGATAGGGTATGTCAACCTATAAAAAAGCATCATTGCAAGTGCAAAAAACTTAGACAAAAATCAAGGATAAGCGTATAGTGACAACACATGAGCAAGCAAGTAGGCCTATACGGAAATATTAGCGAGCAGGTATGAACCACCTACTCATGGATAGAAAATTTAGCTAATCTTGCTAGGAAGTAGGGTACATAGGTTTGCTTAGGAAACATCTTTTGTAGTATAAAAGAATTAGACAAAAAATGAATAAATTTTAAGTACGTGACAATAGTAAAAACACAAGAAGCAACAACTAAGGAGTGGAAAAAGAATATTGGAGACAATAATAAAGAGACTTCATTGATCCAAGTCTTCTACAATTGCATAAAGAGAGGATGACACTCTAGCCTTCGCCAAATATATATATATATATATATATATATATGTTACAGAAAGTGATACCAGAAATGGGTACGCATCACCTACATTAGCTATAAGAAAGAAATAAAAAGTTTAGAGATGTCCTTAAGCCTACTTGACCTATTGTTGCTGCTACGCCTACTACTGTTATTGCTCCTGATTGCCTTCCTCATCACCATCTCCCTCCCCGAGGCCCATATTCAAGCTATTACTAGAAGTTCCTAACGAGTCACTAAACGACTAACCACCTGGCCCACCTCTAACGGCAACCTCGAGTTTATGTAGCTAATGTGAGAAAGATAAGCTCGCATTAAGCATGTTATGCTAAACTTGTTTTGGTGCCTCCTCTACCATTGCATATCTAGCCATAGTGATGGCCTTCTCAATCAAGGGGTTATCCAAGGTCTCCATAAAGATATCCCATTTGACTTCAGGTACTAACCCCTCACCTTTCAAGAGCTCAGACTCCCTCTTCGTAAACTCAGCTCGTACTCTATCTAGCTCATCTCCCCTTGCCCTTAGCTCGACAGTCAGCCTATCCTTATTTCTTTTGATGGATTCTTTAGCCATCTTCAAGTCATCCTTTAGTTTGCCCACTTACCTAAGAAGCTCCCTCTATTGGCATTCTAAATTGCTAAATGCAACGGCTAAATCACCTCACACATTCTTCTCTTCTTCCAATACCTTTTAGAGCCTTTCAACCTTAGCCCTCTCTTGATTTTCCTCCAATAAAAGAAATGACCAATTGTAAGTAAGAACGAAGCCTAGCAAGTTACACAACTATGACCAAAACATATAGTTGGTAATTAAACTAAGACCAAGCACTTAGGCAAAAACATAACAGTAGCTTACCTCATTATGCCTCCATAGCAATTTCGCTAAGCCCTCTACGTCAATCTAACTTGTAACCAATCACCCAAACTATGCTTGCAACTACTTAAACCTCTAGGTAAGCCAATCCATAAGCTGCATGGTAGCTTCTTACCTCAAGTGATGGACTAGGGGTTAGATGTCCTTGTCATTAGTGATCTCGATGGCATGCATAACAACATCTTCAAGGGTTTGCTCTAAGCTCTACCACTTCGTATCTACTCAAACACCTACTATTGAGGGCCCTTATGCGGCAACTAATAAGAATCGAACCACCAAACCTTTAACCTAAGCCTAACCACAAGGTCTTGAAGGATTAGCAAAGCAAATTCTATTGTTCCAACCAAATCTTACCAAGGTCGAGTTGATCCTCACTGCCAACCAACTCCACATGTCAAGCTAAGTAACTTCTTGTTTTTCAATAGTTGAGCACCGACTTGAAGTATGCACCACTAATAGTCCGACCCCTCATATGTCTACTCAACCATGATCGTGTCAACATTCATCTTAGCAGTATTGGTGCTAAGAATTCCAACACACATCTACACCTATGCCTTCTTAGAAGGACTCCAAGTCTGCTACGTGACCTCCATCATGATCATCCCATTTTTTTGTTTCTACTAGAAGCATCTCCAATGACCTATTACCATGTATCTAGCACTACATGAAAGGACTCTATTGCACTAATCATTAATTTGTTTGAATTTTTATTTGTACCTCTTTATTATTCCTTATACATTACTTCTTTTGGGTAATACCCTATTTATCTTTTCCATTTTAAGTAGGATGCCCTAACATTTTAAGTATAAATACCCTAGTAATATGTAGCCACAAGAATCATCATACCTCAGATATTAAATATACTTCGCCTTTCATGAGTTAAGTGTACTTACTTTCATCTCCTTACTCTTATCCTAACCCTTAAGTAAGGTTAGGAGGCAAATACCCTCATTGGACCAGCTTATGCATCATATTAAGTTGAGCCATGAGTCCGCAATGTTTCCTTAGTATGTCATATCCTTAAAATCATTTGTGGTTTTACTTGCTTACTTTCATTGTTATTCGCACATTTTCCCATCTTCATTTTCAAGCTTTCTGCAAGCTTAGACCCACCCCAATACTATTGCCCTTGTCAGCTCTTGACATAACGTATCATCCTATTATTAGAGAGGAGGTTTGTTTAGGTAAGTTATGTTTGAGTTCTCTTAAGTAGTAGTGTTTGTTGTCATCGTATATTGTAGTTACATAAAGCTTAGCCATAAGTGATTGAGTAAGTTGAAGGCATAGTAGTTTGCAATGGCTGTATACTCTGTTTTACCTTGTTTCAAACATACAAAAATAGAGCAAGTTTCAGTTAGGTTATGGTTCCTTAGAGTAGCTATTGTGATCGTTGACTGGTTTAACATTCATATGGAAGTGTATGAGTGTTGTTTAGCTTGGAGGAACCGTATCTTTTGACTCTTAGAATCTGAGTTTGTTATTGAGTTTTGTTAAAGAGAGTGATGGATCCAAGTGTTAATGCTAGTATTGGAGATGACAATAGCGATGTTGTCCACCATAGAAAAGAACCTAAAAATACCCCTAAAAGTACAAATGAATGCATTGATGAGATGGCTAACTTTATAGCCAATCTAAGTAAAGTTGTTCATGCATTGGCCTTTCAACCTGCCAAGGCCATACAAAATACTTCCCAAGCCACTTAACCTATGAGAGGATAGATCCCAACTCAACAAGCATGAGGAAGAGGAATAGGAAGACAAGTACAAAGAAGGATTGACTCGGGTGATATGGATGATGAAGGAGAAGAAAAGTACAATGAGGTAGAGGAGCGAACTCAAGCACCCCAAGCTATTGACCATATAATGCTTCATATTCTAAGCTTCAATGGTTCTGGGAATGTAGATAACTATTTAGATTCGGAGGAGAAGGTTGAACATGTTTTTAGCTATTAACAATATGAGGACCATAAGAAGGTGAGGATTGATGCTATTAAGTTCTTAGGTTATGCCGTGATGTAGTGGAAGAACTTCCAAATTATGAGGAGACAAAAAGGATATAGGGAAGTTAATACTTAGCTTGAGATGAAGAGGATACTTAGGAATAGATTAGTGTCGGATACTTTTTTATAAGATACTTTTGCTAAGCTTCAAGAGCTAAGACAAGGAGGCTAAACTGTAGATGAATATGTTCAAGAGTTTCAAATACTCATGATTTGATGTGAAGTGGATGAATCATCAACCTAAACAGTATCCAGACGACATTTGAGATGTCATAGAGCTTCATCGGTTTGCTACATTGATGAAGCTATATGAATAGCCCAACAAGTAGAAAGGTAGAGGAGGAAAAGGTCGATTCGACTCTAATGAGCCAAGTAGTCCAATTAGGCTGACCTGCTCAAAGAAGTTACCAAGCTCAACAAAGTGCCAAGTTGAGTAGAAGAATAGATGTTAGAGCTAAATAGAAGGTGAACCAACTAATGGTGACATGCCACCAAGAATTTATAAGAAAGGATAAGGATCTAGGAAGAAGATGAGCTAGATTAAGTGATTTATATGCTAAGGGTTTAGGTTTATGGCCAACTAATGTCCAACAAGGGAAATGTCTCAAAGATTAAAGTAGACAACATAGATGAGGAGCTAGAGGAGGAAAAAGAAGTAGAGGAAGAGATTGAGGTTACTACTGAACTGGTTAAAGAAGATGTGTTTGCTGAAAATCTGGACAAACTAACTTTGGTTGATCAACATGTAATGAGTATGGAATCCTCTACTAAGGAGGAGTAGAGAGAGAATTTGTTCCACATCATATGCAAGGTAAAAGAGCAGGTATGTGCACTTATAGTAAACAATGGAAGCTATACTAATGTTGCGTCTACTAACCTAGTTAAAAAGCTCAAGTTGTTAAGTAGCTCACAATTGAAGCTATATAAGTTACATTGACTAAATGAGAAAGGAGCACTACATGTCACTCAACAAGTTTTGTTATCAATCTCTATTGGAATTATTCTAATGAAATTCTCTGTAACGTGCTACCCATGTATACATCTGATGTGTTGCTAAGCAGACCTTCGCTTTTTTATAGGAGAGTTATGCATGATGGATTCAAGAGCACCTATGTGTTTAAGAAGGATGGGAGGAAGATCAATTTGAACCCTATGATGTCAAGTCAAGTTAGCAAGCTACAAGCTAAACTTACTCGAAGACCTAAGAAGATTTTGATTCTTAGTAGAACTAAACTCTAAGAAGCTATTAAAGTCGATATGTCGACTTTTCTATTAATCAAGCAACTAGTAAAGTTGAATGAGCAGGCTAAGCTACTTGGAGAGATCAAAGAGCTATTGGATGATTATGTTGACCTATTTCCCAAATAGTTGCTTAAGGGATTACCCTCTTTCCGATGCATTGAACATTGTATTGACTTGATACCCGACACTACCTTACCAAACAAGCTAGCTTATCGAATGAACCTTAAACAAGCTGTTTAGCTCTAGAGATAAGTCAATGAACTATTGGAAAAAGAATATGTGAGGGAAAGCCTTAGCCCCAATGCTATGTCAGTGCTCCTTATACTAAAAAGGGATAGCACTTGGTGTACATGCATAGACAGTAGAGCTATGAATAAGATCATAATCAAGTATAGATATCTTATCCCCAGGTTAGATGACATGTTGGATGAGCTAAATGGGGTCAAGATCTTTAGTAAAATTGATCTAAAGTCTAGCTACCATCAAATTCAAATGAAGACAAGAGATGAGTGGAAAATTGCATTCAAAACTCAGCATTGTCTCTACGAGTAGATGGCTATGCCTTTTGGCCTGTCAAATGCCCCAAGCACCTTCATGAGATTGATGAACCATGTACTAAGAAATCTAATTGAGAAGTGCATCATAATGTACTTTGACAACATCTTTGTGTACAATGCCGACCTATAAAGCTACTTTGAGCATCTCTATGCCATACTTGATGAACTCCGAGCCAAGAGGTTATTCAGCAATTTGAAGATGTTTTGTTTCTACCGGGAGGAAGTAGTATTTTTGGGATATGTAGTTAGTAAAGGAGGCTTGTAAATCGATGATGAAAAGATTCGAGATATTATCGAATGGTCAACTCTAACCACCTATGCCGAGGTGAGAAGTTTCTATGGATTGGCATCTTTTTATTAAATATTCATTAGAAACTTCAGTGCCATTATTGCACCCCTTACTAAGTTGACAAAGAAGAATATCAATTTCAAGTAAGGCAAGAGAAAGGAGAGAAGTTTCATTAAAGAAAAGGCAAAATTGACTTCAACACCATTATTAGCTTTATCTGACTTTGAGAAAGTTTTTGAGCTCGAATGTGACGTATCAAACATTGGGATAGGTACTGTCTTAATGCAAGAAGGCTGACCAATTGCTTACTTTATTGAGAAGCTAGGAGGACCTCAGTTGAACTACTTGATGTATGACAAATTGCTAGCCCTTATCCAAGCACTCCAATTGTAGTAGCACAATCTATTATTAAGAAAGTCTATCATTTATATGGATCATAAATCTTTAAGGTACCTTCGAAGTTAGACCAAGTTATCTAAGTGGCAAGTGTGATGGGTTAAATTCCTCGAAGGATGCAACTTTGTGATCTAGTACAAACAAGGCAAGAATAATGTAGTTGCCAATGCTCTATTGAGAAGACATGTTTACGAGCATCAAAGAATAGTATCCTCAAGACCCGCATTTTGGTCCCATATTTAGACGATGTGCTGAAAGAAGGATAGTGGATGATTATCATGTAGAAGATGGGTATCTATTTTAGGGAGGCAAGTTATGTGTGCTAACCTTTTCTTTGAGAGAATTACTTGTTAAAGAAGCTCATTCTAGTAGACTTTCTAGAAATTTTGGAGAGAAGAGGATGTATGAGTTGTTGAGTGGATGATTTTTATGGCCAAAGATGAGGTGCGATGTGCATTAAATTATTAAGAGCTATGATATTTGCAAGCGGGGCAAATACCGAGCTAAACAAGGGAAAGTGATGCCTTTGCCTATCCCAACTCAACCTTAGGCTAAGTTAAGCATGGACTTTGTCCTCTTATTGCCGAGACCTACTTGGGGCAAAGATTCTATAATGGTCGTTTTAGATATATTTAGTAAGATGGCACATTTTATGCCTTACTCTAAAACTAGCAATGCGTTGGCTATTGCTTTTCTCTTTTTGTAGGAAATTGTTCAATTACACAACATACCAATAAGTGTAGTCTTTGATAGAGATTCAAAGTTTCTAAGGCATTGTTGTAGGACTCTATGGCGTATAATGGGGACTAAACTACTATTCAGCACTTCCAATCACCCTTAAACCAATGGCCAACTAGAAGTAGTCAATCGTACTTTAAGATCATTGCTTATAGTTACAGTGGGGAAGAATTTGATCAATTAAGATGTATGTTTGCTTGTAGTTGAATTCGCTTGCAACTATACTATACATAACACCACTAAACAAACACCCTTTAAAGTCATCTATAGCTTTAATCCAAACCTACCGTTGACCAATCCCCTGTACCAATGTTTAAGTAAGAAGACCTTGACGCAAAAGCCCAAGTACGGTCTCTACAGTAGATTTACAAGAAAGTTACCTAGCAAATTGACCAAGCTACCAAGAGAATGAGAGAAAGGAGTAAAGGAAGGAAGTCAGCATAATTTCATTCTAGAGTTTTTGTGTAGCTATTTCTAAGCAAGGAGAGGTTCCCGAGCAATAGAAAGAATAAGCTGTCTACCCAAGCCAAAGTTCCCTTCAAAATGCTCAAAAGATCAACAATAATGCCTATTGATTGGAACTACTTGAGGACTATAGAGTCTCTGACACTTTTAACATTACTAACCTCAAACCCTACCTACTTAGGAGAGAATTGAGTAAAGACCAATTGGATTTGATCCCAAATCCAAATCAACTCAGAAGGGATGATAGGAATCGAATTACCAGTCCTTTAACCTGAGCCTAAGCACAAGGTCTTAAAGGACTAGCAAAGTGAATTTTATTATTTCAGCCAACTCCTACTAAAGCCAAGCTAATCCTCACTACCAACCAACTTTATATGTTGATCCAAGTAACTTCTCATTTTTCAATAGTTGAGTACCGACTTAAAGTATACACCATTGACAATTTGACCCCTCTATGATCATGCTGACCTTCATATTGGTGGTATTGGTGCTGAAAACCCTAGCCCACATCCACACCCATACCTTCTCAAAAGGACTCCAAGTCTACTCAGCTACCTCCATCCTAATCGTACTATATGTCTGTTTTTGCCAAAAGCGTCTCCAGTAACCTATTGCTATGTGTCTAACCCTACATAAAAGGATTCTGCTATACTGATCATTGATTTGTTTAAATTTTCATTTATACCCCTTTATTATTCCTTGTGTATTACTTCTTTTGGCTAATACCCTTTTTGTCTTTTCCATGTTAAGTAAGATGCCCTAATATTTCGAGTATAAATACGCTTGTAATATATAGTCGCAAGAATCATCATACCTTAGATATTGAATTTACTTCTCCTTTCATGAGCTAATTGTGCTTGTTTTCATCTCCTTACTCTTATCCTGACTCTTAAGCAAGGCTAGGTAGCGAGCACTCTCATTGGACCAGCTCATGCGTCATATCAAGTTGAGCCGTAAGTTTATGGAGTTTCATTGGTGTGTCATATCCTCAAAATTGTTCGTAGTTTTGCTTGTTTGCTTTAATTATTATTCACATGTTTTCCAATCTTGATTTTCAAGTTTTCTGTAAGCTTAAAACTACCTTAATACTATCACCTTTGTCAGCTCTTGGCACAACATATCACTAACTGTAGCCCCGACCTGAGCCTCTTAAACTGGACCCCCACCAAATGCTCTCTAGCTAAGCTTCGAAGTCCCTAACAACTCTCCTGTCAACACATCACCACCTTCTTGCTAATCAACTTCGGGAAATCATGAGTTGTTAATCACTAGTCCTCTTACTCGCGCATGGCACTGAGGCCTCTAATCCCTCACCTGAGGAATTCTCTCTTAAAAACTAATCAATGATAAGAAACTCTATGCAGAAGAAAGATGGCTAAACTCCTTGATAGCTTCAAAACATTACACCCGACCCTATTCCCTCTCTTGTGCTGATGCTAACTATACTCTTACTAAAGACTCTATGCCGAGTGATCTAACTTTCTTACCATTGAGAGTTCCTACGAAGTAACGTGAGCTGACCTCACCCTAATCAAGTACTTCTCCCTCAACATCCTTCCAATTCTCACTGCATCACTTCTTGTCGCAACCTCTTTGTTGTTGCAGCATCTTGATTCCCCTTGCTTGCTATGATCAAAGAATCTATGCACAAAACCAATGTTACATTACCACCTATCCATTTCATCTGACATTGTACTATTTTTCCCTTTTTGTCGTTTGTCCTTTTTTACCCTCGTCATATATACTAGGAATCCCCCTTTTTGTATGCCTTTTTGTAATTTTTTTATTTATATTGTTATCCTAGGGACTTACTATAAATAGTCCCTTCTCTTTGTAAGTCGAAATAAGCCTTCCTCAAAATATACATTGAATGTACTATTCTTACGAAACTGCCCTCTCTAAGTCCATTTTTCATATACTCTTATCTAATCTTGCAGAGTAGCTCAAGATTAGTGGTGAGTAGACCTTAACATCAACTTGTGTGTCATATCAAGTGAAGTATCAAGTCGTGTTGTGTTCGTTGGTATGTCATATCCTCTTAACAGCTTCACGTTAGTTACTCTAATAAGCTCATAGACCTGCTCACTCTATTTTCTTCAATATTTCAAAGGACCTATTAGTTCAAATCTACTACGATAAGTCCTAGTAATAACTAAGCTCCTAAACACATCATATAATCCTAGTATTAGAGCTTGAGGTTTTGACCGAGAGCTATGTGGTGATAGCCTCTATTAGTTTTCTATTTGTGATACTCTATTTTCATTTGGAAGAACAGAGCAAGTTTACAATTTACAGTTCCTGTGATATTTGTGTGTATAAGGATTTTTTATATGAAGAGTATTTTCTAATGCTTCATTTTCAGAATGTTGAATCCTAGTATTTACGGAGAGATTAACAATGCCAAGAGTGATGCTAATGGTCATGGTTGAATTACCTAACAAACACCACATACTACCAATGAGCAGATACAAGACCTTGTTGCTATTGTAGCTAATTTAACTGTTTCAATATAGAGAGTCTTAAAGACTAGGCCACAAGAGAGAGTTGCTAAATAGGGTCGAGAACTGAGAGATAGGTTGAGAAGATAGATGATTGAGCCGCATGCACCAAAGCCCACTCCCATAAACCAAGCACCACCATGACGTACCGAAAGAATGGCAAGAAGGAGGTTAGAATTGGATGAAGTGGAGGAGTATAAAGAGGAAGAATAGTATGTTGAAGTTAATGAGCGTGAACTTAGGGCTCTTAGGGGCATTGAACACCTCAAAGTATAGATTCCGATCTTCAATGGGTTCAATAGTGCTAACGACTACTTGGACTAAGAGGGGAAGATCAAAAAGATATTTGATTTCTATGATTATGAAGATGTTGTCTGTATTCGAGTAGCTAAGTTGGAATTTTCTAGATATGCAGCAATGTGGAGGAAGAAGCTACAAAATATTCACCTGAGGACTCGATGCGAAATCTGAACATGGAATGAGATGAAGAAAGTTTTGAGAAGTAGATTCATTCCCGAATACTACGAGCAAGACACTTTCTAACGTCTACAAGATTTGAGACAAGGTAATCGATTGGTGGACGACTATGCCCAAGAGTTTCAGTTACTCATGAGTTGATGTGATGTCGATGAACCTGAGATGCAAACTATTGCAAGGTTCATTTATAGGCTGAGGACTAAAATTGGTAACATAGTGGAGTTGTAGAGTCTTATGACTCTGGATGAAGCCATCAAGGTAACATAGAGAGTTGAAAGGCATAGGTGGAATCAAGTTAGTCAAATGTTGAGTAGTCGACCCATGCTATCGAACAAGAGAGGCATGCTGAGCTTATCAGACTATGGCCGTGCACTAAATATTTTCGAGGTGGATCGCTAAGGACTAGTGCTAAGCCGACCAAAAGAAGGCCGAGGTAAGGGCAAGGCTGAAGAACCTAAGGTCTAATGAAACCAAGGTCAAAACTCAGGAAGAAAGACCTTAAAAATCAAATGCTTTAAATGTCTCAATTATAGGAACGTGGCTAGTCAATGTCCATACCACCGAGTCATGACTATAAAGGGAGACAAGCCCTAGTATGAAATAGAGTATGAGCGAAGGAGAGGAAGAGATGGGAGTTGAATAGATGCTAGAAGAGTTTTAGGATGACCTCGATGCCGAGATACCTCCTGAGGGTGATACCGAGTACTATTTTGTCGTTTGACAGTCTCTTAGTGCTTTTGTGGCTAATGAGAATGAGTAGAGGGAGAATCTCTTCCATATGAATTGCTAAGTGAATGGTAAGCTATGTGCCTTGATCATTAATAGAGGGAGCTGTACCAATGTCATAGCACAAGGGGTAGTTAAGGCCATGAAATTGCCAACCCTCCCATACCCTAAGTCGTACAAGATTCACTAGCTGAATGAGAAAGGAGGCTTACATGTTACCGAGTAGGTTAAAGTACCGATTACCATTAGTGATAGGTACAGGGACGAGGTATTTTGTGATGTCCTTCCCATGTGTGCTTCTCACATATTACTTAGCCGACCATGGCTATTTGACTTGAGAATGTTGCACGATGGGTATAGAAATACCTATATGTTCCAAAAGGATGGGAAGAAAATTATACTGACACTCATGAGTCCAAAGGAAGTGCAAGAAGCACAAGAAAAGGTTGTTAAGTCACTGCAACGGAAGTCCTTAGTGATTTCTCGAGCTCAGTTTACCCGAGAAGTCAAGGTTAAGGATTGTGTTCCTTTCAGTCAAGAGACTCTTTAAGGTAAGAGAAACCAAGAGCTTACCTACCAAAGTGCAACAACTACTTCAAGACTATGCTGACCTATTTCTTGATGAGATGCCAAAAGGTTTACCTCCCTTAAGAGGCATTGAACACTACATTAACCTCCAGCCTTAAGCTGCCTTACTAAACCAACTTATTTACAGACTCAATCTTGAGCAGGTAGCCAAGCTAAAGAAAAAAGTGGATGAGTTGGTAGGCCCTAAATACGTTCGAGAGAGTATGAGCCCATGTGCTATACAAGTCATCCTAATACCTAAGAAAGATGGGTCATGGAGAATGTACATTGATAGCCGTGCCATCAATAAAATTACTGTTAAGTATCGATACCCGATCCCACGATTAGATGATATGCTCGATGAGTTGCATGGTGCCCGCATCTTTTTAAAGATTAATCTTAAGAGTAACTACCACCAAATACAAATGAGGCCTGGAGATGAATGGAAGATGGCCTTCAAGATAGGGGATGGTTTGTTCAAATGGATGGTAATACTGTTTGGCTTAACTAATGCACTAAGTATATTCATGTGGCTGATGAATCATATACTTAGAACATTGATAAGCAAATGTGTTGTGGTTTATTTTGATGAGATTTTGGTCTATAGTACTAACCTCATCACTCATGTTAAGCATTTAAGATTAATGTTTGACATCTTCTGATTCGAGAGATTATTCGACAACCTAAAGAAATGTGTGTTTTGTCAAAGCGAGGTTATGTTCCTTAAATATGTTGTTTCAAAGGAAGGAGTCTAAGTGGATGATGAGAAAGTCAAAGCTATTCTTGAGTGGCCTATACTGGCTAATGCTGCTAAAGTTAAGAGCTTCCATGGTCTAGCTTCATTTTATCAAAGATTCCTTCAAAGCTTCAATTCTATAACTGTACCATTAAAAGCTTAGAAGAGTTTTGAAGATGTAAAGTCTAACTTGATGTCTACTCTAGTACTCGCCTTGCTAGATTTCAAGAAAGTTTTTGAGGTAACGTGTGACATGTCTAGCGTTGGCATTGGTTCTATCCTCATGTAAGAGCACCAACCAATTGCCTATTTCAATGAGAAACTTTGAGGTGCTGCCTTGAACTACTCAACCTACGACAAGGAGTTCTATGTCCTTGTCCGAACACTACAAAACTAGCAGCATTGTCTGTTGTAGAGAGTATTCATCATCTACACAAATTATGAGTCTCTCAAGCATCTTTGTAGGTAGTAGAAACTTTCTCAGCATCATGCCAAATGGGTTAAATTCCTAGAGTCTTTCTACTACATCATTTGGTATAAGAAAGGGAGCACCAACACTATAGCAGATGCTCTTTCTTATTGTCATAGCCTTATTATGACTATGCAAGCTAAGGTACTTGGATTCAGCACCCTGCCCGATCAATATGAGTACAACTAGTATTTTGGGCCCTTAGTGACTAAGTGTAATGTTAGAGGCATTGTGGATGGGTCCTACTTGAGTCAGGGGTTCTTGATGAAGGGCAAACAAGTTTATGTGCCAAGTAGTTCAACTAGAGAACTACTCATCCATAAAGGCCATGCTAGAGGCTTAGCTAGCCATTTCGAAGAAAAAAGAACGGTTAAAGTATTGAAAGAACATTTCTACTGGCCTGGGATAATGAGGGATGTACATCGAATTCTTAAGAGGTGCGAGGTGTATAAACATGCAAAAGGAAAGAGAGAGTCGCACAAAGAGTACATACCCCTGCCCATACCTAAGTGCCCATGGATCAACCTAAGAATGGATTTCTTGCTCGACCTTCCCTAAACGCCAAGGAGATTATTTATTGCAAACCGCTTTTCACAAGAAATTGTATGTCTACATAGACTACTGAGAACTATTGTATCCAACCATGATTCGAAGTTCATAAGTTTCTTCTGGAAAACCTTGTAGAGGAAACTTGGCACTAAGCTTATGTATAATACTTCTTACTACCCCTAGATAGACAACCAGACCAAGGTAGTAAATAGGACAGTCAACAACCTTCTGCGAGCAGCTGTAAGGAAAAACTTACATGATTAGGACCTATGCTTACATATCATTGAGTTCACTTACAACCGATCAGTTCACAGCTCAACAAGAAGGTCACCTTTTGAGGTGTTCTATGGACTTAACTCGAACTTGCCCCTAGATATAACTATTAGCTCGGTTATATATGGGGAAAGTCAATCCAGCCTACTGCTCACCGAGGAATTCCAGAAGTTACATCAAAAGGTTACTAAACAATTAGCACAAACTGTAGCCTAGTAGAAGGAACAGGGAAGTTAAGGAAGGAGGTGAGTGGTTTACAGCCCTAGAGACCTTGTTTAGGTCCATCTTAGCAAAGAATGTTTCTCGAGGAAGAGAATGAACAAGCTTTCCCCTAGATCAGACAATCCATTTAAGATCCTTAAGTACATCAACAATAATGCCTATGAGCTAAAGTTGCCTGATAGATATAGTGTATTTGCTACATTTAATGTGGCTAATCTGATACCTTATATACCTGATGAAGAAGAGGGCTAAGATTTGAGGGCAAACCTTCAATAGCCTCAGGGAATTGATGAGCTACCGATTATTGGTCCTCTTAATCACGCATAGCTTCGAGGCCTCCAATCCCTCACCCAAAGAATTCTCTCTTAATAACCAACCAATGACGAGAAACTTTATAAAGAAAAAAGATGGTTGAACTCCTTGACAACTCTGGAAGGTTAAACTTAGCTCTATTCCCTCTCTTGTGATGATACTTGTGCCGAGTGATCTGACTTTCCTACCACCAAGAGTTCCTATCGAGTAACGTAAGCTGACCTTACCCTGGTCAAGTACTTCTCTCTTGGCATCCTGTCAATTCTCACCGCATCACTTCTTATCGCGACCTCTTTGTTGTTATAGCATCTTGATTCCCATCGTTTGCTATGATCAAAGAATCTATGTACAGAACCAATGTTATGCTACCACCTATCCATTTCATCTAACGCTATACTATTTTTCCCTTTTTGTCATTTGTCCTTTTTTACCCTTTTCGTATATACTAGGAATCCACCTTTTTGTATGCCTTTTTGTAATTTCTTTGTTTATATTATTGCCCTAGAGACTTGCTATAAATAGTCCATTCTCCTTATAAGCCGAAATAAGCTTACCTCAAAATATACATTGAATATACTATCCTTTCGAGATTGCCCTCTCTAAGTCCATTTTTCATATACTCTTATCTAATCTTGTAGAGTAGCTCAAGATTAGTAGCAGGTAGACCTTGACATCAACTTGTACATCATATCAAGTGAAGTGTCAAGTCGTGTTGTGTCAGTTGGTGTGTCATATCCTCCGAGCAGCTTCATGTCAGGTTCTCTAATCAGCTCATAGACCGGCTCTATTTTCTTCAATATTTCAAAGGACCTATTGGTTCAAATCTGTTATGGTAAGTCCTAATAATAATTGAGCTCTTAGACACATCAAGAAGTGTCTACAGCCTCTTACTCTTCTTCTTCGACTTTTTGGAAGGGTGATGCAAGGTTTCCCCTTCCCCTTCCAACGTGGGTTGTTTCCTCTTCTCATGCCTCAATGCACTCTTAAGCTACCTCGTCTGCCTAGCCAATAGCTTTGCCCTCACTCTCTTTCTAGCCAGTTCCAACGCTACAAAAGAACCAACAAACTCATTAGGAAAATAGACTAAAGAAACGATAAGGCACTTACTAAGCCAAGGACAAGCAACATGATGCCCCCTGATCTACCAATAAGGTGACACAGTACAACAAATAACCAAGCAACCCTCCTCAGCCAAACATAACAAATACCTACCTATCTCCATCGCAAACAATAGCGCGTTATCCTTATACTTCTAGCATATTAGTAAAGGATTCAATTTTCTCCATCCCATTAGATTCAATAGCTCAATACTAGTCATTACATCCTCATCTCTTAAAGACTTTATCTTCCTTCCATGAATAGGCCATCTCCACTCGGTTAGGAATTCTAGTAGTTCGGGAGTTTAAACATGATAAAAGAACTCCTTCCATCCCTCAACCTTATTTGGTGGCTTATAAAAAATACATAGATCTTTGCCTCTGGTGGCAATGTATACCCATCCATCAACCACCCTCTTTATATGGAAGAAGTGTCTAAACATTTGTGTAGTCCACCGTTGCAACTCCTAATTGCACAGCACCTCAAACATGAGCAATTGAATCCATAGGTTTGCATTAAGACTACCTGACACAACTTTGAAGTACTAAAAAAACTCTAAGAGGAATTATGAAAAGGGGAACTAAAGATCAAGCTCAAACACCTTCCTGTAAATACCAAATTATCATCATCTCCTACATAAGCTCACTACCTACCCATCGACATCTCTACTCTCCACCCAAGCACTTCCTCCATAGCCCAATTAACCAGCTTCAAATTCTCCTCACTCACCATATAAGGAACTCAACAACATGCATGCTCGTTTACATTAGTTGTCCACAACAATTGCCCAAAGTTATCCTCCTCACCATTTGAGGGGTACATATTGTAAGGGTATCACTATGCGCATTCCTTCCTCTCCTCCTATGACAACATCACCCCACCTTCTTCTCATGCTGTCACTGCCATTTCGGGGGGGAATAAAGCTATCAGCCCCTATTTGGGACTAACCCTCATGACCTTCCTTTACCTTCCTCAAAATAGAAGGATGAGAGGGCTCACTCTAGTTAACAGTTATGCCCTGATTAGCCATTACGAATGACCAACTAGGAATAGAAGCATACAATGAAGTACAACTAGCTCACAAGTGGAAATTTTAGTAGAGTTTCCCCTAAGAAAACAAAGCAAAGTGAAAAATGAGGACCCACGACCCCCTTTACATAGACAAACAAGGGGAAAAGGTTAATAGTTTATCCCACTATCAAGGCACGAGCCCACAAAAGGACATACGTTAAACCTTAGTCATTTATGTGCCCCACTCCCTCAGCTAAAGGCCCCAATTGATCCCTACACATTGATCTATGACATGGCTTGACAATGAATCACCTTACATGTACAGTTGCTCTTTGTAAGCCATCAATGTATGTTACATTTTCTAGGGATAGCCATCATAACACATTGAGCAGCCCGCCGATCATATCAATGACACAATAGCTCGGTGGTATTGTCTATGACGACTCCAAGCAGCTAAACTAATCCCTTGTTTGGAAGAATAGATAGCCTAGCCTTGGCCTGATCAACTTGAATCAATTAACTTCCTCACACCTTGGATGCTGAAGAGAGTAGGCAGAAAAGTGTTGACACCCAATTTTTGCTCGAATCAAGGCCCAACAAGCAAGGCCCATCATGAAGGCCTATCATGTGAATAAGCTACAAACTTGTCAATTACTTGGCATCCTCCTCCACAAGGCCATGTGCTCGCACAAGAAGCATAGAAGTTGTCCATAAACCTATCCTCTACACCGCAACCCACTTGGTGAGCTAAATAACTCCTGTCCAAGCAAGTCACCCCTTGATCATCGAACCAGCATGCATTGATCATCTAGCATAGGCCCGAAGCTTAACCCACCCCTTAATCAAGCATTAGCTAGTCCTTTCCTCAACATCTCAGCCTGGCTTTTTTCTTTAGTGCCTACTCTCTACTGCAACTTATTAATGAGCATCTAACATCCATGGTATGGCCAGCATACCAGGTAGCCCCTACTCTTGTCAAATCATTGAGTTGAAAATTTAGTGGTTTGGCCGACCATATCATACATCTCGTAGTGAAGCTCAGTCTCTAATGTGGATTGCACTACCTATTGGTAGCCAGTACAAGTGAACCCCTGATCACCACGTATCCAAGTAACCTGCATTAAAAGCACCAAGGGCTAAGAAGTAAGGGAACTCATCTTTTACTCACTCAGAACCTTTCACTCCCCCCTCTTTCCCAATTAAAGTCCAGCACATTACACATATACTAAGCGAGCACTGTCCCTTAAGTCCTTAGTGCCCATCCCCCCGTCTCTTGGTCTTCTTTGCTAACTTAAGCAATGAAGGGCCCCCGTGGTCACACCTACGAAGGGCTCTCTACAGGTATTAAGGAGTAAAAGTCAAAGCCCAAGCCTACTTGAGCTAGACTTTACGCAAGCCTATACATCCTAGTTAGTCCAACTATGATCAATAACATTCATGACTTTCAACCAGGTATGATGCAACAATATGGCAAATCAAGTAAGCTTGCAACTCTCTTAGGGCTTCTTAATGGGCTTTGGATTGTAATATTTTTCTTTTGTAACTTTCCTTGTGAATATTTCCATGTAATATTACAATTTAATTGTATAGATTTTTATTTTAGCATAATATGGGCTTCTTTTTATTTTCCAATCGCAGTCAATTCTATTCACATTTAAAGCCTATGGATGCCTAACCCTTTTAACAAGTTGGACCTACAGGAATTGAAGATCCTACAAGTCAAGTTAGCCCAAGCATGAAAATGGATCTAGGAACTCAAAAAGAAGAGATGCCTAGGAAAATTAGGATATGCTTGTAATTTTTTGTAATAAGATATCTCATTACAATAAAAAATTCTAACAGACTTTGCAATAACAAAACTTCAAAAGTTTTGCCACATAATTACATAATTCTTGGTTCATTTTTCGTTTTTATGCCATTCATTTTGCATCTTTACTTTCTTGTATAATTATTCTACTTTTTTCTTTTGAACATTTATTTGATAAGTGGTTACTATATAGTTTTCCTTACCTTATAAAATTCATCACTATCCTTTGGCCATCCTCACTTTTTACATATATGTTAATGTAAGTCCCACGTAAGCTATCAACAGGGGAAAGATGGGGTAAATTGATATTTTTTGCAAAAATAAAACAGTTTTTATTTAAAAAATAAAACTCCTATTAATAGCTTAAATGACGTAGTAAGTAGTTGAAGATTGATTGTTTAACTTTAGGTGCAAAAATAACAACACAACTAATAAACGTCAAAAACTAAATAGGATAAAGAGAAAGAAGATCAAGTAATCAATCTATAGAGCTTCGGCTTTTTACCTATTTCTATCTTCTAACTCTACTACTGAGGACCTGGTTCTCCTCATCAGTGTCATTCCACTAGTCTAATCTTTTCACTAATAAAAAATCAATTAAAGATAACAAGGATATCCAATTGCTTCTCTGTCCTATCTCACTAGCTATCCCTATGCTATTCACAAGACTACAAGGAACTCATTAACCTCATATTATCTCACATAAAATATCACTAAAGTTTTCAAGAAGAATGAGATGTTACAATCAATAATCTCTTTACAATGTTGGCACAAAGAAAATAACAATAAAATGAGAAAAATGTTTTTGCTAAGTTTCTAACAAAGTTTTTGATAATTTTCACAAGAGAGTTCGTTAATTTTAGTTCTGATCTTGAGAAAATCTGTATCAATTTTGTGCAGCTTTGATTTAAATTGATAACCATTAACAACTAGAAAATGGATAGATGTTGATATTTCTACAAAAGAATCTTGATTCAAAAAAACAAATGGTCTTCTTATTAGAGAAATATCCCATAAAAATAGGAATTTGACCATTTATCATATCGAGATGAAACTCTATTATCTGATGAATAGAGCTTGATATATCCTTTTGATCATTGTATATTAAGCTTCTTGATTTGAATTTGAAATGTGATATAATTGATATTTGGATGGATACAAATCTAAACTTGATTTAGATATATCTCATTCAATCCTTATCTAGCAATTTGAATATTGCTTCCTCTTTTTGCTTCATTTGTCTAAAAAATTCAATAGCTTTTTTCGAAGAAAATAAAGACTAAACCTAACCTTATCTAGTTATGAAAATCCACAAGATGCAAACTTATCTTCAACATATCTTCTTAATCAATTCAAACCACAACCTTATCATGACAAATTTTTAGATATCCTTAACATACTCTATACAAAACCAAATAAATTTTTGAACTACTTTATCCACGATAACTTGTTGTTATAGTTAAATTTTTATTAGAATCATATATACTATGATGAAGCAGCAAGTTAATTCATATTTAGTTGTCCGTAGTGTAATTGATTTATTCTTACCAAAATGTTATCACAATGCCTACATAGAATTGCTCAACCTGATTCTTAATAATACTATAGACTAGAATTTCCTTAAAATCCCTTAGGACTAAATCCAACTTAGTGGAACAGAATTGAGCATATTACCCAAATATGCCTAATAAAGTGGAGCTAGGTCTTCCACATATTTGTCCAACTTAACTTATTTGAAATTGATAGAAAATAGCTTAGTAATGGCTTCTAATATGGACTCTGTTCACTTTCTGCACTTTTAAGTTCTTTTGCTAATACACTTTCTGATATACATCTTGATATATATTCTAACTAGCATAAATTTCAACCTCATTTTCCTCTAAAGTAGCCTACACACTCATTATATATGTTAAGTGTATTCTTGCTTTTATTGTCATCAAAACAAATGAAGAGAAAACTTAACATGCTCCCCCTTTTTTATGATAACAAAACACCATTAAAAACAAAAACGTTCAATACATACTATAAATCAAATCATAATCATCAAACAGATCACAAATCACTATATATTGGACTAGAAACTATAGAATTTCTAGATATTAAAACTTAATTGAACTTTAATGTTTTTGTGTCTTACTACTCTCCCTTTTTGTTATCATCTTAAAGATATAGTTTCTCCTCTAAGAATAAGACATATAACTGATATTAATAGAATGAAGGAAAACAAAAAATCCATTGATTTAGACTACCTATGGCAAAGGATATCAAAATGGAAAAAGTTAATATTTGAACATCCGAACTAACATAACTTGATATTAGAATATTTGACTAACATTTTGATACCTAACATCAAAACTAAGAAGCTAAAAAATAACTAAACATGAAAATAGAAAAGAACAAACTAGTTTAGACAAAATAAGTCACTAACACAACTATAAGGAACAAGAAACACAACTGTACGGATCACTTCTTCTTCTATGGTATTGTTTTCTTATGAGCTGTAGTCTTTATTCTTGTGTATTTCTTAACAGGGCTTGTTTGAGTTGTTAAGAAGTAGGAACAAGTTTAGTAGGAATTGTTATTGTAGGAATGATTGTAGACATGGAAGGTGTTGGTACATATGGTAACAATGTAAGAGAAGATTTTGGAGCTACATCAAATGTTGGCTCAAGTAATGTAGGATGCTTTTCTGGAACTGATTGTTTAGTAGGTTTAGTAGGAGTTAAATCAAATTCAGGATTGTGTTAAATAGAAGTTAGTTAATCAAGAGGTGAAGAAGGGGATTAGACAGGAGTTGTTTGAATAAGAGTTGGTGACTTTTGAGGTGAGGGTTGAACATCAACAAGTGGATCTTTATCATTGGGTCCAAAACTAATCTTTTCTTGAAGCTTTTGTTCACCAAGCCTTTCCACTATGATTTTGGTAATAAGCTTCTCTAAATCTAGCTTATTTATACCTAGAGGATCAGAAGATGTCTAGCCTGGGTTATCCTCAGCTTGTTTAAGTCACTTTCTAACTTAGTTTTTGATCCTATTCTAACTTTTCTTTTTCCTATTTGGAGATCTCCTATTGTCATTGGTATGTAGTCCTTTTGATTTTTCTTAGGCTTCTCAATTTACTTAACAATTTCTGAATCACTTTTTAAGATATTAAAGTCATCAAACCTAGCTCCTCAAACTTCCATAATCAGAAAAATTTATAGTCCTAGTCCTATTGTTAGGATGAATATAGTGAGCCATGTCCTCAATAAACTAAAGCTTGTCCTTGACAAAGATTCCCATGTGCTTAAAAACAAGCTCTCCAATCTTCTTTCTTGGGATTGGCATTTTTGACACTTTTGGGATCTTGACACCCTTAAATTTCAACAATTTCATAAGAACTACTCCATTGAGTTTACTTCTTGATTTCTCTTTATATGCCTCAAAATCTGTCTAAGAATATCTAAATCCTTCTTTAGTTTAATGCTCAACAAGATTAGAACATCTTCAACTGACACAGTTGTAGTCTTGTGTAGTCTATAGCTCACTATCAATTTATATATCAATCTCACAATCAAACACGATGCATTCCTTTCAATACTTACCTCAACCCCATCATTCAATATAGAGAACAATTCCCTTTTAGACAAACTAGCTAACTGTGTATCATCTCTTACATACTTTAATTGGAAACATTTTATCAAATCTTGCCTTATTATCTCAACTTTCGTTTAATTTCTCACTTTACCACATTCTTCTTACTAAAATCCACATTTTGACAAAACTCTATAATGATTCTCCATACACAACTTCATCAATGTCACACATCTTCTTACACCTTAGTAAATCTATTATCTTATCGTAGTATAAATCGTTCCAAGAAAAATATGAAAAATCGAAATAATTCTACTAAACAGGTTTACCTTTTATCTTTTTAACAACTTTCTCACTTTCTTTTTTATCTTGTTTCTGAAGTATCCATTTATTTGCGGATACTTTTTCCTTTAGTTAGAAGAGTTTCTATTTATCTATCTAACCTACTCAACGGCCTTGTCTTTTTCTTTATTATCAATTATTTCTTTGTCATGCACATCCTTTGGTCTTATAAACACTATCTCTCTTTTAGAATGTGAAGATTAACCATTTTTAAACCCCAATCTAGTTTTAAATTGATCAATACGTTGACATGCAATGAGCAACTGGAGTTTCTTATCGCTTTCATCAAATCTCTTGAAAGTATTTTGTATTGAACTAGACAAAACATCAGCTCGTCCTTTCAAGCCTTTTATTTCTTCTTATATTACTAGATTCTCATTTACCATAGCTTCCTTAGCAATGTGTAACCCTTCAACATCATGTTTTAAGATGTCATTCTTGTCTACTAACAAAATTTATTCATTTCAATGAGAGTAGCTTTTTCTTCTTTCAATAACTTATTCTCATTGTCAATTCGTGTGCTCTTGTCATTAGCCTTAACAAGAGCTTTCAATAATTTATTTATCTTAGTGCATATATCTTCTAGAATTTCATTATTAGATTCACTTTTAGATTCAGAGCTTGGCTTAAAAAGAGCCATTAAAAACAAGTTTGCTTCCTCAGTTTCATCATCTATACTTTCTACCTTAGTTTTTGACTCATCCAAGTTACTCTATGTGGTCATCAACAATTTGCACTTTTTCTTATATTTATCCATTTTCTTGATCAGCACTAGACATAAGTACTTAATATGTCCCGGTTTCTTACATTCATAACACAGAATCTCCTTCTTTTCTTTGACTTTCTTCTCTTCTTTCTCTTTATAACCTTTTTCTACATCACTCTTGTTTCTATTAGAAGAAAACTTTTTCAAGTTATAGACTTTCTTACCTTTCTTTTAAAGTAGGCGATTCAAATGCCTAGCTAGCATTGATACATCTCCTTCCTTGTTTATAAAAGATTCATCACTTTCTAAATCAACTTCAACATCCTTGGCTTTAAAAGCTATGGACTTTCTCTTCGGATCTTCTAACACACTTTTTGACTTGAGGAATTCAACTTCATACACCATCAGCTTGCTACATAATTGACTTGAATTAAGCTTTGTCATATCACATGCTTCCTCAATAGCTATCTTTTTTTCATTCTAACCTTAAGAAAGATCCTTAGCATTTTCCTAACAAAATCTACATCACTCATTCTTTTTTCAAGAGATGATAGCTTGTTAGTGATAGCAGTAAAACGATTAAATGAGTCTTTTATGACTTCACTAAGAAGGATATGAAATGTCTCATATTACTGCATCAAGATATTGATCCTTATCTCCTTAATGGTGTCCGTTCCTTCATAAGTTTGAACCAATGTATCCGAGATCTCCTTAGTTGTACCATAAAAAGAGATTAGATAGAACTTGAAAGGTGCAATAGTAGAAAAAAGCAAATTCTTAGCCTTTAAGTTCAACTCAACTTTTGTGATTTCATCTATTGTAAGAGGTGTTTCTAAAACTTTAACATCTCCATTCAAAATAATTCCCCTAAGCCTAGTATTCAGTTGCCTTAATGTACATCCCCATCCTGAATTTCTAATAAAGAAAGTTAGTACCATCAAAAAATGAAGCCTTGCTAAGTTAAACAGTCAATAAACCACTAATTTCTACCATTTGATCTTAACTCTTTATGATATTAGAGTGAGGCTTTAATACCAATTCTAGGTCCCATGTAAGATATCAAGAGGGAGGAGGGTAGGTGAATTGATATCTTTTGCAAAAATGAAACTTTTTTTATTTAAAAAGCAAAACCCCTCTTAATAGCTTAAATGACGTAGCAAGTAGTTAAAGATTGATTGTTTAATTTTAGGTACAAAAATAACAACAGAAGTAATACACGTCAAAAACTAAATAAGATAGAGAGAAAGAAGATCAAACAATCAAATTATAGAGCTTCAAACTTTTGCCTACTACTCTCTTCCAGCTCTACTATTAGGGACCTGATTCTCCTTATCTGTATCGCTCTACTAGTCCAATCTTTTCACTAATCAAAAATCAACCAGAGGTTACAAGGATATCCAATCACTTCTTTATCCTATCTCATTAGCTATCTTTATGCTATTCACAGGACTACGGAGAAACCATTAACCTCATACTCACTCAATTACAATATCACTGAAGTTTACAAAAAGAATGAGATGTTACAATCAACAATCTCTTTACAATGTTAACACAAAACAATAATAATAAAATGAGAAGATTGTTTTTGCTTAGTTTTCATCTAAGTTTCTGACAGTGTTCATGAGAGGGTTTGTTAATTTTAGTTATGATCTTGAGAAAATCTATATCAATCATGTACAGCTTCAATTTAAATTGATACCCCTTAACAGTTAGAAAATGGCTAGATGTTGATATTTCTCTAAAAGAAATATGATTCAAAAAACAAATGGTCCTCTTATTGGAGAAATATTCCATAAAATAGGAATTTGATTGTTTATCATATTGAGATGAAACTCTATTATCTGATGAATTGAGCTTGATATATCCTTTTGATCATTGTATATTAAGCTTCCTAATTTGAATTTGAAATACAATACACTTGATATTTGGATGGATACAAATCTGAATCTGATTTAGATACATCTTGTTCAATCCTTATCCAACAATTTGAATACTGCTTCCTCTTTTTGCTTCACTTATCTAAAAAATTTAGCAGCTTTTTCAAAGAAAATAAAGACTAAACCTAACCTTATCTAGTTATGAAAATCTATAAGATGCAAACTTATCTTCAACATATCTTCTTGATCAGTTCAAATTGCAACCTTACCGTGATAGATTTGTAGATATCCTTAACATACTATGTACCAAACCAAATAAATTTTTATACTTTATCCATGATAACTTGCTATTAGAATTAATTTTTTATTAAAACCGTATATACTTCAACGAAGCAACAAGTTAATTCATATTTGGTTCTTCGTAGTATAATTGATTTAGGGATAAAGCTATTAGAAGTACCTAAAATTTCATATTTTTTTCTTATTTTAGTACTTAAACTTTAAACTTATTCACTTTAGTATCACAACTTTTTAAATGAGACAAATTAATATATCTATTATAACGACGATTATAAAGAATACATATTTATTTCGTTTTAAAAAGTTGAAGTACCAAGATGAAATAAAAATATAAAGTTCAAGCACTAAAATATAAATAAAATGAAAGTTGATGTACTTATATTATTATTCTAACATTTTATAATAACAGTCGTTATAATAGAGATACTAATTTGTCTCACTTAAAAAGTTGGAGAACTAAAATAAATGAGTTTAGAGTTTAGGCACTAAAATAAAAAATATGAAAGTTCAAGTACTCGTACTGGCTTTATCCCAATTGATTTATTCTTACCAAAATGTTATCACAATGCCTATGTAGAATTGCTCAACCTGATTCTTAATAATACTTTAGACTAGAATTTCCTTAAAATCCCCAAGGACTTAATCCTACTTAGTGGAATGAAATTAAACATATTACCCAAATATGCTTAATAAAGTGGAGTTAGGTCTTCTACGTATTTGTCCAATTTAACTTGTTTGAAATTGACAAAAAATAGCTTAGTAACAAATTCTAATATAAACTCTATTCACTTTCTACACTTTTAAGTTCTTTTGCTAATATACTTTATGATATACATCCTGACATACATTTTGACCAGCACAAATTTCGACCTCATTTTCCTCTAAAGTATCCTACAAACTCATTATATATGTTAAGTCTATTCTTCTTCTTATTATCATCAAAATACATCAAGTGAAAACTCAATAGTTAGCATTACCTCTTAAATGTAAATAATCGCCTATCTCAGACTATTCTTTTAAGGCAATTACTATTTACGATGGATATTTTCCCTTAAAAGTTTCCATTGACATCAAAAATAAAAAAAGAGAACCCTTGTGTAGATTGATGTACAGACCCTTAAAATTCCTAATTTCTATAAATTCTATGATCATTCCGTCTTGGCTGTTTATACATTATATTTTTTAATTGCTCTTAGATCTCCTGTTACTTCAAATTATCTCCCTCACTCTTTGATTTCCCTTCTCCATTTTCTTGAATAAGTATTCCAACTTTGAAAGTGTTTTATACCTTATAGGTTTTTCAACTCAATTGAAAGCCAATAAAGAAAGAGTCAATAGATAATCCTTAGAACCTTACAGAATATAATGATATGAAACCATAAATAAAATAGCCAAAGCCTAATTAATAAGTCAAAAACCCTAAATAAGAAGACCCCCCTAAAACCCTAATTGTATGCATAAAACCCTAAAACCCTTATACGCGAGAAACCCTAAAACAACTATAAAACCTTAACAAATTTCCCAAAACCCTAAGGTAATGAGAAAAACTAAATAATATAGTAAAAATCATTCATTAAGTGTAAACAAGTACTTTAATCATCTAAAACGCTAAGTTTCAAACATGTACGCGATTCAATAATTATAAATGGACTCAAAACCTTAAGGACACCCTAGGAGTACCTACGGGACATCCCAATTAATTAAATTAAAACAATAAAATGTAATAAAGCCCTAAAATTTGCTTAATCATGTCTAATATGCTTAGTTGAACATAACTATGATTAATTACCTTAATTACATCATAATCCTTAACTAACCTTTATTACATCATAATTGGCCACAAGATAAACACAATTAAGGACAAAAGACAAAAGGATTAGTTATGGTAAGAAAGGACAAATGATTAACCTAAAATAACACATACCTGTCTCCTCATTCCCACACCAAATCATGCTGGCCACCTAATATCTCTCTCTCTCTCTCATTTTCTTTTCATTTTTCTAGCCCATTTCATTCCTCTCAAACACCTTAAAAAATCTCTCTAAAAAATCACCTCAAACCACCATCTCGAAACCTCTCTTGACCACCCCGTGCACTACCCATTGGCCATCCTTTCACCACCACTACACCCCTAAACCACCAACCACCAAGTACCATACCTCCCCTTACTCATCGACATATACACACACACACTCTCACTCTCATATACTCTAAGTCCACAACACACTTTGGAAAAGGGAGGCCGATACACTCAACTTTGGTAAGTCATCTAGCCTTGTTTTCTCTTTCTTTTCCTTAAGACTTATGCAATTTTTTTCACTCTTCAAACATACACACATACATATACATGTATATTCTAGAGTTTAGAGTAGTATAATGTAGGGTAAGTTAAAATAATGTACAGATTAAGCTTAATGATTTAGGTAGTAGCATCAACATGTAGTGGAGTTAAGTAGTTATTAAGTTATAATAACAAATCAACAAGAAAAACCCAACAACCTTGTCTTTCTAAGCATGCCCCTACCTTCTTGTCTTGCTACCATCTTGTTTTCATCTTATTAGGTGATAACACTAACTTATAATGAGTAAAAACGTGATTTAAGTCAAGGAAATGCACTAGAATGGACAATATGATGAAAGTGTAGAAGAAACTCTGGAAAAGCCATCTTGGCTACCACTATTGGGAGGCTCAATAATTTGGAAAATTTGATTAGTAAATGTAATAACATGATTAATTAGTGTTAAGTATGATTTAGGGTGTAATTAGCTAAGTTAAATAGAGTAATGATGAGTTAGTGACTTAAATAAGCTTAATTGGTAATTAAAGATTTAAAAAATGATATTAAAAACCCCATTAATAAAAAGAACCAGATCTGGAACCCTAGAAAAAATCGACCAAACATAAGGCCTTTAGTAGGCTTTGACCCAAAATGACAAGTGAAATTGGGCTTAAGGCCATAAAATGCAAAATAAGCCTAAAAGCCCCTAAATGAGCCAAGATTAGGACCCAATAACTTAGTGACCAAATATGATCTCTAAATTAAAAGGCTCATAAAATAAAATATAAAGGCCCATTACGTCTATAGGCCTATTCAAGACATCCCCTATAGGCCTCTTTGTGAGTTAAGGCCTTAAACTACTAAAAAGGGTCCATCTAGGCATACAAAAGTAACATGAAAGCCTTAAAATTAAAAGTTAAGGAATTTGGAAAGAAAATTAAACTTAGAATACTTAAATTAAAGCTCAAAAGGTCAAGTATATGGCCTAATACCTAAAACTAATCCCAAAACCCAAAACTAGCCCAAACCTTAAGGTGGTCTATTCTTTACTTTTACTTATTGGTTTAATCTTTTATTGTATTATAATCTTTATTTTATGCTTTTAGTTATTCTTTTGTATCTTCTATTAAATCTTCTATTATTGGAAGTTAGGTAATTGAATAATTTATGAGTATCACCGTTAAAAATGATTAGATATACTCCTATAACTAGTTCATAGTTGGATCAATACTCGAAATCAACATCCATTTTAATGTATATTATAACTTAACTAGGTGCACTTACCTATTAGAGTGGTATATGCCCCCATTAAGTTTTTCGCGCCTTTGTCGAGGAACCAAAAATAGAGTAGTCTAATTTAAGAAAGTAGCAAAACCCCAGATTTATCGATTACCTTAACATAATTGTAATATTTCCTTTTCATAGTTAATTTGATATTATTTTGTCTTTTTGTAATATTGCTAACTTCTAAAACTTTGCAACTTATGACAAGAAGTAGCAATAGAAACATAGTAGACTTTGATCTAGAAATTGAGAAAGTAATGCAACATCTTTGTAGAAGAAATCGTAACACTGCTAATCAAAGCTTAGCACTCGAATTAAAGGACGAGCAGAAAATTTAGAAAGTGAACAAGAAGACATGGCCTTGAACAATGGAAATAACAACAACAATGGTGATGTCAACAGGATGCTCATAGACTACCTCACTGGATGCAAATCCAAGCATTTTACAATAGACGCAATTATTCCACGCATCAAACCATCGATGCCACAACTAAAGGCACCTTGAGTGCTAAGACACTAGACAAGGCTTAGAAGCTTATCAAAGGCATGGCAATGAATAACTCTTAATAGGATAATGTAAGAGCCAAGGTAAAATCATCTAGAAAATATGAAGCTGACTTTATGACGACATTGATTGCTCAAATTGCAAATTTAAGTAAAAAATTGATGGCTTAATGAAACCTATTAATTTAGTGCAAGATGATAGTATGCCTAAGAGCTCAGTTATCACTAGGACCTACCGAGGCAAATTTGAACTGAAATGGGTCCTTCGAGATATCAAAGAAAATTAGAGGGAAATGCTCCACAACCGAACTAGAGTAGTTGACGTGAAGCTGCTCGGAGGATGTGACTCACCAACGAATACAACACGACTTGACACCACACTTGATATGATGCATAAGTTGATGTTAAGGTCTACCCGCCACTAATCTTGAGCTACTCGAAAAGATTAGACAAGAGTGTTTGAAATATGGACTTAGAAAGGGTTGTCTCATAAGAACAGAATATTCAATATTAAAATGTAAGTTATCTTCTAGCTTACAAAAGAAAAGGACTATTTATAGTAGGTCCCTAGGGTAGCATTATCAATAATGAAATTACAAGAAAGTATATACAAAAAGAAGATTCCTAATACATACCAAAAAGGGTAAAAAGGACAAAAGACCAAAAATGGAAAAGTAGTACATTGTTAGATGAGGTAGATAGGTAGCAGTGCAACATTAGTCCCATGCAAATATTCTCTTAGCACAGCAGGCGAGAGAGGTCAAAATGTTGCAGCAATAAAGGGGCTAGGATATGAGGGATGGTGGCATGCTAAGAGAAAACTATTCGACCATTCAAGTGAGTCTCTCATCACTCGATAGGAACTTCCCAGCAGTAGTTGGTTGGATTACTTGGCTTAAGGTCCTCGGTAAGGGAATAGTCAGCATCATCACTACCAAGTATACAGATCAATGTATGACAATTAGGGGAGCTCAAGGAGTTCGGCCACATTCTTTTGGCGTAAACTTTCTTGTCATCAATAAGTTACCAAGAGAGAATTCATCGAGTGAGGGATTAGAGTCCATGGAGCTGTGCATGAGTAGTGGGACCATTGGTCGGTAGTTTATTAACAACCTCAAATCTTGGTCTTCATCATCTTCAAGCACATACGTGTAATACCCTAAGTTTTTCCAGCTAGTTCAATAACTTTAGGATTCGAGCCCTTAAATTTAGGATGCTGAGCTATAATATCTATTTTATTTTAAATTTCACAATAAAGTTAGAAAAGTTAGATAAACTAATTCAAGTAAAGTCAATATCTCAAAACAAGCTATATTAAAATATTAATTTAAGAAAAATATCAATTTATCACTAAAAGTCGATAATTATCAAAAATGAGAAATTCGAGTTTTTAAATATAACAAGATATTAGAGATAAGTTAATTAACTTATAAAAATAATAAACGAAGTTTAATTATATATAATATACATGTATTTACATGTGATAAGCATTATATGTATTAAATACGTATATATAATAATAAATTATTATTAAAATAATGGAAAATTAATAAAAAATTGCATGGATAAGTCATCAAATGATGTGTCAAGCTGGTATTATTTGGAAATGATGAGTCAACACCTAATTAACTAAAAAATGACACATGGCACTTAGGAAAACATGATATTGACATGTGTAACTTTACCTTTTTACATGCAAAAATCCTAAAACCTATAAATAGGGCTCTAAACAACATTTACAATATTTTTGAACCTGAAAACACAAGAACATAATTTTAGAAAATTCAAAAAAATTAGAAAAAAATTCAAAAAAAAATAAAAGATAATATTAGGAAAATATGATGAATCATGATTCTTAAGGCTATAGGCAACCTAACAAGGAGCCACTTAGACCAAAAAGTTGTGGTGGAGAGAGAAAATGGGCCAACATATGGTGTGGCTGGAGGGTGGCCGGAGCACCTTGCGATGGTGAGTCAAATTTTACTACCTAATTTTTATTAATTTGCTAAAAATATCAAATTAACTTAGAAAATTATGAAATTTGGCTTCCCAAGGTTATTTTACATATACTTTCATGAGATAATTTTATTTTACTAAAATAACATTGATTTATAGTACTTGCTTAAGAACGTGCCCTATTTGGACGAATTTTAAATAAATTTTTTAAAATATTAAATAATGTTACTTCGACCTGAAAAATTTTTTATAACACACTTATATGATGTATTAAATTTCAATAATAATAAATTTTCAAAATTTCCATGTTTACTATTTTTTATAATTATTTTGAATAAAATTACCAATTTTACCGAATTATTGAAATAATTAGTTTTTTATGAAATTAATGAATGAGCCATGCATGTTTAGACTTCTGGATGTTTATAATGATATTTGGAATATTTAATTTTTATCTCACTCAAAATTTTATTTATTTTCCTTAATTTTTTGTAATTTCGAGCAAAAACCGCTATTTTTGTAAAAATGAATAATAGCTAATTTAGTGTAATTGACGATCAATAACAAAACTACATATTTTTGTAAGTAATTTTTCGTGAAATTAATCAAGCTCAAATACTATTTATTATGTATTTTCCTATTATAAACTTATATATTAGCTTAATATGTAATATAGTAACTAATTTATTAAATCTGTGTCAAATAAACACTTTGGGGTATAATAAGTTTTGTTGGACAAGTTTGGAAAGTATAATTTTTTAGGATTTTTAGTTTAATACTAAAGCTTACTCGAGTCAATTATGAAGTTAGGGTAGCGTACGGTCGAGTTGTAATACGAAAAAGTATTTTTGGATATTTGGCAATATTGATTAGTCTTAACTCTTAATATATATATCAATAGCACTCAAAATAATGATCGTGACAATATAAATTTTACTGAAATCAGATAATAAATGAGTAAGATACAATCAAATTAAGTTTAAAAATGTGGAAATGAAAGCTTATAATAGTTCGAGTTCGACATACACTTGATTTGAAAACTGTCATATTTTCATAAGTGTAATAAGCAAGGAAGGACCACATCATGATGTATAGGATATTACGCTATTGCTAAGCCCAAGTAAGTGGATCTAACTCATGCTTAGAGTAGATATATCGCTACTAATAACACTGTGTGTCATTCGATGCTGTGTTAGTTAAATATGGATATATCTTGGATGAATTGATATACTACTATAATGGGTACTAGTGTAGTGATTTTGAATGACAATAATTGTATTTTGGTTAAACTATTATATGGCTATGTTGGGTGATGATTTGTGCTTACAATTGATCGTGTTAACCAGGGAAGTTAAGTGATCTAACCTAATCTTTTGGGTGTTCACCTAAGTGAACCCTAAGTAAGATACTAGAATTCTACTAGAGAGAGTTCGAAAACTAGAATCAAATCACTGGGTTGAATAAAACTTAAAGATTGATTGTACTGATTAATATTCTTAAGTTGTTATTGCATATCATGGCATAGCACGGCATGGCACAAAAAGGGACCAATAAGTCAGAAATTTCAAAATGAGGCTTCTAAATGATCATTAAAAAAGCATGGCTTTATGAACTCAGTTTTTGGAAGCATATAGATTGCATTGCCCAAACATTGTGACTATTTTGACAATCAAATTTGTTAGACTACAGTCTGTGGTCTAATTTGGCAGTATTGCCACTTTGATTTGGTGAACTACAGTGTATAGTCTAATTTTGTAAAGTTGGGAGTCCTATTCCCAAACAGCTCCTTGTTGCTCTAGGTTCCCAGACATTGTATCCAAATGCCTAGCTATGTCGACTAACTGGATGAGGAACTAGAGGGCATAAGATATCGGTACCGATGCATGCCACATACATGAGCATAACATGCTGCATCGTTGGCAATAAGGGCCCAGTTGGGCGAATGCATATGTGAAGTTGAACTTACGAGTTACGATTGAAATGTTTCAATTGTGATATGCAATATTGTTTATCATATTTTCTATATTCTGTTGTTTGTTATCCACTCTCACTTGACTTCAGTAGCTAAGGGGATAAAATGTTTTATCCTCAAGTTAACTATATCGTGAAGAGCCCAACACTCAGGGGGGATATGTATACTAAGAGCGTGAGTTAGAGCCAGTGACTGTTGTATGGAACATGTATTAGGTTAGAGATCCTATTACTTTGAAGACAATAAAGGAAAAAGTCGGTTCATATTTTGATGTAAATATTATGTTGTACACATAAATTGTAATAAAATATTCAGCTAAACTCCAATGTAGCAACCCTTTTATTTTGTAAACAAAGTTTTCTTTTGATGAATGAGCAAGTTGAGTTAAGTTTTCAACAGGTATTCTTATGTGATGGTACATCTTGTGCTATGCCAAGATGTGACAATATGGAGTTAAGTTAGCGACGTTGAATGTGGCAAACATGCCAAGACCTTCTGATAGCTCAATTTTGTAGGCATTATCATTAATGCACCTCAAGATCCTATAGGGGCCATCCGCTCTGGGAGATAGTTTATTCGTCCTCTTGCTAAGGAAGCATTCCTTGCTAAGATGGATCTAAACAAGGTCCCTAGGGGCATAAATGATTCGTTTCCTCCTACGGCTTCCCACTTCCTTTTACTGAACTACAGTTTTAGCCAATTGCTCAGCAAATCTTTGATGCAACCTATGAAATTCCTCGACACACTATAGGCCAAATGGACTCTCCCTTTGAGTACTCGGACTGTTAACTAAGTCTAAGGGTAGGTTCAGGTTAAATCCATAAACAACCTCAAAGGCTAATGTCCTAGTGGAGCTGTGAGTAGAGTGATTGTAGGCAAATTCAATGATGGGCAAGCATAAATCCCAGTCACGAAAGTTTTTTCCAATAGTAGTGCTCAGAAGATTACCGACAATTCTAACTACTTCAGTTTAGCCATCTGTCTAGGGGTAGCAAGAGGTACTGAATAGGAGCTTAGTACCAAGTTTCCTCCATAAGGTCTTCCAAAAGAAGCTTGTGAATTTGGAGTCATGGTCGAACACAATACTTCTCAGTACTCTATGTAGTCACACAATTTCCTACAAAAAGAGGTTAGTAATGAATAAAGCATCATTAGTTCTGTGGTAAAGAATGAAGTGGCCCATGATTAAGTCATGTCTTCTTGGCATATGGGGAAGGCCAAGCATGAAATCCATGCTTAGATCAGTCCACAGCGGCTCGAGAATTGGTAAGGGTGTATATTCTCCGTAAGATTCTCTCCTCCCTTTTGCATACTTACACACCTTGCACCTCTCAAGTATTCGGTGCACATCCCTCATCATCCCAAGCTAATAAAAGTGCTCTTTCAATATCTTAATCATCCTCTTCTCCCCAAAATGGCTAGCTAAACCCCCGGCATAAGCTTCTTGAACCAGTAGCTCCCTTGTAGTACCACTTGGCACGTAAATCTACTTTCCCTTCATTAAGAACCCCTCACTCAAGTAGAATCCATCTACAGCTCCTCTATCACTGCACTTAGCTACTAAAGGACCAAAATGTTGGTCATGCTCATATTGATCAGGTATAGTACCAAATCTAAGCAATTTAGCTTACAACGTCATAATGAGGGTATGACAACGAGAGAATGCATCAACTACTATGTTGGTGCTTCTCTTCTTATACTTGATGACATAGCAAAAGGTCTCCAAGAACCCAACCCACTTCGCATGACGCTGAAAAGGCTTCTACTACCCACGAAGATGCTTGAGAGATTCATAATCTGAATAATAATCAATTCTCTCGGCAACAAATAATGTTGCTAATTCTAAAGTGTACGAACAAGGGCATAGAACTCCTTGTCGTAGACTGAGTAATTCAAGGCAACACCTCAGAGTTTTTCGCTGAAGTAAGCAATGGGTTAGCACTTCTGCATAAGGACAGCACCAATGCCAACACTAGATGCATCACATTTAACCTCAAAAACCTTCTCGAAATCTGGTAAGGTAAGTACTGGAGTAGAAATTAACTTATACTTCACATCTTCAAAACTCCTCTAAGCCTTTTCTATCCATTTAAACTCAACGTTCTTCTTGGTCAATTCAATCAATAGCATAGTTATAGAGCTGAAGTTCTGGATAAATCTTCGATAGAACGAGGTTAGGCCATGGAAGCTCCTGACATTAACTGCACTAGTCGATGTAAGCTACTCATTAATAGCCCTGACCTTTTCCTCATCAACTCAAACTCCATTCCCTAAAATGACATATCCAAGGAATACAACCTCACTTTGATAGAACACGCATTTCTTCAGGTTAGCGAATAATTTCTTGGCATGGAGTATGTTAAACACCAATCTCAAATGTTCAACATGAACAAGAAGGTCAGTACTATAGACCAGAATATCGTCAAAATAAACCACAACCCATTTGCCTATCAATGTTCTGAGCATATGATTCATAAGCCTCATGAATGTACTCAGCGCATTAGTTAAACCAGACGGCATGACCATCCACTCAAATAGACCATTCTAAGTCTTAAAGGTAGTTTTCCATTCATCTCTCGGTTTCATTCGTATTTGATGATAACCACTCTTTAGATCTATCCTCGAAAAGATGCATACACCATGCAACTCATCAAACATGTCATCTAATCGTGGGATCAGGTATCGGTACTTAACAGTAATCTTATTAATGGTACGGCTATCAATACACATCCTCTATGATCCATCTTTCTTTAGTACTAGTACGACTAAGATGGTACATAGGCTCATGCTCTCATGGACATATCTACGATCTACCAACTCATTCACTTGCTTTTTTAGCTCAACCGCCTGTTCAAGATTGAGTCTATAGGCAGGTCGATTTGATAAAGCTGCTCCAAGTTAAAGATTGATGCAATGCTCAATTCCTCTCAAGGGAGGTAATTCTTTCAGCATCTTGGTAAGGAAGACGTCAGCAAATTCCTGAAGTAGCTGCTGCACTTTAGCAGGTAAGTTCTCGACCTCTCTAATCTCTAAGAGTCTCCTGACCAAGAGGAGTACATAGTCCTTAGCCTTGACTTCTTATGTAAACTGAGCTCGGGAAATCACCAAAGACTTTGGCTATAGAGATCTAACAACCTTTTCATAGGCTTCTTACGCAATCTTGCACTTCTTTAGGACTCATAGGTGTCAATATAAATTTCTTCCCGTCCTTTTGAAACATGCAGTTGTTTTTATACCCATCATATAACACTCTCAAGTCAAATAGCTACAGTCGGCTGAATAATATGTGAGATGCACACATAGGAAGGACATCACACATCACCTCATCCCTATACCTATCACCAATAGTAATCGGCACTTTGACTTGCTTGGAAATGTGTAATCCTCCTTTCTCATTCAACCAATAAATCTTATACGGCTTGGGGTATAGAATAGTTGGCAATTTCATGGCTTTAACTACCACTTTGTGTGATAATGTTGGTATATTTCCCTCCATCAATAATCACAGCGCATAGCTTGCCATTCACCTAGCAATTCATATGAAAGAGGTTCTCTCTTTGCTCATTTTTATTAGCCATAAAAGTACTAAAAGATCGCTGAATAACAAAGCAACACTCAGCTCTGCCCTCAATGGGGTATCTCGGCCTCCTGATCTTCCTCAAATTCTTCCAGCATATGACTGGTTGCCACTTCTTCCTCTCCTTTACTCACACTTTCTACTTCAAACTAGGGGCTTGTCTCCTTTTATGGTCATGACTCGGCAATTCAGACATTGACTAGCCATGTGTCCATAGCCAAGGCATTTAAAACATTTAATTTCTAGAGTTTTCCTCCCTGAACTCTGACCTTAGTCTCTTTAAATCTTAGGTTCCTCGGTCTTGCTCTTACCTTGGCCTTCATTTACTCAGCTCAGCACATAACCTCAGCATTCTACCTCGGAACTATTTGACGCCATGTCATTCCCTAGTCTATTTGGTAGGCCAGTCCTATTCGGCATCATAGTTTAGTTACTCAACATTCAGCTAGCTTGGTTCCACCATTGCCTCTCAACTCTCTAGGCTACACGGATGGTTTCATCCAAAGTTATGAGGCTTTACAATTCCATAACATGACCAATCTCAGGTCGGAGTCCCGAGATGAACCAAGCTATAGTTTGGGTCTCAGGCTCATCAACATCACATCGTATCATGAAAAACTGAAACTCTTGGACATAGTCGTCTACAGATCTATTACCTTTCCTTAAGTCTTGGAGTCATCGAAAAGTATCTTGTTAATAGTGTTCAAGAATGAACCTATTCCTCAAAGCTCTCTTCATCTCATTCCATGTTCAGACCTCACATCGAGTCCTCAAGCGAACATTCTGTAACTTCTTTCACCACATTACCACATACCCAAAAAATTATAATGTGGCCACTCTAATGTAGTCAGCATCTTCATAATCATAAAAGTTAAATATCTTTTCAATCTTCTCTTCCGAGTCCAAGTAGTCATCAACACTACCAAACCCATTGAAGTTCAAAATCTATACCTTAAGATGTTCGGCACCTCTTAGCACTCTGAACTCTCGCTCATCAATCCCAGCATACTGGCCTTCTTCTTCTTTGTACTCTTCCACTTCGTCCAACTCTAACCTTCTCCTCGCAACTCTGTCGACATGTCGCAGTGGTACATGGTTCACTAAAAAGGCTTCTGGAGCTTATTCGTTTATCTGCCTCCTTAGCCTATCTCTAATTTCTCAACCTTGCTCGGCAACTCTCTCACATGGTCCATTCTCTAAGACCCTGTTTACTGAGATAGCTAAATTAGCCACAATAATAGCAAGATCTTGTATTTGCTCATCAGTAATACATAGTGCTTGTTGGGTAACTCAACCACGACCATAAGCATTACTTTCAACATCATGAATCTCTACCTATACACTAAGGTTTGACATTCCTAACACAAAATTTTTATAGCTACACTTCACACGAATGGTTGCAATCATACACAATATCTCAAACAGTAAACTGACTATTACTACACAGCTCTCAATCTCAACATCAACCTCAATCTCTAATACTAGGAATAAATAGTATGCCTAGGAGCTCAGTTATCACTTGGACCTACAAAGGCGAATTTGAACTAAAATGAGTCCTTTGAGATATTGAAGAAAATTAGAGAGAAATAGTCCACAACCAAACCAAAGTAGTTGACGTAAAGCTGCTTAAAAGATGTAACTCACCAACGAACACAACACAACTTGACACCACACTAGATATGATGCATAAGTTGATGTAAAGGTCCACCTACCAATAATCCTGAGCTATTTAACAAGATTAGATAAGAGTATTTGAAATATGGACTTGGAGAGGGTTGTCTCACAAAAACAAAATATTCAGTATTAAAATGTAAGTTATCTTTCGACTTACAAAAGAAAAGGATTATTTATAGTAAATCCCTAGGGCAGTATTACCAATAATGAAATTACAAGAAAATATATACAAAAAAGGGATTCCTAATACATACCAAAAAGGGCAAAATGGATAAAAAACCAAAAATGGAAAAGTAGTACATTGTCAAACAAGTTGGACAGTTGGCAGTGCAACATTGGTCCCATACAAATATTCTCTTAGCACAGCAATCAAGAGAGGTCAAAATGTTGCAGCAATAAAGGGGCCAAGATGAGAGAGATGGTGGCATGCCAAGAGAAAACTATTCAGCCATTTAAGTGAGTCTCTCGTCACTCGACTGGAACTTCTCGGCAGTAGTTGGTCGGATTACTAGACACAGGGTCCTTAACAAGAGAATGGTCAACATCATCACTACCGAATGTACAAATCAACATATGACAATTAGGGGAGCCTAAGGAGTTCAACTATATTATTTTAACGTAAACTTTCAAGTCATCAATAGGTTGCCGAGAGAAAATTCACCAGGTGAGGGATTAGAGTCCTCAGAGCCATGCACAAGTAGTGGGACTGTTGGTTGGTAGTTCATCAAATGAGGTATTAATAGATACTGAGGATGCTAATTTTGTCATTAACCTCTTTGCTAATAATCCTTTTAATAACACTTATAATCCAAGGTAGAGGAATCATCTAAATTTTTCTTAAGGAAGCCAACAATAGTAGCAAAATCGCAATATACAACAATAAAATAAGTCCCCTATGTTGAGGAGTTAAAGAATTGATTTATCCAAAGTTTAGATTCAAGATTTTAAGTTGATGTAGCTACACCAAGGAAGATGAAAGCATCATTACGGAACTTGGAGAATTAGTTAGGCCAATTGGCGAAATCAATCACAAAGGGGCTACAAGGAAGCTTGCATAGAAACACTGAATTGAACCCTAAACCAACGAGTTTGGAAGTAAACTAAGGAAGAAACTTAAACCATTGAGCTAATGACATAAAATAAAAGCCCCTTTTGGGGAGGTAACCCAAGTTTGATGAATTTTTATTTCTAGCATTTTAGTTTATTTTGTTTTCTTTTCAATAAGTTAATTCAAGTTTTTAATTTCGAGTTAGTTTATCATCCTGCTTTGAACGCTTCTTTTGTGTCTGATGTACTTAGGCAATATTAATCAATGAAGTTATCATCCAACTAGGTTGATATTTTGGTCTAAAGATAATTTTTAGCTTTTTCCAATGATTTCAAGAACAAAGTTGAAGAACTGAGTTTGGCATGAATTTTCAATTTATAAGGAAGATCATAGCCAAAGTTTATGCCTGTAGACTTGAACCATGATCCTCTTGTAATTTTGTTCTAGATAAAGTTGAAAATTAAAGCTTAGATGAGAACATGACTTGGACTACGCCCATAGTCCATGGCCGTGTATAGGCTGTTCCAACCTGATACAAGGGAAGGAACACAACCACACTCTACAACGATGCTCCCTACTTATGGTTGGAGCAGGTTTCAAAAATCACAACTATTTCTTCTCCTTCTTTATTCTATATTTACTTTATATCACTAACACCTACATTCCTCTCTATTATCTCTCTACACTCCATAAAGTCACTTACAAATTCCTTCAATCCGAGCACAAAATCAAGAATTCTGAGTTATGTAATAAACTTTACTTTGTTATTTTCTTAGATTTGTTGTTACGATGTGTAAAGTTCCAATTTTTATCTAGGTTTTTTAGTTAGAAACTTTTTGCATGCTTGTGTCTAAATATAGATTTCTAGGAGTGAATTAGTGTATACGATGTAATGTGATGTATTGTTTATTGATTATCTACTAGAATCATTGAGAAAGATGCATGCTTTATGAAGATTAGATGAAGGAAAGTGATCAAAAGAACAAGTGTTAGAAAGAGAGAGAAAGATATAAAATGTGAGGGAAAGTGATTTTTTGTGCATATTGACAACTTTGGTTCATGTGGAGAAAGAACTTTGTTGTGCTTAGTGTTTATGTACATTGTATAATTAATTTGCACATGAATGATGAAATTGAAACATGAAAAATAAGTTTTGAATTGATAAAATATATTGAATATTAGTGTTCATATTAATCTAGGTGATAAGATTATAGGTTGAATTTTATTTCATAAAATTAGTCACCTATAATTTTATTTTTCAAGGCTTTTAAGAATCTAATATTTCAATGTATTTAAGTTGATTAATCCAACTGTTGAACCAAAATTTTGGAAAGTTGCATATTCAATACTAAAACTTGTAAGGATTAGGCATAATTGAAATTCATAGGATTTTATTTTGAAACTATCCTATAAACGAGCTACTCCATGATTTGAGTGACTTTAGCATTGTATGATGCAAATCTGATTAAATTATTCATCACCTTAATTGCTTAGTGCCTTAATTAGCAATGAAATAGGTATGATTAACATAATTCAACTAATAGATTAACTTTGTAGCATGAATTATTATTGTCATCACATTTAAACTTCCCTTTTGTTTTTTATTTCAAAAAATGCTTAGAGTTAAGGCCATAGCTCGCAAAAACTCAGGTGCTATTCCATAACCCCCTTAACTCACATTCTAACATGATTGGCAAAGTGAAAGGTTTGAGTGCTTATCTAAGGAGTTTGGCGACTATACTTTTATCAACTAAAAGGCTTTAGCTTACTAGCTTTGAGGCTAGAGTTTGCCAATTGATTAGATTTGATAGATGGGACCAACTGATGACTATCAACAAATCAATGTATAAGGAGTTCACCCTACAATTCCTCAATACCTTCAAGTTAGGTATCGATAACTTTGCTTCGGATAGACAAAATACAATTCATATTAGGTGTTGTAATTGGGAGGTCATGATGCCTATTGATGATTTTAGTGTCCATATGGGAATATATTCTATTGATTATGTTATGATGCAAGAATATATGGACTTACCATATCAACTACCCCATAGTGTAGCTAATTCTACTGTATAGAGTGATTTGTCTAGTTGCGACAAAGGTGTTTATAACCTCGGAAAGTCCAAGGCATCTAATCTACATAATCTTACCCTTAGGCTAATACACTATGTATTAGCTAAGAACATTAATGGTAAAGGCAACAATTAGGGGGTCGTTAATGAAAGAGATATTTTGTTCTTGTATAGTATTGCTAACCCTCATTCCCTCAACTTAAGACTTAAGATGGCTTGGTTCATAAGGACTTAAGCTATTGTAGGGCAATCAAAGTATATTTTTGCATGTCCCTTCATTACTCACTTAGTGAGAAATTTCATAGGCCATTGCAATGAGGCATGCATGCAAAGGATGAAAGCTCCTATTCCCCTCATGCATGATGTGATAAAATCCATGAGGCTACCACCAACACTAGAGATACCACTTGAATCGATTGGTGAGGCCACTACTTCATTGTCCTCTAAGCTATAAGCTAAGTCTTCCTCAGTGATTAGTACCTTCAAGAAATTTATGAGGAAGCTTTTCAAGAGACAGTGGACCATATAGCATAAGGTAGACTAGGCCTTAGTCTAACGGGAGGCAATTATGACTTCACTTGCAAATTCAACCACCACTACAACCAATGCCTAAGCTAGACTCTCTAGAAGAATTTATTAGATATGAGATTGAGGAAAAAGAGGAGGGTGAAGAGTGATCTCTTTTTCATTTTCTTCCACAAAGACTTGGTTTGTTTTTATTTGCTATTTGGATTACTATATCGATTAACTAACCTTTTATTTGTCTTTCTAACTGCTTTTTACTTTGATAGTTTGTCAACACTACAGGATATTAACTCTTAGATACTTAGATTAATAGCAGTTTTATTTAGTTAATCTTTGCTTAGTTAACTTTTCTTTTTCTTTTTCTTTAGTTAGTTTGTTTTGATGCAACAAGAAACTAGGTGCTTAATGAATCATTGGAGAGTAGCTTTTGGACTTTAAACTTTTTGAAATAATCCAATAATAAAATCAAGGAAGTCCTAGTTTCTTTCCATTTCCTGTATTGTTTTTATTGATATAATATCTCCAACTAGATGTTTGGTTTGAATGATCATGTAGATTGAGGACAATTTAAAACTTAAGTATAAGGGAATGATAGACTATACATTCTATTATATACTCACTTAGACTTTTATCAAAATTTTTCAAAAAAAATTTTTGAAACCTTAGAAATTTGCAACCCTCCATATACATAAGCAAGCATAACTTTTCTTTTCTTTTCTTTTTTTAATTTACACAATCCTTTATGAATTTAGAACACTTTCCTGAATTTGATTAACTAAATCTTTAAGATTCGGAGTTACCCTTCTCGTAAGCTTAGACTTAGCTCGAGATTAGGATAAATATGAATGAGTTAATAACTAGTTATTTTGATTTCTAAGCTTAATTTTAAAGAATAGTTATCTATCCTTCTTTTTCAAAATTGTAGATTGGATGAATAAAGGAGATTTGTCCTTTGAAAGTCCTTTGAAAAATCAAAGTAATTGAAGGTGTAAATTGAATAGTTAATTAAATTGATAAAATAGGTTATTAAAGATTGGTATAGATCGATCTTAGTCTCTCGTAAGTGTCACATCCCAGCTTAGCATAAAATGCACTATCACATAGGAATACCTATTAAAAACTTAACTTAACCTACCTATTCATCAAAAGAAAACTTTATTTATATGATAATGGGGTTACTACATCAGAGTTTAGCTAGATATTTTGTTATAACTTATATGTACAATTCACTATTTACATCAAAACATGAACAATCCTTTGTCTTTTATCTTCTTCAAAACAATAGGATTTCTAATATAGTACAAGTTTCATACAAAAGTTACCAACTTTAACTCACACTTTCAATATACATCCCCTCTTAATGTTAGGCCCTTTACGATGCTAATAACCTAAGGATAAAATATTTTGTCCCCTCATTTACTACAGTTGAGTCAGAGTATAATAGCATAGGATTTCGAGCTCATACAATTATCCTATGATCCGAACCCCTAAATTTAGGGCGTCAGGCTATGATATCCATTTAATTTCAAATGTTATAGTAAGGTTAGAAATGTTAGATAAAATAATTCAAGTAAATTCAATTTCTCAAAATAAACTATATAAAAATATTAATTTAGGAAAACGTCAATTTATTGCTAAAGTTGATAAATACCAAAAACGTAAAATTTGGATATTTAGATATAACAAGATATTAAAGATAAATTATTTAACTTATAAAAATAATAAATTATATGTAATATACATTATTTTTATTAAATACACATATATAATAATAAATTATTATTAAAATAAGGTAAATTAACATTAAAAATGGAAAATTAATAAAAAAATTGAAAGGATGAGTCATCCCATAATGTAGCAACCAAGGATCAATTTGAATCGATGAGTCTAAAGGCAAATAATAAGAAAATGATACCTCATACATTGAAAAATTAACATAATAGCATATGTAATATACATGTCAAATTTTTATTAATCCTAATCCATTTGGAAAATATAAATAGGGTATGCATGCTTAAAAATAAAACATTTTGGAAGTCTAAAAATAAAATAAAAACCCTTAAGAAAATTTCAAAAGAAATTATAAAAAAAATAAGAAAATTAGAGTAAAAATAGAGCGTAGAATCTGATCAAGTTAGTTTAATAGGTTGTTGGTGTTTGGTTATGGTGGCCATTTATGGTCAAAAAAAGCACCACCAAAGGAGGAGTTCTGACAAGGTTGGGTGGCCAAAAGCAACCAGTTCAAATAAGCTAAATTTCTAGCCAATATTTTATAAATTTTGTAAAACTAGCAAATGATGTTATTTAATTGTGAAACTTGGTTTTCTAGAGTTATTTTATGTGTAGATTAATGTAGTAATTTTATTTTAGTGAAATAATTATTGGAAATATAAGGTCCTTAAGAAATTACTCTATTTGGATAAAAATTGAATTAACTTTTAGAAACATTAAATAATGTCCTTTCAAGTTGAAAATTTGTACATAACATCCTAATATATGTATTTAATTTTAGTAACAATCATTTTTAAAAATAATCATGATTACTATTTATTGTAATTATTTTGGATAAAACAAGTAATTTAGCTATTTTATGGAATTAATTAGTTTTTAACAAAATCAAAGTATGAGCCCTATGTATTATGATTCCTGGATGTTCATAATGATGTTTAGGACACTTGAATTTTTTCTTGTGACTAAATCTACTTATTTAACTAATTTTCACTACTTTTGAGTTAAAACTGCTATTTTCACAAAAATAGATAATAATTGCTTTAGTATAATTCATGATCAATAATTAAACTACATATTTTTGTGAGTTTATAGGATTTTTCATAGAATTAATTGGGCTCGTATACTATTTAATATGTATTTTCATAATATAAACCTATATATTAGCTTAAAATATGATATGGTAATATGTAAAGGATTAGGATTTTTGAGTAAATAATGAATGCTAACCAACTCAAAAAATGAGAAATTTCAGGATTTTTAATTTAGATTTAGGATTTATTTGAGTTAATTACAAAGTTATATTAATGTACAGTCAATTCGGTAATATAAAAGTGTATTTTTGGACATTTGACAATATTGATTAGTTATGATTCTTGAGATATCTTAATAGTACTCAAAATAATAATCATGATGACATAAAGTTTATTAAAATTGGATAAAAATGAATAAAATACAATCGAAATAAGCTTAAAAATGCAATAATGAAAACACATAAGAACTTAGTATCGACCCGTAGTTAACTTAGGGTCTATGTGCATTTTCCTAAGTGTAATAAGTAAGGAAGGACCATATCATCAAGCTTAGGATTTTATGCTACTATCAAGCTTGGGTAAGTAGATATTTTTGTTTTCATGCAAGTAGAGCCATGTTTACTTGACTTAAAGTCGGTTGTATTGTGAATTGTAATGACGCGCTGGATTAATTGGATACTTGGTTCCATTGAATGTGTGTTGAAAAAGTGAAATGTTTTCTTGTGTATGATTGATTCATCGATATGTAATTTTGTTTGGAAAACTTGGAAACTAAACTGTTCTTTAGGGTATTCACCTAAGTGAACCCTATGTGAAGGAATGTAATATAAAGCTAAGAAACGAAGCTGAAGTTGAGATAGTTGAATTATTTATAATATGGAACATGAGATTCATACCTAATACTAGGCCATTGTACTATCCACTACATTCATGGCATGGCATAAAAGGACCTATGAGTCAACTTTCTAAAAGCTTCAAAATTGTTGAGTTAGCTTTTGAGCATATAGAATTGCATTGCTCAACTTATTTCGATCACAATGTATGACCAACTACGTATTGGATTTTCAAACTACAGTGGGTGGTTTTTGTTAGGGGTCTTACTCCCAAGCAACGCCTTATTACTTTAGGTTCATGGATTTAGTATCCAAATGCCCAGGTATATTGACTAACTGGATGAAGAATTTGAAAAGTATAAGATATCGATACCAATGCATATCACGTAGATGAGCATAGCACTAACTTCTTGAATGAACAGTTTGTATTGGTAACTTGGATTAAGAAATTAAATATCTTATGGTATTGATCTAGGTGAGTATGTATTGTGCTTGTTCTGTGTTTTATTTTATCCACTCCCACTTAGCTCATAAAGAGCTGAGAGAATACTTGTATATCCTTAGGTTACGAAGAGAATCGATAGGGCAATATTAGTTGGGGGGAAAAGTCTTTTGACAGTATTTAAGACGAAGTCAACTGCTTTTAAAGGACTCTTCTAGTATTTTGTTTTTATTTCTATAAAAGATTTGTACATCTGAAAAAAAAAATAATGCATTTTAGGTTTTGATAAGTTTGACAAATGTACTTTTTGTATAAGCAAGTATATCAAAAATAAAGTATGGGTCGAACCTGAACTCTTATATGGGCTGAACCCTATTATAATACTCCTTTATTATAAATAGAACCTCTGAGTATAAACAAGTATTTCTGTGTGATGGTACATCCCGTACTATGTTGGGATGCGATAAAGAGTGGATGATAAATAATACAATATAGGCAATATCATAACTGAAACATTTCACTCAATTCTAGTAAGTTTAACTTCACACATACATTAGCCCAACTAGGCATTTATTACTAATAATGCAGTATGTTATGCTTATGCACGTAGTATTCATTGGTACCAATATCCTATACCCTCTATTATCTACATCCAGTTAGTCAACATAGTTAAGCATTTCAATATAATGTCTAAGAACCTAGGGCAACAAGAAGCTGTTGGGAGTAAGACCCCTACAAAATTAGACTACACATTGTAGTAGTCTACCAATATCGAAAAGGGCAACAAGGAGATACTTAGGAGTACCCCCTAACTATGTTTTACAAACTTTAGACTACGCACTATACTTCACCAAATCAAAGAGATAGCAAGGCCAAATTAGACTATACACTGTAATCTACTAAATCTGACTATCAAAATAGTTAAGTTATTCAAGCAATGCAAATTTACATACTTCTAAAACAACTGAGTTCATAAAGCTATGATTTTTCTTAATCACTTGAAAACTTCATTTTGAAAATTATGGCCCGTAAGTCCCTTTTATGCCATGCCATGTTATGCAGTAACAATTCAAGAATATTATTTAACACAACTAGTCTTCAAGTTTTATTCAACCTAGTTGTCTAACTTTAGTTTTCAAACTCTCTCTGCTAGAGATCCAGCATCTCACTTAGGGTTTACTTAGGTGAATACCTAGAAGATTAAGTTAGCAATCCCTTAACTCTCTAAGTTAGTACAATCATTCATAAGCATTACATCAACACCCAACATAGAAGCATAACAATATAACCAAGATATTGCTACTATCATTCAAAATCACCTCATCAACATTCAGTACGGTAACAAATCAGTTCACCAAAGATATAGCATTATCCAATCAATATAGCATCAAACAACACACAATGTAATGAGTAGCAATATATCAATTCCAAGCATGGGTTAGATCCACTTATATGGGCTTAGTAATAGCACAAAATCCTAAACTTGATGACATGATCCTTCCTTACATATCACACTTGTGAAAATATAAACACAATCTTCAATTGAAGTATGGGTCGAACCTGAACTCTTAGAAGCTTTCATTACCGCGTTTTTAAACTTCATTTGACCATTTCTTACTCATTCCTTATCTGATTTTAGTAAACTTATATCTTTGCGATCATTATTTCAAGTGTTATTAAGATATCTTAAAAATCAAGTCTATCAATTTGTCAAAGTCCAAAAGTACCCTTTCTTACTATCGACTTGACCATATGTTATCGTAACTTAGTAATTAACTCGAATAAGCTTTGATTCTAAATTAGAAGTCCCAAAAATCCCACTTTCTAAACTTGACCAACAACCCTTACTATACTCAAAAGCATTCATTTTACATGAATTTGATAAATATTATACTAATACCAATTACTATATTAAATATTAAACTAATATATAGGTTTTTATTAGGAAAATACATAATAAATAGTATACGAGCCTAATTAATTTTGTGAAAAATCCTATAGTCTCACAAAAATATGTAGTTTAATTATTAATTATGAATTATACTAAACTAGCAATTATCTGTTTTTACGAAAATAGCAGATTTAGTTAGAAATTATGGAAAATTAGGGTAAATAAAAAAATTTATGTGTAAGATAAAAATTAAGTATTCCAAATATCATTATAAACTTCCAAAAGTCAAAACATGTAAAGTTCATTTATTAATTTTATCAAAAACTAATTATTTTAACAATTTGGTAAAATTGGAAGTTTTATTCAAAATAATTATAAAAAATAGTAAACATACTAAATTTCTAAAATTCTTGTTACCGTAATTAAATATATATATTAAGTGTATTATATACAAAAATTAAGCTTAAAACAACATCATCTAATATTTATAAAAATTAGTTCAATTTTCGTCCAAACATGACATTTCCTTAAGGACCTTATAGTTTCAATCATTATTTAACTAAAATAAAATTACTACATTAATCTACAACTAATAAGCCTAGAAAACCGAATTTCATAATTAAATAACATCATTTGATATTTTTAGAAAATTGAACAAGTTACAGATAGAAAATTGGTTCACCTCAACCGATCACTTTCGGCTACTACTGAATCACCGCACCTTATCGAAACAACCAAGTGCACCACCCTCTCTTTAACCCTTAAGCTGCTCTAAGTCAGGTTGTGGTTTGGCATACAAACCATCTTAGACTAGCTCCAACCTTATTTTTTGTTCTATTTTTATTTTATTTTTTCTAATTTTTCTAAATTGTGTTATTTTATTTTCAAAGTTCTAAAATAATGTAATTGAGGGTTTAGGTCCTATTTATAGCTTTTCACATTTGGTAAATTTAATAAAAATTAGACATGTGTATGCCACATGTCAATTTTCCATTTTCTTAAGTACCTATGTCATTCTTTAGTTAATTAGGTGTTGACTCATGTTTTCCAATTAATTCTAAGCTACCACATCATTTAATGACTCATTCATTCATTTTTTTTTTTATTAATTTTCCCTTATTTTAGACTTATCACATCCTAGCATAACACAGGATGTACCATCACATAGGAATTCCTATTTATTCTCAATAAAAGTTATATTTATAATAAAGGAGTATTACAACGAAGTTCAACTTTATATTTATTTATACAAAAAGTACATTTATCAAACTTATCCAAACCTAAAATATAGTATATATTATATGTATAGATCCTTTATCGAAATAAGGGCAAAATACTGCAAGACTCCTTCAAAAGCAGCTGACTCTATCTTAAGCACTCTCAAAAAACTTTTTCCCCCCAAGTAATGTTACCTTGTCAAATCTCTTCATAACTTGAGGATATATAAGTATCTCCTCAACTCTCTGTGAACTAAGTGAGAGTGGATAAAACAAAACACAAAACAAGCACAATACATACTCACCTAGATCAATACCAAAGGATATTTAATTTCATAATCTAAGTTATCAATACAAACCGTTTATGCAAGAAGTTAGTGTCATGCTCATGCACATAACATGCATCAGTACCAATATCCTATACTTTTCTAATTCTTCATCCAGTTAGTCGACATACTCGGACATCTGGATACTATGTCCAGGAACCTAAAGCAACAAAGAGTTGCATGGGAGTAGGACCACCAACAAAAAAAAACCACCCACTGTGGTTTGAAAATCCAATACGTAGTCAACCACACATCGTAGCCAAAATAAGTTGAGCAATGCAGTTTTATATGCTCAAAAGCTAACTCATTAGTTTTGAAGCATTCAGAAACTCGAGCCATAGGTCCATTCATGCCATGCCATGAATGTAATGAATAGTACAATAGCCTAGTATCAAGCATGAATCTCAAGTTCTACATTATAAATAATTCAACTACCTCAACTTCAATTACGTTTCTCAGCTTTATATTACATTCCTTCACATAGGGTTCACTTAAGTGAATACCTTAAAGAACGGTTCAGTTTCCAAGTTTTTCAAAAAGAATTACATATCAATTAATCAGTCATACACAAGGAAACATTTCACTTTTTCAACACACATTCAACAAAATCAGGTATCCAATCAATCCAACACGTCGTTGCAATTCATAATACAACTGACTTTAAGTCAAGTAAACATAGGTCTACTTGCAACAGAGATATCCACTTACCTAAGCTTGATAGTAGTAAAATCCTAAGCTTCATGATAAGATCCTTCCATACCTATCACACCTATGAAAATACATACAGACCCCAAGTCAACTACGAGTCGATACTAAGTTCTTCTACGTTTTCACTATTGCATTTCTAAGCTTATCTTAATTGTATCTTATTCATTTTTTATCCGATTTTAATAAACTTTATATCTTCACAATCATTATTTTGAGTACTATTAAGATATTTTAAGAATCATGACTAATCAATATTTTCAATTTTCCAAAAATACACTTTCATATTACCGAATCAACCGTACATTAATATAACTCCATAATTAACTCAAATAAATCCTAAATCTAAATTAAAAATCCTAAAATTATTCATTTCTCGAGCTGGTCAGCATCCATTATATATTCAAAAATACTAATCCTTTACATATTTAACAAATATCATATTAGTACTAGTTACTATATCATATTTTAGGCTAATATATAGGTTTATATTATGAAAATATATAACAAATAGTATACAAGTCCACTTAATTCCACGAAAAATCCTATAGACTCACAAAAATATGTAGTTTAATTATTGATTATGAATTATACTAAACTAGCTATTAACTATTTTTACAAAAATAATGGTTTTAACTCGAAATTAGTAAAAATTAATCAAATAAGTGAATTTAGTCACAAGATAAAATTCAAGTGTCCCAAACATTATTATGAACTTTCAAAAATCATAATACATAGGGCCCATAATTTGATTTTGTTAAAAACTAATTAATTCAATAAAATGGTGAAATTACCTATTTTATCCAAAATAATTACAATAAATAGTAATGATCATTATTTTTAAAAATTATTGTTACTACAATTAAATGCATATATTAGGTATGTTATGTATAAATTTTCAACTTCAAAGGACATTATTTAACATTTCTAAAATTTAATTCAATTTTTGTCCAAACAAAGCTATTTCTTAAGGACCTTATATTTCCAATAATTATTTCACTAAAATAAAATTACTACATTAATCTAAACATAAAATAACTCTAGAAAACTATGTTTCATAATTAAATAACATCATTTGCTATTTTTACAAAATTTACAAAGTTTCAGCCAAAAATTTGGTTCACCTGAATAAACCACCTCTAGCCACCCAACTTTGTCAAAACACCTCCTCTGATAATTATTTCCTTGACTCCAAATGGCCACCACAACAGGACTCCTATAACCCTTTGAACCGGCCTAATCAGATTTTGTGCTTTATTTTTACTCTAATTTTCTTTTTTTTTTAATTTTTTTTGAAACTTTTTAAGTGTTTTTCTTTTATTTTTAGACTTCCAAAATATTGTTTTAGAAGTGTGCATGCCTTATTTATATTTTCCAAGTGGATTAGCATTAATAAAAATTTGATATGTGGATTACACACATCATTTTCTTAATTTTTCAATGCATGAGGTGTCATTTTCTTATTATTTACCTTTTAACTCATCAATCCAAATTGATCCTTGGCTGCCACATCATGGGATGACTCATCCTTTCAATTTTTTTATTAATTTTACATTTTTAAATGTTAATTTACCTTATTTTAACAATAATTTATTATTTTATATGTGTATTTAATGCAAATAATGTATATTCTATGTAAATACATGTATATTACATATAATTTATTATTTTTATAAGTTAAATAACTTATCTTTAATATCTCATTATATCTAAATACCCGAATTACACGTTTTCAATATTTATCGACTTTAGTAATAAATTGAGGTTTTCTTAAATTAATATTTTTATATAACTTATTTTGGGAAATTAACTTTACTTAAATTACTTTATGTAACTTTTCTAACCTTACTGTGATGTTTGAAATTAAACGGATATCATAGCCCGATGCCCTAAGTTTAAGGGCTCGGATCCTAGGGCAATTATGTGGCTTAAAATCCTAAGATATTACAATATTAATTTCCCTTATTTTTATAATTTATTATTATATATATATTTAATACTATAATGTATATCATATGTAAATAGATGTATATTATGTATAATTCACTTCATTTATTATTTTTATAAGTTAAATAACTTATTTCTAATATCTCGCTATATCTAAGAGCTTAAGTTTCACCTTTTCAATATTTATCAGCTTTATTAATAAATTTACATTTTTTTTTTAAATTAATCCTTTTATATAGCTTGTTTCAAGAAATCGACTTCACTAGAATTATTTCGTCTAATTTTTCTAACTTTACTAAGAAGTTTGAAATGAAACAAATAGCTTAGCGTCTTAAATTTAGGGGCCTAGATCCTAAAGTTATTGTATTGGCTCGAGAACTTGGGGTGTTACAATAAGAGCATGACTCTTTCCCATTGCCAATTGGAAAAAAAAAAAAACACGGAAGTAAAGTTGTTAATGTTATGCCCCAAAGCGGTAAAGTTGTAATAGTCCTACCATGTAAACTATTTTAGGATAGAAGTTAACCTTTTAACCGCTATCTTAGAGCTAATTTACATAAGGCGTTTATAATTAACCTACTTTGAAGCAAACAATAGACAAATTAAATGTATTATTTGTGTATGATTGAATATAAAAACATACATTAGGATTCCAATATTCCAAAGTAATGTTTACATAGTTTGTTAACCTAACCTTAAGTAATACATGATTGAATATTAGAAGATTCATAAATAAGAGCTAAACCACATAAATGTATCTTATTATCAGTTTATTTCCTCACTCTCCAAAATCTAGTAGTAAAGTAGGTAACTTCGGGATAGTTATACTACCGCTTCCTATCTAACACCTATAATAGCATCTATAGGGATGTAAGTAACCAACTATTCAATAAGTAGGGATGTAAGCACTCCTGTCATATCTATCATCGAACCACTACTTTTACCTTTGCTGTAACCTGCTCTCCTATCGCTTAGTTTGACTAAGAATAAAAATGGGACTAATTATGCTACCCAATGTTATTCATTTCGAAAGAGTCAGTATTTGGTCGAATAATCCTAAACATTTCTCATAATGGGTTGTTGTATAGGTTTGATTTACAATTATAAGTCATATATTTATTTAAGTCCAGTTTAAGGTGTTCAACCATTTCTTATGAGATAGATAGTTATAGTCTAGAGCATCAAACCATAATCATACAATCAAACCCAAATATACGTACACACAAGCATGCACACAATCAAGTTATCTAACAAACACAACCAAGTATAATCATAAGCCTTCGAGTACTATAAAATAGTACTCTAAAATAATGTAACGTATTGATCTCGTCGAGCTTGGATTTTTCCAAGTTTTTTATATTTTCCTTAACCTAATCAATATTAAATCCTACTCATTTAATATTGATCCTTGACTAAGAATTAAGGAAAACTGGTTTTTTAAAAGGATGTTATAAATAAAAGGAGTTGCCACCCAACTAAAGTTGGGAAAAATAGTGGGTTAAGTTAAATCAATTGGGTGGATCGATTTAACCTAAACACTAGTTTACTTGAAAAACCGACTTTAGGAATAAAAAAAGTTTTAAAAACCAAAGATTTTGCATTCGAGCTATCCCATTAAACCCTTACAGGTATCACTACTAACTTTCCAAATTTAGATTTACTTTTCAAAATACCCTCTAAGGAGTTTAACTAATTCATAAGTAGAAAATAACATCTATCAAGTGAAAAAAAAAATAATTTTTTTTCATATTTTAAGTCACCTTGTAATCACTATGTGGCCCACATACCCACTATTTCAGATCAAATATCCATAGTTTGTTTGGTGAAAACTTTAGGTAGATGAGTTGATTTTAGTTTTTTTTTTTTTCTTTTTGAAAAAGAAGTCGAATTTACATTTTTAATTTCATTAGGTTTATTTAAGAAAATTTTCTAAAAAGGATCTTAAACTTAGTTTACTAGACTTTCAAAAATTTTAAAGGTCCTAATTTTGAAAAAGATCCATTTTATTTTATTTTTATTAAGAAAAGGGTTTTCTAAGTGATAAGACATTTATTTCATTTTTTATTTATTTTATTCTATTCTATTTTTAGTATTTATTGTTTAAGTTTTAATTGGGAATATGCAAAAAATAAATTAAACTACCCTATCCATTTTTTTCTTTTCTTTTTTTCTTCTTTTTTCCTTTTCCTTTTCATTTTTTTTTTCTTGTTACAATATAATGGAATTTACAAGAGTAAATAAGTAAATAATGCAATAAATAAATAAATAAATAAAAATCTACAAAATAGACAAGGAGGGTTGGAACATAGTAGCGCAGATTATGTCTTAGAGTGGTCTTTCGGGTCAAGTTGAACATGGATTTTGATAAAGTTTGTTCTGGAATTTGGGCCATGCTAGAAGGAGAAGTTGTCAGTTGTAGAGGGTGATCTAGAGCTCATTTTAGGCATTTCTTCAAGCACGAAGTGGTGTTTTTATGGGTTTCTCATTGGTGATAGTGAGAAGGGGAGGGGAAAGGGTAGGGGTAGTGGTAGTGTACTAAGTGCTATAACCTAACTTGGCCATTGGCAATGGTTTATGATGGCACTGTAGCGGGGGTTGTAAGATGCGATGGCTAAGGGTTTGTTGGCTTTTGAAAAATGGTTGGTTCAGGGGTTTTGGAGTATGGGGAGCTCAACTATAGTGGTGAATTTGCTCAATAAGGGGCAAGGAATAACATTTGGTGTTTAGGCTACCACTAGTTAAGGTTTAGCTAGTAGTATGGATTAAGGCTACAGTAAGGCATCAGATGGGTATTATTTAGGAGCTGGCGCTTTAGGAATGTGGTGTTGGTAGTAATTTATCTTTAAAGAGGGTCATGGTGCTCCTAAACTTAGAGAGAGAATGGATAACCACGAGAGGATGAAGTTAGAGAGAGAAAGCTTAGAGAGAGCTTAAATGGAAAAGTTTGAGAACTGGGTTTGTCCTGGAATAGCTCCCACAATCCCCTATTTATAATTTTCATTATCAAATTACGTTTAGGAAGTCCAGGAAACTTATTGAATTAGAGATTTGCAGTAAATGGGTTTTAACCGAATTTCAATTCCATTATTTGATGAAATGCAATTTAATTTGATTGAAGAAAATGGTTAGATGTTGTTCCTTATTCTCTGTTCTTGCTAAAATAAAAGATCAAAAGCTTTGACACTTAATGGAAAAGCTTGAATCGCACAAATCATATCAAAATCAAATTTGCATGTTTTGAGTTTTTTCCAATTTACCCTACTTTAATCCTTTAAAAACTAAATATGGATGCATTTCATTGTACTAATCCATAGTATTACATGCCGAGTTCACTGAAATCACAAAGAAAATCAAATAAAAAATGAGTGCAAAGTGAGTTGTTTAGGCTTGTTATCGTGTGAGAAATTATTGAAATAGGATGGAAAATGAAAGAGAAAAAAAATATGCTAACATGGCACCACATCATCGCATATAACCCTATTGAGAACTACCACGTATTAGATCAAACACATGGTCTAATCAGAGTTCAAAACGTGGACAGGGGATGGTGAAGAAAAAGAAAATGTATAACTTACACATGGTAAGTTTCAAACCCTAAACCTCATGTATATTTGTATGTGTTCTTTCCAACAAACCGTTGGCTTGTGCCTTATCTATATATACAATTAAATTATATATATGGACTAAGTCGACTTAGGCTAAATTTAAATCTAAGCTCAGGCCCAAAATCCCCTTTATTATTTTTATTATTTATGACCCAAGAAAGTACAAAAGCTATTAAAATTTCTTATTCTTATTTTAAACCATCTACTTTTTTTATATTTTCTCTAAATTTTCTATTATTATGTACTTTTTTTGTACTTATCTAAATTTTTTTTTTATTTTCCTAAATTTGGACCCTCTTAAAAAAAAATAAAAATTACAAGGAGGCAAAAATGAAATGTCTACAATTACTCCTCTTTGTAATGAAGTTTAAGTAAAACTTTGCTATAAAAACAAAAGGAGACACCATTTTTCCCTTGGAGGTGAAATTGCCTTAAATAACGTTATAAAAAGCTAGCTATATTAGGCCTAATCCATTGGGATTTAGTGAAAGGTGAAAGGTGAAAGAGAGAGAAGGCATTCTAAGAGACGATTAAGACATTAGAAGGGATTTTAGAAAGGTCTAGCACCCTAGGAGCTAGCTAGAAAAAAATCGACTTGAAACCTGGTCGTACTCTTTTAAGCCAATTAACCTAAGTAGTAGCGTCTTTAAGGGATTAGCAATCTTAAATTGGAATTAGTTTGAAAAAACTTGGCCATACACCTTTAAGCTCACTAACCAAGGTAAAGGTGTCTTTTGGGGACTAACAACCCTGAAATCGATTTGAAAACTAGGCCGTAGCCTTTTGAGCTAACTAACCTAGGCAAGATCGTCACTCAAAGACTAGCAACCCTAAACAAGAATTGATTTGAAAAACTTAGTCGTGCTCCTTTAAGCCTACTAACCTAGGCGGGAGCATCTCCCGAGGATTAGTAACCTTAAATTGGAATCAATTTGAAAACCTAGTCATTCTCTTTTAAGCTCACTAACCTAGGTAAGAGCATCTCTTGGGGACTAGCCTCCCTAAATTGGAATTAATTTGAAAACCCGTTGTAGTCCTTTGAGCTCACTAATCTAGGTAAGAGCGTCTCTCAGGGACTAGCAACCCTAAATGAGAATCGATTTGGAAAATCTAGTCATACTCTTTTGATCTCACCAACCTAAGTAAGAACGTCTATTGGGACCTAACAACCTTAAATTGGAATCAATTTAAAAAACTTGGTCGTGCTCCTCTAAGCTTACTAACCTAGGTAGGAGCGTCTCTCGGGGACTATCAACCCTAAACAAGAATTGATTTCGAAAACCTGGTCGTGTTCTTTTAAGCTCACTAACTTAGGTAGGAGCATTTCTCAGGGACTAGCAACCCTAAATTGGAATCAATTGAGAAAAACCTAGTCATACACTTCTGAGCTCTCTAACCTAGGCAAAAGCATCTCTAAGGACTAGCAACCCTAAATTGGAGTCGATTTGAGAAAAGCTGGTTATGCTCTTCCAAGCTCACTAACTTAGGTGGAAGCATCTTTTGGGGAATAGCAATCCTAAATTGGAATCGATTTGAGAAAATCTAGTCATCCTCTTCTGAGTTCATTAACCTAGGTAGGGGTGTCTTTCGAAGACTAGCAACCGTAAATTGATCTAGAAGAAGTAGCCTATGGGCTCACTAAAGACAGTAAAGGAAATTAATGAATGGAAGAGCCTCATGGGCTCGCTAAGACCTTATGAGAAATTCACGAAGAGAAGCACCCTACAAGCTTGCTAAGACCCTAAAGAGAGATTGATGAAGGAAAACAACCTACGAACTTACTAAGACCCTAAAGAGAGATTGATGAAGAGAAGTGCCCTACGAGCTTACTAAGACTCTAAAGAGAGATTGATGAAGAGAAGCGCCTAACAGGCTCACTAAAACCTCAAAGAGAGATTGACGAAGGAAAGCGCCTTATGGGCTTGCTAAGACCTTAGAGAGAGATCGATGAATAAAGAAGCACCCAACGAGCTCATTGAAACCCTAATGGAAATTGGTGAAGGGGAGTGCCCTACGGGCTTGCTAAAAGAGAAATTGATAAAAGGAAGCGTCCTATGGGCTGCCTAACAACCCTAAAGGAATATATGAGTTGAGACAGTGCTTTAAAAGTTAGCTAAAACCTTAAAAATGACAAAAGATGGGACAACATTTTAAGAGTTAGCTAGAAACCTAAAAATGATGAAAGTCGGGACAGCGCTCTAAGAGCTGGCTAGAACCTTAAAAGAATGACGAAAGACAAGACAACATTCTAAGAGCTAGCTAGAACCTTGAAAATGATGAAAGATAGGAGAATGCTCTAAGAGCTAACTAGATCCCTAAAAGAATGATAAAAGATGAGACAGCGCTCTAAGAGCTGGCTAGAACCTTAAAAATGATGAAAAATGGGATAGTACTCTAAGAGCTAACTAGAACCCTAAAAATGAAAAAAGGTGGGACAACGCTCTAAGAGTTAGCTAGAACCCTAAAAATGGATTAAAAGTTAGGATTAAGAAGCATCCTATGGAATTGCTAAAAAACTAAAAGAAAAGTTGGCAACGAAAAGTGCCCTGTGGGCTTACTAAGACCCTAAAAGAAATTAATGATAGCACCTACAAGTTTGCTAAAATACTAAAGAGAAACTGTGAAAGGGAAAGTGCCCCATGAGCTGACTAAAACCCTAAAAAAGTGATGAAGGATAGTAGAAACAAAGAGAGGAAACTAACCCATTTGAAAAACTTCCTAACTTGAAAATATTTACAAACAAAGAATTTGGTGACAACCATTTATGATAAAAAGAAAAAGAAAAAAAGGCATTAGGGATAGGCCCCTTGATTTGAAAAAGAGTTAATAGACATTAAAAACTACATGAGGAAAGAATAACTTAGACTATTATGGTCAACTAAAAAGGTGTGACCACATTGAAAAAGGGAGAAGGTGAAATGAATTCAAAGCTTAGCCACTCAAGCCAACATGGATTCGACAATGGACAAAAAACTTGTGACAACCATTTACCTTTTCTCTCTCTTTTTTCTTTTTTTCTTAAATTTTTTTTTATTAAAGTTTGCTATCGAATATAAGTTCTTATTAAGGAGAAAATGTTATAATCATTCCCTTTGTGTAAGGCATCTCGTATTCTTCTTGAAAATGTCTCCTAACCTTGATGTTGGGCTTCTTCACTAGGCCTTATGATTTTAAACATTCATTTCCTAAGAAAAAGGTAATTCATGATTAATCTAGTCAAAGAAGGCTTCCTTGCGAACTCTTGGTCTAGATTTCACTCCTGACTATAGTTATAAAAATTACAGTCAATTTTGTAAGTGATACACTTTAATCAATCTATTAAATCTTTTTTAATCCAATATTATGAATAAGCCTTTAGACAAATGGTTTCAATTGAATTGAAGAGAAGGCCAATTTTGAAAGATTTATTTATTCAACCCAAGTATACAAGTCAAGAACCTTTAAAAAAAAAAAAAGTAAGAGTATGCTTACCCCAATTTCAAAATAATTTTCATTAAAGATAAATTATCTTTTTAAGATCAAAAAAGCTTTTATTAAGTCTAGGAGGCATTGTAGGTAGGGAGGCCTTATGTGATTCAGCATAGGTAAGAAAGACTTCAAAGTAGATATAGATGTTTTGTGTTCTTAGGCTCGAAATGTGATTTAAGGCCTTGCATTTTTTAGGCTATTTGGGGTTTGATTTCTAGTCTTTTTTATTCTGTTTTTAATAGGAATCAGGTTACTAAACCTTTGACCTGTAGTCAAGCTCAAGGATTAAAGGGACTGACAAGGTAAATCCTCTTGCTCCAACTAACTTCTGTCAAAGCTGAGTTATTCCTAGCTGCCGATCAACTCTATATGACGAGTCGTATGACTGTCCATTTCTCGAAAGTTGTGTGTTAAATTGTTGAATGCTGAGAAAGCTACCAAACCTTACGTGTCTACTCAACTATGTCCAGACCATCCAGTTTCTCAGCGCTACCTTTGCCAAGAAGCTGAGTGATAGACCTCAGGCTAATCAATTGCCCCTACTCAAATAAGTAACCTGACCTTTTTGTCTGTTCCCTCCAATAACATCACCAATGTGCCCATGCCATGTATACAGTACCATGTGAACAATCTACTACACCAATAATTGTTTTTCTTAAATATTCCTTTTTACCCTTTTGTATTCTTATACGTTGCTTCTTTAGGGTAATAGCCTTTTTGTCTTTTTCCCTTTTGGGCAAGTTTCCCTAAGTTCTTGGGTATAAATACCCCTTGTATATATAGCCACAACAAATCAGATTAACATTAATACACTTGACATTTTTTTCCTCTCATAAACACTACTTGTTTACATTCATCTCACTCTTATCTTAACCTTTAAGTAAGGCTAGGTAGCAAGTAACCTTACTGGACTAATTGGTGCATCATATTAAGTTATGCCTTGAGTCTTTACAAGTTCCATTGATGCGTTATTTCCATAGGTTTTGCTTACTTTTCATTCACATTTGTTCTTTCGCACATTCCGCATCACTTCCTTTTCAAGCTTTCAATAAACTTAAACCCATCCCCACAATTGGCCTTATCCATCCTTGGCTACAATACGCATTATCTTGGTATTAGAGTGGAGGTTTTGTTTAAGTTGTAGTTTATTTTCGAAGTTCTATTTTGACTCTGTTTTGCATGTGTGAAACAAAGTAAGTTACTGTGTTCGTTTAATTGTTGTGCTTACTAGTTGTTACTTTTTTAGTCTGTGGAAGTGTTTGCTAAAACGCCCAATTAAAGAGTTTGAGCTTTGAATCTATAGGAAAAATGATTAACCCAAGTGTAAATGTTGGTGTTAGAGATGACAACAATGGTGTTGTCCATCATGGCCAACAATCCCATGGCACTCCTAAGAGCATTAACGAGAGACTTGATGAAGTAGCTAACTCCTTGGTGGATCTAACTCAAGCTATTCATCCATTGGATTACCAACCTACTGAAACTGCACAAAATAACCCACATACTGCACGACCTATAAGAGGTCAAAACTCAGCTTAACAAGTTTGAGGTGGAGGAGTAAGTAGACAAGTAAGAAGAAGGATTGACTTGGGAAATTTGGAAGAAGAAGATGAAGAAGAGGAGCGAGTTCGGGTACCCTGACCCTCTAACCATGTGAAACTTCAAATTCCAAGTTTCAATGGGTCTAGAAGTGCTAATGAATATTTAGAATGGGAAGAGAAAGTGGAACGTGTTTTTTACTATTATCAATACGAGGATTAAGATAAAATGAGAAACTGCTGCTGTTGAGTTTTCTTGATATGTTGCCATATGGTGGAAGAATTTCCAGGCTATAAGGAGGCAAGAAGGCTATCAAGAGATTAATACTTGGCCAAAGATGAAGAGAATACTCAAAAACAAATTTATGCTGGATACTTATCTGCAACATACTTTTATTCTACTTTAGGAGTAGAGATAAGGAAGTCAAATAGTTGACAAGTATATCTAGGAATTCCAAATGCTAATGATTTAATGTGAGGCGGAGAAACCACCAACACGAAAAATCTCCAGGTTCCTTACTGGATTTAGCAATGAAACCTGGCAGGTCGTTCAATGGTACTCGGCCTATCGAACTCGATAAAAAACTTATAGGGTTTAGGTTCGAGTTTTGGGATATGATTCAAAACCCTATAGGGTTTAAGGTTGGGTTTTAAGATTGCAAAAAAACCCAATGGAAAACCTGATCCGGTAAAAAAAAAAGTATATATTAATAAAAATTTTTACTCTTAATTTATATAACATATATATGGTATACAAGTTTTACATTATACAACATATTTAATTCTCAATTTTTATTATTATGTAAATTAGTAAATATTATTTTAATCTTATTTAATTTCTTCCTTTATAGTTTCTACTTAATCCCATATAGACCATATAAAAACTCACCCCTATAGGGTTAAGAACCCTATAGAGTCAGGTTTGGGGAATAGAAGATAAAACCTTATAGGGTTTTAGGAAACGTTAAACCTTATAGGGGCGAGTTAAAGTTTTATAAAATCCATCCCAAACCCACCCCGGTTGCATCCCTTACTAGATTGAGAGACAACATTCGAGACATTGTGGAACTCCAACGATTTACCACAATGGATGAGGCCATTAGAATAGCTTAACAAGTAGAAAGGCGAATAATTGTGTGAGCTAGATTAAGTGCTTCAAGTGCCAAAGGTTTGGACATATGGCTACTCAGTACCTAAACCGAAGGACTATGGTCATCAAGGGAGACGTCCCAAAGCTAGAGGTAGAAAGTACTAATGAGAAACTTAAGGAGGAGGAGAGTACTACTGAGAAAAAAGCTATCGAGAAAGAACTTATTAAAGAGGATGTGTTCACCGAGGACTTAAACTAGTTTGCCTTAGTTGTCTAACATGCAATGAACATAAAACCCCCACTAGAAGAGGAGTAGAAGGAGAACTTGCTTCATACCACCTATAGGGTAAATAATTGGGTAAGCATGTTAATTGTGGATAATGACAGTTGCACCAATATAGCATTGATCGATTTGATCGCAAGGTTGAAATTGCTAACTATTGCACACCTAAGGCCATACAAGTTACATTGGCAGAGTAAGAAGGGAGTACTATACATCACCTGACCAGTACTACTATCGATTACTATTGAAAATTACTCTAACGAAATTCTCTGTGACGTACTACATATATATGCTTCATACGTATTGCTTGGCTAATGTCACACCCCGAAGCGACAGAGTCGTAGCAGCCCCGCCGTGTAAACCACCCTAAGATAGAAGTTGGCCTTACAACCGCTATCTTAGACCTGATCTACACAAGGCATCTACGACTAACCCGCTTTGAAGTAAACAGTTTGTAATTTAGATAAAGCATTTACCTAAGAAAGTGAGAAAATTTATATATATATACTATAAATTCAGTTATTACATTATTCAAAAATGAAAAATTCTAATTAAAACAAAACTTAGACCTTAAGAATATATGTTCGTTCTTCAATATTTTTTCTTACTCCCCAGGATCCAACAGTTGCTAGCTTCAGAGTAGTTGTTGCCGTTTCTTAGCAAGCACCTGCACGACGTCTATAGGGATATGAGCAACCACAACTCAGTAAGTTAGGATGGAAGACTTAAAACTATACCATACACACAACAAGGTTTTCAATCACTTATTAGGTGCAATGCATATGTAAGCAAATGCCATCGCACGACGTTGTCCGACCCATCGTGAGATTAGAGAAATTGCGCCCGCTCTAATCTGGGTTGAGGAGTTGCCATTAATGCAACAGCTTACGACCAAACCCAGGCTTGTGCAATGGAGACCTCGCTCCTCCCGCGACTACCTTCGAACCACTGACTTCACCCTCTCCGCGACCTCCTCTCCTGTCACTTAGTTCGACTGAGGATGAAGAAGGGACCATTTTGCAATCCTGCACTATCCCTTTCGAAGGGGTCGGTATTTGGCCGGAGAGTCCTAAGTTCCCTTAACGGGTTGCCATACATGTCTGATTATGATTATTGGCCGTATATTTGATTAAGTCCAGTTTAGGGTGATCAATCATTTCATACAAATCATACAATACATGATAGAGCAACAAACAAAATCATAGCATCACCCATAATCAAGTACATGCACACATCCAACTATCTAACAAGCACAACTGAGCATAATCTTAAGCCTCCAAAATACAGCATCGTATTAATCCCAACTTACCTCGACTCCTCGCTCACTCACTCGAGGTCCAACTTACTCAGGCCATCGCCGATCATCCCTATAACACAAACGTAGTTTCAATTTTTCATATAACTATTATAGGTTCGTTTTATCCTATAACGCTTATTGTTATGTTTTGTTTAGGGTTTAATTTACCTAATTATCTAGGTCTTAAGTCTTTTACAATTATTCTAGGTTTAGGGTTAGGTTCGGGTTCGGTTTCCACATCAATTTTTAAATTAGGTTCTAATTTGATTTCTAAGTCCTAAATATGCTCGAATCCTAATGTGAAATTAATCACATTAAGCTCAAGTATTCAATTATCCTATTGGGTCTTAATTTAGTATTCTAAACTATTCGGTACATGCTATTCCTAATTGGGGTATCGGATTTATCCCTGATGTGAGAAAATCTTACATTTTTATACAATTACCTAAAATTAAATCTTAATTCAAATTTAGTATGATTCTGATTTTTATTCTAATATTATTTAAATAACCCTAATTTTTTTAGATTTATTAATTTTCAATTCCATATATTACTAATTTCTTACAATAACTACGTAATTTCCTAAATTAACTATACTTAATACTTCAAAGGTTAGGATTAGGTTTCCACATCAAAGGTTAACATCCCTAAACATCTAATTACTATCTAAATCAGTAATTAGTATCTTAATCACCTAATTAACCCAAAATCACCTAATTTTTCCATCATTTTAGGGCTAAAAATTAACTTAAAAATTTAAAAAATTAATTTTAAAAAAATGGCTTCATAGCACTGTTCTATATCACATGAGCATCCTATAGAAAAAAATTGAGCTCCAAACTACACTCCTAAACCTATTTATTTCTAGTTTTAATCATGCTCAGTTTTGTTCAATTTATTAAGAACCCTATATTTTCAAACGTGATTAAACTAAATCACTATTTTTTCATAAATCTACGTACAATAAAACCTCAGAATAACAAGTTTCATAATTTTCTAGGTAAAATAACTAATTTTACTAAATTATACAAAATCGGGACAATTGTGGGACTCACCCAGTTCGATGCTTTCTGGCCATCCAAGCCCGGTCCAAGCTTGTTGGCCGACCCAAATGGTGGGTCTAGAGTGGGGTGGTGGTGGTGGCTCGGTCTCAGGTGGTGGTGAGGTGTAGGTTTGGCTCACTTGCCCAATCTACACAGTTTTCTCTTCTTCTTTTTTTTTGAATTTTCTCTCAAATTTTTTAGTCTCTCAATTTTTCTCATATTCCTCACTGCCCAAATGCGTTCTAGAAATTTTTCCCCTATTTATAGACGATTTTTGTAATTATTATGCATTAATTAGACAAGACTTTGCCCAATTTCCTTGATTTTTGGCTTTTATGTTGTCTAATTTTAATTGGTTGATTTTTATTTTATAGATCTTGACCTGCCACAACCTGATTTGGATCATATTATCCTCTTCTAATTTTTCCATAATTAATTTGTAATTTTCTTTAATTATTTACTTAGTTTTTGGCCAATTTAGGTAATTTCGCATATTTTTATTTACACGTAAATACAAGTGGGGTACACGTGAACATTCCTAATTATTATTTTGGTCATTCTAAAATTTTTAGTATACATATAATCTATCTCTAGTAATTTATTAGTTATTAAATTACACTTTTCGCCTTTTCGGTAATTAGCAATTATTATGCTTAAAATTTGAAAATTTTATAGTCTCAATTTTATTACTTATTTTCTTAAATTCAAGTTTACAGAGTCATTTTTACTAATATTTCTCTTAATAGTTTATAATTTGGGTTTGATTGGATTCTTTAACTGATCGCCTAAAACCTGATCCTCTAAGTTCAATCCTACGGTTAATTAGCTTAGCTTTAGGGCTTACAGCCAACCATGGCTATTTGACAAAAGAGTTATCCATGACAGATATAGAAACACATATGTGTTCAAGAAAGATGGCAAGAAGATTATGTTGAACCTGATGCCACCAAGAGAAGTTAATAAACTGTAGACAAAACTTTCTCGCAAATCAAGGAAGACTCTAATAATGAATAGAACCAAGCTCTAAGAGACCCTTAAAGCCAATGCCCTAACCCTCATGTTGGTTAGGCAACTATTAGAGTTGAAAGAGTAAAGTAAACTACCATAGGAGGTAAAGGAGTTTCTAAATGAGTACGCCGACCTATTCCTAGAATAGTTACCTGAAGGACTGCCCCCACTCCGAGGCATAGAACACTACAATAACTTAATACCTAGTACTACCCTACTGAATAAGACAACCTATCGAATGAGTCTCAAATAGGCTTCTAAGCACCAACGTTAAGTCAATGAGTTACTAGACAGAGGGTATGTCAGGGAAAGTCTCAACCCTTGTACTGTGCTAACGCTTTTAATACCGAAAAAGGATGGAACCTGGAGAATGTATGTACATAGCTGGGCCATAAACAAGATTACAATCAAATACAAGTATCCTATTCTGAGATTAGAAGACATGTTATATGAATTGAGTGGAGCCAAGATCTTCAGCAAGATCGATCTCAAGTCTGGCTACCATCAAATTTGCATGAGGATGGGTGATGAGTGGAAAAAAACATTCAAAACGCAACATGTACTTTATGAGTAGATTGCCATGCACTTCGGCTTGTAAAATGTGCTGAGCACTTTCATGAGGCTGATGAACCATGTATTGAGACATCTAATAGGGAAGTGTGTTGTGGTGTACTTTGACAACATTCTAGTTTACAGTGTCAACATGACAAGTCACTATGAACATCTCTAAACTGTACTAAATATCCTCCTTACCGAGAGATTATTCAATAACCTTAAGAAGTGTTGTTTTTGCCAGGAGGAAGTGGTATTCTTAGGCTACATAGTAAGTGGAGGAAACTTACAAATGGACAACAAGAAGCTCCAAGCAATCGTAAAATGGCCGACTCCTACTACTTGTGTAGACTTGAGAAGTTTCCATGGACTAGCTTCATTCTATAGGAGATTCATCAGAGATTTCAACACCCTTGCGGCACCACTTACTAAGCTAACAAAGAAGAACACTGACTTCTAATGGAGAGAAAAGGAGGAGAGAAGTTTCGCTGAGATAAAGGAAAGGTTTACCTCCGCCCCTGCATTAGTTCTAACTGACTTCAAGAAAATATTTGAGCTGAAGTGTAATGTGTCAAGCATTGGGATGGGTACTATCCTACTGCAGGAAGGCTAACCAATTACCTACCATAGTGAGAAGCTCAAGGGACCTCAAGTAAACTACTTCGTATATGACAAAAAACTCGTAGTACTAATCCAAGCACTATAAGTTTAGCAGCATTATCTATTGCCAAGAGAATTTATCATCTTCACTAACCATGAGTCATTGAGGTATCTCTAAAGTCCAACAAAATTGTCAAAGCGGCATGCAAGTGGGTCGAATTCCTTGAACGATTTAACTTTGTAATAAAGTACAGACAAGAGAACAGCAACATAGTTGTAGATGCTCTTTCGAGAAGGCATGCACATCTGAATGAACTGCAAACCAGATGGTTTAGGTTTGCGATTATCAAAGAACAGTATTATGAGGATCCACACTTTGGGCCCATACTTGCGCGCTATGTCAATGGAAGTATAGTGGACAAGTATCATATGGAGGAAGGGTACTTGTTCCGAGGAAGGAAATTGTATGTGATGACATGTTCACTTCGAGAGTTATTAATTAAGGAAGCCTACAATGGAGGACTGTTTAGATATTTTGGGGAGAAAAGGACGTATGAATTGCTGAGTGGTCAATTCTTTTGGTCGATGATGAGGCAAGATGTGCATCGAGTCATTGAAAGCTATGCCATGTACAAGAGGGCTAAGTGCCAAGTCGAACAAGGAAAAGCAATGCCTTTGCCTGTTTTGATGAAACCATGGATCAAATCAAACATAGACTTTGTTCTCAAATTACCACGAATTGGGCAAGGCAAAGATTTTGTAATGGTTAAAGTGGATAGGTTCAACAAGATGGCACACTTTGTGCCCTGTTCCAGGACTAACGATGCTTCAACTAGTGCTTCTCTTTTCTTGTAAGAGATTATATAGTTATACGACGTACCGAGAAGTGTAGTCTTCAACAAAGACCTGAAGTTTTTGAGCCATTTCTAGAGGACCTTGTAGCATCAAATTGGGACCAAACTACTATTTAGTACTTCCTATCACCCTTAAACTAATGGCTAAATAGAGGTAGTTAATTGCACTTTGGGATTATTGCTCCAAGTTGTAGTTAACAAAAACCTGGCTGCTTAGGACTTCTGCTTGCCAGTGGTCGAATTCACTTACAACTAAATAGTGCATGACACCAGTAAGTAGACCCCCTTTGAAGTGGTATATGGTTTTAATCCTAAGTTACCCCTCAATCACACCCTTATACTTGTTCCCGCGTAAGAAGACCTTAATGCAAGAGCTAGAGCATAATCCCTTCAGCACATCCATGACAAAGTCACTCGATACATCGACCAAGCCGCTAAATGTATGCAAGAGAAGGCAAAGGGTAGGATGGCGAGACATTTTCAACCGAGAGACTTGTATGGCTGCACCTAAGCAAAGAGAGGTTCTTGAGCAAGAGGAGGAGCAAACTATCCCTAAAGGTTGAAGGACCTTTCAAAATCTTCTAGAAGATCAATGATAATGCCTACAAATTAGAGCTGCCTAAGTATTATGGGGTTTCTAACACCTTTAATATTGCCAACCTCAATCTATATCATCTTGATATGGAATTGAGTGAAGACTAATTGAATTTGATCCCAATCCCAAATTCAAATCAACCCAAAGGGAATGACAAGAATTAGGTTATTGGGCCTTTGACCCACAGCCAAGCCCAAGGACTAGAGGGATTGATAAGGCAAATCCTCTTACTCTAGCCGACTCCTACCAAGTCTAAGTTAATCCTAGTTACCAATCAGCTTTATATGCTAAGTCGCATGACTGCTCACTTCTCAGAAGTTGTGTAACGAATTGTTGAATGCTAAGAGAGCTACCAAACCCCACATATCAACTCAATTATGTCTGAACCATCCAGTTTCTCAGCGCCACCTTTGCCGAGAAGCCGAGAGATAGACCTTGGGCTAATCAGTCGCCCCTACTCAAATAAGTAACCTGACCTTTTTATCTGCACCCTCCAACAGCATCACTAATGCGCCCATGCCACGTATACAATACCACATGAAGAATCTGCTACACCAATCATTGTTTTTCTTGAATATTCCTTTTTACCCTTTTGTATTCTTATATATTGCTTTTTTAAGATAATACCCTTTTTGTCTTTTTCCCTTTTTGGTAAGTTGCTCTAAGTTCTTGGGTATAAGTACCCCTTGTACATATAGCCACAACATATCAAATTGACATTAATACACTTGACATTTTTTTCCTCCCATAAGCACTATCTATTTACATTCATCTCATTCTTATCTTAACCCTTAAGTAAGGCTAGGTGGCAAGTAACCTCACCGGATCAATTTGTACATCATATCGAGTTGTGCCGTAAGTCCTTGAAAGTTCTATCAGTACGTCATATCCATCAGGATTGTTTGTGGGTTTCGCTTACTTTTCATTTGCATTTGTTCTTTCGCACATTCCCCATCGCTTCCTTTTCAAGCTTTCAGCAAGCTTAGACCTATCACCATGACCGGCCTTATCTGTTCTTGGCTATGATACGCATCAGTTTTGCTACCCCTACTAGGATACATCTTTTGAAGCTTTCATCTTATACTTGAGCCCAATTTTCCAGCCTTTTTTCTCTCTCTTTTTTTATTATTTTTTTCTCTTTTTTTTTAATTACTTTACCTCATTATTTCTTATTGTTTTCTTTTAGCCCTAAGAGTGATTATCTCCATTGGGTAAGGTATACATAGGCTTGAGGTGTTTGAAAAGGAATTGACTCTTCTTCATTTCAAAGAAAAATAACTTATCAGAAATAAAAGTTTTTTTTTTAATTAATGTTACTTAAGCAAGCATAAACCAATTTTATCCTTCTCTCCCAATCAATAACCTTAACCTTCGAATTGCCCTATTGTGGGGTGGTTCTTGATAAGGTTTAAATTTGAAAATTCTTCAAATTAGCCCAATGAGGTTAACAATGGATAATCATGTTTAGGATATGGAAATAAATACCTAGCTTTACTTTTAATATACATACCAAATTCAAAATAGACCTCCTTTAAGGAACGAGTCTAAAATGTCCTTACTACAATGTCACTTAACTCTCAAAGTGTTTAAGGTTAGTGTGTAAGATATAGTTTGCCACTTTTCATTCTAAACTTTCAAAAATAAAATACTAGAATGTACATTCATTCACCCTAATATTAATCAAACAGCAATCACCCAATTTAAAATGTGGCCAAAAACAATTTTATTCTAGATGTTACAAAGTCATTCAATAAATCTTCTTATGAGTTTACTCCAGACTTTATTGAAAAGAACTTGATTTTTCTTTACCCTTACTTTAACTTGCTTCATTTAACCACCCCACTACTTAAGACGACATGTGAGCTTGTTAGAAGGTATCAATACATCCAAAAGAATTGGGGTTTTAAGGGATTCAGTTGAACTCTCTTCATGACTTGAGGAAAGATCAACTTCTTAAAGCTCTTCCTAAATGGCCTTAGCATCAATCAAGTTTTGAATCTTATTCCTCAACCACCAGCATTTTTTAGTAGAGTGCTCCTTCTAACTCATATGATAGTCGCATCAAGCTTCTAGGTCAAAGTTGTTTGGCCTATAACTTAGATTAAAGGCTTCATAGGCTCGAATGTTTGCCTCCTTTATATGATGAAAGATTTGGGCCATTGAGACTCTTAGTTGAGTGAATTGTCTCCTTCGAGGCCCTTAGGCTTATTTTATCTCACTCATCCTTGGCTCTTTTCTTTTCGAGCTACTTTCATTATTTAGGCTTACCGATATTTGATCAATATTAGATGTTAAGTGTTAAAATCTTCTAAGTATCGAGCCCATTTCCATTTCTAGGTTTATAATGCTCTTTTGTAATGTCGCTACTTTTCCCTCTAAATTTGAAAATCTCTTTTCCAGGTTTGAATCTTAAGACACTTGGAGAGTGGTGATTATAGGAAACAAGATTTGCAACTATTAGGCCATTTGATGTACCATTTTTTTCTAGAGAGGTGATTTTATCATTGGCCATTTGAACTTGATTAAAAGAATTCTTACCCATTAGCAACCTTTCTTTTTCTTCTTCTTCTTCTTCTTTTTTTTTTTTTTTTTTAGAGAAAATGGACCAGCTTAACTTTTTGTATGGAGAATTTTTACAAAAGTGGAGAAAAAGAAAGTTTATAAAATATTTCATAAGGGACGATATGAAAGAGAAGAAGATTTATACCAAAAATATACGGGTGAGATATATTTACATAAGAAAAAACCTAGGTTCATAGATTTAAATAATAGACTCAACTAAGAAAAGTATTTACAACTTACAAGAATTTAAAAGAGTACTTTAAATTAAAGAAAACTTTTATGAGGCACCTGATATTTACAACTAATTTCTAACTGGAGAACCTAGATACAATCTAATAGGAAGGGAGAGGCTAGTAGGGGGATCTAACTAAGAAAATAACACTCTACACAAATGTAAGGAGACTGAGGATTAATGGCTGCGAGATTCTATGAAAACTTATAACAATTTATAGAATAGTGAATTTTGTTATTATAGTCTAAAATTTTATAAAAAGGTTCATGGACCAAGCCTAACTTATCTTTCAAAGCAAGGAAGATTACTTGCAAAGGACCGGTGACTAAATAATAATATGGAAATAAAAGGATTTAAGGTTGGACTTTCATCAACATTCCATTTTTACCATACAGGAAAAGTGTTCTACAATATTTTTATGGAATTCCAATAGAATTCCGACCTTTCATTGGTGATATGCCCCATTACTATTTATTCGCCGATCTAAAAGAAATGTATACGATTAGGGTAAGTTCTAAAGGTATTTAAGCTTTGTGATCTTATACATTTTCAAGGAAACAAATTATTGATCACATTAAAGCTTAAGTAGGGTAGCCTAATCAACCTTAAGCAGTGGTTACTCCACTATAATAAGAGCCTACACAATGGTCCCCCTCCTAAGGTCCTAGGATAGCTTGAGTCTAACCATATCTACCTTACATCCTTGATGCAATCATTCCCCTAATGTCTCTAGTATGTTGCATGCGACACGTATAGCAATTAAAACAAAGTATATACATGAAATGAATTTCAACAATAAATAAACAAATAAATAAATAACATGGGTATTTTGAAGGGTAAATTGAATTTTGAAAAGTTCCTAAGTAGCTAGCTTTCTTAACGTCCTTAGTAGAGTCGCCAAGCTGTCAAACTTAGATTTTTCCTGGTTTTTTATATTTTTCTTAACCCGATCAATATTAAACCCTACTCATTTAATATTGATCATTGATTAAGGTTTAAAGAAAACTGGTTTTTTAAAAAGATGTTATAAATAAAAGGAGTCGTCACCCAATCGGAGTCAAGAAAAAAAGTGGATTAGGTTAAATCAATTAGATAGATTGATTTAACCAAAACATTGGTCTACTTGAAAAACCGATTTTGAGAAAAAAAATGGTTTTAAAACCCAAAGATTTTGGATCCAAGGGCTATCCTATTAAGCCCTTACAAGTACCACTACTAACTTTTTGAATTTAGGTTTACTTTTCAAAATACACATTAAGGAATTTAGCTAATTCATAAGTGGAAAATAACATCTATTGAAAAATTATCTAAAGTGGAAAAAACAAATTATAGGTCCTTCATTCTTGAATATTGATCCTTTACAACCTTCCCAAGTACTTCCTTGATCCTCTTAGAAATTTGCTCAAGAAATATAGAACTTTCACCTTATTTGGTGGGAGGAATTTGTAATTCTATACTCTCTAAATCACTATGTGAAAGTAATCCAGTCACTTATCTAAATTCAATCCCACCTGTCCTTTTCACCACTTTCCCTTTCTTCTTTTCACCTTAAATAGTAGGTTCCTTACCTCTTTTCCTTTTCTTCTCACTATCTTTCTTTTCAACAATGATCACCCTTTTCCCAATGTTGGAAGGGTAAACATAAACTCCTCTATTGTGAGAGTGCTAGAGTTTGTCAAACACATAGATGCCCATTTGCTTGAGAATTTTCTATCTTAGCCTAGTAAGATAGTAAGGACAAGTTGTGTCGCTTGATAATTTTAGTTTCTTAAACTTAAACAGGGCCATCTATAAACTTCCATATGACTTCACATCTAAATGTTGCCATATATGCCTCATCATCAGATTCACTATGCCTACTTTCCTTCTACCCAACATAGTCATCACACCCAATGCATCTTCATTAGTTATAGAGGTTAAACTACCCCTTTTAGGCAACACAAAGTTGTTAACAAACTTCTTTAGAATCCTAACCAACAATTCAAATTCAATGTTGGATATGTCTCTACCAATACCTAACTCTATCCCATCATTCAGTTCAATAAAAACATTTTCTTTAGTCAATTGCACTAAATTTTCATCTTCTTGAATTTCTTTAATGCCAAAGCACTTCAAGATGTCCTTTTTCAAAATTTCAATTTTCTAATTCAACACTACAAATTTCCACACATCTTGATGATTCTCATCTAACTTTTGGTAAAACTCATCTACTAGCTTGCCATATACAACACCTCTCATGTTTGCTAAATTACTCAGCCTTAAAGCATCTAAATATTCCTTCTAATAAAATATGTTTTTCACAAAGAACTCTAAATCTAAGAAAAAGGATTCTTTGATAAATACTCTCTTACCTTTTACAGTGTACCTCTTCTTTGGTTTATCTTTTTTATTTTTTTTTTAGGGTGGTTTTTTTGAACTCACAGCTTTCTAGGGCTTCTACACAAGTTAAGGAGCCACCTTTGAAGTCTTTTTCACAGGCTATGAAGCCTTGCTCTTGTGAAATGGTTCTAGGGTTTGAGTTCAAGAGGTTATTCAAGGGGATCCGACTCAATCTCAAACTTTTCTTTAGATGACCTTTTTGAAGAACTTGAGTCTTCGGATTCAGTAACTTTGATCATCCCTAAATTAGAGCTTCTAAGTTTTTAAAATTTACAAAACTATATCTCGATTCAACAGGCAAGTATACCTATCATTTTATAACACGGATGCATATAAGGTCGTCTCTACTGAGAATGAATACAAACACTAGTACTAATTGATCTTCATATTAACCCATAGTTAAGCTGTTCAACTTTCTTGCTAACACTTCCACCTTATGAGCTAAGGAGGAAGTACCATCCAATTTGTACTTTCCCACTGGTCTTTTCTCTTTAGCTCTCACAGATGACCACTGATAGTAGTTATTGGCCATGTCTTCAAATAACTAGATGTATTACTCCGATGACTTATCATTTAAGCTTACATCAGCAGCTGCATCAATGAGTTACTTGGTTGTGTAGTTCAACCCATTGTAGAAAGTCTAAAACCGATACCATTCTGGAAGCCCACGATGAGGACATTTCCTAAGCAGATCCTTCCATCTCCTTATGCTTCATATAACGTCTTCGTATCCAACTATCCAAAGGAGGAGATATCTACTCTCAACTTAGCTATTCTTGATGGTAGGAAATATTTTCTCATAAACAACTCTACCATCTCTTGCCAAGCACTGATGGAATTCCTTAACATAGAGTTCAGCCATTGCTTAGCATTATTCCCCAATGAGAATATGAATAATCTTAGGCGGATAGCATCCTTTGACACAACACTTATCTTGAATGTATCACACATTTTTAAAAATTGCTTCAAGTACTTATTAAGGACTTCCTCATTGAATCTATCAAACTAGACACACTATTGAATCATCAAAATAACACTCCACTTTATCTCATAAGCGTTCACTTGAACATGAGGCCAAGCAATGTTAGTACTAACCTTAATATGGACTCATAATGAACATACGAACCCAATATCATGTGTAACCAAAAGAGTGGGTCCAAGCCGCAAGATGGCATGAAAAGGTAAATGATAATCGAAGGTGAACAAGGGTTCCCGTGCACCGACGATAGATATGACGCACTAATGCCTTACACGAGCTTAAGTCACACTTGATATGATGCACAAGTATGGCCGAAGGTCACTCGCCACTGGTCCACACTCGAATGTCCTAAATAAGAGTAGCTTAAGAGTAAGTAAGAGGATAATTAGCTCAAGAGAGGGTAAAAAGTTTAGTGTATTCTTCTATATATTCTGTTGCGGCTATTACATTATGTGATTATTTATAGTACCCTGTTATGGTAAGTTCTACATTACAAAAAATAGATCCCTATTTACTAAAAAGAAGAAAAATAATTTATAGGGAAAATATGAAATTGTATGCACCAAACATCCTCTGTCAAAAAGGATAGTATGCTTACCAAAAAGGACAACGCGCGTACATTTTACTCTGCAATTATAACAGTATTTTGAGTCAAGTAAGGTTAGGCCTCTATTCAGGTATGTTTAGCATCAGAAGTTCAGTACCCTGACTATTGGGGCTGGACTGGGGTTAGCTCAGGGATGACTCACAATTGGGTCAACCTTGGATGGTCAGCTCCTAAAAGTTATCAACTCGACCTCAGCACCATGAAGATTTGTGTTTTTAGATTTAGTGCTTAGACTAGTGCTTAGCGAAGGGTTCGGTTCGACACATTGGTTGGTTACCTCGATAACACCTTTGATAACATAGAGAGTGAAGTAGCTCGGCAGATCAGATTAGGGTAAGCATTGCTCCTCGGTACGTAACTCACCTCGGACAGCTCGGCGAACCACTTGAGAGAGCCCTCAAGCTCAAGAGCATGTAATCGATCCTTGATCCTAATCATCCCCTCCAAGTTGTTTGAGATTTAGGATCAAATCTGGCTCAACTCCATGTTGTTCATCCTCGAGAGTGTAAGTTTAGAGGTCGACAATGTTGAAGGAGCTGAGACTCCATATCCTTCAGGCAACTCAATCCTCTAGCTATTAAGGTTAATCTTTTCAAGCATTTTGAAAGGTCTGTTAGCCTTAGGAGACAACTTGCTCTTCCTCAAGTTTGGAAATTGCTCCTTGCTGAGGTGCATCCAGACCAAATCACCTAATTGAAATTCCCTCTTCCTCCATCCTCGACTTCACTTCTTAAGCTTAATATTAGCTTAACCCAATTACTCTATAACCTTCTGGTGTATGGCTTTGATGGCCTCAAGTCTCTCGATAGCTGGCTAATCATCATTAAGCATTGGTTGGGGCGCTTGGTCCAATGGCAGCTCGAGATTGAACCCATAGGCAACCTCAAATGGAGACATACTTGTTACACTATGGGCAATCCTATTGTAGGTGAACTTAATGATTGATAAGCACAGCTCCCAATAAGCTATGTTTTGTCCAACAGCAACCCACAGTAAAGTTCCCACGGTTTTGTTGAGAACTTTAGTCCGTCCATCGATCTGTAGGTAGCAGGACGTGTTGTATAGTAGCTTGGTACCCACTCGCCTCCATAACGTCCTCCAAAAGTGGCTCATGAACTTGGAGGCTCAATCTAAAATAATGGTCGTAGGAATTCCATGCAACTTGATTACTTCCTACAAGAAAAGAAAAGAGATAACTAAAGCATCGTTAGTTTTGGAACAGGGCAGAAAATGTACCACCTTGCTAAATTGATCCGCAACCATCATAATGGAGTCCTTCCCTCGACACATCCTCGGCAATCCTAACATGAAGTCCATACTCAACTCAGACTAAGGTTAGGTTGGGATCGGCAAGGGTTAGTAGTGTCCTTCCTTAGCTTAACTCTTCGCTTTGTAACAAGTCGCACACTTTTCCAACATGGATTAGACATCTCTCTTCATCCTTGGCTAAAAGAATCTAGAAGATAGTACCTCATAAGTTTAGCGCTGGCTAAAGTTTCCTATCAATTCCCCTCTATGTGCCTTGCATACTAGCAATTCTTGTATGGAACAAGTCGAGATACATGGCCTCCTCTTCCTAAATAAGTATCCGTCCTCCCTGTAATAGTCATCCAGCATCTATCCTTCCTCACAACAAACATAGATCGGAATAAATTATGGGTCCTTAGCATAAAGATTCTTGATGGTTGAAAAACCAAGTAGCCTCATCTATAGTTTGGTCAAGAAGGTATGTTGTCTTGATAGGGCATCAGCCATTGCATTGTTCTTTCCGTTCTTGTATTTTATGACATAAGAAAAACCCTCCATGAACTCAACCTTCTTAGCTTGTCTTCGAGAAAACTTTGGTTGGCTCTTTAGATATCTCAAAGATTCATGATCAGTGTAGATCACAAATTCCTTGGGCAGTAGATAGTGTTGCCATATTGTTAAGGCTAGAATTAAGGAGTAGAACTCCTTATCGTAGATAGAATAGTTAAGTGTAGCTCCTCGGAGTTTCTTACTAAAGTAAGCAATAGGTCAGCCTTCTTGCATCAGTACAGGACCTATGCCTAACCTAGGCACATTACACTCTACTTCAAATACCTTATCAAAGCTCAGCAGAGCTAAGACAGGGGCCACAGTTAGCTTCTCCTTCACATCCTCAAAACTCCTCCTCTTTTTCTCACCCCATCTAAATTAAACATTCTTCTTCGAGAGTTCGATGAGTGGGGCCACAATTGCACTGAAGTTCTTGATGAATCAGTGATAGAATGATGCCAGGCCGTAAAAACTTCTCACATCGGCAAAACAAGTTAGTTCAAGCCATTCTATGGTCGCTCTTATCTTCCCTTCATCAACTCAAATACCACCTCTGCTCACAATGAAACCTAAGAAGATCACCTCGAAATAGCAAAGTTGCACTTCTTCAGATTGGAGTAGAGCTATTCAGCTTAGAGTTTTACAAGCACTTGTTGAAGATACCCTCAATGAGCCTCCAAGTCAGGACTGTACACTCGAATGTCATCAAAATAAACCACGACAAAGCTTCCCAATAATTCTCAGAGCACATGATTCATAAGTTGCATGAATGTGCTCGGTACATTGGACAATCTAAATGGCATTACAAGCCATTCATATAAACTATGTTGTGTCTTGAATGTAGTCTTCTACTCATCACCTTCATACATTCAAATCTTATGTTACCCAGCTTTAAGGTCAATTTTAGATAACACTCTTGCTCCGCTTAATTCATCTAGCATGTCATCATGCCTGGGTATGGGGTACCTATACTTGATGGTGATTCGATTGATCACTCAGCTATCCACATACATCCTCCAAGATCCATCTTTCTTCGATACTAATAAGGCTGGTACAGTATAGGGGCTCAGGAACTCATGTACATACCCCTTCTTCATCAACTCATCCACTTACCTCTACAGTTCAACAACCTATTCAAGATTCAACTTGTAGGCAAGCTTATTTTGTAACACAGCTCCTGGCTGTAGGTTGATCATATGCTCAACGCTATGATTTGGCGGAAGACCATTCAGTAGCTCTTCTAGAAATAGGTCAGTGAATTCTTCCAATAAGGTTTTTACCTCAATCGGTAACTCTTCCTCCCCAAGTCTCATTTCTAGAAGCCTCCTAACAAGCAGATAAGTCAATTCCTCCAGCTCCATTTCTCTTTTCAATTCAACTCGAGTTAATACCAAAGCCTCCTTCTTCGAGGTTCAGCTAAGTTGGGATTACATGACTTTTACCTGCTCGGCAATCATGGGACTCAATTTCAACCTTCTCCCCTCATGCTCCACAGAACATGTGTTCTTCCTGCCATCACGTATAACTGCTCAGTTAAACATCCATGGTTGTCCAAGTAGAATGTGGGACGTACTCATGGGCAATACATCACAAACCACTTCATCTCGTTACTTGCCAATACAAACCAGCATAGACACCTGTTTGTTCACTTGTAGGGCTCCCTTATCACTAAGCTAATGAAGCTTTTAAGGTTTCGGGCAGGGCATGGTCAACAATTTCACCTACTAGATCATAAATGTAGAGGCTACATTGGTGCAACTCCTACTATCAATGATCAACGCGCATAGCGATTCGTTCACTTTACACCCTATATGGAAGAGATTTTCTCTCTACTCTTCTTTAGGCACAAGACTAACACTCATTGTCCTCCTCAACACTAGAACGGTCGACTTGAAGTTCCCCTCCTCACTGTAGATGACTTCCTCATCAGATAGCTCGGCCTATCCATCCTCTTTTGGCTCCTCTACTTCTCATCAGTACTGTCAACCTCAACAATCGGTACCTCACCTCAAATCACCATTGTTAGCTTGCTTAGACACTAAGTGGCCATGTGTCCAAATCCTTAATATTTGAAACATTTGATCTCACTCATCTTCTTCCCTAAACTTTGGCCCTTCTCAAACTTCCTTGAGGGTTCCTTCTCTTTGACTCAAATGGTCGAAATGGATCAAGTCTCAACAATCTTACTTAGTTCCATTCACATTGGTCGGCTTGGAACAGTTCGACTACTTCTTGGTCGGCCAACAGGGGATCGAAATCTTCCTATTCTATGCCTTTCTATCCTCTAGGTGGCTCGAATTGTGTCATCAAGTGCTCTAATGTCTAAGGTTTTCAAGACATCCCTAATCTCATACTTCAATTCGCTAATGAATCAAGATACAGTTCGATCTTTGGGCTCTAGAACTTCGCATCAGATCATTAGCATTTGGAATTCCTTAACGTAAGCATCCACACTCGATCCTCCTTGTCTCAGTTCTTGCAGTCTCTTGAAGACATCCTACAGATAATAACTTAACACAAACCTTCTCCACATAACTATCTTCGTATCATCCCAACTCCTAATCTCTTGTTCTCCTTCCCTTCTCTTGGTGGCTTGTAAGTTCTTCTACCATAAGACGGCATAACTAGTGAATTCCAATACAGCAAGTCTAACTTTTGCATTATCGGGTACTTCATAGTATTTAAACCGCTTTTCAATCTTATCTACCCAATCTAGGTAGTCCTCAACATCACCACTTCTAAAGAAAATTAGAATACGTACCCTTAATCCTTCAACTCTAGGGCTTCGCACATTTCTTTCCTGAGGCTTATAGTACTCCTCTACCTTAAAATCTCCTTCTGCTTCCTCCTCAATCTCTTCAAGTGCTAGCCCTTGTCTAGCATCCCTACTAATTCCTTTAACTCGAGGTAGGCGAGTTGGGGCATTAACTCGACCAAACTAACCATTGCCTCACTACTGCTACTCACGTTCTCTAGTGAGGCTATTTCTAGATCGCTATCTGTCTTCTTATATAACAATCACCAAACTAGCTGCCAAATTAGTAAGCATATCCAATCAATCATCCACTGACTAAGGTGTGAAGCTTCTTTCTTGCCCTTGTCCATATCGAGTACTACTTTCTTGGTTTCCCAAAGCTCCTTGAAAACTTGAGTCTAACATTAATGGTTTCTTTACAACAACAATCAAATGAGCAATCAACCACACTCTGTTTTGCTTATCGAAAATAGGGGAAAAATAGAGTACAAAACACTACTTAGCTACCTAACTCCAATGTGAACAATAAAACCTCTATCACAAGAGAGCAGTGATAAACTATCAAAAGAACACAATAGCAGAATCCAGCTTCAAATGTAGCTAAGCTCTAATACCAAGATGATATAGACTCGTGGATGAACACACGAACCCATTATCACGCGTGACCAAAAGGGTAGGTCCAAGCCGTAAGATGGCATGAAAAGGTAAATGATAGTAGAGGGTAAGCAAGGGTTCCCGTACACCGATGATGGATATGATGCACCAACACCTCACACAAGCTTAAGTCACACTTGATATGATGTATAAGTATGGCTAGAGGTCACTCGCCACTAGTCTACGCTCGAATGGCCTAAATAAGAGTAGCTCAAGATTAAGCAAGAGGATACTTAGCTCAAGAGAGGGTAAAAAGTTTAGTGTATTCATTTGTATATTCAGTTGCAACTATTACATTATGTGATTATTTACAGTACCCTGTTAAGGTAAGTTCTACGTTACAGAAAATTACAAAAGATGGATCCCTATTTGCTAAAAAGAAGGAAAATAATTTATAGGAAAAATACGAAATTGTGTGCAGCGAACATCCTCTATCAAAAAGGACAATGCATGAGCATTTTCCTCTGCGTTTCTAACAGTATTGTAAGCCGAGTAGGGGTAGGCCTCTATTCAAGTATGTTCAACATCAAAAGTTCGGTACCCTAACTGTTGGGGCTGGACTAGGGTTGGCTCAACGATGGCTCACAACTAGGTCAGCCTTGGATGGTCGGCTCCTAACGGTTATCAACTCAACCTCGGCACCATAGAGATTGTTATATTTAGATTTGGCACTTAAACTAGTGCTTAGTAGAGGGTTCGATTAGCACGTTGGTTGGTCACCTCAGCAACACCTTAGATAGTATGGAGAATGAAGTAGCTTGACAGATTGGACTGAGCTAAACACTACTCCTCGACGCTTAACTCACCTCGGACAGCCCAGCAAACCACTTAAGAGAGCCCTCAAGCTTGGGAGCGTGTAATCAGTCCTTGATCCCTATCAAACCCCATCCAAGTTAGGTCTACAATAATCCAACATTGTTCTTAGAGCCACAAGTGGATTTACTCCTAGCTCATTCCTCGGGTATACTGCATTCTAACTTCCATCAAGAGGTAGGTCTAAATTCAATAGTGAAACTCTTTAGATACGATCTTCAGGATTCAAAAACTAGTTTCCCAACGGTGGCTCGACATTCTCGTTTTGGTTATTCATTCTAGATGACTCTAATGTCTCTATTCTAATTCTCAATGGTTAACGTACTTTTATGTGCTTACTACTAGATGCTTGCTTCTCAAAATATTCACGAACTTTCTTCAAGTTACTTCTAAGTGTTCTCTCAGGTTCAAGATCGAAGTCAAAAAATAGCAATCTAATTCAAATAAAATATTTTCTTGAAAATAACAAAATAATAAAAATATAAGCTAGATGCATAGAAATTTTAATTTTCCTAATGATACCGTTCCTCAACAATGGCACCAAAAACTTAATCGTCCCTAAATTAGAGCTTTCAAGTTTTTAAAATTTATACACCTATATTCTATTCTTAACTCGGTTCAATAGGCAAATATACCTATTATTTTATAGCATGGATGAGTATAGGGTTGTCTCTATTGAGAACGGATACAAACACTAGTACCAATTAATCTTCCTAATATCTAGCAATCCAATTTATCAAGTGATTAATTATTAAAATTCTAAATTACTGACTAAACTACACTAATCTATAAACTAATGCCAACTAACATAATGGTTCCAAAAATAATTACTAACCCTACATTTAACATATAGGCTTACCTCACCACTTAGCATGATACTACCAATATACCTTTTATCCTAATATTTGTTACCTACAAGAAATTACTAGTTTTGTAAGAATTCCTCTTAGAATCACTTGCTATTAATCATAATTATGTCTATTAGAATCTCTTCTGAATTAACAGCCAACTTGGATAGCATTGATGTCATGTTAATTTATTAATTTCCCTAAAGATACAGCAACTTTCCTAATAATATCTTTACTATCAGGAGTAAGTTATTCCAATGAATTATATCTATCCAATAGAATTGTCTCTCAACATATTCTATTAAAATCTAGCCTAAGTTGATGTCATGCACTATACCATACTTAGATTCATTAAGTTCAATTCACCAAAACTAACAATTATTAGGAACCTACTATTCTATGCACTTGATCATACTAAGTTAGTATAACAAGTCTTAAACGATTACTCATACATGATAAAATGATAACATAAACTAGCAAAAATCATAATTAAAAAGAAATCAAACATGGAATTAATAGAAAGCAAAAACCCCTTTTTATTTCACTATAGAAGTCTCACAAATATACGAATGATAAATTCTCGTTAGCTCTCTCGAGTAATTCTAGGAAGAGTACACAATATAACACTAGTGATTACATAGAAGAAACGGAAAATACAAAAATGGGTACAATGATGAATGAATGGATATGTTGTGGTTAATCTCTCAACTAAGGTCTTGTGATGATATCCAATGATGTGATATGATATATCTTACATAATGTCCTATTCTATCTAAAAATTGCAAATGTATTTATATTCTTCTCATCAAAAGGTCTGAAATAAATCATTTTAAGACAATTACTAGTGTTTAGATCTGTTCCATGCACCTGCTTGAGCGAAACAATTTAATAAGAATCATTGTGTCCACTCCTATCATGCTCGTAACACAGGACGTGATCATCTCAAAAAAACATAGTCTTCACCTATCACGATTGTGATGTTAGACGTAAACTCCTTGTCAAACTTATTCATCTCCTTACACCCATGATTAAGGGAATGATCACCTTCCTGATATACAATCATGGTCGTGACTAATAGGGTAATCACAATATTTCCCTTGGTCATGCCTATGATAGAGACTGTAACTAGCACTAGGCACTCAATTCTTCCATTATCACACCTATGATTGAATGCGTGTTGGTTTTCCTTCAAATTTTTCCTTTCCTTACAGCCGTGATTGCCTCAAATCGCATTGTTTTTGTATAAACTTTCTATCATTGCTCTTAAATCATTTGAAACTAATATATCACACAATTAAGTACCAAGAACTTGTGAAATGAACACAATTATGAACAATTTATGCTTAAATATACCTAGAAAGTGTAAAGCAATTTACTCTTATCAAACTTCTTTAGAGGAAGTAGAAGAACTGGACTTTTGCTCATCTTGAGAAGTCTTTTAAGTGAGTTCTTAGGCTGGTTTAGAATGTGGTTCTAAACCATTCTTTTAGGTCACTTCTTGAATTGGTTCACTTGAGAGCTTGTCTCAAAGTTCTAGGGTTTAGGTCTTTTCAAACGGTTCTTGTTGAGGTTCAGTAGGTTGATTAGGTTATGTTTCTAGTAGTTTGGGGACGTCAATCTCTTGTTCATTGAGATCAATAGAGTTGTTTAGATTGCTTGGGACCATGGTTTTAGTACCTTAAGCAGCAATGCGTAAATATTTTCTTATTGACATTTTTCTTAAGAGAGAATGAATGTGAGGAGAAGAAGAGTCTAAAAGAATGAGAAGAAGAGAAAAGGTGTAGTTTTATACTCAATGAAGAAAAAAAATAATAGATATTACGATCCTTATCCTGCATGTGTAAGCTAATTAATTGGACCCACTTCCAAGATATTTTAGGACCCAATAAACAATTTCTAAGACCCAATACTTGCACTTTTCACTACACTACACACATTTAAATGAAAAACAATTGCACACATGTTAGGACTTTGAAGCATAAAGAAAAAAAATATATGTCATATCTGCACGTATCCAAATTTTGAACTTAAGGGGAAATAATAAGATATTCTCTATGCTAATAAAAAGGGTAACACACACCAATTTCATCACAGATAAATTCAAATCTTAATTTATCCAATGGTTTTGTAAATATATCTATAAATTGATATTCAACTAGTGCAAATTTAACACTCACATCATTATTTGCAACATGGTCACAAATAAAATGATGCCTCATTTCTATGTGTTTTGACCTTGAGTAATGAACTGGATTTTTTGTTAAATTAATAGCACTAGTATTATCATATTTTATGGGTATATTTTTATAATTTATCCCATAATTATTCAATTATTGTTTTAACCAAAGAATTTGTACACAGCAATTCCCAATAAAAACATATTCAGCTTTTGCAGTTGAAAGGGTAACAAAGTTTTGTTTCTTGGAAGACCGAGAAACTAGCTTATCCCTTAAGAATTGGTAAGTACCTAAAATACCCTTCCTATCCACTTTGCAACCTATATAATCAGCATCTGAATATCCTATGAGATCAAAATTTTGACTCTTAGGATACCAAATTCCTAATTTTGCAGTGCTTTTTATATATTTACAGATCTTTTTAACTATAGTTAAGTATGTTTCTGTTGGTAAACTTTGAAATCTAGCATAAACAAAAGTACTAAACAAAATATCAAGACATGAAGCTATTAAGTATAGTAAAGATCCAATTGAGCTTTGATATAATTTTTCATTTACCTTTTTACCATTACCTATGATATCAATCTTTGTTGATGTACTCATAGGAAGTGAAGAATCCTTAATATTCTCAAAACCAAATTTCTTTAATATTTGCCTAGTATACTTCTCTTGGTATATAAAAATTCCATTACCAGTTTGTTTGATTTGTAATCCCAAGAAGAAGTTTAATTATCTCATGATTGATATCTCAAATTCAACCTGCATTAAGCTCAAAAACTCTTAACAATATTTTTCATTAGTTACACCAAAAACAATGTCATCAACATAAATTTATACAACTAACATATCTTCTCCATGATACTTCATGAATATTGTAGTGTCAACTTTTCCCCTTTAAAAATCATTTTTAATTAAAAATTGACTTAATCTCTCGTACCAAGCATGAGGAGCTTGTTTGAGACCTTACAATGCCTTTTTCAATTTATACACATGATCTTATTTAAAGGGATCTTCAAATCTAAGGGGTTGCCCAATATATACTTTCCTTTTATAAAACCATTCAAAAAGGCACTTTTGACATCCATCTAATACAATTTGAAAATTTTCAAGCAAACAAATGTAAGAAGTAATCTTATAGCTTCTAGATTAGCCTAAGTTTCATCATTGTCTATTCCTTCTTCCTGAGAATACCCTTTAACAACTAAATGAGCTTTATTTCTTACTATTTTTCCATGTTCATCCAGTTTATTCTTAAAAACTCATTTAGTGCCTATAATTGACTTATCCTTATGTCTTGGAACTAGATTCCATACCTGATTTCTTTGAAATTGACTAAGTTCCTCTTGCATAGCTAAGATCCAATTATTATCATTAAAAGTTTCATCAACTGAATAAGGTTCGATTTCATAAACTAACGCAAAATGGTTTTCAAAATTTTGTAAGCTTAATCTTATTCTTATTCCATATCTAACATTACCAATCACAAGTTCAAAAGGATGATCGATTTTAAATCTAAGTGTTGATAATGGTGTATGAAAGTGTTCGAAACTATTTGACTTACCTTCTAAATAAGTTTCAACAAACTTGTTATTAGTCTCTAAAGAACCTTATGATCTTGGTTCTGTCTTAGATGCATCAAGCATCCTTGAAGTTTCTAATGTTTCTCCTTATAGAGGTTCTGACTTACCTTTTGAATCATGCCATGTAAAACTCTTTTTGTTCAAGGCAATTAGAAGTTTATCATCTAATTCCTCATTGCCTATTTCTTCAACAAACTTAACATTTATTGATTCATCAACTACTTTTGTTTCTTTATTATATACCCGATATGCCTTTGAGTTCAAAGAGTAGCCTAAAAAGATGGCCTCATCAACTCTCTCTTCAAACTGTCCCAATACTTTTCCTGTTTTCTTTGCAAAACACTTACAACCAAATGTGTGAAAGTATGGAACATTAGGTTTTCTCCCTTTATAAATCTCAAAAGTAGTTTTATTTGTCAAAGGCCTAACATATACTCAATTTATAATATAACAAGCTATTGATCCTGCTTCAACCCAAAACTAATCTACTATATCACTTTCATTAAGTAGTTTTCTCATCATTTCTTAGATAGTCCTATTTTTACATTTAACTACTCCATTTTGTTAGGAGTATAGCATGTAGAAAAATTATGAGTGATGCCCTATTTCTTCACAAAAAGAAATAAAATCAAAATTTTCAAATTCCTTTCCATGATCAATCTATAAACTAATGATGAAGAGTCCTTTTTCATTTTGAACTATTTTGGAAAATATTTCAAAACTTTTAAATGTATCACTTTTATGATGCAAGAACAAGATCCAAGTAAATCTTGAAAAATCATCTACTATGAAAAGCCCATATTTATTTCTTTCAAGACTTAGAGTACTAGTTGGACTAAACAAAACTAGATGCAACAATTCCAAAGGTCTTTGAGTGGATATGATTTTCTTACTCTTGTGTGATGAAGAACTCATCTTATTCTTAAGACAAGCAACACAACAAATCTTTTCATGAGCATTCAATTTTGGTAATCCTTCAATTAAGTTCTTTTTAAATAATTTCTCAAGTTGAGGAAAATTTACATGTCCTAACCTTTTGTGCCAAAGTATTGTGTTGTGATTCATAGATATAAAGCAACTTTTAGATGATACTTCAAAGGGTTTAATTAAATAAATATTCTTCTTTCCAAATCCTTCAAACAACTTTAATCCATCCTTATTAAAACCAGTACACATGTCATGTTCAAATATTATTCTATATTCTTTGTCACATAATTGACTAATGCTTAACAAATTGTGTTTCAAACCGTTAACCAGTAATGCATTTTCAATTGTGTAAGGTGTCAAACCAATTGTACCTACCGTAATTATTTTACCCCTACTATTGTCACCAAATTTCACATATTCATCTTCCTTCCACTCCAAGTTTATGAACAACAAAGAATCACCTATCATGTGTCTTGAGCATCTACTGTCAAGATACCATGTTCCTTTTAAGTTAGTTTCATGTTCCTGCATACATCACAACACAATCAAGTTTGTTTACAAACCTAGCAAAGCTAAAAATTCAAGCTCGAGTATCAAATTGAACCTTGATTACTATTGAGCTACTATTTTTTGAAAAAGCAATATTTCTCTATATGTCCTTATTTATTACAAAGAAAACAAGGACAAGGTCTTTGCTCATTATACCTATCACTTACCGCTTTCCTTTGACTCGGACGCATTCTGACATACCCTCTATTTAAGCTTCTGTTGTACCCTCTAAAAGGTTACTTATCGTTGTTTTAAGAGTACCATCTCTTGTACCTTATGACAAGTTCAACCATTCTACCTTTATCCTTTTCTTAGACTATTTCTTGATTTTCACCTTTTGATTTAACAAATACTATTTCTCTTTTTGTTTTAGCTGTTTCTTTAAATTCAAAACCAAGTCTAGATTTCGAATTATCTAGTCTTTAACTAAAGATTAGCATTAGTAGTTTCTTATCGCTTTCATCAAACTTTTGACATGTGTTTTTGATTGACATAGATAAATCCTCTAATGATTTTTGAAATTTTTAATTTCTTCCGTCAAAATAAGATTTTCATTAACTAAAGCTTCATAAGCAACATGTAATCCTTCAAAATCATTTTTCAAGAAATCATTTTCGTCTGCCAGCAATTGATTCATTTGATTAAGAGCTTGATTGACTTAAAAAGAGCTTTAAGCAATTTGTTGATTTCGGCACATATATCATCAAGTACTTATATGTTAGAGTTGGAATTAGTTTCAGAATCTATCTCAAAAAGTGCCATAAGACATAGATTTGCTTCTTCACATTCTCCTGAACTCTCTAACTCAATTTCTACATCTTCCAAATCACTCTATGTAGCCATCAGAGATTTGCGTTTCTTCTTAAATTTCTCCATCTTCTTGATTAACACCAAAATTCATAATTGATATGTCCTAGCTTTTTGCATTCATAGCATACAATTTCCTTTTTTAACTTTATCTCCTCCTTTTCCTTGATTTCCTTACTTACATCATTAGATCGGCTTTTAGTTTAGCCATTTGTTGAGTTTTCTAGCTAAAAGTGTTACATCCTCATCCTTTTCTTCAAATGAGTCTTCTTCTTTAGAATTAGTTGTTTGGCTTTGAAAGTTATGGCCTTCTTCTTTGTATCCTCTAAAGTACTCTGTGATTTAAGAAAATCAGTTTCATATGTCGCAAGTGGTGTACCTAGAAGCTTAGTTATCGCTAGGACTTACCATAGCAAATCTGAACTAAAATGGGTCCTTCGAAATATCAAAGAAATTAGAGGGTAATGGTCCACAAGCGAACAAGAGTAGCTGATGTGAAGCTGCTCGAAAGATATGACCCACCAATGAACACAGCACGACTTAACACCTTACTTGATATGATACACAAGTTGATGTCAAGGTCCACCCGCCACTAATCTTAAGCTATTCGGCAAGATTAGATAAGAGTGTATGAAAGATGGACTTGGAGAGGGTTGTCTCATAAGAACAAAATATTCAATCTTAATTGTAAGTTGTATGTATCTTACAAGGGAAAAGGACTATTTAGAGTAAGTCCCTAGGGCAATATTACAAATAAAGAAATTACAAGAAAGCATATATAAAAAGGGGATTCCTAATACATACAAAAAAGGGTAAGAAGAACAAAAGACAAAAATGGTAAAGTAGTACAATGTCAAATGAGGTGGACAAGTGGTAAAGCAACATTAGTCCCATATGAAGATTCTCTGAACATAGCAAGTAAGGGGGCTTAAGATGTTAAGGTAATAAAGTGGCCAAGATGAGAAGAAGGTGACAAGAGAAATGAAAATAGGCCGAGAGAAAAACTACTCGATAGGTAAGTGAGTCTCTCGTCACTCGACAAGATCCTTTCAGCAGCAAATGGTTGGATTACTCGGCATAGGGTCGTTGGTAAGGGAATGGTCGACATCATCAAAATCGAAAGACAGCTCAACGTATAACAACACGAGGCACTTAAGGAATTCAACCACCTTCTATCAGTATATAGTTTCTCCTCGTCAGTAGGTTGCCGAGAGAAAATTCTTTAAGTAAAGGGTTAGAGGCCTCAAAGCCTTATGTGAGTAATGGGACCAATAGTCAGTAGTCCATCAATTCCCTAGGGTTGTTGAAGATTTGCCCTCAAATCTTAGTCTTTGTCATCATTAGGCACATATGGAGTTAGATTAGCGATGTTGAATGTAATAGACACGCCAAAACCTTCAAGTAGCACAATCCATAGGCATTATCATTAATAGGCCTTAAGATCCTATAGGGCCCATCCGCTCTAAGAGATAGTTTGTTAGTCCTCTTCCAAGGGAAGCATTCTTTACTAAGATGGACACAAACAAGGTCCCAGGGGTATAAAAAACTCATCTTCTTCCAAGGTTTCCCACTTCCTTCTATCGAGCTACAATTTTGGCCAATTTCTCGGCAATCTTCCGATGTAACTTCTAAAATTCCTCAGCATGCAGTAGGCCGGATTGACTCTCCCCTTGTATAGTTGGACTGTTAATTAAATCCAGGGTAGGTTTAAGTTAAGTCCATAAACAACCTCAAATAGTGATGTTCCAGTTGAGCTGTGAGTTTAGCAATTGTAGGTCAATGATGTGCAGACATAAATCCCAGTCACCAGAGTTCTTTCCAACAGTGGCAAGCAAGAGGTTATTGATGATTCTGTTCATTACTTTAGTTTGGCCATCTATTTGGAGGTGACAAGAGGTACTGAACAAGAGCTCAGTGTCGAGCTTCCTCCATAAGGTCTTCCAAAAGAAGCTTGTGAATTTTGAATGATGGTCGGACACAACACTTCTCGGTACTCTATGTAGTCACACAATTTCCTACAAAAAGAGGTTAGTAATGAATAAAGCATCATTAGTTCTGTAGTAGGGAATGAAGTGGCCCATCTTACTAAACCAATCGATTACCACCATGATTAAGTCATGTCTTCTCGGCATGTAGGAAAGGCCAAAGCATAAAATCCATGCTTAGATCTGTCCACGGCCACTCTAGAATTAGTAATTGTGTATATTCTCCATAGGGTTCTCTCCTCCCCTTTGCATATTTACATACCTTGCATCAACTAAATATTGATAAAATTCTATTAAATCATTGCCATTATTATCTTTAACTATTTGTGACATAATTAAATATTAACCAAAAGAAACATATCATATGAACATTAAACACTAAAACAAAACCTATGATTATGGAGTTTTTAACCACAATAAATATTTAGGATAGATCATATGGTATTTATTAATATCTTTCATCTGCATCTCAATCTATCATTTAGTATAGAATCTCTTGTGTTGCTTATGGTATCAAAGCTAGTAGGGAGAGTACATAGTCTTATGAGTTAATTTCTTTTTTCGCTTGAGACGAATTCTTGTGTAAAAAACTATATCTTATATATACCATTCACTTGGAATGATTCCTTTATGGAACACCTTTTGTTGTGATAGGCTTACTAAGGCCTAACGTAAATCCCATTTGAGTTTTAGGTAACAAAAGGGTCATAAATTGGAAGTCACAACATAAGTTTTAAAATAGTCCTGTGAAATAGATCTATACGATTAGATAAATTAATCTCTTATAAAAATATGAATTTACTTAAAAGAACTATGTCCTCTTCTAGTTTTGATACTTCTAAGCAAATAGAAGAATCTATGTTAAATAATAAAGATGAAATGCATATAAAAGATTTTGATAAAACAATTGATGATTGGAAGATTCCTAAAATTTCTTATGATCAAATCTACCAAATGGCTAAATAGAAAATTTTTGGAAAAAAAATGATTATGTAATAGCCACAGAAGAAAAATACATCCCTGTTTCTAATGGCTTAGCCATAATAAAACTTTTAAATAATGAATCAATTAAAAAATATTTGAAGGAATGGAACTATATGCACATAGGTCTAGTTCAAATAAGAGGTAAGCCTCTTACTAAGCTAGGTTTAAATACATCTATCTTTATGGTCCTTACAGATACTAGGGAATTGGACTATGAAAGATCAATGTATGCCTTTATTAAGACTAGTCTTAGTACTAGTCCAATACAATTTAAATGTCACCCAAATGTTACTTTAGATCTTAGAGATAAAACCATAATGAATTCCTTAATTCTTCAAATTAAATCTCACGATTATAAAATGTTAGAAGGTGCATTACCAATGGCTATAATATACAAAATATACTTTAAGTTAATGAAGACTGCTTTTGGTTCTAAAGCCTACAAGGTAGATAAGAGAGGTCAAACCCTTCTTATTCAAACAGACTTAACCAAAGCCAACATGTCAATACCCAAAATGATTCAATGGAGTCAAGTTAACTTACCTGACCAATGGGAAGTAGAACACCTACTTCCAAAACAACATGTTTATAATACCGAACCTTCCAATGTAGTTCAATACCCTGAAGGTAAGGTAACCATTCAATTTGCTAGGAGATCTTTTAACCAACCTAAAAGTCCAAGTCCTCATCCTTTAGGAGATTAATAGATTTACCTCCACCTCCTCATAGATTATCTACACCAATTAATGTTCATCAAAATGATCAAATCAATGTCCCAACCAATCCTCTACTTAGTGGAATAATGCATAGGTTTGGAATAACTAGACCAATATACCAACCTAATGAACCAGATTATGAGGAACCCTCAACCTCAATGATAGGTGATCTAGAACTTAATATTTTAGAAAAATCTTTTAGACCAACTAGGACTTTTCTGAATAAAGAATTTAACTCACTTAAAAATGAAAAAATTAAAAAATGGTATTTCAACACTTTTGGTAGTATTGCTAAATAAATAAAAGATGAATATTATAATTTCATGTATGAAAATAGTTTTCAAATATATTTTTTCAAATGGTTTGAAAAATATTATTTGAAACCTAAAGAAATTAATGTTGTAAACCAATATTTTAAATGGTAACTAAGTGATGGTCAAGTTATATAATTTAATTATCCACCACTCAGTAATATAAAACCAATGCACAAAATTATTAAAATAAAACTTGCACCCTTTAAAAATGCAATTGAAAATGGAGGCTCAGGAATTAAAAAAATAATTTATTAAAATAATTACATTAACCAACATTTACACACAATAGGAAAACAATTAGATAAAATGGAAAATGTAATAAATAATGAGATAAATAAAACTTATGAAAAATCTCCAATGTATAAAAAATTACCTTTAATTAAACCTTTTGAAATGTCGAAAAATCTAAGTAATAAATTTTTAAAAGCTTTAAATGAAAAGAATGTTAAAAAGTAAAATGGTAAAAGAAGAAAATGAATTAAAACCAATTGATATTTTAAAATTAGATACTCCAATTAATTCTTCAAAATTAAGGAATATTGTCATCAATGATACTACTTTAGAAAAAATCAATGTACTCAATGAAACCAATAATGATTCAATCACCAACGTTTCTTTTAAAAATGAAGTTGATTTAGAAAATGATACAATTTCCAATGTTTCTTTAAAATATAAAAATTAATGAACCTAATGAACAAATTAATAAAATTACATGGAAAGAACCTCAAATTATACTATCAAAGAGCTACACCTCCTGATATAATTTTTGAAGAAAAAGATAATAATTATCAAAATAGGTATTTTGCAAGATCCACCTATGAATAGAATATAGATGGATACTCAGAACAAAAGATTTTTAATGTTCTTAATCAAATGATAATGTTTTCAAATACTAATAAAACAGTTCTTAATTTTACTAATTATCAAGTAGCATTACTTTTAATTTTCGATTTTACTGAACAATTAAAAGTTTGGTGGGATAACTATTTTACTAAGGAACAACGAATTGATATACTAACATCCTATAAAATTGATGATAATGGAATTAAAATACTTAATGAGAATGACAAACCGATTCAAGATATGGTTAATATATTAATATTTTCAATAAGTTAACATTTAATAAAAAACCCTTCACATATTAGGGATAAAACCTTAGATATGCTATCTAACATGAAATGTAAGTCTTTAGGTAAATTCCGTCAGTATAAGGACATATTTTTCCAAAGAGTCTTACTTAAGAATGACTATTGTCAGCCTTTCTAAAAGAAAAAATTCTTAGCTAATTTACTTAAATTAATAGGAGAACAAGTTAGGAGTAAAATCTGGGAAGAAAATGATGGCGAAATTCCTTATAATGAATTGTCATATGGAGAATTGGCTTCATATGTTTATAAAATTGGAACACATTTACGTACCACAATAAGACTTCAAAAATAATTAAAAAATGAGCAGCACAAGAAATGCTAAGGATTAGGAGATTTCTGTGCTCAATATGACTCCTCTTTTGTCCAAAAAAGGATAAAGAAAGTTTCTAAAAACTCACAATGCCCTCAATATTCACATAAAAAACCTAGGAGGAATTTTAGGAAAAAGTCTTTTAAAAAACTTAAAAGACTTAAAAATAAGAAAAAAGGATAAAAATAAAAAATCTTATAAACAGTTAAGATATTATAAATATTGAAAAATTGGTCATACAACAAACTTCTGTAAGATCAACAACAAACTTAATGAATTAAACCTTGATGATAAAACGTTGGAAAACATTTCACAAATTTTTGCAAAAAATGAACACTCTTCATCTGAAGAAGAAAATGAAGATGGAATTTAAGTCAATGATATTGAATCCACTTCATCTTCATCATTTGAAGATAATAATGAACTAAATGTTCTAACTAATGAAGAAGAAGAAATTCTTTAAAAAATTGACCAATTAACCAATAATAATGAAAATTTTGAGTATTTAAAAAAAATTTCTAAACCCACTCTTTCACTTACTTGTAATTTTTCGTATAATCTTAATGAAATCCTCAAAAGAGGTAAAAGACAACAGAAAAGATCTATTTCAGTTAATGATCTTCACAATGAAATTAATGTTCAAAAATAAGAAATAAAAGAATTAAAATTAATGCAATTAAAGTTACAAAAGGATTTTCTTTAATTAAAACAAAAAATAATAATTCAAAATTATTCTAAAAATAGTAATGACAATGAAGAAAGAACTTCAAATAATAATTTGCAAAAATTATTCGAAAATGATTCTGATTATCTTCTACAACTTGTAGAGATAACCATAAGAAAATGGATAACAAATGTTATGATTAAAATCAACATTGAATTCATTTTAGAAACAATTGCATTATTTGATATTGGTGCAAATTTGAATTTCATTAGGAAAGGATTAATTCCTACAAAATATTTTGAAAAAACAACTCAGTCCCTAAGTTTTGCATCTAGTAACAAATTATGTATCAATTTTAAACTGTCCAAAGCTGAGATTATGAAAGGAAATGTTTCTTACAAAACTACTTTTATTTTAGTTAAAAATTTAAAGCAAAATGTCATTTTAGGAACTCTTTTTATCAATATCATTCAACCATTTTCTGTCAATGATCAAGGAATTGAAACAAATTATTTGAAAAAGAAAATTGTTTTCAATTTTGTTTTGAAACCTCAAGTCAAATATTTGAATGTTTTAAGAGAAAACTCAATCTCAAAATTGAATTGTTTAATCGAATGTAAAGAAAAATATCTAATGGTTTTAAAAAATGATCTTAAGTTTAAAAGACTTAAACTCAACTTTCAAATAATAATTTGAAAAAAAAGGATTTCTAACTTAGAATTAGAAATTAAAAATTTAATATGTTCAACATTACCTAATGTGTTTTGGAACCATAAATCACACATTGTAGATTTACCTTATGAAAATGACTTTAATAAGTAAAATATTCCAACAAAAGCTAAAGCTTGACAAATGAACAATGAAGTTCTAAAACAATGTCAAAATGAAATTAACAATTTACTCAATAAAAAATTAATCCATAAAGGCAAGTCTTCATGGAGTTGTTCAGCTTTTTATGTCAATAAAAATACTGAAATTGAGAGAGGAATACCTAGGTTAGTAATTAACTACAAGCCTCTCAATAATGCTCTAAAATCTATTAGGTATCCTATAAAAGGGATTTACTTAATAGATTATACAATGCAAAATTATTTTCAAAATTTGATATGAAATTTGGATTTTGGGAAATTCAGATTAATGAAAGTGATAGATATAAGACTGCCTTCACTATTCCATTTAGTCCATAGGAATGGAATGTTATGCCATTCGAATTGAAAAAGGCCCCTTCTAAGTTCCAAAGGATAATGAATGGAATCTTTAATGATTTTTCCAAATTTATCATTATCTATATTGATGATGTTTTAATATTCTTATCAAATATAGATCAACATTTCAAGCATATTAGAATTTTCATTAATGTTGCTAGGTGAAATGGTTTAGTAGTGTCACCTTCTAGGATTTCTTTATTCCAAACTAGGATTAGATTCTTAGGGTTTCACATCCACAATGGGACAATAATTTCAATCCAAAGGTCAATTGAATTTGCATCCAAATTTCCCAATGAAATTAAAGATAAAAATCAACTTCACAGATTCTTAGGCTGTTTGAATTATATAGTTGATTTTTTTTCCAAATCTTAATATTCTTTATAAACCTTTATATCAAAGGTTGAAAAAGAATCATCCTCAATGGTCAAATGAACATACCAATATAGTAATGTTAATTACAGAAAAGATTAAAGAAATCCCTTGTCTTCATATATCTGATCCATCTTTATAAAAAATTATAGAAACAAATGCTTCTAATATAGGATTTAGAGGAATTCTAAAACAAAAACAAAATAACAAAGGATGTGTTGTCCAATTTATTTCTAAGTATTGGAATGAATGTCAGAAAAACTACTCTACAATCAAGAAAGAAATTTTAACTATTGTTTTAACGATCTCTAAATTTCAAGATAATTTATTAAACCAAAAATTTCTATTACAAATTGATGGTAAATTTACTAAAAATGTTTTATTAAAAAATATCCAAAATATTGCTTCAAAATAGATTTTTGCCAACTAGCAATCGATTTTATCTTATTTTTATTTTGAAATTAAGCATGTCAATGAACCTTTTAATTCTCTTTCTAATTTCCTTACTCAGAAATTTCTATAAAATGATGCCTTCAAAGAAAGACAAAGGAAAAGGGAAGGAGCCCTTGAGAAAGGGTCTCACCAATGTCTGTTCATGGTTCAATGCCATAAAACCATCAAATGTTCCATTAAATAGATAATTATGAGATGTGATCCTTTCGAATGGGATAAGATAATTCCTACTATTATTTAGTATTCTAGTCTCTTTTCTTCTCTTAATTGAAGAAATAATTGGAAAATAAAATAGCAAGTACAAAAATGAGTAATAACTCCTAGTAAAGATTAGTATGATTCAATTCAACATTTTGTTCATTCGGGTTTGATTGTATCGTAGATCGATATGAACATCATAAGCTATCTGGCAACAAAACCCATTGTTGTTGATACCTTCTTCTCAATTCCTTCTTCTCCTTCTTCCATAACCTGAGCTTGGAGAAGGAAGAGATAAGATCAAGGATGAGACATCATCCTTAACACCTTCCAAAAATTATGCAATTCCAATGACCCCTCAAACAAAACCCAATGAAAACCCTTCTAAAATTTCCAATATTATAATAACACTTGAATTCCTCAAAGCACTTGCAATTGCTCTACAACCCAAGATTGTTCCTCCAATGATTCCAAGAATTCAACCAGTGGAAGCAACAATTCCATTAACAATATCCAACCAAAATGTTCAAACTACTAAGGTAGCATCTTCCTCTAGGAAGCCAATAGTCCCTTAAAAATCAAAGTTTTTTGTCAAGGGAATTTTTAAATATGTATTTTCAATGGAAAAGGATCTCTTTGAAAAAGATCCTTATGATTTTGCAAAAATGATTTTCACTAAAAATTTTAATTTCATTCCTTATTATTATAAGACAATTGAATTTTATGAATAAATTTTAAGTGAAATAGGATTTGTTTCATTTAAACATTTCGAATTAAATGGAATAATAAGTTATTCTACAGTCAGAATTCATAAGGTCATCAACCTAAATGAATGGACTAGTCATCTAGCATTACCCAAAAAGTTTCAATTGTCACCAATGTCTCCTCAACCAAACTACTGTCTTACTTATAATTATTATGATTATAAGCAAGCTTGGTGGAATACTTTCTACCAAATGAATCCTAAAAAATCACATACATGGTTAATTTTCTTTGATAAATGCTCTTCAAAAAACCTTCCCTACTGGTTTGTACACTGGTGGGATGAATTTGAAGCCACAAATGAAATTATTCATGAAAAGGCTCTCAATGGATATAATGCATTCATAAAAAATCATATTCCCACAATCCATGAAATATGTTTTAGAAAAGATATGTTATATTTTATTCATATTAGTATTTCATGGGTTATCACTTAGTTTTTTCACTATAAGACTAACAATAAGTCTAATACCAATATTTTGATTCGAAAATACAAGGTCAAATAGTGGGATAGCTTCAAAATGTGGGAAAGGGTTGAAGAAAAGGCAGTCTTTAGTTAGATCACCAATAACAAATGTTCAATAATCCCAACAAATGTTATAACTCCACCAACACCATTTCTCCATGATAAAAGTTTCTTAATATCATCAATGGCTTGTGTTAGCTCTCCGAACCAAATGAAACAACTTCTGGAAAAGGTAGTAGTAAGTCTCAACGAATCAACTAAAGGGTTATGTTTAGATTCGACATCTAGCTTCCATCACAATGGTGATACCAATGAAGATAACTGCTATGGCATAAACTTAAAAGATCCTTAAGAAATGGAATGTATTTTGTATTCTCTTGCACTATAAAATACAATAAGAAATACACATGTACCACAATACATGATGATTTTAATAATGACGTCAAATTCCATTTCTAACACAATGATGTCAACTCATGACTTTTCATTATCAACCACAGTGAATTGTCTACCATAATAATTAAACTTTCACTATTCACTACAGTGAAGTGTCAGCCCCTCCTCAGCTATAAATTGAGGCTTCTTCCCCCATTTCTGGTATCTCTTTTTTTTCACCACTTCTCTCACTCCTTTTATCTAATTTCTCTCATCCTTTTCTCTACATTCTCTTCTCTCTTCTGTAAATTCTTCACCTCTCTTCTTCTTCTCTAATCTTCCATCTTTTCTAACCTATCCATAATTGAGAAGTGTTCATATGCTTCTGTTCTAAGGTATAATACATAGCTTGTTCGATGATCCTTTCTTTATGTTTTCTTGTATGAGCAAATGATCCGTATGTAATGCTCTTGTCTTAATGAAATAAATTTCAATTTCAATTTACTTTTCCTTTCTTATATATCTTATGGTAGGAGTCTCCATCTCTATATGGGTGTATCTCCATAAGATTTTCTTTTACGTTTTTATGCTTTATGTTTATATTAAAGCATAAATATTAATGCATAAACTCCATAGTCGGTTGGTATTACCACCTATAGTGGTTTTCTTTTAATGTTTATATACTTTAATGTTTTGTATGTTTATAATACGTCACTAGTCTTGGCTCTATTACTTGTGGTGGTTTTATGTTTAATGTTAATATTCTTTTATTGTTATAAGACCCTATTAAGTGCTAACAAACTAGGCTGTGGTGGTTCCAATTAAATGTTAAATGTATAAGTTCTATGTATATAGGCTAAAAACTCGATGGTTGCAGACTATTGGTCCAAAGCGGGTTTAAAGGTACTATGTGCTTCTGGTAATACAACGTCACATACCTAAACCATTTAATGTTTAATTGATTTAATATTAATGTTTCTTTTGGTTAATATTTAATTATGTCACAAATTATAATGCCCTAAAACCAAAAACATCACAAATCACCACATGTCCCTAGTCTCTAATGACACATCAGGCATAATATTCGACTAAAAACTCCAAATAATACTATAAATGTCTCTTTTTTAATATTATACAATTAAATCTTCAAATAATACTAGAATAACTTCTAGTTAAGAATTATTAATGTTCAATTAATCAATGCTACCACATATGACTAAATAACCTTATCAATTAATTTCTTAGGATATTCTTCAATACCATACGTTGTCCTTACTCTTTCCATTCTCAAGGCAGTAACAATTAGCTTCATAAATTATTGAAGTCAAGTAGTATAACTATAAGTCCTGCATCTGAAAATATGATAAAGTGAGTTGAAGCCCAATACACAATACCCAACCACATGCGCATGATCAATGATACATATTCATATGTGTAGGAATGCAACAACAAGTAAATCACACAATTCATTTAATTATCTGTATATTTAAGCTGGTTACATAAGCACACAATAGTAGTCTTTCATAATCCAATCACATCACAATTCATATCACAACTTAACGTTTGGGCATACCTCTTCAAGCCCCTCTACAACACTTAGATCTACCTTAAATCATTTCCAAGCGAGACTCCACTAAGGACAACGTATTGTAAGAATCATCAGGGTTACTCCCTAGAGATCTACCGCTCCAAGCTCCTAGGACGAGCCAAATACGAGCAATAAAAAGATACATAAGACGAATATGCATTTAATTCATTTAATATTTACTATCCTAACACTCATATACAAGAAGTAAGCATCACATACCTTAATATTTGGAATCAAGCCTAGTTTTGAATCTTAGAAATAATATATACTCAATAAACTTCTTTAAATAATGACTAAACGTTGTCTCTTATGTAAAACTCACATTTAGACCATTTAAATCTCCTTCAATTCACTTGATGATACATTTAAGGGGTTTACTCTAAAAGTAACAAAGTAATAAAACAAAAAAAGAAAAAAAGAGAGGAAAAACTTAGCTTAAGGGAGTAAAGTCTATGATATAATCAATGACACAATCATATCTTTTAACCATGTAACTTACCGAGTTACACTTCATTACTGCAAAGGATACAACTAGGGACACAATCATATTTTTCGATTGTGTAACTTTCTAGTCTATCAACCCACATCACTTACTGCGAATGACACAACTAGAGACACAATCGTATCACTTTCTAATCGACTTTTTTTTATTTTTTGTGCCTAAAACCTTTCTAAACCCAACAACAACACTCCAACACCTCAATACATTTATCAAAATACCTTTAAATTTTTAAAAGCTCAACTCTACAACATAATCTCATCAACACACTACTTATCTTTTACATCTCTAACTCTTATTTTAAATCAATACTATTGAATAAATTCTATCATCACATTATTTAACTGACAAACATCTCCTAAACTTGTTAAAAGAATAAGACAATAGAGATATTACAAATTACAAGATACATACCTTAATTTCGATGATCCTTTAGGGTTTCTTGTTTTTCCTTAACAAATTACGCAAAATCCAATGTCCTTTTTAGGTTACATACAATTTATGTTTCCCTTCTCTATACAGTTACTTTTACTCTACCATAAAAAGAAATCTTACATTAATCCAAAATTTCCCCTCTTTAGTAAAAAGGAAACAATAGAATTTTCTCCTTACCTTGAGGGTTCTCGAAGTTTATTAGAAAAGAGTCTAATCTTATAGTGCACAATAAGTCAATTTGTACACAAACTAGGTTAAGATCTCCTTACAATACTATTAATACTCTTCATTAAACTATGGCTTAAGATCTTAATACCCCTTACTCAAAACTTAATTACCTTTTATTTTATGATGATTTTTATTAATTTATTACTCCTTTTTTTTTTCTTTCAGTTATTACACAAATAATTAGAGATAATAATGATAATGATTTAATAGAATTTTAAGAATATTTAGATGATACAATAGAATTTCTATTTTATATAGTTTGAGCTTCTTCTCTTTTAGAAGAAAGGTTTTATTTGTATGATATTTATTTTAGAAGAAATTAATAAAACTGACAATGAGTCTAATACCAATATTTTGATCTGAAAATATAAGGTTAAATGGTGGGATAGCTTCAAAATGTGAGAAAGGGTTGAAGAAAAGGTAGTCCTTAGTTGGATCACCAATAACAAATCTTCAATAATCCTAACAAATGTTATAACTCCACCAACACCATTTCTCCATGATAAAAGTTTCTTAATGTCGTCAATAGCTTGTGTCAACTCTCCAAACCAAATGAAACAGCTTTTGGAAAAGGCATTACCATGTCTCAATGAATCAACCAAAGGGTCAACTTCAAATTCAACTTCTGGCTCCCATCACAGTACATTAAAAGAATATAAATGGTATTGTCACGAACTGAGGACGGCCTAATCGTAGCAGACGCCGTATATTATACAAAGAACCCTTGATTGGTTACCCTTCTAATCATGAACTCTTCACATAATATATAAGACTCTACAACCACTAGTTTCTCAAGAACATACAGATCCATATGATATCATCACATAAACATATTTATATAAAATTTAAACTACAACATTTACAATACACAATAATTTATTACATCTAAGTCTATATTACTGCTAAAACGAAAGTACATAAGTAAGAGTCTACATAATCTGTTCTCTCTTAATACATAAGATGGCTCGCTCTTGCCCAAGTCCCCAAGCTAACCTATGGCATCCCCCAGCCAGCTTCTACGAATGAGTTATCTTGCAGCAAAAGTCTAAGGGGGTGTAAGCCTAAACTTAGTGAGCAAAACCCTTAACTACACCACAAGCAAGTTATAAATACATTATATTCATGCATATAAATGAATGATCAAATAGAATGCCAAACAATACGTATAGTTAACTAATCCATATACGTAACTCAGATTTAACGCTCTTCGAAGTCAGGGTTAGAGTATACACGGCACCAATCAGATTCGGGTATTATACTAGAACTTACTTTACTATAGGACTCCACGTTCCATACTTATTTCAAATAAGTCTTTTATTTTCATAAAAACCAAGTTATAGTATAATCATGAGTGAGCACCCGCAGCCTACACTCACCCCTAAATAGAGGCCTCTAGACTCAACCCTTAGCCAAGCAATTAGCGCCTCTAACGCTTAGTATTCCTGCAGGTAAGGGTAAGGTCATTTTATACGAATACACCATACAGAACCAATAAATTAATAATAACAACTCCTGAATGGCCTCTATTTACCTCCATGTGATGTGACTATCGGAATTGTGTCTATGCAATGCATGTTGATGTGCATACCAGTTTCTTCTTATGAGCCAAGTATAATTAAGTCCAATTATGATGTGACCATTCAATAGTACACACAATCATTTTCTATACTACCATGCAATAAACAAAGTATTATCTATACTTAAGGTAAATTCATAACTCAACACGTAATAACATTACAAGCATTTCCCAACCCCACACAACAGTTAATTAACAATAACATTTAGGTCCACTATCTACAATCACATACAAGTATGGAATCATAAAGTAAATACTCACTCGGCCATAACGACTTGCTCTAGTCGTAGTGATCAATCGGGAGATCTTCGCCCACATTGGGATCACCTGATCATTACGATATAATAATGCTAATAAGTAATTGAATTAACTAGTAATTATAAACATATATATTTACCTAATTTTACTTAAATTACTATCAACTTTTATCTGGTTAAACTTTATCACTAATCATATGTAACTTTTTCAATTCTATTTCTGATATTTATGAATTTATAGTCGTTTTTCATCGTTTTCGAATGCACATTCATACAGTGATATCCATTTTGGACATTAAGACCCATATTTTACGATATAGACTAAATTTATGGAAATTTTTAACTATGGAAACTTAATTATTCTTATTACTTATATTTATATCCTTTTTTGTATTAGAGAATTTTACCTTGCTATTACTAATTCATGTACTTAATTAAGTTTAATCCAATTTAGGAAGTTTATTAGGGTTTACTAATTTATGTACCTAATTCTTATGTACTCTTCTTATTTCTTATTTTATAAACTTATATTTATATCATCGCTTACATCATCAATCGCTTGTGTCATCATTTGCTTATGTCATGACTTATGTCATCTTTTAATTGCATCATTATTTACATCATTGTTTGCTTATATAAGCCTTACCTCATGCCTAAGTGTATTATGTACACTTATGTACATTTATACATATGTTAAGTTTATACTTATTCCATTACTCTACTTGTATATATACTAGTATACTCATACATATACTTATACTTATACTTATACCGTATTTATACTTATACATATACCTATATATACATACGGTCACATACATATTTTTATACAAATTTCGTATACCAAAATTTCCTCTTAAAAAAGCTTCTCTAATTTCATTCTTTTTGTGTTTTAAGAGTGTATTTAGCATGGTATAGGTATGTATAGTTAGTATATGTCTTAGTTTAGGTTATGTACATAATGAATACTTATATACAAAGGTCTCTAGACTCATATTTCTTTAGTGTACCCTTATATACATATACTTAAAGACATATACACATGCATCTCCTTCTACTTCACCATGATTTCTACCCTTCTACACCTAAAGATAGAAACTTTATGCCTTCTTCAACATGAATACACATAACACGTAATTACTTATCTAATATACCTCTTCACCTAACTAATAAGTAATATAAAACAATACATAATTACATACCTTAATTTGTTCTTGAAATATGAAGACAAATTTGGAAAAATTTGAAAGTGAAAGGGAAAGGGAAAGGGAAAGGTTATGGCAATGGAATGCGGTACAGTTTGATTCTTTTTGTTTTGTGTTATGTTTGAAAAGAAGAAGATGGTGGGGTCTAGAAGGAAAAGAAGTGGACGGCAATTAAAGGGGAAGAGAGGAAAGAAAAGCTAAAAGAAAAGAAAAGAAAAGAAATCATTAGATGGTTTAGATATTTTCTAAAGTGTAAGTGTCTTTTGCTGACTTTTCTATTTATTGACTTAGTCAACCTTTTGACTTTGGTCAACATATGTTGACTTGGTCAACTTTCTAAAAGTATATGCTATTTAGTATACATAATGTAGTAATTAAGGAAAATTAAGAGAAAAATTAAGGAAATGAAGCATTTGGTGAATTAATTAGTAAAAATAGATGATGAGATCTTATTTTAGGTATTTATATCCTATATACATCATTTGGTAGGCTACTTAGTATAACTAGCATGAAAAATATCAATTAGGGTATTAATGTTTACTACATTTAACCTAAGCATCAATTACACCCCTAACTCTATGTAATACTATCCTAATTATATACTTAGAAGATAAATGTAATCTATGATACAATATCTTAGTTTCTAGAGGATTTCTTAAGGATTCTAAATATGTATACATGATTGAAAGTTATCTCTAATCTTTCACTAATGATTTGGCAAAATACGAAAGTTATATTATCAATTAGGGTTTTAGGGTATAGTATGATGAATTAGTGCTCATATGTCTTTAAGGTTTTAGTTTTAGGGTTTTTTATCAATTTCAAATGAAATCTTTAGTATTTACATACATTTAGAGTAGAAAAATTTTATACATGATTGACTAGTTATTTTAGGGTTTTCACTTTCATTAGCATTATCAACTTCTAGATTATCTAACATACTTAAGTCTACTTTAAAAGCTAAATCAAAAAATTTAGAGGTTTACAGGTATTTCAACACTTTTGGTATTATTACTAAACAAATGGGATTAGTTAGGACATTGATTTGATCATTTTGATACCATCACTTAGTTGCCATTTAATATATATATATATAAGTATTTGCATGAGTCCTACTTATCATCCTAGAAACCCTTCTTAAAGTCTAACCAGGTCATCTCAATATGAAACTTCCACTCAAGACAAGTTACGTACAATCACCAAGTACTTCGCTAACCCAATTGGACCCCACTTATAAGAGGTTGAAGCCAAGCAAGTACAAGCAACAAACAAAACTCAATGTCAAATATTTTATTACTCCCAATTAAATTCTCTAGCTTAGCAATCACAAATAACAAATAAGTATCCCGTATCTAGATCAGCCATAACACTTGAACCCAACTCTACAACACTCTTAAAACTTGACAATAGATCAAACACTAGATTCAAAATTTCCTTTAACAACCTATGACTTTATCATACTCGTAAACCCCTAAAATTTACGATCTAGCTTTTGAAATAGACTCAATTATGTTAGACAATTTAAGAGTCGACAGGGCTAATGAAAGTGAAAACCTTAAAAGAATTAATCAATCGCATAAGAAATTTTTCTACCCTAAATGTATCTAAATGCTAAAGATTTCATTCAAAAGTAATAGAAACCCTAAAATGATCACCTTAAAGACATATGTGCGTTAACTCATCATAATATATCCTAAAACCCTAATTGATAATATAACCCTCATATTTTGCCAAATCATTAGAAAAAGGTTAAAGATGACTTTCAATCATGCATATATATTTAGAATCCTTAAGTAATCCTTTAAAAACTAAGATAATGAATCATAGATTACATTTATCTCTTAAGTATATGATTAAAATAGTATTACATAGAGTTAGGGGTATAGTTGAAGATTAGGCTAAATGTAGTGAACTTTAATACCCTAATTAGTACTTTTCATACTAGTTACACTAAATAGTTTACCAAATGATGTTTATAGGCTATAAATACCTAAAGTAAGACCTCATCATCTATTTTTACTAATCAATTCACCAAATACTTTATTTCCTTAATTTTTCCCTTAATTTCCCTTAATTACTATATTATGTGTACAAAATTACATATGCTTAAGGAAAATTGACCAAGTCAACACATGTTGACTAAAGTCAACAATTCGAAAAGTCAACAAAAAACACTAATGCATAAAGAAAATATTTAAACACCTAATGATTGCTTTTCTTTCCTTTTCTTTTGGTTTTTTATTTTCTCCCCCTCTTCCTTAATTGTCATCCATCCATCCCCTTCTAGACCCCACCATTTCCTTTCTTCCATAATCAAAACAAAGCAAAAGAAACAAAACAAAAAGCCTCTCCATTTCCGTGACTCTTCTTCTTCCATTTCACTTTCAATACTTTCCTTTTTGTCTCCATAATTCCAACACAAACTAAGGTATGTACTTAAGTTACTTTATGTTGTTTTATATTATTCATTAGTTAGATAATGAGGTAGATTAGATAAGTAGACATGCGTTAAGTGTGATCATGAAGAAGAGGACATAAAGTTCCCATATTTAAGTGTAGGAAGTTAGGAATCATGAAGAAGAGGAAAGGAATACATGTGTATATGCTCTTAAGTATATGTACATAAGGAAATACTAAAAGAATACAAGTATGGGAATCTTTGTACATAGGTATTTACCATATACATAACCTAAATTAAGATAAAACCTAACTATACATACCTATATTATACTAAATACACACTTAAAAACACAAAAGAATGAAATTAGGAAGATTTTCTTAAGAGGAAAATTAGGCATACGAAATTATACAAAAATACGTATATGACCGTATAGGTATATGAGTATGTATATAAGTATAAATACGATATAAGTATATGTATAAGTATATGTATAAGTATACTAGTATACATATAAGTACTATAAAGGTATATCTACATAAGAGGTTAAGTAAAGTGTACATAAGCTTTTTAGACATGACATAAGCATGAGGTAAAGCATATGTAATCAAATAGTGAAGTAAGCAATGAGATAATTAAAAGATGACATAAGCATTGACATAAGCGAATGATGAAGTAAGCGATAACATAAGCATAGGTTTAGAAAATGAGAAAATAAGAAGAGTGTATAATAATTAGGTACCTAACTTAGTAAACCCTAATACACTTTCTAAATTGGATTATACTTAATTAAGTACATGAATTAGCAATAGCAAAGTAAAATTCTCTAAGTATAAAAATTTAAGGGTTAACTAAATCATTAAGTATAAACAAAGGATATAAATATGAGTAATAAGAATAATTAAGTTTCCATAATTAAAATTTCTATAAATTTAGTTCATATCGTAAAACAAGAGTCTTAACGTCCAAAATAGACATCACCGTATGAACGTACGTTCAAAAACGATAAAAAACGACTATAAATTCATAAATATCAGAAATAGAACGAAAAAGTTACATACGATTAATAATAAAGTCTAACCAGATAGAAGTTGATAGTAATTTAAGCAGAATTAGATAAATAGATATTTAGAATTATTAGTTAATTCAATTATTTACTAGCATTATCATATCATAATGATCAGGTGATCCCGAAGTGAGCGAGGATCTCCCGATCGATTACTACAATTAGGGCAAGTCGCTATGGCCGAGTGAGTATTTACCCTATAATTCCATGCTTGTATATGATTGTAAATAGTGAACTTAAATATTATTGTTAATTGACTACTGTGTGGAGTTTGGGGAAATGCTTATATATGTTGTTATGTACTGAGTTATGAACTTACCTTAAGTACAAATAATGCCATATTTGTTGCATGGTAGTATAGAAAATGATTGTGTGTATTATCGGATGGTCACAGCATAATTTGAACTTAATTATACTCGGCTTATAAAAAAGAAATCGGTCCATGCATTAACATGCATTACATAGACACAATTCCGACCGTCACATCACATGGAGGTAAAAAGAGGCCATTTGGGGGTTGTTATTATTAATTTTTTGGTTCTATACGATGAACTCATATAAAATGACCTTATCCTAGCCTGCAGGAACACTAGGCATTGGAAGCGCCAACCGCCTAGCTAAGGGTCGAGTCTAGAAGCCTCCATTTAGGGGTGAGTGTGGACTACGGGGGCTCACTCACGATTATGCTAGAACTTGGTTTTTATGAAAATAAAAGAATTATTTTATTTAAGTACGGAACGTTATTTAAGTACGGAACATAGAGTTCCGTAGTAAAATAAGTTTTAGTATAATACCTGGATCTGATTAGTGCCGTGTATACTCCAACCCTGACTTCGGAGGTCATTAAATCTGAGTTACATATATGAATTAGTTAATTATAGTATTGTTTGGCATTCTGTTTTATCATTCATTTATATGCGTGAATATAATATACTTATAATTTACTTGTGGTGTAGCTGAGGGTTTTGCTCATTAAGCTTAGGCTTACATCTCTTTAGACTTTTGCTGCAGGATAGCCTGTTCGTAGAGGCTGGCCGAGGGATGCCACAGGTTAGCTTGGGAACTTAAGTAAGAACGAGCTGTCCTGTGTATTAAAAGAGAACAGTTTATGTAAACTCTTACTCTTGTACTTATGTTTTACTTGTATTATAGACTTAGATATACTAAATTACTATATATTGTAAGCTTTGTAGTTCAAATTTTATATAAATATGTTTATGTGAAGATATCATGTAAATCTATATGCTCTTGGGAAACTAGTGATTGTAGAGCCTTGTATATTGTGTAAAGAGTTCTTGATTGGAAGGGTAACTAATAAGAGATTCTTCGTATAATATGCAGCGTCTACCACGACTAGGCCGTCCTTAGTCCGTAACAATACTAACCTCCTAAACACTAAACTATACACACATTCTTAAAATAGATAGAATTTAATCTTGACTCAAAGTAGTTTATGAAATATTAATTATTAATAAAATAATTCAAATAGACATAGCAAATTATTAGATAAGTTTTATAGAATGAAAGTTGAAATAAAGGAAGAAAAAGAGGATTCAAATAGCACAATTGTGTTGTTGGTCATGCTTCCCTTTTATGTTCATGCTCTTAGCCGTACTCCCTAGTGCAACCTAGAGTCCAATTTTTCACAGACATACTTAATTGAGCACATCACCCCCAAGAACGAATCGCTCGCAAATCACCACTTCAAAACACCATTCCTAACACTCTTCCAACAATAACCCACATTCGGTAATCCTCTAAATGTCTCAACACCATAATTCAATCAATCACAACTTCTCAACAAATCCAACCTAAAGTCAAACAACCCTCTTAAAACCAAAAAGAAGCAAAGAGATTTAAGTCAACTATCCAATTTCCTTGATTGGTAGCACTCTACATTCTATTTTCTATTCCTTATACGCTGCAAAAGATTATTCATTTCAAGTTTTTTATCCCTCCTTGAAAAAAAAAAATTTTTCTCTAATATAAAGGATAAAGAACTTACTGAAAACCTTTGTTTTCTTTGATTTTTCTTGATTTTCTTACACCTATACATCAAGATCCAAATTTTAAGATTTGCTTTTGAAAGAAGCTTATGAGTTTTTTGTTATTAAGATTGTTAAGTAAGGAGAAAATAGGAGTTAGGAGTAAGGTTTTCCTAAACTTAATATGAAAGGAAGGATAGTAGGGTTTTCAACTTTTTAAAGGATCGAATTGTACGCATAAACTTTAGTCAATTACATGTTATATCAACTCTTTATTGTTCTAAATATTTTTCTTATTTCCTTCCTTTTAATTTTAAAAATCTGGATTTTACACTTGTAGAAAACCGAAAAAAAAAAAAAAAACTCTATATTTACTTGTAGAAAATGGATAAGCTTTGTGACCTAATCTCCCAAGCGTTTTCGATTAATCTTCAACAACTATAATATATGGAAATTTATAATTGGAGAAATAATTAAAAATTGGATTGTTGATTAAATTAAACCGTGTTATGAAAGGAAATGATTAAAAGTAAAATTTGATGGGAGTATGGATAAGCTTCGCGACCTTATTTCCCAAGTGGTTTTGGTCAACCTTCAACAACTATAGTAAATGGAATTACATAATTGGAGAAATATTAAAAAATTAGATTGCTCATTAAATTAACTTTGAATTATGAAAGAATAGGATTCTTTTAATAAGCTCTATTTCACATGTGATGAATATTTTGCAGCGAATCTGGGAGAAATATGGGAAGGTAGAGGTAACACATTTGAATGTGGATCTTTTTCTTATCACATCGAGAGAGAAGGAAATTTTGGATAGAGTATTGCAGAACGAACCATGGACAGTGATGGGTTTGCCATTGATTCTATCAATGTGGTCACAAGAGAAGAAAATAGTAGAATTGGAATTCGATCAAATCAGACTGTGGATTCAAATACATGGGTTAACCCTAAAATGCTGACCTTCAAAAATGCGATTCAAATTGGGGGAAAAATGGGAAAGGTGTTAGAAGAGTGTGATTAAGCCTGAATTTTTAAGGGTTAAAGTCTCAATCAATGTAGACAGACCACTAGTGGATGGATTGTGGCTGCGGGAACAAGGAGGTAGAAAGAATCGGATTGCAGTAAAATATGAAAAACTAGCAGATTTCTGTTATGGATGTGGTGTGGAGAGTATGTGCCCGATGAAAGAGATAGAAGGGCATGTCTCAAAGAACCTTGATGCATCCATCAAGGTCAGAGCTCCACCACGACAACCACCAATATGCGGAACCAGACTGGTGCTGCCTCGGAGGCTGAAACCCAAAGAGGAAAGAAGCTGCTAATAAATAAAGAAATCAATGCAGATGGAAATAAGTTTTTGACTAGAGGAAGTGAAAATAAAAAAGAAAGGACATTCAAGCTGAGATGGAAATAGGAATGGCAAGTGAGAAGAAGAATGTTCAAGATGGAAATTCTTCGGCTACAGATGGTGAAAGGGAAGATGATTCGGGAAAACTAGGAGAAATTATTATTGAGGAAAGAAGGGGTAAGGAATATGAGCAACAGGTATAAATGGAAAGGTTGGTCGAAAATACTGGGATCATCTCGGAAGATGTTATTAGGAAAATTAGTGTCAATGTGGCCCAACATTTATCTCCAGCTAATCAACCCAGGAACCTGGACCCAAAAACTTATGCCATAAAAGCCCAAAATGATCTGGAGCAGAATTATAACCCAAATCCTGAATCTTTCAACCCGAGTTGTCAAACTAAACGGCCGTCCCCTCACTCTTCAAATTATTATTTTATCCAGGAGTTCTGACAGTTCAGACCTAAACTCACCATCAAAAAAACAACCCCTGAATGTAGAAGATCATTCTATACCTTGAAGCCCCGCAACAATTAATATAAATACTAAAGAGCCACCGAATCCAATCCCTTCCCCGATCACAAAAGCGTTCCAACGCGTCTTTGAAACGGGCAAGGTACCAAGATGAAGAGTATGAATGTGATGGGCCATTAATGAAGAAAGGAAGGGAGGATGTGATGGAAGGTAGTGTGAAGAAAGGAGTTAGACAAATGAGGAAGTAGAAGACAGTGAGAAGTCAAATAAGAAGAAAGAGCAAGGTGATGAATAAATTAGACTTTAGCAGCAATCTTGTAGAATTTGAAGTGGTTAAAACCAAGGAGTTACTTAAATAAGGCTTTGGTGACTGGCCGAAAACAGCCTATGATTCTTCTTAGTTGGAACTATCAAGGCTTGGGGCAGCCTTCGACAGTTAGAGAGGTTTATCGCCTTATCAAAAAATTTAAGCCCCACCTAGTTTTCCTTGTGGTCACTATGAATAAAGGTACGAGTATTGATTTTCTGTGACAAAGGAATGGCTTTGATGGAAAATGTTATGTTGACCCTGTGGGATTAAGTGGAGGCTTGGCTTCGTGGTGGAAGGAAGACTTAAATGTGACAATGGAACAAGCTGATGCCAATCTAATAAAAACAAAGATTGAAGGTCTTAGCAATGGCAACCAGTTCTCTATACTTTAGTGCCATGCCAATCCGGACTTCGGTGGTCCTTATAATGTTATGGGATAGAATTTGAGAGATTGCTGCAGAATTGGTAAGACCTTGGATGATAGTAGGCGATCTCAATGAAATAACTAGCATGGAAGAGAAGAGTGGAGCGAGAGAAAAGCCAGCCAGACAAATGGTTGAATTCAGAAACTTAATCTCAGATGGTGCATTGCAAGAAATAGGATGTAAGGGGCAGCTATAGGCGTGGAGCAGAAGGAGGAAAAATCGGGTACTAGTGAAAGAACGCCTGGACAGAGGACTCTTCAGTACAGCATGGATTGATTTGTTCCCAAGAACACAGGTTCTCGATCTACCAGCCTACAGAAGTGATCACTCCCCCATTTTAGTTTACTTAAATAAGATGGGAAGGAGAAGTAAGAGCAATTTTAAGTTTGAAAATTTCTGGCTAAAGGAAGAAGGGTATATGGAAGTAATAAATGATATATGGAATTCAGGAAGACCGACTATTGAAGGATGGATGGAAAATTTAAGCAGCTTCAGAAGTGCTTTATCAAAATGGAGTAAATCTGTGATAAGAAATAATGCAAAGCGAATTGAGGATCTACATGCAAGATTGGCTGAGTTGCAGAAACATCCAGCAGAGGAGTATGGTCTAGAGGAAGAAGCTTTTATTCTGCAGCAGTTGAACTCTCTGATGGAGCAAGAGGAAGAATACTGGAAGCAAAGATCAAGTGTAGAATGGCTCAAGAGCGGAGATAAAAATACCAAAATCTTCCATCAAACTATGATGAGGAGGAGAAGCATGAACCAAGTAGAGGCAATTAAGGATGAAAATGGTGAATGGGTTACTCAGGAAGAAGAAGTAGCAGCTGCCTTTCTAGATTACTTCAACAAAATCTACACAACAGAAGGCACATTGAACGAAGAAATATGAATGAGAAGCTTGTCGGTCCAATTGTTGAAGAGGTGAAGACAGTCCTGTTTCAGTTGGGCAGCTCTGAAGCTCTAGGACCAGATGGCTTCAGTGGCCTATTCTACCAAATGCATTGGGCATCACTACGAGAGTTTCTAGTAGAGGTTGTTAAAGACTTCTGGCAATCAAGTACTTTCCCTTTACCTTTCAATAATACAGATCTTGTTTTGATTCCAAAAGTTCGATTCCCTGAAGATGCATCACAATTCCATCCAATTAGTTTATGCAATTTTGCATATAAGATCATCTCTAAGATTCTAGTTAATAGGCTTCAACCATATCTAGAGCCCATTATCACTTCATTTCAAAGTGCTTTCATTCCAAGTCGGCTTATTCAAGATAATATCATTATAGCTCATGAGGTGTTTCATTTTCTTAAAATTCATAAAAGAGGAAAAAAGGATTACTGTACTCTGAAAATGGATATGGCCAAAGCCTAGGACACAGTGGAATGGTCCTTTCTAGAATTAGTGATGATCAAAATGGGACTTTGTCAGAAATGGATAGGGTGGATTATGGGTTGCATCTCCTATGTTACATATAACTTGATGGTGAGTGGAATAAGAGTAGGGCATATTCATCGTACTAGGGGAATTAGGTAGGGGGATCTATTATCCCCTTATCTTTTCCTTCTACTAGTTAATTCACTATCTAAGATGATCTTGAACACTAGTAATAGAGTTTTTCTGGAGGGAATCATAATTAAAAGTAGATGTCCTGAAATCTCACATTTATTTTTTGCTGGTGATGCTCTCTTTTTCTTAAGGGCTTCACAACAAAATATTTCAAATGTTAAGCTGATTTTGGAAGTCTACTGTGCAGCTTCGGGACAGAAAGTGAATTTTCGGAAATCCTCCCTTTTCTTTAGTTCATCCTCTTCTGCACACATCAAATAGGTTTGTTTCGATCTCTTGCGTGTAAATCCTTCAAATAAACCTGGAAATTATTTAGGACTACCACCAATCTGGGATAGGTCTAAATATCAAGTTCTAGAGTCAGTTAAAGAAAAAATTTCTTTTAAATTACAAGGGTGGAAAAAGAAGCTTCTATCAATAGGTGGGAAGGAAATAATGTTAAAGGCAGTAGCTTACGCTATTCCAACCTACTCTATGGGAGTTTTCTCTTTTCCAAAAAAGTGGTGTAGAGAGGTAACTAGTATGATTGCAAATTTCTGGTAGGGGAAGTCTGAGAGAGGGCAGAAAATACATTTTAGAAGCTGGGATGTATTGACAAAATCCAAGTCTGAAGGTGGGCTTGGTTTTCATGATCTACAATTGTTCAATTTATCTTTGTTAGGGAAGCTGGCATGGCATTATTGACAATCCTAGTGCTTTCTGGGTTGTGTTTTTAAAAAGTATATATTTTCCCAACAAAGATTTCCTAAATTCTGTAGGGGTAGGGCTTCATGGGCTTGGCAGAGTATACAGTTGGGTAAGGAAGCAATCAGAAATGAACTTGTGTGGCAATCAGGAAATGGAGAAAAAAATCAATGTGTGGAGTCAACCATGGGTGCCAAATTTAGTCAATAATAGACTGGAGAGCAGAAGAATGGATTATGATCTACAACAGTTGAAAGTGAAGGACATAATTGATACAAATTCAAAATGAGCTCTATTAATCGCCTGCTATCTGAGGAAGAGAGAAGAGCCATTTGCAGTATTCCCTTATCAATGAGGCATTTGGAGGACAAATTGATTTGGCCAAACAAAAGGGGAGGAGAATACTTTGTGAAAACTGGTTTCCAATGGCTGAAGAGGAGTGAAAATGTGATCACAAGGGAGCGGATGATAATAGTTTGACAGGAAATGTTTGGAAATTGATTTGGTCTCTGAACTGTTCACTGAAACAGAAACACCACATGTGGAAGGTGTGCTCTAATGCGTTAACTTCTAATCAAAATCTTTTTTGCAGGAATTTTATCCATGATGCAAAGTGTTTTAATTGTGAGGAGCAAGAATCGGTTGAACACTTATTCTTGGGTTGTGACTGGATCAAACTAGTGTGGAGTGTGACATGTAACATTCAGGTAGAAAATGAGGATATACGAAGCATTGCAAAGTGGTTGAACAAGTAGTGACAACTGGAAATCAAACTAAAAAGGAGAAACAGCAATTTATGGTCAGAGTTGCATCCACGTTTTGACATATTTGGCTGCACAGAAACGACTGCATTTTTAATCAAAAGTAGCCTAGACCACACGACGTGATTGCAGCAGCGAAGAAAGAAGTGCAGCAGCGGGGTACTGTGGTGGACAGCGGCAACAGACGATGCAATCGGCAGCCGTCAGCAGCAAATTTTGATAAAGCTACCAGTACAACACTAGGGACGTGTCTGAATTGGAGAACCCTGCCAATGGAGATGGTTAAATTAAATTGCGATGGCACTTTTGTGGATTCAACCAAAGAAGCGGATATAGGAATTGTTTGACGGGATAGTTGGGGATCATTGATGGAAGCTACTTCTTTGTGCATAGATGCTGATTCCTCTGAGCAAGCAGAAGCCATAGCTGTGCGGGAAGCTTTAAAAGTAGGTAGAGACAGATCTTGGCAGCGAATCATTGTGGAGACTGACTCGAGAATCTGTCATGATCAATTACCATCGGGCAAAGCCAGCTCTTGGAGAACAGTTAATATTTTCAATGACATTTTCTTTCTCAAGTCTTTATTTTCTGAGTGTAGTTTTCATTGGTTTAAGTGAGAAGCTAATGAATGTGCTAATTGGGCAACAGCTCAAGGCAGAAGAGGAACGTGCCACAATTATTGGGTCAATAAGCCCCCACCCATCTATCTCTTTTGTTTCGTAAAGATAGAACTCCCGGTTATCGGTTGAGATTACATGAATAAAATTTTCTTTGGCTATTAAAAAAAAAAAAAAAAAGTTAAACCATTTTGAAACAAATGCAAGCAAATCGTAAACTAAAATGAAAAAGGGAAATTCTAACTAGTATGAAAGAGTTTTAGAACAAGTTTCTATGCCATAGGTTTTATGTGAGCCTATTTTTTGACGCTAAAATCATCAGGCCGGCATTTTATCTTATTTTGACGGTTGGATTTCACGTTTCTCTTGCTTTTTGTAAAGTCCAACCGGACAGGAGTTGTTGAATGCCTGCTATTTATGGCATTGCTAAATGCCACGTGTTGTTTGTTGTTGTCCAGGGGAACCTCTATTCGATTCATGGAATCTTGATTTGTAAGGCCTAATAATATAGCTCGCCATGTGTCAACCTTATTAGCTGACGTGTTATAACGTGTTTAAATTCTATAATTAAATACAAATCTATCAACTATTATAATAAATAATTTCCACTATTTACAATTAAGAGTAACATAATAAATCACAATTCATCAAATACAATAAATACCTTACTTAACTTGGACAACTAAAAATGAAGAGTTCATAGCTCAATACCTACAACTATTAATCTCTTTTCTAAGGAGTCTTTCAACTCCAACCATTAACATATAATAACTAAATATAGCATAATCATAAACCTTAAATAGAGCATCAATGCTACACAATCCAAGCCTAGCATTTACTTTCATCTCGACTCATCACCAAAATAGTAATAGTCCTCATCTTCAATTAGTAGTTATATTTTACGTCATCATAATACTTCACATCATCAATAGTATGTAAACCTATAGTTGAAAAACAACGTCCTCAAAGGGTAAGTTATGCTTAGTATGGAATACTATAAGCATATGTACATAATTAAGCAGTGAACAATACACATGCATAAACAAGTATTGCTAAATATGCAATACACACCAATTATTATCTTTATTACTAAGTTCGTCAAACATCACAGCCTTAACGTTCCAAGAATTAGTATAGCTTATGACCTTTATAGAAGCAATATAAATACTACACAAGTATTGATGTTAAATATCGAGCCTGATTTTTCCTAATTTTTAAAATATTTTCCTTAACTTAATTAATATTAAATATTAATCCTGTTTAATACTAACCCTCGATTAGAAGTTAAGAAAAACTTAATTTTTAAATATCCTTTAAAGTCGCTACCTGATCAGGGTCAAGAAAAAAATGATTAGATTAAATCAATTGGGTAGACCGATTTAACAGTCATTTGTCTACTTATAAAACCAATTCTTAGAAAAAGGTTTTAAAACCAAAGATTTTGAGTCCAAAGACTAATCTTTTAAACCCTTAAAGTGTACCACTTTTTTAACTTTTTGAATTTAATTTATCCTTTCAATATACTCTTAGTTACAAACCATTCACATGCAACTAAATTAATTAAATTAAACAATTATTTACAAAATATGGAAAAAAAAATTTCTATATTTTAAGCCGCCTATATTTACGTACGAGTGCCTACATATCCACTATTCAGGATTAATATACGTAGTTTTTTTTTTTAAAAGTTTAAGTGGGTTGCTTTAAGTTATTTTAGCCATTTAATTTTATTTAAGGAAAAACACTTAAGAGGGAAGGTCCTAATTTATTCTTATTTTTGGGAAAATTTTAACATATCCTAATTTTTTAAAATAAAAAATCCATTTATTTTGGAAAAAAAATTTTCTAAGTGATAAAACTTTTTAAAAAAATAATAAAGTACCTAAATGTAACCTTTTATGAAATACGCAATTATCATGACTAACATGCCTAAATATAGAAAAGATATCTAATTATAAAAAAAAAAAATGCCTAAACTAAGGAAAAAAAATTCTAAATTATAATAAAGATGTCTAAATCATAAAAAATATACCTACAAGAAAACAGTACATTTATTTTGAAAAGTTCTAAGAAATCTTAACTTTAAAAAGGTTCATATTTTTTTTTATTGAAAAATGCTTTTCTAAGTGATAAAATGGTTTTTCTTTATTTTTTTCATTTTATTGTCTACTATGTATTTTTATTTTTATTTTTCATTTTTTTACTAAAACATCAAAATAAATAAACAAAAACTTCTCACTCTTTTTTTTTTTCATTTTTTCTTTCTCTTTCTTTTATTGTTCTTTTTTTCCTATTTTTTTTTCTTCGGATTCTTTTCTTCTTTATGCTTTTCCTCTCTTTTTTTTTTAATTGGGTTACAATTGCACAACTTTTACAATTGAAATAAAGAAACAACAGTAAAAGAAAAAAGAACAATAAAAGGAAACAACTTACAAAACCAAAGGAAGGAGAAAAAGACAAAAGAAAAAAAGATACAAAATCGAACTAGAAATTGCAATAAGGGCATGCAAGTCAAGTTGGAAAGCTCTCACCATGAGAAGTCTTTAGCACAACTTGTCTGAGCTTGAAAAGCCTCAAGCTTACGTAAATCCTAAAAAGAAAAAAAGGAGCCGTAAAAAGAGAAAGTGTGGCATTGTGATTGGATTTAAGTGATAATGAATAATAAGTCAATGATTTGTAATAAAATGCAATCTCCTATTTATGGTTATCATGGTCGAGTTAAAGATAGAAAATATTAAATGTAGTATGATTTTCTTCTATGTGTGGGCTAAGCGAACTTGGACTATATGTGATGCTAAATACAAAACTTGGCATAAAAAACATAATTCACATACACCAAGAGTATGCCTATTACACATAGGAGTGTCTTAAAGTATGTCCAATGCATTTAGGAATGAGTCGGTAAATCATATGGTGATGATGTAGCCTATAACATAATGACGATGTGGTAGTAACATAGCATGATGTGATGATGATAAAGCGATAACATGACATGACATGGTAAGTGACATGGCATGACGTGATGGTGACATGGCATGGTGATGTAATGAGTGATATAAACACACGTACCAATGAGGAATGAATAAGTATCTAAGTAAGAGTAGAAAATAAAAGATACATTTTACACTACCAATGGATTGAACCTAAGATCTCCAAGTTATATGCAATATCAAGTCAAAGTATGTTAACGTCAAGTTATTAGTACGTGCCTTGTCCATATATACAATCAAATTACATATATAGACAAGATTAGCTTGGGTTAGATTTAAATCTAAACCTAAGCCCAATATCTCTTTTTTCTTTTAATCATTTAAGACCTTAAAAAATACTAAGGTTAAATTAAAAAAAAAAAAATCTTACACTATTTAAAAAAAGTATTTTATTATTATTATTTTCTTTTTCTTTTTTTTGTACTTGTCTAAATTTTCTATTTTTTGTGCTTTTTTTTTTTAATTAGGAGCCTTTACCTTATTCTAAAAACTCTAAAATTACAAGGAGAGCAAAAATAGAGTATCTACATTGGGTCCTCTCCAACACCTAAGTAACCAATTATCAACCTAAATCTACCTAGGTCCTTTTAGTACAACAATCCACTCAGGATAGCACCATGCAAAGATCATTAGGTGACTCACTAACAACATTAGACCCGACTAGTAAGTGGTCGAAGTTAAGCACACACAGTAAAAATCACTTAAGGTCTAAGTTTAATTAAGTCCGTTTTAAAATTCTAACCTAACACATGCAACTAACAACAATGTATCTTATATTTGGTGCTCCTATTTTAATATGATCCGTTATCTCGTAACTCTTAGCACTTATTCAAAAATATAAATGCTAAGTTTAGAATTTTATTCAATACTTCCCAACTCTACCGGACACTCTTCCCTTTTAACTTGACACTCTACCCCATCCTTTAAGCTTTTGCACCATCCTTTACATGTCTTTTCATATCCTCTTATTTATTGTCCAACATCTCATAATATACGTACACATTCCTTACACCACAAATCTAATCTACATATATATATAATTATATATATTAAACACACACACGTTGGTATATGTTATAAAAACACATGTGATTTGCACACACACACACATATATATTAAAATCACACATATGCACACAAATTGCACTTGTATTATATATATACTAAATACATGCACACACCAAAACTTACACATGAATTCACACTCATATTCTCTCTCTCTCCCCCCTCGTCCTATACATGAAACACATACATATACACACTACTCTCCTCTATGTTGTGCACATACACACTTCAAATACGTAAACGTATACATACATACATTTATATATATATATATATATATATATATATTAAACGTATAAACATATCTTATATTATATTTATCTATTATATTAAACATGCCCACATATATCTTATATATATCAAACACATATACACTCACTTGTACTCTCGATACACATACATTGCACACACAGTCCGTACACCCTCTATCCTCTCTTTCACAGCATATACACATACTTACAATCACTACATACATATCACAATGAATTTACATCCATACACTATGGTAACATACATCCCTAACACCACACACTCCGACACCAATCCATAACACTACCAACACATAATCAACACCACAATCATATCACAACTATTCACAACCATGTCATTGACTACCTTGGTCGAGCCCACACCAAAACAACAAAAGATAGGAATTCTTTAAAGAAAAAAGGACAAGAATGATACCTATACATGGTCCTTGGCAAGAAGCACTTAAAACTCAAATTATAATTGTATTAAAGTAGCAAAACGAAAACTTTTATGGTTTTATGATATTTCCTTAAAGAAAAATGAATTTCTGTGTTAGATAGGTGAATGACTTACTCGATATTGTTGTATCATTGCATTTTCTTGAAGATTCTTCAGTTTCCTTATACCTTAACCCATAAATCCGAATTTCGGCTTTGAGTTTAAGAGGAGTTTTGTGTCTTGTTCTAGGAAAAGTATTGTTTTATTTTTTGTTGTGAGATAGATATGTGGGAGAAGTGGGAGATATTATGGGTAATGGGAGTTTAAATATTTTGAAGGATTATATTGCCCATGCTATATATATATATAATTGGGTTTTACATGATTACTTTCTCTTCAATAATTCGTGGATGCATATCGAACTATAAAAAGCAACCCATGAAATGATATGTAACCATGTTCTGTATTAAGTAATCTTATTTTTTAATGGGACTCACATAGTCCAGAGAATGTTGATTTGTTTGTCATTTGATCTAGTTATGTCTTGAAAAAAATGTTGGATTCTTGTCTAAGTAGGTAATATATCATCCAATCCAACTAATTGCAACATCAAATTCAATCATTATAATTCATTTGTACTTATGCCATTTCGACCATTAGCACAAAATAAGGAATGATTTTCCATTAGATTTTATATTAATTAATTGACTTGTTTTTAAATTTAGGAGTTTAGGTTATGGATATCAATCTTGGCATCTTGATGTTATCCATTATATTATTCTAAACATGATATATTCAATTTTAGATAAGTTATGTTTAGGGTGAGTGCTCACATTTCAAGGAAGCAGAAGGTGAAGAGATTGCTATCATCTAGAAGCTAGTTGATATTAAAGTAAAAGAGTCTTTGGCTTTTATTAAAGTTTGTAATAGCTCACCAAATTAGCCACCAAGGAACCATGACTTTCCTTAGTTGGAAATGTTATGCAAAAATTAAACCAGCCCTAATGCTTTTGATAGAGATGTAGAACATGTCATCTTATGTGGATTAGATTAAAAGAAGACTAAACTTTGAAGGGGGGCACTATGTGGAGCTAAGGGGACTTACTGGGGGTTTAGCTCTCTAGTGGATGAGTGAAGTAGAGGCAAGGATTTAATGTCTAACCCCAATTTAATTGATATAGAAATTGGGTTATATGGTTGTGAGCATAAGCTAATGGTATCGTGGATTTATGCACCACCAATGGTTAAACGAAGACATCGTTTCCGGAAGTAAATTGCTAATATTTCATCCTATAAAAAAGATCCTTAATTATGTGTAGGCAATTGGAATGAGTTGCTAGGGCAAGATGGAAAAAGAGGAGGAAACCCTAAGCCCATCAATCAGATTATTGCTTTTCTAAGAAATGGTGTCAAACATAGATCCAGTAGAAGTAGTTAGTTAGGGTTAACAATTTACGTAGTGCAATGGTAGAAAGTGGGGGGAGAAAGGTTAAACAGAAATTAAACAAAGGTAGATTCTGCTTTTAGTAGGTTTGATCTAAGAGTTAGAAAGTATTAAAGCTTCTTATAAGGTAGGTTTTCTAAATCAAAAACTTAATTTGGGATTTGATTGATTTAACCTTTGAAGATGGATTTGAGGATTGATTCAAGCTTAAATGAGTTGAGTAGCACAAGTTGGAACTTATGTCGCATTTAATGCGTGTTTTGGGATTTGATTTATGTTTAGACATGTTAATTAGATTGGTTCTTAATTAAATTGTTGAATTCTTGTTGATTATATGCCTAATTATTGAAATTCATGAAAGTTGGATTTGTAGAGTTATATGTGTCATGCTGCCTTTAATGGTGTTAATGGTTCTTGATTGAGTTATACTATGTAATTTGATTTAATTTAGATCCCTACATGCTATAGATAGTGTTTTAATTGAAAAGGAACTTTCAATGAGTCTTAATTAAAATTTATGTAGTTGATTACAATTCACAACATATTTATATATTAAAATATATTTTTGATGCCTTCAATAAGATATTCAGTTTTAACAATCTTCAAAAACATTTGCATTAAAAAATTCCATGTATTATTGATGGATTATCAACCTTCAAAGCCATCACTCGCACCCACCTCCAATGTCTCCAATCTCTCACTAAGAGGATTGTCTCTTGTCGAGGATAAGCTCCTATACATGGAAGAATTTTGGACGAACTCTCTAAGGGCCTAACTTAGACACAACTGTTCTACTCAAACTCTTGCCCAACTATAGATCTACTGAGTACCGAGGTTGACTTGCCAAGTGCCAAGGCCAACCTACTAAGTGCCGAGTGTAAGGACACTATACGCTAAGCTCTACTCTTTCGACCTACTGAATTGCATCATCATTCAATCACCTCGATAGTTCTCAATACAACTCATCAGTAGTAGCCTAAACATCAACTTTACTTAGCCACAGTGCCTTAAGATTCTAGAATGCGGACCTAACTTTGGCATGCCACCTGTCATTCCTTGTTCTGATATTGCATTATATTCCTTTGTACTATTTGTCCCATTTTGCCCTTTTAGTAATGTACTAAGCTGGTATTATTATATTACCCTTTATTGTAATTACATATATCTCCTTATTACTCTAGGGACTTACTATAAATAGCTTCTAGTCTTTTATAGCCAAAATCATCTTAAACCTTTACAATTAATGAATATTCTTAATCTTATAAGATACCCTTCTCTAAGTACATTTTCTCTTACACTATCATCTAATCTTGCTAAGTAGCTTAAGATTAATGGCAAGTGGACTTTAGTATTAACTTGTGAGCCATATCAACCAAAGTACTAAGTTGTGTTGTGTTTGTTGGTATATTATATCCATCGAGCAGCTTTACAAAAGCTACTATGTTTGCCGCTCTATTCATCTTCTCTTCTTCGATACTTCAAAGAACCCACTGTTACTACTTTCTACAGTAAGCCCTAGTGATCAACTCAACTCCAAGGTAGACCACCAAGGCCTAATGCCGAGCAGACCTAATGATGGCCAAGGCAAGACTATAGCCAAGGAGCCTGAGGTAAAAAAGGATCGAGGTTAGAGCTTAGGATGGAAGACCTAAGAAATCAAGTGTTTCAAGTGCCTTATTTTAAGACACGTGGCTAGTTAATGCTAGAATCGACATGTCATGACCCTCAAGGAAGAGAAGCCCCAATTTAAAGTAGAGAATGTTAGTGAAGGGGGGGAGGAAGAAGTGGGAATTAACTAATTGTTAGAAGAGTTTCAAGAAAATTCAGACGTTATGACCCAACCTAAAATGGGAGACTACTATATAGTTATACAAAGATCCCTCAATACCTTTATCGTTGACAACAAGGAATAGAGAGAGAACTTCTTCCATACAAACTGTCGAGTGAATAACAAACTATGTGATTTGATCATCAATAGAGAGAGTTGTACCAATGTCATGGCACAAGGAGTAGTGAAGGCTTTGAAGTTGCCCTACCCTCACCTTAAACCTTACAAGATTCATTAGCTAATGAGAAGGGAGGTTTACATGTTCCCGAGTAAGTTAGAGTATCGATCACTATTGGTGACAAAAATAAGGACGAGGTGTTGTGTGACGTCCTACCCATGTGTTGTGTGACGTCCTACCCATGTGTGCTTCATACATACTACTCGGCCGACTTTGCTATTTGATTTGAAGGTGCTACGTGATGGATATAAGGACACTTATATGTTCCTAAAGGAAGTCCTTAGTGATTTTGGAGCCTAATTTTCCAAAGATGTTAAGATAGAAAAGTGAGTATTCTTATGGTCAGGAGGCTATTAGAGTTGAAGTCAGTCAGAGCATTACTTGATACAATTCGAAGTACATAGCAAACATGAACCCTTGAACAGGTATTCGAACTCAAGGGTCATTAGTAAGGAAGTTTAGTAAACAAAGGGTTTGAGTGTGAATGTAGATGGATATCATACACCAAAACATAAACACAATCGGGATTGAGCTCGAAATAGGGTTTGATACAACTCAAAAACACTAAATCAACATTCAGGTTTCAAATAAGAGGTTAAATACGATACGCTAACTCACTCAAATGAGAGGATTCACCACAATCTCTAGAAGAAGATTAATAAGAACACAAGAAAGATTAAAGAGAAAATTAAAACTCAATAATCTAAGATACGGGCTTAAATAGCTTATGAAGGTATCAAGTATATTCTTACTTAAAAAATGTTCAACTATCTTGGCTGCTAATTACAATAGTTCCTATTTATAATAAGTCCTAAAATTCTAGTGGCAAAACTGTAAATAATATACAATGCCTTAAATCCTCAACTAAGCCCACAACTAAAGTTAAGGAAAATATTTACAAGTAAACAAAATTGTGCTAAACGGTACATTTAACAAGAAGGTTAGTGTATAGCATATCTGAACTGTTTTAGAGTAGGTTGGGCTCAAGTAGGATCAGGTCGATAACTAGCTATTTGAGCTAGAGTTAAATTCCTTGAAGTCTTATTATGCAGAGCTCCCAGTAAGGTCAACCTACAGTTGCTGGACTCATGGATTGCTTAGCACTAGATTCCTCGTGCCATGCCAAGCTAGTCTTTGGACTTGGGACCTCGGCTGTTTAGTCCATAGTCTTCTTCATAACTAATAGAGCTGCTGTTGAATTGTCTTTCTTTCCTTTCTCAACCTTCTGGTATCAGCTTAACCTTAGGTAGGGCAGGTTACTCTCAGCTAGGAACAAGTTTATGAGAGTTTTAGGGAGGTTAGAGGTTGATTCCTATCATTACTGGCCGAGGTGCAAGCATTACTGAAGGATTATGCCGACTCATTTCCTATTAAGTTGCCAAAAGGTTTACCCCTTATCAAAGGCATAGAGCATTGTATTAACCCCCAACCTAGAGCTGCTCTACTCAACTAACCTGCCTATAGACTCAATCCCAAATAGGCAACCGAGCTAAAGAAACAAGTTAACGAGTTGATTAAGTGCAGATATGTCCAAGAAAGCATGAGCCCTTATGCTATACTAGCTGTCCTAATGCCAAAGAAGGATGACTCATGGAGAATGTGTATGGATAGCTGAGCTATCAATGAGAACAGTATCAAGTATCGATATCCAATCCTACAATTAGATGATATACTCGATGAGTTGCATGGTGTGAAGTATTTTCAAAGATTGATATGAAGAGTAGCTACCACTAGATCCAAATGATACCTAGAGATGAGTGGAAAACTACTTTCAAGACTAAGGATAGTCTATTCAAGTGGATGGTGATGCCGTTTAGGCTTACAAATGTACCAAGCACCTTTATGCAACTCATGAATCATATTGTGAGATCATTGATTAGTAAATGTGTTGTTGTTTACTTTGATGATATTCTAATATATAGTGCTGACCTCATTTCTCATGTCATGCACTTGAGATCTGTGTTTGATATCCTCCATGCCAAGTAATTATTTGACCACTTAAAGAAATGCATGTTCTATCAGAATAAGGTAGTATTCCTTGAATATGTTGTCTCTATAGGAGGAATTAAAGTTGATGATGAGAAAGTTCGAGCTATTCTCTAATAGCCACCATCGACCAATGCCGCCAAAATGAAAAGCTTTCATGGTTTAGCTTTATTTTATCAAATATTTATTCAAAACTTTAGTTCTATAGCTACCCCATTAACCAAGCTAACCAAAAAGAACTCTAAATTCAAATGGTTCGAGAAAGCTCAGAATAGTTTTGATGAGATTAAGTCTAAGTTGACTTTTACCCCTATACTTATCCTACCCAACTTCGAGAAAGTTTTTAAACTAAAATGTAACGCATCTAGAGTTGACATGAGAACTATTCTTATGCGAGAGTACTGACTTGTTGCATATTTTAGTGAAAAGCTCAAAGGTGCCACGCTGAACTTAGATATGACAAAGAATTTTATGCCTTTGCCCAAGCTCTTCAAAACTAACAACACTACCTATTGCCAGGAGAGTTCATTAACTACACAGACTATGAATCTCTTAAGCATCTCAAAGACCAATAAAAACTCTCTCAACATCATGCTAAATGGGTCGAGTTCTTAGAAACCTTTTGCTATGTCATCAATTACAAGAAGGAAAGTTTCAACACTGTAGTCGATGCCCTTTCTCATTGACATGTTCTTATTGCAACATTGCAAACTAAAATACTTAGGTTTGGTACCCAACCTAACCAATATGAACATGATCCGTACTTTAGACCCTTAGTGGCCAAATGCAACATTGGAGGAGTAATGGACAGGTTCTATTTGAGTTAGAGATTTCTGATGAAGGGAAGATAAGTCTATGTGTCAAATGGTTCTATTAGGGAACTACCTTTCCAAAAAGTCAATGCTAGAGGCTTAGTTAGCCATTTTGGCATGAAGCAAACTGTTGAGTTGTTGAGGGAACACTTCTATTAACCTAAGATGATGAAGGATGTGTGCAAAGTTCTTAAGCATTGCAAGGAGTGCAAACATGCCAAGGGATGAAAGGAGCTATATGGAGAATATACACATCTACCATACTTGAGTGGCTGTGGAACAATCTAAGCATGGATTTTATACTCGGCCTACCTAAGACACCTTAAAAACATGATTCTATTATGGTAGTGGTCAATCAATTCAGTAAAATAAGCCACTTCATCCCCTGCCACAAAACCCATGATGATTTATTTATTGCTAACCTCTTTTTGCAAATGATCATGTAACTACATGGAGTTCTAAGAAGTATTGTATTTGATCGTGATTCGAAGTTCACAAGCTTCTTCTAGCAAATACTTTTGAAGAAACTCGGCACTAAGCTCATGTTCAATATTTCCTATCATCCATAAACAGACGACTAAACAAAAGTTGTGAACAAAACCATAGGCAACCTCCTTCAAGCTACTATTAGGAAAAATCTACATGATTAGGATCTTTACCTGCCTATCATTAAGTTCTCTTACAACTACTCCATCCATATCTCAATAAGAAGGATGCTTTTTGAGGTCATCTATGGACTCAACCTAAACCTACCCTTAGACATGATTATCAGCCCAACCTATCAAAGGGAAAGTCAATTAGATGTGCTAAGGAGTTTCAAAAACTACATTAGAAGGTTAATGAGCAATTAGCCAATATTGTGGCTTGTTAGGGGGAATAGGGAAGCCAAGGAAGGAGACGAGTCATTTACAACCTAGGAAACCTTATTTGAATTTACCTCAACATAGGGCAATTCTTAAGGAAGAGGATAAATAAGTTATCTTCTAAGTTTGATGGCCCTTTCAAGATCCTTCAATGCATTAATGACAATACCTATGAGCTAGAGCTACTCAAAGGATACAAAGTGTCTCCCACTTTCAATATCGCCAACTTGATGCCCTATGAGCCAAAAGAAGAAGAAGAAGACTAAGATTTGAGGGCAAATCTTCAATAACCCTAGGGAACCGATGGATTACCTACCTTTGAGCCCATCACTCATACCCACCTCTAAGGCCTTTAATCTCTTACCAAGACGATTCTCTCTTATTAGCCTATCAAGGACAAGCTCCTATACATAGGAAAGCTTCAGACAATCTCTCTAAGGACCCAACTCAAATATACCCTTCTCTGCTCAAACTTTTGCTTAGGTGCTGACCTACCGAATGTTAAGGCTGACTTAGGCCACCATGCCGAGTGTTAAGTTCAATGATACTATACATCAAGCTCTACCCTTCCAACCTACTGAACTATAGCATTATTCAATCACCTCCGTAGCTCCCAATACAGCTCATCAATAGCAACCCAAACATAAACTTCACTTAGCTACAACACCCCAAGATTCGAGAATGAAGATCCAATTGTGGTATGCCACCTGTCATTCCTTTTTCAAACATTGTACTATATTTATTTGGATTATTTGTCCTCTTTTACCATTTTAGTAATGTACTAAGCTAGTATTATCATATTACCCTTTATTGTAATTATACGTATTTCCTTATTGCCCTAGGGACTTACTATAAATAGTCCTTTGTCTTTTGTAGCTAGAATCATCTTAGACCTTTGCAATTAACAAATATTCTTGTTCTTGCAAAATACCCTTCTCTAAGTACATTTTCTCTTATATGGTATCTAATCTCACTGAGTAGCTCAAGAATAATGGTAATTGGACTTTAGTATTAGCTTATGGGTCATATCAAGTGAAGTACTAAGTCATGTTATGTTCATTAGTGTATCATATCCATTAAGCAGCTTCATAGAAGCTACTGTGTTTGCCATTTTATTCATCCCCTCTTCTTCGATACTTTGAAAGACCCGCTATTAGTACTTCCTACGATAAGCATTAGTGATCAACTCAACTCTTAAGTACATCAATTATCTATGATCTTCTAAATGAATTCTTGGTGTTTATATTATTATGGTTTTTTTTTTTTTTACTTTTTGCATAATATAACTAATATAATTTGTTATTTTCATATGAGTACATTTATCACTATTTTAGCTTCTCTTTTATTTCATTATGAGAAAAAAGGCACTTAATCTTAATTAAAGAATTCTACAAAGTCTATGAGATATAAATGGTACACAATATGTTCTAAGGATAGTTTGAGTCAAATCTCTTATCTTTATTAAAGAGTTTGCTAATGTTTTTTTAAGCATATCTTAATTTTATTACATAAGATTTTCTTTTCACACACACTTACCATAGTTCTAGATTATGGGTTTATATTATCTCTTACTGTAATTACTTATAATTTTAGCATCATACATAATTTTTATTACCTTAAAGTATTTCCTTGTTTTAAGTTATTTTACAATTCATGTGTTCAATTATTAATCACAACACAAACCAATTTGATGAAAACTCATTCTATTAAATGGATTTCTATAGAAAATAACTATAATCATCTTCATTCTTAAACAATTTTACCTATGCCTATCTCTTAAGTTTTTATTTTATTTATTTTTTTTTTTTTGTGGAAAATATATTACAACTTAAGGAAGGCGAATTCAAACTTAGTTCATTCTATTAGAAGACCAATGTTCATACTACTAGACTATCCAATAAGATCACATAAGCACCAATATAAGATGAGCATAGACACATTGACTAAGTCGAACCAATAATCTTTCTCCCATTTATAGTTCTTAATCTAAGCTCTTTACTAGATTGATCATTAGCCCGTGCCCTGTTAATTTGTGTAAACAAAATACATTTAAAGAAAACAACCTAAGCCTTATTATAAAATACAAACTTATCTTAATAGGGATCAAAGATTGATTACACGCTCCCGAGCCCAAGGGATCTCCCAAGTGGTTCGCCGAGCTGTTCGAGGTGAGTTAAGCGTCGACAAGTAGTTCTTGCTCCAATTTGATTTGCCGAGCTACTTCGCTCTCTATGCCATCTAAGGTGTTGCTGTGGTGACCAACCGACATGCGGAATCGAACCCTCTACTATGCATTAGTCTAAGCACCAAATTTGAATACAGTAATCTCCACGGTACCGAGGCTGAGCTAACAACTGTTAAGAGTCGACCATCCGAGGCCGACACGAATGTGATCCATTCTTAAGCTAACCCCAATCTTGCCCCAGCAATTAAGGTGTCAAACTTCTGACACTGAACATACCCGAACAGAGGTCCAACCCTACTCGGCTCACTATACTGTCAAAATCACAGAGTAAAACGCACATGTGTTATGAAAACTGTACTGTCCTTTCTAATAGAGGACATTCGCTATGCACGATTTTGTATTTTCCCTATAAATTATTTTCCTTCATTTTAGCAAATAAGGATCCATTTTTGTAATTTTCTATAACATAGAACTTACCTTAATAGGGTATTATAAATAATCACATAATGTAATAGCTGCAACAAAATATAAAGAAGAATAGACTGAACTTTTATCCTCTCTTGAGGTAAGTGTCATCCCATTTACTTTTGAGCTACTCTTATCTAGCTTATTTGAGCATGGACTAGTGGTGAGTGACCTCCAGCCATACTTATGCATCATATCAAGTGTGACCTGAGCTCGTGTGAGGCGTTAGTGCATCATATCCATCATCGGTGCATGGGAACCCCCTACTCAACCTCGACTATCATTTACTTTTCGAGCCATCTTGTAGCTTAGACTTACCCTTTTGGTTATGCGTGATATTGGATTCGTGTGTTCATTCACAAGTCCGTATCATCTTTAGTCCCAAATAAACTCCTAATGGACTTTTTTTTTTCTTTTTTTTTTTTAGCATTGTTGGAACTAAAAAGCCTATTTTTAAACTAATTATTTTATATTCTTTTCTTATTTATACTTTTTTTTTTGTATTTTTCTAATTTTCTTATTTTTTATCCTTTTGTTTTCCTATTATTATTATTATTATTATGTTTTTCAATTTTTTTTTTGTATTTTTGAATTAAAACCCTTTTTCGTTATTCTTTAAAAATATTAAAACTACAAAAAGGTAAAAATAGGGTATTTACAATTATTTCTCTTGTGGCAAAGTTTAAGTAAAAACTTTATCGCAATGAAAAAAAAAAAGACACCATTTTTGTTTTGGGGGTAAACTTGCACTAAGAAGTGTTGTAATTACCTAATTATCTAAGGCTTGATCCACTAGAGATTTATGGAAAGTGAATGATCATTTGGAACGGTATGGTACCCTAAGAGCTTACTATAACCTTAGAATGTTTCAAAGAAAGGGTAGTGTTTTTATAGCCTAAAAATGACACTAAGTAAAGGGTAACATCATGTGAGGATTTGAAGAAGGTATAGCATTTTGTGAGCTAGTTAAGGCCCCATAAAGCTCTAACAAGGGATTGTGCTTTGTAAGCTGGCTAGAGCCCTACTAGAGCTAACTAATCTAAGCGAGAACGTCTTTAAGGGACTAGTAACCTTAAATGGGAAAATTAATTTGAAACCTAGTTATGCTCTTCTAAGCTAACTAACTTAGGCAAGAGCATCTCTAGGGAACTAGCAACCTTATATGAAAAATCAATTTAAAACCTAGCTATGCTCTTCTAAGCTTACTAACCTAAGTAGGAGTGTCACTAAAAGATTAACACCCCTAAATGAGAATCGACTTAGAACTTGGCTGTGCTCTTCTAAGGTAATTAACCTAGGTAGGAGCATCTTTAGGAGCCTAGCAATCCTACAGAGAAAATTGATTTAAATCTTGGTCATATTCTTCTAAGTTGACTAACCTAGGCGGCAACATCACTGAAAAACTAGCAAACCTAAATGAAAATCTATTTAAAACCTAGTTGTGTTTTTCTAAGTTGACTAACCTAAGTGGAAGTATATTGAAAGACTATCAACCTTGCATAAGAATCGATTTAGAACTTGATTGTAATATTCTAAGTTGACTAACTTAGGCGGGAGTGTCACTAAAAAACTAGCAATCCTAAGTGAGAATTGATTAAGAAATTGGTTATGCTCTTCTGAGTTGACTAACCTAAGTGGGAGTATCACTAAAAGATTAGCAACTCTAAATGAGAATCAATTTAGAACCTAGTTGTGCTTTTTTAAACTAATTTACCTAGGCGGGACCATCACTAAAATATTAGCAACCATAAATGAGAATCAATTTAGAACCTAGCTATGCTCTTTTGAGATGATTAACTTAAGCAAAAGCATCACTAAAGAACTAGCAACCTTAAATGATGTAGACACCCTATTTTTGCTCCCCTTTTATTTTTTCAAATTTTTTTTTTTTAGAATAGGATAAAAGGTCCTAATTTAGAAAAAATACAAAAAATGGAAAATTTAAGAAAAAACAAAAAAATAAGAAAAGTTAGGAAAAAGCACAAAAAAATAAGGAAATTTTGAAAAATGAAAAAAAGTGGAAATTTTGAAAAAATTAAAAAATTAGAAAAAAAAATAAGAATTTTTAGAAAAATAGAAAACATAGAAAAATCTAAAATTTTAGGAATTTTAAATAGGTTTTAGTGTTTCAATAATAAATTTCTTTTTTTTTTTTTTAGAGAAAAGGTGTTGGGCTTGAGCTTAAATTCAAATCTAACTTAGGCTTATCTTATTCATATGTGCAATTATGAACAATGCATAAACCAACTGTTTAATGAATAAGTACTTGAACATTAGCATTAGATTAACTTGAGGTCCTAAGTTCAGACCTCACTAAAGGCATAAAAATGCTTAAACAAACATATACCATACTGCCGCGTGTTAGAATCTTATTGTGCCACGTGTCATGATACATGGTATTAAGCAATTGAACCGTAGCTAACGTAGCACCATAAGAGTGCCATGTCAGCATAGATCCACGTGACGTACACATAGCATGACACATGTCGCATGATACACTACAAAAAGCTATCATGTATCACGACAGGACACGTGGTGTTCTCCTATTGGATGACATGGCTGACATGACACCACGTCAGCCCCATTTTCTCTCTTTCTTTCTTTCTCTTTCCTCTCCTATCCGTTCATTTCCAACATGAAAACTACCTATACCCCTTACTTTGGCTCAATTTTTTACACAATTTCAACACATGAGCATGAATTTTTTAATTTAATCTTGTATTATACATGGCTCTCTTTGTATTGAATCTAAAAACATAGTTAAATACATTCATTTGAGGAATCAAATTGACTCTCAAAATTGGAGAAAAACTTGAAATCTAAAGACATGCATTCATACCCAAATTAGCCATTAATGGATTTTTCGAGCTTATGCAAGCTTGAAATGCTATAAATTGGACCCTCCCATCCTCGTTTGGACATCAGCTCTCATTCTCGAGCTCTTTCTCTCTCTTCTCCGATCACTCTCTCTCTCTCTTCCTAGCTACTCTCAAAGTGTGCGACCACCCTAGCCAAAATCACCACTCCATTAGCTATCTACTCCACCCACTCTATCCCTCAACTAGCTCCCCTAGCCAAGTCATCGAACATCTGGGGTTTGAATCCTTCGATCGCCACTCAAAACACCACCCTAAGGTGGTTCTAACACAAAACTACCACCATGGATAAGCTTGTAGTGGTTGAAAACCTAAGGTCTCACACCCCATTCATCTTTAACTACCTTCCTACAGCCACACCACCACTACCTCCAACTACCCAAATCTTAAAAGCCCTTAAACAACCACTCCATGCTAAAATACCACCACCAAAGCCCCTATCTCCAATATAATACCTATGAAAATGGGTTTACTCACTTAAAAAAGCATCTGAGGCCATCCATCGAACGCCGCCCGTCATCTTCCTCCCCTTCCATTCACAATGTACATGTACTATACATGTTAGGTCTAACAATTCAACTTAGACCCAGGATTTGTGCCCACTGCACCAACCCATGTACCCAACTTAGATTCTATCCAACCCTTTATTTATTTTATTTTTTCTCTTTTCTTTTCTTTTATTTTATTTGTGTCATATTCTTTTTTTTTTATTTCCCATTTATCTCCAGTGTAATTGTAAACAAAAAAAAAAAAAGAAGAAGAAGAAAAGCTTAGTTTTATTTATTTATTTTTTAGAGAGAGATATATTAATAATAAAAAGATAAAAATAAAAATAATAAAAAATGAACAAATCGTCTTGTCACTTAGAAAAACCAATTTTCTAAATAAATAAAAGATAAACCAACCATTTTCAAAATTATGACTACTTTAGAATTTTTTAAAAATGAATCGATTAGGACCCTTTAGAAATTTTCTTTTAATAAAAAATCAAATAAAAAACATAAACTTAACCGTTTTCTTAAAATAGAAACATCCAACATAGTAAAATTTTACAAAAGAAATATGTAATCTGATCTCGAATAGCTGGTACGTAGACATCTATAGGGCAACGGTAAAAAACAAAAACAAAAACAAAAAAAAAAAAAAAAAGAAAAAAACCTTTCCATTTTTAGTTCAAATCATTCAATCCATTAACCAACAAAAGATGATTTTTAAGATTAAGATTAAATTTGGAAAGTTGTTAGTACCGCTAAGGGTTTAAAAATCCTAACCTCCGGACTTATTTCTAGTTCTTAAAACCATTTATAAAATTGGTTTTATTGAAAAGATCAATAACTAAATTATAATTAATCCATCCAATTGGTTATAATTTAACTCTTCTTGTCGACTCCAATCGAGTGGCAACTCTAAAAACATTTTCAAAAGATAAAAAGACCAATTTTCTTTAAACCTTAGTCGAAGGTCGGTATTAAATGGGTAAGGTTTAATATTGATTAGTTTAAAGAAAACTTATTTATAAAAACTAGCCTTAACAAATGAGAATCGATTTAAAGCCTAGTTATGCTTTTCTGAGATGACTAACCTAAGTGAGAGCATTACTAAAAAACTAGCAACCATAAATAAGATTAAAGAAGGAAAAGAACCTTATGGAGTGGTTTAGAACCCTAAAGGAGATGTATGAGGGAAAGCACCTTATGGGCTAGCTTTAAAACCTTCTATACCCTTAAAGATGGTTAAAAGAGGGAAATGGCCATGTAAGCTGGTTTTAAAACCTTAATGAAGATTTGAGATAAGATAGTGCTATATGAGATAGCTAGACCTTAAAAGATGGTTGAAAGCGGGAAAGCGCTTTATGGGCTAACTTTAAAACCTTAATGAAGATTTGAGATTAAGCAGTACTCTATGAGCTAGTTAAACCCTAAAAGATGGCTAAAAGAAGGAAAGCACCCAAGGTGATTAAAGAAGCAATCAAGGTGATGTAATCATTTTAGAAAACTTTGTAACTTAGATATTTACAAAAAAGGTGTTTGTTTATTGAAAGTCGTTTAGGACGAAATAGGTACCAGGGATAAGGTCCTTGTAGGATCAAACTAAAAGGTGTAACCACATCGAAAGAAAGCAAACGACTTAGTTTGAAAGCTTAGCTACTAAGGCCAACATGGATTTGAAAATTGATGGAGAAACTTATAGAAAGCCTTTACCCCCTCTCTCTCTTTCTTTTCTCTCTCTTTTTTTTTCTTCCTTCTTCTTTTTTTTTTTTTTTTGGAAGTTTGCTAGTGAGTACAAATTCTAATTAGGAAGCAAGAGCCCTATACTAAATCATTCCCTTATGTGTAACTATGTGGGACATTTTGTTCTTAGTCTCTAAAAATATCTCGTGACCCTAATACCATCAACACTAATCTGGTAACATGTTGAGCTTCATTGTGGAACCTTGTGATATTAAATATCTCTTTCCTATAGAAATGGTAACTCATGATCAGTTTAGCTAAAGAGGACTTCCTTACATACTTTCGGTTCAAATTTCGCTCTTAACTACTGTTCCAAAAATTATGGCCCAATTTGTAAGTGATATGCATTAATCAATCTATTAGGTATTTTTTAGTTTCGTCTTGTAAATTAAGCTTTTAAATAATTGGTTTTAAGAGGGATTGATGACTTGGCTTATTTTGAAGATTACTTATTTACAACAAGTTTACAAGTCTAAAACCCTTTAGCAAAAACTAGAAGTATGCTTTTCCTAGTTTCAAAAACAATTTTTATTTAAAATGAATTATTCCATTGATCAAAAGAGCTGTTATTGAGTGTAAGTAGGAAAGCCTTATGTTTGTGATTCAGGATGGTAAAGGAGGCTTTGTATTTGTGATTGGGAATAGGTATGGAGGCTCTTTAAGGCTCAAAATGTGATTCAGAATAAGAATGAGGGCTTTGTGTTTTTGGGTTGTTTGGGCTTCGAGTTTGAGTCCTCTTTGTAGACTAGGACAACTATGTTCAAGTTTACTTTCTTATAGGGATAGGGTATATCTTTTAGGCTTTTATCTAGCATTCGAGCCAAATTTTCAATCCTCTATTTTTCTTTCTTCTTCTTTTCTTTTTTTCCCTTCTCTCTCTCTCTCTTATTTTGCCCCATTCTTTTGTTGTTTCTTTCATTTCTTCTTTTCTTTGTCTTTGGCCTAAAATACCATTATCAAGTGGTTTATAGCCCAAGGTGTTTAGATTATGTGTGTAAGGTTCTTTCAGCCTCTTTTTCATATCTAAGGAAATAAATCATCAATAATAAAAGTTATCCTTGAATTAATACAACTAAGGCAAGAACAAAATAGTTTTATCCTTTTCTCTTAATTAATAACCCTAACCTCTAAATTGTTCGATTATGAGGTGATTCTTGATAGGGTATAATTTCAAAATACTCCTTGAATAGGCTCAATGGGGTTAATAAAGGAGAATTATGTAATTATGTTTGGGATATTGAAAATGACAACTTCATTTTGACCGGCATCTCAATTCAAGATCTATCTCTTTTAAGGAATGAACCTAAAAATCCTCACTAGGATGTACAACTCTCAAAGTATTTAAAGGTTAATGTTTGGGATAAAGTTTGTCTCTTTTTATTACAAACCTTTTAAAAGTGAGTTACTATTTCCATAAGTAGGAGTTTGTGTTGATTTTCCCTAAGATAGGGATTCAGTTTTCCTCCCTCATTGTATCGAAATGTTCCTTAAAACATGCCCCAAGGTGAAAAGACACCTTCATTCAATTTGAGTTCAAAAAATAAATTTCAATGACCAAATACTAATGGTACTCTCTTCTTCATGATGACTTTCTCTTGTATCCTCTTGCCTTAATATAATTAGTCTTTGTCTTTTGATGGTGTGCTCCTAAAGTACACTCATGTCCTAACAGACCTTTCATGTTCCTAATGGCTTAAAAAGATAATTACCCTAGACTTGTCAGTCAAATACCCCTTGGCTATTAAGTCTGTTTGCCCCCCTTTTGTGCTTAATCTTGATTTATTTCCCAGATACGAGCCTAGTTCATTAGAGTCGAACAAGTTAGTATTGATGTCCTCTAAATTTCATGTTTAAGGTAGAGGAGTTCCTAATCACCTTTTTGTCAAGATGGGGGTCATTCAAAATAGGCTTCCTCACATTCAATTGTGTCAACCATCTTTAATGAGACTAAGGTTGTATTTGGCTTCATGTTTTGATTTGGTTTCCTTAATGAAAAAAGGGCTTTAGGATGGTTTGACTACCTTAACAAGCCAAGGGTTCGTGTTTGGGTCGATTGCCTTAATAGGCCAAGGGTTCATATTAGGTAGTTACCATTATGGGCTAAAGGTTTGTGTTTAGGTCGGTTGCCTTTGCTTTGGTTACCTTAATGGGACAAGGCTTTATATTTAGGTTAGCTACCTTAATAGGCCAAGAGTTCATATTTAGGTTGGCTACCTTGATATGCTAAAGGTTCATGTTTCAATCACCAGCCTTAATAAGTCAAGGATTCGCATTTTGGTAGGCTTCATTGATGGGTTGGGGATTCACATTTAGGTTCATGTTTGGGTCCACTACCTTAATAGGTTAGAGATTCATGTTTAGGTTGGCTACCTTAATGAGCCAAGGGGTTTATCTTTAGGTTAGCTACCTTAACGAGTCATAAGGTTTGTGTTTGTGTTAGCTACCATAATAGGCCGAATGTTTGGATTGGATACCTTAACTAGCCAATCATGGGGCTACCTCCCTTTATCGCATAAGTTAGATCATCTTATGTTTTTCTTGAGTTCTACAAGAATGTGTAATAGTTAGCCAATTTTTTTTTTCTTTTTCTTCTTCTTCATTTTCTTTCCTTTTTTTTTTTTCAGAAAGAGAGAGAGAAAGATAAATTGAAAAATACAAATGAGAAGAGAAGACTTCATTTTACAAAGACTAATTGATTAACTTATAAATGAGGATGGGTTTGCTCACTTATAGTTCTATTTATAGGCCTCCTAGATTTATTAACATTCCTTTGATTAAATAAAAACCCTTATTTTAAAATAATTAAATGAATGCTACTAAAGGATTAATTTACAAAGGAAGAATATTAAGTAAAGAATAAAGAATGAAGGACGTAAGAAATGAACAAAGAAAAGGAGCCTAACATTTATTCTTAATTATTATTTAGTAGAACATGACATTTATTACTGACTCTTTAACTACATTTGAAAACTTCCTAATCTAACTCTTATAGTCAAATTCTAATATTCTCTAGCATCACTAGTACTCCTTCAAGGACCTTTTCATTTTTTATAAGACTAGGCCACTAAAGCTCAATAATGAGCTTCAGCACATCTAAGCCTCTCTTTCAAATAGCTGACCTCAGCTTCCAGTAGTTGTTTGCAAATCCCAAGGATATCTGGCAACCTATTGACTCTTTGATTGTTAATGTGTCAATCACCCGCCATCGATGTGGGCCTGGATATTGCATGGATAAGAATTGTTTATTGATAAAAGAATGTGCATAAAAGCGTACAGATACTAGAACTATTAAGCTAATACATATTTTCTTAAGATGTAACCTTACTAATGATTCGATGTTTATAAGATACCCTTAACTTTTACAAAAGACTCTATATACGTCTAATAAATATTTACAGTTGGTGATACTTCTAGGACACTCAAATATTAGTAAGGTTGCAACCTTTGTAAGTGGTGTATTAACTCATGGTTAAGGAAGGTATATGTGAACAAGGTAGATTCTAAAGATCCTTAAACTCTATAACCTCACACATTTTCAGAGAAATGATTCATCGGTCACATCAAAGCTTAAGTAGGGTAGCTTAATCAGCCCTATAAGGTGGTTATCTCACAACATCGGAAGCCTATATAATAGTTTCCCATCCTAGGGTCCTAAGATAACCTAGGTCCAATCGTATTTACCTACGCATTCATGATGCAATAAATAAAAACCCCAAATCCCAAGCATTGGTTGCATGAAAGCGTTAACACAACAATTGAAAAAGAATATTTATAAGAAAAGAATTATAAATTAACATGGGTACTTCAAAAATAAATATAATTTCACAAGATTTAAGTGGCTAGACCTCTTGAGGTCCCTAGTAGAGTCGTCAAGCTATCGAGCCTAAATTTTTCAGTTTTCATTTTCCTTAATATGATTAGTATTCAACCCTAACCCATTTAATACTAACCATCAACTAGGGATTAAGAAAAATCTGGTTTTTTTATAAAACTTGAAAATTTTAGAGTCACCATCTAATCAAGGTTGAGAAAAAGTCAGGTTAAAATCAATTAGGTGGACTAACTCTAACCCAGTCTCTAATCTGCGATAAAAATCAATTTTGAAAATGATTTTTGAAAAAAACTAGAGAATCATATATCCATTGACTAACCTATTAAATCTTAATAGGTACTACTTTATCCTTCTAAATTGAAGTTTATTTTTCAAAATATCCTTCTAAAAACAATTCCTTTTTGAAAGTAATAAATAAATAAAATCATATCTACTTAAAAAAAAAAAGAAGAAATTGAAAAGTTATTTACAAAAAGGAAAAAATAAGTTTATGCATATTTAAGTAGCCTCATAGTTACCTATAGGTACCTATGTACTCATTATTGGAGATTAAACTTTTATAGTTCGCTTTTAGAAAACATTAGTAGGTTTATTCATTTTAATTTAGGAAAATGATTGGATTTATGTTTTTAATCATTTTATTCTATTTTAAGAAAAATTTTAGAAGAGGGTCTTAATTTTTTGCGATTGCTCCTAAAAAAACCCTACATTTATTCTAATGTTAAAAAGAAAGTTCCCTTTATGTGTATGTATTTGTAAGAAAAAAAAAATTCTGTACATCTTAAAGATAACTACAAATAAATAATGTTAGGGCGGAGTAAGTAATCCTGCTGTATAGGGTACCCACCCGAATCCTACTCTACTGGATAGATTCTGAATGGGTAAAGATGGTCACAAGATAGGTTCCAAGTAATGGTTTCTCATAATCTTCTCCCATAGGGTAGGGTACATATGTGACATTAGAGTACCCTATTCCCACCTTAAAATTTATACTCTAAAGTATATGGAGTTTAAATTTTAGGATACCTTATACCAACTTATAATAAAACCCTAGGATTACATACTCTTGTATCTATTGTTTTGTTTCTCTCCTTTTTTCTTTTCTTAGATCAATCCTTATTTTTGTATTCTACATATAATCAATTTATGATTTAATAAAAAATTATTTTGATGATTTGAAAGGAAAAGAAAAAAATAATGTGGCATAACCCAACTAAGGGTTCAATGTTTTCAATTGCAGAGATTATTCTTTATTCTACCCTTCATATGTTATAGTTAGATGTGCTGTAAATATGAGAAGCTTTTAAATATTACTATTCGGTTCATTAGTATAGTTACATGTTTAATGTAAATTATGTGTTAGTACAATATTTCAAAAGAAAATAAAGTAAAAATAAATAAATAAAGGTTCCACATGGTACCTTATACTATATAGAATTTATAAGATATAAGGTGGTTCCCAAGTACCATAAGGTAGATTCAAAGTACAAAAATTTTGGAACATGTACATGTATGGTAGGGTATGAGTAAGGTGTCATATCCTACCAACCCGGTATCCACTCACCCCTTACTAATGCCAATAAAAGTAAATAAAAATCTATTTGTCTAAGAATCTTTTCATTTAAGAGAAATGGATTAAAATCTTCCTTTTCATTTCTTTTTCATTTTTTTAGGTCTAGTAAAACAAAAATAAATGAATAAATAAATAAAAAGGAGATAAAGAAATAAGGAGGTTGGACCTAAAATTGGGTACGTAAGTTAAGAGTAAGGGGTAAACTAGGTCACATGTGAATTTAGGTTCGTAGTTTGAAAATGGGTCACTGGGTTGAATAAGCTGTTGGCTTCTCATAACGGCTTCTAAGGCTTATTTCGAGTAGGAAATGTCGGACTCATGATTTTTTTTGTTTAGTGAAATCGAGTTTAGCGTAAGTATGATGATGAATGGAGGTGGTTCGGGTGGTTTCAAAATTCGAGTTGTAGCAATGGTTGTTGGTTAGAGGCAACTAGTTTCCAAGTAGAATAAGAATGTAGTTAGGGTTCTTAGGCTAGGCAAGTTTAGCCGTGATGGTGACTCCATGTCAAGTGGCAGTGATGGTGATGTTTTCAAAAAGGCAAGGACAGTTTTGGTGTTCAAAACCTTAAGTGGGTAGTTCTAGTAATTGGGGTCATGGTTATAATGACTCTAAAGGGCCTAGTAGAATTGTTTAAGATTTTCATATCACTTATATGCCCATAGTATAAAAATCTCATTTTAAGTCAAAGGTTACAAGACTCTAACTAATTATTTGCTACTCACATTTAATTGTATTACATATAATTATATTATTTAATTCATAGTTATGGATACTCAATAGTCCAAGGTTTATTAGAACCATAGAGAATCTATATACCCTTCTAAATAGTAAGTTAGGGTATACAATTCTTAAAATTTCTAAAACTTACTAAAAATGCTAAAACTTAACCAAGAAATTATTATTACACGAAATGTGCTAAATCAACTATACAAATTCTTTTCTAATTCTAACTTTTCATTATACCACACAACGATCACACTCTATACTCAACTACTATCCCAACCCTTACTATTAATTACCCTACAAAGGAAAACTGTTAGGGAATAAGCTACATGAGCTTCGTAAGATATTCCTCTTACTATACTAATAAATAGGTTATCAAACGATTAATTAACAATTATATAAATGCATGAACAAGAAGTATATCAAACAATGTATGCAGTTGACCAAATATTGCATATAACTTCGGATTTAACATGCTCCAAAGTAAGGGTTAGAGATTTGTTAGCACTAATCACAAGTGGGCTCTAGCACTTAAGCTTTGAACCATTTGAAATGCCACATTTTAAGTTTGAGAAAATAATTTCCACAGTATCCAATGTTCAATAAAACCCAAAGCCCTAGGTTTGGTAGGGAGATAGCCTCCGTAGTCCATGCTCACACCCTATAGCAGAGGTTTTAAAACTCGATCCTTAACTAAGCAATTGGCTTCTCCAGTGCCTAGAAAGCTCGCAGGTCAGGGTAAAATCATATTATATGAATGCACCATACTAAAACACATTAATTGCAATATATAGAAACAACCCCCACATAGTTTTTCTTTACCTTTACGTGAGGTGATGGTAGGAAAAGGCAATGTAATACATGGTTAATACATGATCCATTTAATTTAATATATTTTGAATACAATTAAGTCAAATTATTAGACGTTCAACCAATATCACAAGTCATGCAATCACGCAGCAGTCAATGTCACAATCAAATATTTAGTTATCATAATTAATATTATGTTTACACAACAAGCAATCAATATTCAATCACATACACAACCTAAGCCCTAAGCATCGATTTATTAACATATATAATTTAAGTACACTAACAAGCACAAACAGGTATAGAGTTATTGGAAGTACTAACTAGAACATATTAGCTATAGAGCATAATAATCAATAAGGTAGTTCGCCCTCCAAATTGCCATCACTTGATGAGTAAAATAATAATAAAAACCTAATGAATACTTATTCGTAGTACTGATCTATATAGGTTAACATATTACCCTAATTCTATTTTTCAATTTTAATTAACTCTTTAATCACATATAACTTTTTTGTTTTGATTCCAATTTAACGATCCTTTAGTCATTTTCTATGGATTTGAACATACTTTTCAATCAAAGGCCCCATTTTAAGAAGAGACTGACATTTTCTACAGCAATATAGGCTTATTATGGAATTTACTTAAATTGAGCTTAATCACTTTATCGACCTATCTACTATAACTAAAGCTAAAGGTTATAAGAGACAAATAAGGTGCATGTTCCAATCCTAGAAACTTTGGCAATATATGCAAGAGGGTGTAAAAATGATTTTATTTTTGCTTTTGCCTTATTTTGGTAGTACATTTAATTTTTAGTAACACAATTGCTTGAAAAGGAAAAGTAACATAGACACACACATATATTATATAATAACGTATGTAGTAGTTACTATTATTATTATTATTATTATTATTATTATTATTATTATTATTATGATCATCATCATTTTAAATTTCTTCATTTTGAAACAATTGTTTACTTTTTAAGTCTTAAAATACCTATTTATGTAGAGTAGTGAGATTTGTAACATATTTAATCTTAAATATCCATATCATAGGAAAACAGTAAATAAATACATGATGCCAATATATCTCATTTAGTCTTTTTGAATTAGCTGTACTGAAATTAACATGTCATCCTTATGGTAAATACTCATAAATATATATATATATATATATAATAATATAGTTTCTGTTATAATGAATCTTTTATTTTGAAAATGTACCACATGTAATTCATGAATTAATGCTCGAGCATCAATAAATCCAAAAAAATTGACCATAGATCCAATCATATGTTTATACGAAGCAAAAAAACTATATTGGATAATTATTTTTACAAGTATAGTATTGATAATTGAATTAGTTTACTTAAAAGTAGTGGTAGCTGTTGTTGTTGTGGTGATTATTATTATTAAATTTGTACTTAATCAATTTCCAACAACTTGTTCGTTTTATTGCGAGGCATCCAAATTGTTAGACGCCACCCTATAATCATCAAGCGTTGAATATACATATTTCCTAATTTTCTGATAATATGTATTGAAATGTATATAGTAAAAGTTGGACAGGAAATTTAATAAAATGTATCAACTGAGTCGTTATACGTATTAGCACATAACATATATTGCATAATCTACATCAGAACTCTACGAATATAAATTATATTACCCCTTACGTTATGGACTTGTATGTTAATATAATATATTATAAATATCACATGCCGTATGTCCTATCAATACATGATAAGTTCTTATAATGTAAACAATATAATATAATGATATTTACTATTTAATAAAGTACGTTGGACATGTTATTAGAATATTGCTATAAATATTATTATATTGACATATGTATTATATCTTTGTAATGCCTATAAATACCATACACCATTTTTGTTGTAATAATGAATTATGATATATTTAATTTTTAACTATTATAGTATGATAAATATTTACAGTCCGTTCACTTCACTGAATGAAATGAAAAGGGAATATAATTGAAATTCTTAGGGAATATAATAGGGGTGTAATACTTATTACTTTACTTAGTTAGATTAATAAACAACTTAAGAATATATACTTAATAGAACTTTAATGACTAAATTATCCTTAATTCATTTTCTTTTTCAAGTAATTCTAAAGTAATAGGTGATAGTGGTGGTGAAAATCAACTACGAGAGCAGAGGCAGTGGTAATAGTCGACAGCAATTGTGAGTAGCAACGGTGGCAATAGCAGGGGTAGCAACTTGGGGGTGGGTGGGGGGTTAGGTAGGGTGGGGATAGTTGTGGCAATGATGATGACAGCAATTGTAGTGATGATAGCAATGATCAAAGGTGGTAGTAGTGGCGGTAGTAGTGGCGGTGGTGGTAACTGTGGTAGCTGGTTGGCGACGGCAGCAACAGCATCAGAAGTGTTAATGGGTAATGATGGTGGCAGCAGGGTAATGGTAGCGGCAACAGTAGTGATAGTAGCGGTAGCAGCAACGATAACAGTAACGATGACGATAATGGTTAATAGTTAGTAGTAGTAGCAATGGTAGTAGTGACAATGGTAGTAATAGTAGCGGCGGTGGCGGTGGCGGTGGCGATAGCGGTAGCGGTAGTGATGGCAATGGCAATGGCGATGACGATGGCATGGCGGTGATAGCAGTGGTAGTGGTAATAGTAGTAGTGGTGGCGGCGATGGCAGCGGCGGCAGTGGTAGTAGTAATAGTCAATGGTGGTCGATGGTGGCAATCATCGTTAAATTAATTGAAAGTTATTTTTGAAAAAAAATATGAAATTTTGTGAATAATCGTAATTTTTTAGTTGAATTAAAAAATCTCTATTGCTTAATTTTATGTAATAGGGATTTCTATGAAATTGTGATTCAGAAATAAAAAATCAAGTGAACGATATAACAAGTGATAAGGGGGATGTGAACAAGACATTAATATTTATGTGACCTACAAATCATCCTATTTAATATCTCCAAACTTGTTGCTCTAATTCGATATTGAGATATGTTGTTGTTATTATAATTATTGTAAATTGTAGGTAACCATACTAGTTTATTGATCCAACAATACAATGATACCTTTTTCCCTCTTTTTTTATATACTTAATTTCTTTTAACATTACCACTTACTTTATTGGACAAAATTGGGTTTAGGCTTAAATAGAGATACTGGTCATCTCCTCTATCAATACACAATCGGAGATCACAACACAAATCAAACAAAATATTAATTTCTTCAAAATCATGATTTGGCTTAGATTTCAATTGTTATAGCAATAGTATTATGAGCAATAAATAGAGATAACTCAACAAACAATTGATTGAATCACTGGATTCGAAGAGAGGGGGATGCATATCATCGGAATTGAAAACTACCAGATCGCATAAAGCTTCTTAATGGATTTATGGAAACAATGACAAGCTTAAGACGAGCTAGTAGAGAAATAAATTAAAAATCAATTCGTTTGGTGAATCATTATGAGTGGTGAATATAACGTGATGTTTGTCATTAGAGGTTTTGCTTTGTTTCGTAATCCTTAAGCAAGGTAGGATTGCAATACAGAAAGAAAGGAAAATGAAAAGGCATATGATCAGTTGATAGCTCAACAATTGCAGATGAATTCCAATAAAGCTAAGAGTATACCTTAGTATCGTTGGGTAGTAGTAGATCTTTCGTCATGTTCGTAGGAGTTTTTGCATACAAAGAAAACTCTGTTTTCATTTAACAAAATAAGGATGGCTTGTTTGGGTGCAAGAGAGGAAGAAGAACCATTTACTTAAAGGAGACGAAACCAAAGAGAAAAGATGAGAAATGAGAAAGAAGAAGCAGGTAGAGAGAGAGAGAGAGATCATAGCAAGGAGAGAGAGAGAGGATAGATTTTGCTAGGATATGGTTGTACTTTTGATGGATCATTTTGCTGAGAGGAATAAAGCTATTAAAAATACCTAAATTTTTATTTTTTTTAGTTTAATACTTAAACTTTAAATTTGTTTATTTTAATACTCCAACTTTTTAAATGAGAGAAATTAATTTCTTTGTTATAACGGTCGTTATAAAAATACTTATTTGTTTCATTTTAAAAATTTAAAGTACTAAAATAAAATAAAAGATAAAGTTTAAGCACTAAAATGGAAACAAAATGAAAATTAATATATTGATATTATTATTTTACCATTTTATAATAGTAGTCGATATAACAGAAATACTAATTTATTTCATTTAAAAAGTTGAGATATTAAAATGATCAAATTTAAAGTTTAGATATTAAAATAAAAAAAAATATGAAAATTCAGGTACTCATATTGACTTTGTCCCATTTCCAAAATTGTGGAGATATTTTCAAATTCCAAGAAGAGAGAAGGTGTTGTGGTTTAGTTGGAACATAAATAGGTGACTAGATTGTAATGAGATCCTAATGGTTTCGCAAAGACTAACAGAAGGATGATCTGGGTGAGACAAAAAAATAAAAGGAAGGAGGGGGGTGCGGTTTTGTGTAATGTCTCATAATATTTTATCATTTATTAAAATAGTTTTGGTGATTCTATTATTAAAATTTAATTAAACTATGTAACCTTTTTATTTTCTAATTATCTTTTTAGCCATATATATTTCTATGGCTGCATATATCTAGAGTTTAATTTATTTAAATAAATTTTAGTTTTAGTAAGATTTCTAAAACCTTATTGGGATCTAAAAAGGATTTATCGTGAACTTTCTGATCTAACAACTGAATTTTATTTTGAAAAAAAAAAATTCTTAGATATCACCTGTATGATATATAATATATTTGTCTCATGGTGTTGTAAAACTACAATCGTTTGCCTATTGAATTTTGCAGATATACTTCTCATCTTTATAGTATTAATTTTTATGTCCTAATTTAGTCTTTAGAAAGAGTATTAACATTAGATACTTTGGTATCCATGTATTTACTTTATATCATTGTCACGGGTTTTAGTCTTTGTTTATAATTATAATTGCTAATTGTCATTACTAGTGGTTTAAATATTACTGTTATAGTCGATCCTATCATTGTATAGTTATCAGTAATGTTATTGTTAAATGATATGGGTAAAATTTTTTAAGCTATCACAACAAGATATTTTCTTTATGCAATGGTAAAAAAAAAAAAAAAAACACTTCTTTTAATGAATAAAAACTAATTAGATTGAAGAGGATAAAGAGTTCATTAATAGTTCTTATCTATATGGTATAATGAAGTACCACATGAATGGATATAAAGGAAAATGTCCACCGATCCATAAGAGGGGGACTAGTTGAAGCAATAAGCCTCCAAATAAAATGCACATATGTATTGTATGCTATAATCAAAATGGCATCCAATAGGCTATCGTTACGATTCAAGAAGTCCATGATCGATATTTCATACAACAAGATATGATTACTTATATGTCTCTTAAATATACTTTCTATAATGTTTCCAAATGAAATTTTTATATACGACTTATTCATAACTCACTTGATCAGGAAGTTTTATTTTATAATTTCATTACTTGTTAATGCTTATACGCACACACACATACACATACACATACATACACATATACATAAGTTCATGATCATAATTATTCGATTATCTTACTATATAGGAGTATGGAATTAACATTTGAACTTAGGGTGATGATTATATGTATACACATGGTAAGTAACATACTTACAGAAGCTTATGGAAAAATAATTTTTAGCATAGAATTCATTATAATCACATATTGTAATGTAAAAAGTTTTAGGCTCATAATTAAGTTTTGATCAAAGATTGCAATTGTTTCTTGAAAACCTCAAATTGCTGGTTTTAGAAAAATTCAAGTCGCTAATCACTACCTAGTAGGAATTATAGTCAAGAATCGTCATAATCAAACTTATCAAATTTTTTGGGTTTCACAACTACGAAGGATGGAGTTAGTTTCTATTGGAAGCTAAGAGTTTAGGCAGCTTGATGGCAATGCTAGCTAAGCTCGAAAAGCTTCGGTCTTAAGCTAATTTTAGAGAGAGAGATAGCTTCACAATAGAGAGAGAGAAATAACTCGAAAGAGTGTTTTTGTATGTGTTTTACTAGAAATTGGTTATGAGAAGTGAAGAGAAAAGCTCTATTTATACTCACCAAGCTCGAATTTGAACTTGGCAAGTAATCAGTGGCGGATCTTAAGTGATGAGCAAGGAAGAGTATCACTTAAATGTTCTTCAATTCTAAGGAATTGATAGGGATTCACAATAAATTTATACATCTAACAAACATGGACTTCCCTCCGTAAACCTTAGAAGCCTCGATCTTTCCTTAAAGAGTTCGATCATGCAAGTTATATGAGATATGGTTCATGATTTCTCCATTTTTTGAGCTTAGTTTAATCCATGAACTAAATGAACCAGGACATGTTCATGGTCTCAATGAGTAGTATTCCATATCAACAAGCTAAAAGTATAAAGATTTGATGATGATTTTTTATGAAAATAGAAGAAAAAGGTTGAGAAGATAGGGGTTTGAACACGGAAGGTTCAGATTTCATGGCTTTTTCGAGCTATGTAGAAGATGCTGACGTAGTCTAATAAGTATGTGCTACGTATTGCTTCTCGAGTGGCCCTATCACATCTTTACACATGAATAAGGGGTGAAATAGGTACATTAATTGCAGTTAAACCAACAATCTCTCTCCCATTCATGGTTCTCAATCCAAGCTTTTTATTAGATGGGTCATTATCCCGCACCCTAATAATTTGTGCAAACAAAATACATTTAAGGAAACTTAGGCCTTATTATAAAAATCAAACTTATCTTGTCCTAAATAAACTCCTAATAAATTAATTTTTTTTTCTTTTTTTATTGAAACATTATTGGAACTAATCTATTTCTAAACTAGTTATTTTTTTATTCTTTTCTTAGTTACACATATTTTTCATTCTAATTTTTCCTTTTTTTTTATATTTTCTAGTTTTCTTTTTTTTTTTGTGCTTTTCTCTTTCTATATTTATTATTATTTTTCATTTTTTAATTTTTTGTATTCTTTTTTTATTTTCTAATTTTTTTGTACTTTTGAATTAACACCATTTTTCTTTATTCTTGAAAAATATTAAAACTACAAGAGGATAAAAATAAGGCGTCTACAACATATAATAAATATAATTATGTATATACTATTTGTCATATAATATAAAAAGACTATAATACGATAATTATATATGAGAAAAAAGAGTAAATACACACCTTTCCAATTTCTTCTATTATACTTAGAGCTAAGAGACTAACAAAATTAGAATTTAATACATTTGATTATATTGACTAATTAAATTATATCATATAATTATTATGGTACTTACTTTTATTTTCATTATAACAAATGACCTATTGCAAATTTTCCATTAAATTTAATCATAGTGTTTGTTATTAATTCCTTTTACTTTTAAGAACCTTTTCTATTTTTTTGAAAGTAAACATAAGAAGTTCAATTTACTTATAAGTAATTCGAGAGAATAATAAGTTTATGAATTAAAAAAAAGGTAACAAAATCATAGATTATTTATGATTATTAATGTTAATGTAAATTAGGAATAATGTTTCAATAGGTTGTATATTATGCCAATATAATTTGATGATTATCAATGTCATTTATGACATAATTTGAGATGCAATTTAATTATTATCAATGTTAAACTTTAACCCATGTATTGCTTAATCTCTTTTATGGAAGTTTAGAGAAAGAGGCTGAGCAAGGAACATTTGGTTCAATTAATTTTTTATACAAATCCATCCGTAAGTCAAATCTTATTTTAATTTAAAAACCAACTTTAATATCATATTTCTTAACCAAATCAATTATATAGTATCCTCTTATATTTGACCATTTTAATTTAATCTTTTTACGTGCAATCATTACTTCACATTTAAAAATACTCTAATGAGATAGATAGAGTAAGATCTTTTGTTGGTTATGGAAAAAATGGGTATTTCTATTACAAACACATTTGAGTGTTTTGTTCTTTAAAATAAGAATATGAATTAATAACATTTTAATTATGAAAATCTTTTAAACAAAATTATTTTTTGTTAAAATAAATATATATTTTAGAGTGAAATCCACGTAAAGCATTGGGCATTAACTCGTTTTATCTTTATTATTGCCATATTATGTTAGTTAGAATTTTCAATTAATACTTTCCTAATCCATTTTGTTTTGCCAAGTAATTGTATTTCCAACAACTTTTTACCTATTATTTGTTAAGCAATGGTATTTTTAAGTATGTATAAACAAATACACTATTTTGCAATAATATAATGGAAAAATTGCAAGATAAAGTATTAAATTTTAGGTACATGCATCGTGGGTATATGGGTGTCACATTTAATATGCAGAAATGGATTAGAGTGGAATTGTACTATTACATTAATTAAAAATTACTTATTTAAACTTCTCAAATTATGATGTCCAATAACTAATGTTATATTACCTAAAATAAAATGTTGATTTAGGATCCAATTCCCTTTCCCATGTTTGGGTGCATTTTAAGAAGTCAAAATCATGATTCCTTAGAATCCATGATTTCAGCTTTAAGGTGGAATGTGATTCCAGTATAATTGCTTTCCATATTAATTACATGCAATTGCATAAATTACCCTATAACTAACCCTCATATCTTCATTAATCCTTCTGGCTAGAACATAAAAAACCACAAAGCATATACAAGAATGCATGTCACAACCTGAAGGGTAGGCTGGTCCTAGTAATATACCATATGCATGCAAAGACCCTAGATCTATAGCCCCATCAATCAAGAATTCTTCCTACAATTTACTAAGCTACTACTATATACTAATTTATTCCATCAAAAGTAGAATTCAAGTGATAATCAAGCAATTAATTAGTAATAACCATTCAAATATCACAAAAAGGTATAGCTCGAAACATACAAGTTCTTGAAAAGTCTACAAGTCATAATGCCAATGTAGTAACTAAATAGTAGTGTAAGTATGCTTTCATGTAAAACTTAACATAAGTCTAAAACAACAAAAAATGGCCTCTTAACTCACGATCCCAAATCCAGTGGTGCTAACCTATGGGAATCCTTACTCAGGTTCAAACCATAAGTCAGCCTACACCAATAAAGGTTTGTTGGGGAGTAAGCTAACTGGCATAGTAAGCAAACTTCTCAAACCACACATTACAAGTGATAGTCAAGTAAGTTTAATTATACAAGCATATGAATGCAATTAACCATATCCTAAACAAGTATATATACTTAATCAGTCTTATATATAATTTGAATTTAACGCACTTTGAAGCTAAAGTTGGAGATTTCGAATTGTCAGATTTGGGTACCTATTTCCTGTGTACTAATCAATTATTATATCCATATTAGTAATTTCGATTATTATCTTGTCTATGACCTAAGTGATAAACCTAACACCAGCTTAGGTTATGAGTGGCACACATTATTTAGCTCATCCCTAAGCAAAGGTCTCAAGATATGATCCTTAATTGTACGATTAATGCCTCCAATGCCTAGTAAACTTATAGACTAAGATGGGAGCACTTATTGTACCAATGCTTTGTACTAAACAAACTTTCATATCATCACTTTCAACAAAATAAGTATAACCCCGTAAGACCCTTCATTACCTCTACGTGATGTGATGATCAACATATAAATGTGATGTCATGCATATGCATGTCCCTTTAACTACTAAGCCTAATATAATTAAGTCCAATTCATTAGGTGATCTAACAATTCTACAGGCACTTGAATAGGACAAAGTAGTGAGAAATACAAGTATGTAATATACAAACATTTTATCTTATAATTAAGGTATAACCCTTCAAAGTCTAGAGTATTATAACCTGCCATGTGTTTTTAGGCTCTAATAATACGTCAAGTATCCTAGATCCTGAAATATTAATAGTATTTCAACATCTCCAAAATCTCCATATAATAAATATTTGAAAATTCTCAATAAAATAAACTTTCACATTTATTGTCATTGAATATCCTCCAACAATATAGTAAATGTCATCATCCGATGGTTAACATGAATCTTAAATAATAATCAATATATTATTCTAAAAACTTAAAGCATAAATAACTCCTGAAATCTTAAGAAACTCTTAACAATAATCAAATCAATAATAACAACCTTATTTAACCTATCTCATAGAGTCTCAGGTAACTCTCTTAATAGATAGACAAAATAAAAAGAATAATAATTTAAATACAGTATCTTGAAAATCTAACAAATTTCAAATTGCTCAACTACCATCATCATAGTAATAATAATAATAATTTTTAGCCTAATTCTCGTACCAATAACCATAATCATCATAATAGTATTGCTCATAATCCACATATCTTTCTCTTGAAACTAAAAACAAAAATTCCTTGAATGGTGAGTAATGCCCAGTATAGGATACAAATGCACATGTGTATGAGGTAAGCAAAGAAATATTTAAAGAGCAACTTAAATGATCAAATAAAACAACCACATGTTATTATCTTTAATTTAGTTAGGCAACCAACATAGTTCCAACATCCCAAAACTTGAAATAACTTGTGACTCCAGTAAGCAACATATATTGATACTATATAAATATTGGTGTTGGGTCCTCACCAACACCCTAAAAACTATGAATAATCCTAAATTTGCCTGGATCATTTCAAAGTGCAACTCCACTCAAGACAATGTCACATTAAGATCATCGGGTGCCACCCTAAGATCAGTGATCCTCCTAATCATTTAAGCCCAGCCAAGCTAAGTAGCACTCAATTATTAATGGCCAAAACTATTTTATCCAGTTATGTTTCACTACTTTAACAAGCAGAAGTAGTAAATAATATCCTATACTTAAATCTCTTGCTTTCACAAAATTCATACACACCAAACTCACCTAATCATGAATGAGAATATTATATTAGAAACTCTTTAATATAGCATGACTCAACTATTTAGTCTATTTCTGATTGCTTAACTCTTTACTTTCTTTAACGTCTACCCTCTTAGTCCTTTATATACGTACTTTTACCATGCTTTAATACTCTTATCCTAAGTCCACTCACATAATACATACTGTTCACTCCGCTCTACCCCTAACCCCTAGCCCTCCTAAAACAAATACACACATAGATCGTTTATTACACAAGGCCACAACACACACACAAAATATAATGTATAAACAAGGCACACAACACATACACCCACTACTACATGCCATGTAGATCATAGCTTATACATATAACACAACTCAAACACATCGTGTATATCACGACATACAACACATACACACCACTCAATACACAACATGTGTAACCTAATTCACATACACAAATGGGTATAGGCCATTTTACATATATGGCCTTCTCCAACACATACATAATGTGTTTTACCCCATGTACACCGTGTATACCCCTTCTTACTCATGTCGTGCAATATACAAAACTTACATTACACCATGCACACATCCACATCCAACCATCTCAACTTTCTTTTTGCTTGATTTCTCATCTAGCATACATACCCACATACTTACATACAACCAATCTTTTTATTGATTTCACCCCAAACAAATACTCTAGACACTCCATGATATATTTTCACCTCCATAACTGATACTTCCCCAATTAGTAAATCCTTAATCATATAAAGCACCCAATGTATTGGAAATATTGAATTTAGGTTAAAACTCAACATTAAAACAATAAGGAAAAATCACAAAGAAATCCTCCAACAAAATATAGCTTTGAAATTACAATTAACATGCTCCTATAAACCCTAAGGACAAAATAAATTTTCTTTAATCCTACTATGGGGAAAACTTATCATAAGACTACTCGATTGAGACTTACCTTTAAGTCATCTTCATCAATCTTATAAGAATGATTACGATTCTTGTCCTTGATGGATTTCACACGAGAACCCTATTTCAAGAGCCATACATTTACAATGGATGTCAAGGAGAGTATATAGGAGGCTCTTCTTCCATTTTTCTTATAAAAAAAAAAAAAGGGTTTTTAGGATATCTTTGCATAGACTAAAAAACCCCTAAGTCATTTATTAATAACAAACCTCCTTCTTTTATCACTTATTAGCCAGATTTTGCAATCCTTCACCCCCCC